>CM056822.1:19897761-20524011 GCA_029853015.1 Chelidonichthys spinosus | reverse complement strand
GGTTAGAGTCTCATCTCACTTCCTCTTTTAAGAACAAACCCCCGGTTCCTACAGGAACCCCTTCATACAGAACATTCACTATCTCCATCACGCAGCCTGGATAATGATTCTCTGTTGAGCTGGACTGGGTCATCAAAAGACATGATCCAACAATTATGAGCCTGTGTAGTAAGCTGACACCCCATAAAAGCACCTGATCTGCGGACGGTGCTCCATTCATCTCAGCGGTCTTCCCATTAGACACGAGGAGATGTGCAGAGAGACTTTCACTCATTTGGAGATGTGAGTCAGTTTCCAATTCATTCTTATTCAAGTCAAAAATAATGAAGCCAGATGCATACGGAACATCTGAAAAGGGAAGAAGCCTGACCTGGGTAGAGTAGTAAAGGGGGAACATATGAGTCAAACAAGCCTGAGGATCCTTGATCAGCATTAAATGGCTCTTTGGTTTTATATCTTCAACAGGGGTCCCCCCCCCTTCCACACACACACACACCCCTCGCCCCTGCACCGCCCACCCCTGCCTCTGGATGAAGATGCCTCCGCTGTATACTCGGCAGCCTACAGGCATTTTAATCAGGCTCAATATACAATCAGCTGCTTTGCAGGCTGGAAAGCAGCTAAACATACTTGACTGGTCAAAAAGCCAGTAAATTACATTGACTGAATGACACGTGTGATTAAAAGAATCCATGGCGCTTTTACCTTTTGCGATTCACACCTACAGTGGCGCGACGACAAGAGCCGGCAACTCCCACCCCGCTAATTACCATTATCAGTGAAATGGTAGGGTTTGACTCATTAGTTCCATGTGCATTTAATTAGAGGCAGGCTGAAATTGGATTTAACTTATTACTTTTTCATGGATCACTTTCTTGTCATCACTTCAAATTGGATTGCAGCCCCAGGTAACTAATTATGCCAGCCGCAGGATCAGGAGTGGAGAAATAGGTAATTAGGAACAACACTGTCGGACCCTCGCTGATAGTCCACCAGCGCCGAGGAGGGGGGGGGGGCTTGACGCTTGTTTGTGGCGTCGCTCGCCTGGCTGGTTAACTACAACCTCGTTGCGAGAGAAGGCATCCACCTCCTACAGGGGATTATGTGGCATTCAGCTGGGCTGAAGATGTTGTGTCAACATGGTGTCTTTGCTATCAGTGTAATGCCTAGATGATGCTTGTTTCCCATCCAGGATTGTGCCTCCGATTGTCTTTCATTATTCATGTCACTGGTACAGTGTGAGGTATGGCCAGCAGCCAGCTGTGTGGACGCTGCTTGAATGACATTGACTGGTTACTGTCTGTACGTCTGCAGCGATAATAATTAGACTACATGAATGGCCGTATTAAGACTAGACAGTCTGCTTATCGAGAGGGTATGGGGAGATGATAACAATTGAGAGCTTTCATGTTTCATCTTAAAGTGCAAGTTGTAAAGAATTTGAAGCTAAAAGAACATCGCTATCCTTTGGGTTTCGTTGTTTTTTTCATAGTTTTGTAATTATATGATGGCCTTTAAATAAAAAAAAAGGAGAAACACCATTCATTCTAGATTAATGTTGCATTGAACATTTCCATGATGTCAAAGGTGCATCACAAGTTATTTTTCAGACACAGAGAGGCTACTGATAATGTTTCAAAACCATGCCATCTTTTATCTGTACTATTACCAGTTGATTCCACAATCCAGACTTCTTTCTTCTCCTGTCCTTTTTATTTCAGCTTTTTTCCCTAGCTCTCCCTCTCTCCCTCTGTGTGTTTTCACACCATAGTGTACAGCCTCACAGAGGGCATCTCCAGGTCAAAAGATAATGTCTTTTCAGTTTACAGGATGAAAGCCTTTTAAGTTGTAGAGCGCCCCTCCAACGCCCCTCCTCCCACGTTTGCTCTTCACATCCTTCATTTGCAGTCTGTTGGGGGGAAGCGTGATGTGACACAATCCAGGGGCCAAGCCTCTGTCTGACAGGACAGGGCGAAGCCGCCGGCTCTCTTTCTCTCCCTCTCCTACTGTTTTTGCAGTAGGCCCATGGCATTGTCCTGACACATGTATACCACAGCGCTCCAATCTGTAAGTCATTAGAGCACTAGGCCGAAGCCTGTCAGCTGGAGCTCAGCCAGCGCTGCGGGGCGATCTGAGGTAGCATTTTGAGGTACTCCCGCAGCCCGGCCGGCCAGTGGGCCAGAGTGGCACGGCAGTGGTAGGCCACAGGCGAGGTGACAGTGAACACGAGACAGGATTAATGTTATGTGTTCGTTTTTCTGTGTGATAACACTTTACACAAGAGAGACCTGGCCGAGACATGAGGAGTGTGTGTTTTCATACATTTTGAAGAATTGTATAAGTGGGAAAAGAAGTGCTGAGACACAGACGACGTTTTGGCACTCTCTTTAAACACAAATCCAAGCTTTGCCCATTTCTAATTGATTCAATTAACGACTGCTGTAAGGTTGCCAAGATGAACCGCCATATTAAAGTTCAAAACCCTGCAGGTTGTTTCACACAGAGCAGGACGTAATTCACAGATTGTGGGGATGGAACCACTTATACCAAGTGTTTATAGCAGGCGGCAACCTCCAAATATGACAAGTGCCTTAAACTTGCATTGTGTCTAATAGCCAGCAGGGTGCGACTCCTCTGGTTGCAAAAATAAAAATGACCCCTTCTCACTTGATAAAATCTCTCAGTAAATATGGTAAACATGAGTGTATGGTCTCAAACACATTTTGAAGTCTTCTTCAAAACAGCATAATGATTGAATATATTATGGTGCCATTTGGAGTGAATTAGACAGTAAAACAGGGTATGATTTAGGGTGTGGCCACCTTGTGATTGACAGGTCACTATCATGTGTCCAGTCTGGCAGTTGTCTGTGTTTTTTCAGAGTGTTTTAAGTTCAGGACAGCTCAGTTGTACTGAGCTCCTCCCTCTCATGTCACTTTGAGTGGCAAACAATATAATAATGCTAACTTGAGGTTTCAAAACAGCAATCCACGACACCCACTTCTAATACAGTCTATTAATAGTAGTGTGAGTCTTCTTTCAAAATGTTTTTGTCAAAATTCACTACTCACTTTCAAGAGTGGGTGAGGAGATTGATACCACGCACTGATGTTTGTACGGTAAATATGTAGCCACTGCCAGCAACTGGTTAGCTTAGCTTAGCACAAAGACTGGAAACAGGGGGAAACACCTAGTCTGGCCTCGTCTGGAGTTGTGTTGTTACTCAGATGTTGTCGACAACCAGCAGAAACCAAAAACCACAACATAGTGAGCTTTAGAGGAGCTGGTTAGTGGATTCGGGTACCTTTGGTTCGAAACACGCTATGTTGCCCTCTGTTCCCAGTCTTTGAAGTAAGCTAAGCTAGCCGGCTGCTAGCTCTGGTGTCATTCAGCATAGTGGTATCAATATTCTCATCAACTCTCCTTAAAAGAGCATTAAAAAAATCATATTTTACATGAATACACTCTTGGTCAAAATTGTCTTTGCTTCTTTACCTTCAGAATGCGCAGTCATCAATATTTTAGGGACTATCGTTCAAGAATAGCTTGCCTTTCAGTCGGTGTCTCCGACAGCGAAATCCCACAATTCATCAGTCGTGTGCGTGAGCCTCAGAAGGACTTCATCTCGTTGTGTTTGTAAAACGTCTCAAGGTGATGCCGTTATGAAATCTCATTTTGACGCGTGCGTTGCTGTGAGGTGATCCAATCTGTCAGGAATGATCAGCCACACACTCGCGTGGAACCCCGGGATCAGGCCATCTCTTTTACTGCTTGTTTTCCTTGTCATATTGTAAAAATCTATTATGTGTACGGTATAGATTAGAACCAGGTTTGGGATAATCCTGTCAGAATGAAGTCATGTCCTAATTCCATGCAGCCAGGCGGAAAGTGGAGGGGGCCGCTGCGTTAGGAGCTCTCTCCCAGCCAACGATGACTGTCGAATTGACTCCAGTCACAGCGCTGGGAGCCACTTACCATTTTCGGGACCCTCTTTTCATTTGAGGCCTGATGTTTCCCTTCAAGCGGTGAACCCTCTCACCCCTCCACCCCACTCAGTCATCCACCCAGATACACACAGACACACATTCATTCCCCTGAAAATTTGTTGTATCTTTGTGTCATCCTCTGGCACTATATCTTGATGTCAAGCGTGTGTTGTTTGGAAGTGATTCACACGCCCTTTTGCGGAGGCGTGGAAGGATGGATGGATGCACAGTCAACCATAGCATTAATAAACACTAACAGCTATGCAAGGTGCAGTCAAGTCAGCATCAGCTCGCGCGATGCGGTTTCTCTTTTGGGTGTCATCACACACTCTTGACAGCTCTGCGATTCTCCGATTCCATTTTCGCTATTTGTTAGCAGCAGGAGGAAGAAATACGGTTTTCCAGAGACAGACGGAGCCCTTCAGCTGACACGAGGACATCGTTAGGAGCCGTGTTTTATGTTTGTGTTGGATGGACACAGATCTCCATGTAGCTGCACCCAATCTGCAGACAGTTAGAAGTAACATTGCGTTTTAATTAAGCCTTATTCACTCGTCATGTGCATCTCTCACATCATGAGGAATTGTATTGGTTGGCGTTGGAAACAGGACAGGCTAACGAATGCTGCCACAGAAAAGCTTAACTAAACAGTTAATTATGTCACTAAGCGGTGCTGTACAGATAGTGTGCATCCTACGTTGAGTGTTCCTTAAAAAGTGATGACAGAAGCCACCCACATGCTTGTACTGCATGCTAGATTCAGTGTAAATATACTAGTAAATCGCACACGTTTGTGATTGATATCAAAGCCTATAAATGACAATATAATTACAGTAACCGGGGCTTTATACAAATGTATTTGTGGTTTCAGGTTTAGTGGTCAAGCTTTTTTTTTTTCTTTTTTTGTATCTCTCCACAGCTCCCACATAACAAAACCATTGTTTTTACTCGTTAAATGACTGATTCCTCTTTGATATCAGTCAATCAGTACACAATCAAAAACCAAATAAGCCGAGGCAGAAATTCCCCCACCTCCTTAAAATCAACGCAGTTGCTCATAACCCAAGTGTTCTTGTTTTGACTACATGAAAAACCACACAAGACAGTACACGCTGAAACACAAGCTCCACTATACACTGGCTGTCGTATCACCTCAAGAAATAAACCCGTATATATATATATATATATATATATATATATATATATATATATATATATATATATATATATATAGACCAGAAGACCAGTGACTCAGACGTGACTTTCTGTAACTCCACTCTGCTTCGGGTGATAACCTCATTGACTCTAAATCATCTAAATATGATTCATTCCAAGTGTGCAGATGTTAAAAGGTGAGTTTACTGTCATAGTAAGAAAGAAAATATAGCTTATTTTTACAGGGCTTTAAAAGAAAACAGAAAAACCTGGCATCAACAAGAAATAAAACTCAGTCTCACTGGAGTTAGGGACAAGGGTACAGCAAACAGACAGACAATATATATATATATATATATATATATATATATATATATATATATATATATATATATATAAATACATTATAAATAATCATGAATTAAAAAAAAGTAATTGGTTAAAAATCAAGTGAATTAAAACAAATGTGAAACTTTGTGGATTGAAAATAGAAGATCACTTTTAAATGCTGCTGTGACTTCCTAAGAATAGAAATGCAGATGTTGTTCTGCTGCTGCAGAAACGAGACGGCACCCTCCTGTATGATGTCAGTGCAAACGAGCGGGTCACTGAAATCAAACGTGGGTTCTTTCTGAACTGTGCCAAGTCTGAAGTTCAGCTGTAAAAAACCCAACAAAACCCAGTTAAGTTGATCGAATGTCTCTTTTGACTATGATAGAGGTCACTGTTGGAATAATATGAAGATCCATGAGCAAAGATCACACGTTCTGATTCTGTTGCTATCTATGATACTCTAAAAGGTATGTTTGTCGCCATGGCAATATTATATAGAGCAGCTGTTATTTATATAGGTCCCACACCTGCCCTGCTGCCTCCCACCATCAGTAAACAATGATTTACTTTACTCACAGGGAAACAGGCTGTGTTTGTTTTCTCATGACAATGGTCCAGGTCATCGGCGCCTTCCAAGAAAAGGAATGACTGTAGTTTTGTATTTCCCTCCACCTCCCCTCCACTTGTCTCCTTCTCTTTCTGTGGTAGCAGCAAAGACATGGGTTGGCATGCCGGTGCAGCTTACTCACTGGCTGCATTAGTGTTTTTGGAAAGGCTTTGTAATTGGAGGCGAGTCGTTATCTTTAGCCAGAGCCGAGCGGAGCACAGCTCAGGCCAGACATTAACTCATACTTTCACTCTAACTCAAGCAGGAAATATAATGTCATCCACTCTGTCATGAACACAATCGCTCAGCACTCTCTGTAAACTATCGCAGGGGAACGGCGGTTCAAGGCTCAAGGATATTGATGTTTCTCTGCGCGCAGGAAGGAGAGAGAGAAGAAAAAAAAATCTATACAGCGTGTGTATCACATCGACACATATGTGTAATTATTTTACATGGCGCAGGCACAGAGGCAATGGATTAGAAAGACAGTGTGTGAGAGGAGAAGCTTGAACTGTGTGTCTGCTAAATTTATCATGAGGCCTTTGGGAGCGTTGAAATGAGAACAGTGGCCTATTACTGCTAAGAAGGTGTTTTATTGAGAATACGCCGACATGCCACCCCAGGGAGAGTGCCGGGGGAGACGACTGTGGCTGGAGCCTAAACCACTTTGTGCATGCCTGCATGTGTGTGTGTGTGTTTGCGAGTGTGCAGTTGCGAGCACATGCATGTCACTTTTCTTTGCGTGTGTGTGTGTGTGTGTGTGTACGTGTGTGAGCCGTCTTGACGGTGTCAGATTGAAAATAAAAGCGCCTTTTCTTCCACTTAATTATTCACTATGATATGTATTGGAATTGTCACTTTTGACACTTGAGGTGTCCCAGTCAATAATTTATATAGGTCAGGCCAGCTTAGCAGAGCTCATTGTTAGTTATTAGCAGATGAGAGCAGTGGCTTGTTATGCTGCCGCTCTGTTTATTTTACCAGTGTGTTTGCGGACTGGAATGCATCCCATGAACATTCCTTCATCCTCGGCCAAGGGGTTTATAGCTGTTGATATGAGCTGTGTTTTAGAGCTCTGTTATTCAACGCTGTGTTTATTGTCATGATAATTAACAAAGTGAGGTGTTAATCTAGCCTCATGCCTTTCATCTGATTCTTTTGTTAAGTGGGTCGCACAAGTTAGTGAACTTGATTTTATTGTTGTTACTTAAAGAAATAATATAGCATAGAAGGAGATGTAGTCATGGTTGGATTTAGGTTTATGACTGATTTGTTCATATAAATATATATATGAACATTGAAAGGAGCCAGACTCTCTCTCTCTCTCTCTCTCTCTCTCTCTCTCTCTCTCCTGGTGAGTTCAGTACGGTCTCCAGTAGGTGGCAGGGTCCTGTTTTCCTCTCCTGTCTCTTCCCCTTACTGAGTGCACACGGGTGTTAAAGAGTGTGATGATATTATGACAGCTAATTGCTCTCATTGGGGATGGAGTTGGATGGATTGCCTGGTTCTGTAGCTGGTATAATGTTAGCCATTAATGTAAGTGGTTTTAGCTTGTCTGAGGCCAAATTGTCGGATAAGTGTTTAAAAACTCTGAGGGGAAAAAAAAAGTTTATGCTTCTGTGGTTGATTTGATGAGTAAATGTACACAGACTTGCAACTAGTTGCGTGCTACGATGCACAAGTGTACACATGAACATTACTGGAGGAAAAACCAGGCAAAACAAACATGTTGCTGTAAATACATCATTTGACTCTAAAATTAAATACATGTGGTATTGTCTCAGCTTGGGGAATTTAAAAGGAAGGAGGAAAAAAAGTACAAAGTGTCTGAATTGTTTGTGCATTTGTTGTTTTCGGCATATGAAATGAGTTGTGTCTTTGTGCGGGGACTGTAAACAATTCCATTTAGCAGAACAATAAAGGGGCTGATAGCGGGGCCAGTTTTCTTTCTTTCCGCTGGATAGCTGTGTTTACTTATCTGTTGTTTAATTAAAGGGCCTCTTTTCTTTAGGCTCCCATTGTTTCAATAGCACGGCCGGAGTCCCGGCAGGGGTCAAAGGGTTAACAGCCGTCAACTGTGTCTTTTTTTTTCTTTCTTTCTTTCTTTTTTTTTTTTTTTGAAAGGGGCCCCCACACAAAGGCACGGGTTCACCTGCAGCCCAGCCCGCGGCGCCCTATTGTGTGGCCCCATTTGAATTGATTATGTTTAGAGGGCTGGTTGTGATTGGTGGAGAAGGGCGTGGTTGATTGGATAGTTTTGTATCTTGTCAGCCAGGGAGCAACCTTGCGCGTGCAATCTGTCTGTATCCCGAGGAAGGTTGGAGACTCCACAGCACAGCAGCGCTTGTTCTCAGCCTCCCTGCCTGCCACTCCGCGTGCCTCTCTCTCTCTCTCTCTCACTCTCTCTCGCTCGCTCTCTCACACACACACACTCTCTCTCCCCTCTCTCTCTCTCTCTCTCTCTCTCTCTCTCTCTCTCCTTCCCTCGCCGCTCTGCTCTCCGCTCTGCTTCACTCCACACCGCGTGGCCCAGCACTCTGTTTACCCTGCCAGCTAAATGGAGTTTGTCAGGTTTGTCAATATGATTGATTTCTGTGATTTTTGCCTGCTTTCTTGTCTAAGAAAAAAAACAACTTGACAATTTAATTTGACCGGGGAAAAAGAGAAAAGCAGAGGCTTTACTGTCTGTCTGTCGTTGATGTTGTGTCATTGTAATTGGTTAATTTTTGCCATACAGTATGAGGGAAGCGGTTACCCAGGTTTTGCTTTGCCATCGAGACACTGCCTCGTCCTGATAGGAGAAAGCAGGTGTCATGTTCATTATCAGGATGTATTGCATATCAAAACAAGAGCTGTGTGGATTGGCTGTTTGTCTGCGTGCCGTGTTGTGTTGATGGCTTTTGGGCTTTTCGCTTTGACTTCTAGCAACAGTTTGTTTAGCCGTGCTTGTGTGTCGGTCCCGCTGGTAGACACCTAACCATTTACAGAGTTTCTGTCTGCCATTTTTTCGCTGTTTGTTTAGTTTTGTTTACTTTGCTGATAGTGAGCTAACCAGTTCAGCAGGATCCAGGACTGTACTTGTATGCTGTTTGAATTATGGAAAGTTCAGAGAAAAACAGCAGTCAGGTTTGGCTTCTCTTTTACGTTGTTGTTTCACCTCAGAAAATGATTCTATGATTGTCTTCATGGTGTTGAATATTTCCCAGGGTAAAACATGTCAAATAGGCAGACAGTCTTTTGTTTTCTGTTACATATTGCTGTATTTAGTGATGATTTGCTCTTCTGAGTTAATCATTGCTGGTCCCAGGCTCTGGCCTGGGCTGATCCTCGCTGTCCTCATGGTGTCACAGTGAATTAAGACGGACTGGCACGGCTCTATTTGACACCGTCACCACAAAACCACGCTGGACCGCGCTGTCACTCCAAATGTCATTGCTCGTATCTTCCTGAAAAGTTTGACTATATGAATGTTTGAACATGCCTGTGTGTGTGTGTGTGTGTGTGTGTGTGTGTGTGTGTACTCGCTTCAAATGGACTGCAGAGTGCATTTAGTAGGGAAAGTTGTGGTCATTTTCTTCTATTTTTCTCTGCTGTCAGGAGTCAGATTTGACAGCTTTGAGGTTTTACATAAAAGACTGCTATTGATTTTCTAACGTTTAATAACCTCATGTATCTTTAATGCAACAATCTTAATTTATACACTCATGCAACTGTAGGAAGGAGTCATGTGTTGCATGTGGTCATTTTTTCCAAGTTGCTGTTTTTGGTTTCGACTGTTTGCACTGAACCATTTAGCCGGAACTTTTTCGGGTGCAATGTTTCAGCACCTTGCATCAGTGCTAAACGAGTGGGTGCCTGCAAGAAAGGAGAGATGGGGGGGAGAACAGTGGAAGGTTGAGGAGACGAGCGAAGCCTAAACAGGGCAGCGTGCACCGTAATGCCGTGCAGCTGTGCCGAGACGCGCAGTTTGGGAGAGCTGGAGTGCGAGCTGATTGGGTTGACAGTTTGTAATCAAAGTTGATTTATTGTTCATTAGTAGTGCATTAGCCCTTTCAGGCAGGGGCGTTATTTGTGCAGTGGCCTGTCAAGGCGAGGGGCTGCGAGCACCTGTCATTTCTAAACCATGACATCGGCAACCAGATATTAGCTGTGTACCCGGAGAGGGGGGCACAGGGGGGTAGCCGCCAGATCCTCGCGGCTCACTGGGCTATCCTTTACAGGGACGGTCTCCGCTTTTGTACTGGAGCAGGCAGGCAAGACAGAGAGGAGAGACGGGGGAATAGTTTAGCAGTGATATAGTGAGCCACCAGCTGCTCTCTGCTGTTATTCCCTGGCTTCCCCAACTAAAGCATGTTTTTAGTTGGGGGAAAAAAAGGGGGCTTTCATTCATTTTTTTAAGGGTCATTACTGCTCCGAGGTTGTGCGTCTTGTTTCAGATAAGATTAAGTCTACACTTGAGATGCCATGTGTTTCAAAGGGTGGAGATGGTCGGATAATTATGAGATTACACGGTGAGGAGTGTTTTATGGCAGAAGGTCCTTTTAACACTCATCTGTCACGACCTATATATTTTTTAAACAATAAGGGACGGGACGGTATAGCCATGTTAGACTTTAAAAATAAGGGTGGCTCATTTAAGCTGTGTCCACATAAACAAGTTGATGCTGATTGTCGGTTAATGTTAGAAACCCACTGCTGACACGGAGTACCTTTTTCTTTATAATTGTATTAAATGTCTGTATACTTTCTACAAGTCACATAACACGACAGCATTAAGAGGCAACACAATTTGTGGCCCTCTTTGTCTGCCGTCATGGAAACAAGGATTAGGATTTTGCGTCGCTGGTGTGCAGAGAATAGAAACAATCTGAACGAGGATGCACCGGCCATTGTCTTTTAACTACAGTTTCATTTAAAAGGGATTTTAGAGGCTGTGATCTTAATTAAATCTCCACCGACTCAAATAACGCATGTGAAGATGTGCACCGTTGCGAAACCGTGTAGTGCCGGTGAACCATTAGATCACGGGCACGCAGTTCACCCCAGCGGTGATCGTGAGGCGTTTCCTGGAAAAGGTGAGAACAGTGAACGGCGGTGTGTAGGATGGTAGCTGTCACCCTGAATTTGTAAGCCAGTTTTCAGAGCTCCAAAAGCCTCGTGGCTGTGAAATATGCACTTGGAGGTGTGGCTTGAAAAATCAAAAAATAATGACAGGGCGTTGAGTCACACGGCAAAATGAAACAAAGCACGCAGTTTTTATTTTTCTTTATTTGTAATAATTATTGTTTTCAAATATTTGTATTTGAAAATGCTTAATTCTATATTATATAATTGAATTCATGTTTTGGTATTACCACAATTAATAATGACACAATTTGTACACGAAAATACCTGATCATTGATTTTTTTAATTTTCAGAATACACTTTTGCAATGCCTTTCTAAAACATGATGGTGATGCAGAGGATGTGTGTGTGTGTGTGTGTGTGTGTGTGTGTGTGCTGTGTGTGTGTGTAGGGGGGGTGCACCCCGTGTGCTCTCCCCTCAGCGGTGGTCACCTGCAGCGGTGGCTTCCTCCAGTGTGGGAAAGCGGCGTCCAGCTCGCAGCTCAGCTGTTATTGTTGGGGCGAGAGCTCGCTCACTTCGCCGTGCAGTTTGTTTGTTTAAACCCAACACTGGGACCAGCTCAGGCAAAGAAAACCTGTTTGTTTGTAGTCGAAAAAGTTAATTAAAATGCAATCTTAACTTTTGTTTTTACAGTTGCTCAAATAATTTGAACCCCGTCCCCCCGTCCCCCTCACACCCAATTCAGAATATGCAGTGTATGGTAAACGGAGACCATATGTGGCTGTGATTATCCTGTTTATGTGAGCTGTGAGCATTTTTTAAAACAGCTTGATTGTGGATGACAAGGAAGGAGTAATGGGGGTCTTAACACATGTATGGATGTCCTGCCTTTTCAAGGCTCGCTGAAGAATCTATGATGCAAAATGCGTTGTGTGCAAAATTGTTTTATAATAATTGAATTCCAATACGTTAGTATTATTCTTATTAGGAGGAAAGGTTGTCCGCGTGAATATACTGCATCTATTTTATTCTTTTTTTAGAGGGAACTAAATGCTCTCCACCTCAGAGATTTCAATCAACCTGAATGGATAATATGGAATTAGTCTTCCCAGTCTTGTCGACGGCTAATTATGTTCACACATCACTTAAGTACAATAGCTCCCGTGAAATCCTCATTTCGGCTACATTTTCATGCAGGAGAAGTCAGGATGTGCCACTGCAGGCCAGGGTAAAACAACAGCATCAAACGGACTAGACTCTGTGATTTCTCCAGGGTCTGTTATTATTTTTTTAAATATCTCCATTCCATTTGATGCCCCTACAAACCAAGATGACCCCAGGGAGCACCTTTTTCCCCCTTTTTTTTATTTTCAGCCAAGCTGCACCTTTTGCAGTCGGTGAAACGTCTGTCCGTCTCACTGCCATTCACTTCCGTCCCTCATTTCTGTTCCTCTTAATTGCCTCAGTGTCGAGGAACGGGGGCTATCTTCCATCCTCGTTCACCCCTACTCCTTCTCACCGGGCTTTGACCTCTGACATGTGATAGGGGGGGCTCCGGTTGCGTATTCATTAACTTTGAATCAGTGGCTCTCTACCGTGTTTGGTTGTCCCATTTGTGTTCCCGCATTTTTACTTTTTCTTTTGAAGTGAGTTATTTTAGGTGTTTTTTTAACATTAAATCCTTGATATAGTGTGTGTGTGTGTGTGTGTGTGTGTGTGTTGATGCACCATGAGAGGTGTTGCAGAGAATCATGATATGAAGGATATGAATGATCCATATCTTTGTCAAAAGAAATATTTACTTTATTACATTTAAAATGCTTAAATGTATCATGTTTGATTTTTTAAAATATTTTTTAATATCTTGTCCATTATTCCACATACATACACTTTTATACTGAATAAACAGTGGCGGTACTGTCTTACTGTATTAGGAAAATGTGGCTTTGCTTCTTACATACAGTGTATAGGCTGCACATGTGTGCTTGTGACGGTTAACATGCCACGGTTTGGATGTGTGTGTGTGTGTGTGTGTGTGTGTGTGTGTGTGTGTGTGGGGCCAGCAGGCCTGTGCTGGTACACTATATTGCCTCCAGTCACTCTGCAGCTGTGAGAGAATGTTCCAGGTTTGAATGTTTATGTGTGGGAGGCACCTGGAGAGCGCCACAACTTTGTGAAATTCATAAACGTCAGCTATTTCTGGCATCTTCAGAATGTCCTCTTTTTCACACTCTCATATTGGTGGAGTAGATTAGAGCTGGGCTCAGTGGATCCCTCCAGTTATTAGCCCAGCACAAGACTATCTTTAGATGGTGATATATTTTGGTGGATCATCTGGAGTCATGATGTTATCCAAGAGATAAGGAAGTGCACCATATGGGAGTGCTCTAAATGGCGACTGGCGTCCTGTGTTTGCGTTAAATGGGCATGATACAGCGGCCAGGGCAATATTTTTCAGTTAAAGTGCTCCCTCCCGCCCTTCCTCTCAATAGGTTCCAGTCTTAGGCAGATTTTCACTCCTTCAGCACAGGATTAAATGGTAGTAGTTACATTGATCAATAGGTTAAGAAGCATACAATCCCTCTTGCTGCTAATGACCTCAGTAGTAATGGGTAATAAAATGGGGGTCTGTAATAGCCTCTTGCTGGGGGTGTGCACAGAGAAAGCTGCTCTAGCTGTAGTTACTGCGAGCCAGACGCTCCTGACAAGGCGAAGTGTGAAACCATGATGAGAAATACACCCAAGGTGTAAAGAATTAAGACAGTTAAATTGAAAGGAAATCTCAGTGTAATTTGTAATGAAATTGGCAGCGATTGAAAGCTCAAGTGTGTAAAAAATCTCCACGCTAACGTGGAGTTTGCTCTTCCTTTTTCTCACATCACACTCCATAACATGGCATGACAAAATGATTATACATTTGAAAATAAGACCAAATTTACAGCTTTAACACGGTAGTAAAAAATAGAGCATGACAAGTATGGGGAAGATTTTTAATGCACGCAGTTAAAGCAAAGCTTAAAAAAGGGAGGGGGTGGGGGGCATTATTATTTATCCTCAGTGTGCGTGGGGGGTAAATGTCATGTTTAGATGGGGACTATATATCACATCATGTAAGGCGCTTGCATGTCAGCAAGACCGGGCTGCCCGGGTTGACCTTCAAAATAGTTCATCAAAATTAGCGATGCCCAGGAAAAAAAAAAAAAGGACTTCAGTGGATAATGACTGTGAAATTAGGAAATGGGAGGCCGGGGCTATGCAAATGACTGGACAAGTCATGTGCAAAAGTCAAGATGAACTGCATATTAAGACATAATACAGGGGGGAATTAATATTGCATTCTCCTCCTCGCGCTCCCCACGCCTGGTGCTGAGATGAGAAACGTGGAGTGTGTGTTGGTCCTGGGTGGGGCTGAGTCTCAGGAAGACGGCGCCGCGCAGCGTGCCACTGCTCTGCAAAGTTAACGGAGAGCGTCAGAGCTGGTCCGTCATTTTTGACATCACTGCCCTTTCCCCTGCATTTTGCGGAACAAGCTGTTCATTATGGCGGCGCTTTGTTTGTGTTTTATGCTACAGTGGGGAGAGCCGACGCGGTGATATGCAGGCGGTTGCACGTGTCAAGGAAAAGCCCCTTCGTTACCGGACATGATTTTAAACAGCGGAATTACATTCAGAAAATGCATGAAAAATTCAAAGGGGTGTCATTAGCTATAAGGCGGCCACACAATTTGGGTAACCTTGGCGGAGACGAGATCGTCACTGACAGACACTCCACTCTATCAGCTGCTGACATCAGCCCCAGAGATACAAAGCACATTTTTAACGCACGCACTTATGCACATATATTACTAATGTATACGCGCAGCGTACACAAAAGGAAGGATCACCACAACACGTTAACAGCTGCAAAGACGCAGCGCTATCGAAGCACATCTCACTTGCTGTTTGTCACCGGAGTGTCGAGGAAAGGAGCTTTTAATGGTGTTGCACATCACGGCCGTGAGTGGCAGCATCCAGACACACTCCGAGTCCCCTACGCCGCCGGAGCAATTAAGGCACCCTGACAACTGTGGGGGCTCTTTCAGTGTCACAACAAATCACTTGTTTTGAGGAGTCATGCACTCACACCTTTCTGCTGGGAGTTAGTTAGAGGCCTTCTTCGCGCTCCTCACCGTGGCTCCTCCTCCAGGCGCTCTGCATCCTCACAAAAACAGATCGCTGTTGACAGCGTCTCTAATGAAATGTTCTCACATGACATGTTAACGCGCGCCGCGAGTGGACCGCAGCATTTCTTTGAGGCCATCTTTCACGTCCCGCAGGTATGAACGGCGAGCTCCGAAAGGCATCACGGATGGGGTCGAGGGGTGGGGAGGGGGGGGGGGGGGTAGGACGGAGGGTGAGGTGGATGCCATGGCCCCCTTTACTTCACAGGCATGATCCACGCCTGGCTGTCTGGTGGCCTTTAGCACGCCTCAGTCTGGTGTGGTGTCATAACGGTTAGAGGGGTTGAAATGTGCGTGTGTTTGTTGGAGGCTGTGTGCAGCTTGTAACGCACTGAGATGAAACATGATTCATATATATATATATATATATATATATATATATATTGCTTTTTGTTTCCTGCGTTCATTCATAGTGGACTAAGTGGTTTCTTTATGTCTTCCTTTGCAGGTTCCAGTTTCAGTGGCTATGATGACACCTCAAGTGATAACTCCACAGCAGATGCAGCAAATCCTTCAGCAGCAAGTCCTGAGCCCTCAGCAGCTCCAGGTTCTTCTCCAGCAGCAACAGGCCCTCATGTTACAGCAGGTAATGTACATCTGGCAAGCGCGTCATAAATCACCGTGTCTGAACATTTTTCTTATGTATAGACGGGCGTTTCACAAAGATAAATTCACTTTGAGCCGCTATACTTTGCGCACTCTTTTTTCCCCCCTCAAGCCTCAAAGACAACATTCCTCAAAGTATTGAAAAATTCACACAAAAACCCACTGCTGAGTTTATACGACTGACAGACTTTCACTCACATGTCGCCTTCCCCTCTCTTCTGCAGCAGCAACTCCAAGAGTTCTACAAGAAGCAGCAGGAACAGCTCCACCTCCAGCTTTTACAGCAGCAGCAGCCACAGCAGCAGCAGCATGCAGGCAACAAGCAGAGTAAAGAGGTAGGCTGACATCACTCCAAACGCCTGCCATTACCAAACCCGTTGGCCAGACAGAGCATGGAAGGCATGTGTGCTCCCTCCCTCAACCCCATCTGCTTCCAGACTGTGGTTAAAGTAGAGGAGAGGGGGAGAATCAAGTGCACTCATGCTTCTGATTAGCATGTCGGCCTTTCTGGATAAATGGGAACAACTGACTGATACTGTGCTAAGAATACAGCATCTCTTTTTCTCTCCACATTAACTGTATTACATTGAATAGAGCCTGAGCTATTCTATTCTAGATTTATTTTTCATTTTTTTTTCATGTAAACAAGTGTCCTATGCAACAAAGAGATGACCGCTCCTGTGAGCCTCGTGTAGGACATAATGAAAGGGAGAAAGGCAGGAACAGGGAGCATATAAATCTGAGGGGCTTTTCTCAGTAATTAACATGGAAATGGCAGAGGAAGAGAAGGCATGTAATTGTGAGATATCAGTGCAGAGAGCGCTCCCAGCTTTGTTGCCCGTGTTGGGTTTTTTTTTTCTTTTCTTCCCTCTCTCTCTCTCTCCGTCTTTCTGGCTCTCGCCGGCGCTCCCTCCAGTACGGCAGGGCTTGCTCACAGGCAGCAGCTTAATGCGTGTTAATGACTGGAGGATACAGGCATCACTTTGGACAAAGCAAATTCTTATTGTGCGGTCAGAAGAAGTTCAAAGACGATCTTGAGAATTTCTGCTCTTGTCCCTGTTGAGTTCCATGTTTGGAGAGTAGAGGAAGCAAGGAAAATGAAGCCCGACGCACACACATCCACACACACACACACACACACACACACACACACATCCACACACACATCCACACACACACACACACACACACACACACACACACTCACGTCCGTGTCCTGTCGAAGCTCCCAACTTCAAAGTCGTAGCTCCCTAATTAATGAACTGCGCGCTTCAGTTTGGACAAGTTGTGGTGTGATGCTCCCATAAATCAACATGACAGCGGAGCTCCTCGGCCTCAGATAGGGCCTGTCACCAAGTCGCATCTGATGTAAACACCAGAGGAGCAGGGGAGAAGGAGGGGGAGGGGGGGGCGCAAGGAGGTGCAATTGATCAGTTGAATGGAGCATGAGAATAAAAGAAAAAACAACTTTTGAAGCATATTATGTGTGATCACAGGAAATGGATGCAGCCTCGAGAGGCTCTCCCCCTCTGCCGATGTTTTCTTTCTCTCCCCAACGCTCTCGCTTTTCTTTTCTTTTTTTCTTCCAGTCGCATTTCTAGCAGCCATCAAAAGACAGAATAAGAATTATGCAGTGACTCCCCTGTGGCTGCCAGACAATAACCCCCTGTTGTTGCTTTGTGCCTCTTTTATTTTAAAGACATCAAAATTTAGTTTTTCAAAGATCTTTAACTTTATATTTGAAGCTTGACAATAAAGGCCTGCCAGTGTCACTCTTTATCATTTGTCAGCGACTGTATTTTTCTCTCCCTCGTGCCACTTCTTATTAACCTCTTATTTGGTCTATTGGGTCTGGGGGTTTTTAATGTGTCTGCATGCTGGGAGCGCACAGGAGCTGCTGTCAGCTGATTGGACCAGAAGAAAAAAAAACATGTGAAGGGGAGAGAGTTAAATTCATTTGCGACACTCAATTTTTCTTTCTTCCTTTTTTCCCCTTTTTTCTTTTTTTTTTCTTCAGAAAAGCCACCCTCTATTTATTTAGCGTTTTGATGAAAGACATTGTTCCTTGTGAACTCCCGCCCCCGGAGCACTGTTATCTTTGTCTCAGGCTGTCAGGGAGGAGCTGGAGAAAAGAAAACCACTGAAGACATGTGAAAGTTTTCTTGCGCCGAGGGAAAGGGAAAAAAAGAACCAACCAATTTGTATGAATAGGAGAGATCAGAGAAGATCACAGGTCACCTGCATCTTGGGTTTCACCCAGACCCCTATGAGCCCCTTTTCTCACTTTTCTCTTCTCTCATTTTGGCTTGGAGCACACATGAGTGAATGCGGTTACTCCTCAATTATGACCCCTCCGCTACCTACCACTGCCAAAGCGCCCTCCTCCCCTGATTGATCCAATGAGACGACCCCCTGTAATCGACGAGTGCTGCTTTATTTTCAGTGAGCCGCTGCCGGAGCGGCAGGCAGGGTGTGGGGCAAGAGGATGGAGAGGAAAGGCCGTCGGACCCTTTTGACAGGCCGAACGGGGGTGGGCGGAGCTAAACACGTTTTATCTCGCTGTTCCAGTGGTTTCAGAGCGGCCAACGAGTGACCTGATAGCCATGCTGCACCGAGACCTTTTTTGTATGCGCTCAGTTCTGAGAAGTAAACAAAGTGGTGTATCCTGTGTTTGGTAACAGGGTGCGGTGCACAGCTTGGCAGCCCCTCCACTGCTTTTAGTGCCCCCTCCTCTCCTCCCACCCACTTGACAAATGGCCTTATATACTCATAAACAGGCCCAGCATCCTGTTGACTCTCAGACTTCCTTATCTATTGGAAAATACAAAAGGTGTCCTGACAAATGTTGTTGTTTATTATTTAATAATTCTAATGCGATGGTTTACGGTCATTTTGATGAGTCGAGTGTGGATTTGTTGAGAGCAGGGGTTGATGAAAGGGTTAAGAGTCATCTCTCTCCTCTGTGCCCCTGTTATCTAAATAGCATCTCTCATTTGTTTTGACTCATAGGAGATTGGGGATATTAGATAATTTCCTTCTATTTATTATTCTGACTCTCTTTTTCTCCTTTCCATTCTCTTCTCCACTCTCATATGACTTTTTCATCCTATTAAAGTTCACACATTTCACTTGCCAGAGCCAAAAATCCCCCCCCCCGTAACCCTTAAATCAGTGAAGACACACCAGCTTTTCATTAAAATGTCCTTGATGAAACAGCCGCAGCACAGTCAGATCAACAAACCAGCTATCTCTCTTTCAGTCCACAGTATGGGACCCAACAAAGCTGGCTGTGCTGGTTGGGGGGTGAAGAGTGTACCCCCGAGCTCAGCGCCATGCCTGGGAGAGTTGTGAGAGTTGCTGGGGTGGTTATTAAGCACTCTGATTTAGTCACACGTTGTTTGCTGAATTATGAATGGCTGTAATTAAATTCCTGTGGCTCTTATTATGAATGATTAACTATGTTGTTTCATTGTTTGTCATTTGCCTCCCGACTCCTCGTTAATTAAGAGAGAGAGAGAGATGTATACCCTACCTGTCTTAAGTGGGCCCAGACATAAGGCACACGGAAGGGAAAATGTATTTTTTTCTTCAGCCGCGTACATGAATTCAGAAACCTGATATTCAATTTCACGTGTTTGTACTGGCTGTTATGCTTCTATATGCATGTGTGTTTGCTGATGGTGTGCCACTCTATCTCAATCTCAATATGTGTGTGTGTGTGTGTGTGTGCGTGTGTGTGTGTGTGTGTCTCACATCAGCAGCAGGTGTCAGCACAGCAGTTGGCCTTCCAGCAGCAGCTCCTGCAGGTCCAGCAGGTCCAGCAGCAGCATCTGCTCAACCTTCAGAGGCAAGGGCTGCTCACAATCCAGCCCGGACAGACCGGCCTGCCACTGCACTCCCTCACACAGGGTCAGTACCTAAAACCACACCACGCACTCTACCCAGCTACTGCACTTTCAAATCTGTCCATCAGTCCTCAACTTATTTCCACCTCCAATATATTTGAGCTGAAAGTGAAGATTTAGTCTGAATTAGGAGTAAAACAATGGGGAATGCTAGCCTGCGTTTATTGATATACTGGATCCTCCTGCCCTTGTTTTTATAAATCCCATATTGTTCAGTTGATTTCCTCCACCTGTTATTATGGGAGTTGTTCCCTGAACAAAGCACGTGACTGTTTTTTGTTTATAATCAACTTTATAATAAACATTGTTATATATATATACCATATATATACCGTATATATATATGTTTAAGTATTCAGATGTAGTGGAGTGGATGTAGTGGAGGAGGATTTTAATCAGCTACCTCTACAAGACACAGATGCTAACACATCACAGATGCAGAACTATTAGTGTGGCCTTGTAGAAACTTACCAACAACGTATTCTAACGTTGCAGCTTCTGTGGGTGTACGTCTATCTCTGTATATACAGAGTGCTTTCATCTGCCATGACCATGGCTCTGCTACAACACCTCTACAAATTTGCTTAGTTAACGTGAACAAAGAACCTCTGAAGCATGCAAGCACATGGTGTTTCACTGACTCACACACACCTACCGTTAAGGCTTCACCCGACAGAAACTCACTAAATGGTCTCACGTCTCTGGTCCGGGTTCACTGTTTACTGCAGTGTGATTACACAGTGCTACACCTGTTATTATAGAAGTTGTAGGTAGAATAGCCCCACTGCTCAGGGTGTCCATGCTCTGTCCTTGAACTCTCTGTCCTGCGCCTGTGATTGGCATCCTGGTGGCAGTCTCCTTCAGCCTGAGGGAAGACTGGATCTATTGTTCCTAAACTGCCAGTGAACTTGTCATTGTGAAATGGCCTGTTACTTGATAGGGAGTCAATACTTGTTGTTTGGCCAGGAAGTTTATTTCTTTATTTATTCTTTAATATTTTGTTAAGGAGTGGTCCCCTTGGGACAAAGACATCGTCATAAAGGTTTGAGAACATGACATTGACTATTCATTCCCAGCTAAGACAAACAGTTTTGAAATAACAAGATAAGGCCGATAAAAAGTGCGAGGGTTGGGGTTGGGGGAGGGGGAGGGGTGGGTGCTCTTAGGTAATGGGCAAACACAAACACGGCCTTGTACAGTGGTGTTATTGTTTGGACTGTGTATGGAAATCACTCATCCACCCGCAGACGATTGCCATGGGCACAGGCGTGGAGCGCCGCTGTGTTTTGAGCGTTCTTTGCTGAATTGCTGCGTGTCAGATGTCTGGCAAACACGCACACACCCCTTGAGTAAAGCATCTGTGGTGATATGACTTGGTGAGGCACTCTTGATGGATTTCACAACAGTCCCAGAACATCCTGTTTATTCTGTGTCATCATCAAATACCTCCAAGGCATGTCATATCAAAAGAGTAGGTGTATTGAATTTATATCCGTTCTACCTTTCCGGTGTTTAGGACACTTTGTCGGCTCTGCATGGTTTATTGTATTAAAACAGTGATTTAAATAATGAATTGCATTATTGCATCTGACCACGTGCTTCATTTCTCTCTGCATTGGGTCAAGAAAGAAAATGTGGCTTTTAGTTTTATCAGTGTGGAAGTTGTTCAGTTTGTTCTCACAATCCAGTGGTGGTGAGTTTGTGCCTCGGACAGCTGTTCCAACACTTAGCCGAGTGCTTCAGGACCCCAGTTTGTCTTCCTATTCTACACATTTTCTGCTTGACTGTTTGAAGTTATTGATGACCTTTCTGTTTTCCACATCGCTAAACTCTTTCATGCATCAGTGGGCCAGGCCTATGGTGCTCAGATCTAATCTGCAACACTCAGCCAGCAGTTAGCGCTGCGTCGGAAGTGATGAGTTGATCTGCTCCGTTTGGGCCCCGTGATTATTTATTCAAACTTGGGGGCAGCAAAAAAATTGGCACGACTTTTTAACTGATTTTGAATTTGTTTATTTATTTATTTATCTATTTTTTTATTTTGTTATTTAAAGCCACTGTCACACGCAATCCACTGTATTCTTTAACCACGTGCAGAGACAGTTAAAGGAACAAAATGCTCACAGATAAATAGGTCACTGTAACAGAGTCATTAAAGAAAGGCAGGTGTGTTTAGGCTTCTATGATGCCGTTTTCAGCTCAGTTTTGCATCAGTCTGCTGCTTCGCTACATCGCTGCCTGAGAAAGATTAAAATATTTTTTCCCCTGCCAAGACGATGGACTGAAGAAATGCATTTGCAAAAGCCTTTGAAACGTTTGATAGCACTAATTAAGTATAAACTCGCAGATAGCAGCTTTGAGTGAAAAACAATTGCTCACATTATCTGGAGTATAATTTGTTTCTGTTGTCATAAATTCTTTTGACATTAATGTTCAAAGTCTTGGAAGCGGCCAGACGGTATCTGTTATAAATTACAACAATGTGTTTGGGGAGGATATGACTCTCATAAATATAAATTTGATCCCCCCCACCGCCCCCACCCCTCTTCACAAAAAGCCTGTCCTCTTGACCTGATAAGTGAGTCAGTGGTTGCTCATGTTGCTCAGGTGTTGCCTGTGTGTGTGTGTGTGTGTGTGTGTGTGTGTGTGTGTGTGCATGTTTGGGCTCCCCCTCCGAGGTTGAGAGTGAGTTCTTGTAGCTGCACAACAACATAATTTAAGCTGTCTGAGAGCGGCCAGTGGGACAGTGACAAGACAAATTTGTCGGTAATATGAAAGCAAAGAACGTGGCGAGCCATGAAGTGCTCACAGAACAGCAGCACATCGGGGACGGCGGCGTGTAATGCGGCTGACCTGTCAGTGATTGATACGTCCAGCAGCGGGCTACTGGTAATAGTTCCTGCAGCATTAGGACAGGACATATTTCAGGCCTAAGGGGTGCATATCAGCAGGCCAGTGATTACGGCAACATAAACAGGGGTGCAGTAAAGGTCCCAGCCTGACGGAACAATAAACTAATAGCGATGTCACTGTCCCCCCACGGCACCAGCACTGTGTGTGAGAAGTAACAGCTCGGTTTAAAGAGCACCGGAGCACTGGGGGCCATTTTTTATTTGGGGGGATGATGGCCTGCAACTGATGTCATTATGAACCTTAAATCAACTTTCTGCTTGCTTGAACATGGTCACCTGGGTACAGGGGGACAAGGACAGGAAAAGGTTGAAGAACTCGGCCTGTCTGTGCGCCAGAGCTACCTGCGGAGGTAAAATTGAGTTGAGAGGCCGGTGATCAATCAAGTGTCCCAACAACATACATTTTTTAAAGTGCTTGTCCGTATTTCCCAGTCGTAATGAGTGGAATAGTTGTGTTGAAAAATGGAAAGAGGAAAGATAAACCAATCCACCATTTAAAGGATGGACATACTGGGGACCCCAGAAAGAGGATTTACAGATCAATGTCATTATGTGTCCCACTGTAATCAGATGGAGAGCAACTCAATGCGTTTTGTGCAAACACAAAAATATAATCCCCTCCGAGACATTTGTGTAATGATATTTTATTGTCATTTATGTGGAATCATGAGCCATAGCTGTTGTTGCGTTTGAAGAGGTTAGGGTTAGATAGGAGGGAAGGGGGAAGAGGCGAACGTGGAGCAATAAAACTAGGGACTAGATCCAGAAAGGGACAGCTTGGTCCCACTCCGTTACCTCTCTCATCAGACCGGCCTATCCACTGGCGGTTTCATCTGAGTAAACAGTGGCTTCGGGGTCACCAGGACTGCTGGGTAATTGAGCCAGTGTGGGCCGCCCTGTCAAGCACATCGGCTAAAAATACATCGCCCACTGTCACCGGGCACCAACTGAGGGAGGGGGGGAATGATTGTTCCCGCTGTCGGAGCGCAGGACACTCGCATCACCAGTGACCTTCCGCTTGCAAACCAGCCATCAAACAAAAAAAAAAAAAAAAGATAACTTTTTGCGACAAAGTCTCCTTTTATAGCATTAAAACAACAATGGATCCTTTTGAAAATACAGCTGGAAATGAGCAAGCTGTGGATTAGCATGCTGTAACACAGGCCGCAATATTAAGCATGTTTAGCCTGTCATGGACGTGCACTTCGATTAGGGCACATCAAGGCATTGAGGAGAATAAGGGAGAATACAGGCAGGCAGAATAGAGCGAGCGTGTTGGAGTATTCGAATGAGGAAAGACGTTCCGCGGGACGTGGAAAGGTTATTGATTTGTCCTGTAATCATTTCCTGCTCTTTGATATGCAAACGATCTAGTGTGAATTTACAGCAATCCTATCAGACTCATTTCACAGTTCTTAGCCTCTGCGTCTCTCTGGAGTCCTCCGCCTCATTAGGCCAATGTTCTCCATTACCAGCATAATTAAAATCTTTAGTAGCTTATCAAATTAAAAATATTTTTGCTGATCGTATTGAGATCTTCACCTCACAGTTATTTTCCACAACAGGAATGAATTAAGACTAAGCATTTAGCACACAATGTCTTACAATCTGGTGCTTGAAAGGAGCACTTCTGGTATCTATAGAGCTGGTGATGAGAAACGGGGGGGGGGGGGGGTCCGGAGAATATAAACCCGAGAAGATAAGCATGTGCAAATCATCTTTCATTTGCCAGCGCTCATTTTGAAAATGGATTTAATTAATTGTAATGTTAAACGAGCGGCCTTGCCCATTTGCTCCGTGGTTAAATTCACCATCGTATCCAAGGGCTTCTTTCACCATGCTTAAAACATGTGGCTTATTTAAGCACGGGTTTAATACCCAATACCAATCCACACACATTCCCCCATTAGATCTTTCAGTATACTATTAAAATCAGGGTTACCCAGACGCTGTATGTTTTGCCTGAAATTACAAATAGCCACAGATTCAGCACCCGTGAGGCTTAATCTTATTTTACATATCAGCTTTATCCTCATTTGTGTCAAATGAAAGCAGAGTAACACACACACACACACACACACACAAATATATATATATATATATATATATATATATATATATAGTGTGCCAACAAAGGCTCTCTTCTCTCAGACATGGAAAGTGGGGTGCACAAACACAGCATTATCCTTCTACATCCCGACTCTGGCCCTGGGTTTCAGGATCGCTGTCACTCAGGCAGAAAACAACAAAAAAAAAAAACCACAGAGATGTGTTTCCAGCACGCAGGGAAATGTCTTCTGTCTTCAAGGGATTTCTTTTTTTCAAAGGGCTGTGTGAGCTGCGGTGTGCTTGACTTGTTAAATGAGGTTTAAGTCTTCTGTGTCAATTGGAGGCGGTGCAGAGCTTTAAGTATTTTGCACATTAATGCGCTTTTGAGAATATTACCCCAGGGTCCTGTTTCTCAAGGAGGCAGGGGTGGGATGTTTTCTAGTGTTGCTATTGTAAACTTTTTGTTGCTGTACGCTCGGCACATCTCTGTTGTTGAGAGAAAATGAGGGTGATTATTCAGATTTCATGCCTTGTCTGGATGTTAATTATTTACTCTGGGCATGAAATCTGTGTGAATGCCAGGGATTTGTGTATACAAACACGCTTCAGATCACAGAGAAAATGGGAGAGAGAGAGAGAGAAGGAGGTGGCGGAGAGAGTGTGGGGGGTTATTACCCTGTAGTGGAATATTTTCTAATTAATACTCAGCTTTGTTTACAGACGCTTTGATTTAATTAAGTGATGAAGAAGAGAGTTGGATTAGCCGTTAATTGATTTAATTATCTAATTTGTTTGTCTCAGGCATGATTCCGGCAGAGCTGCAGCAACTGTGGAAGGAGGTAACGAATGTTCATGTGAAGGAGGAGCACAACAACGGCAGCAACAACGGTCACCGGGGCCTTGACCTGTCCTCCCCGGCACCGCCAAAGAACCACAACCAGCATGCCTCCACCAACGGGCAGTACATGAGTCACAAGAGAGAAGGGTGAGGCCCAAGGTCTTCTATGTTATATTTCCTCTCTTATTTCCATTCCTCTATGGGTCTTACATGGTTTGAATGCTCTCACAATAGGAACACAGGTCAGTGTAAACGCACAAGCCTCTCATGAGAATTTTAATTCCTTGCCTTCTTTGTGACCTAAAACCGGTAATTAAACAGGCATCACTGTCGTCTCTGCATAAAGCAAACAGGAGGCCCATGTGCTGTATGTTCCTATTTAAAATAGCACTTTCTCCCAGGGCCTCAGTTGATAGACACGTCCCCGTAGAGTTTGCATAGAGATTATTCTTAATTTATAGTTTGTAGGTATTATTTTCATTAAGGCCATCACAGTCACTTTACAGGGCTGAATACAACTGGGGATTTCACAGGAACACCTGGAAGGACTGCATGCATATTTGCTTGCTATTGTTTCAGTTGCACACTGGGAAATGCAGCTTCGGATTACCTTGAAAACAGATTCAGTGTCTTTAAAAAATAAAAAAGCTAAATCATTTCCATGGGAACTTTTTGACATGTAGAAATACCTCCTGATGCTAATGCTGTCACATCAGGAATAACACAATCATTACACAAACAACAACCTATTATATGCTAGAAACAACAAACCCTGGGTGTATCATATTTTCAAAACCCGGATGAATCATCTATCAAACATGTTTGCTCTCTGAGCCGCGCGTCTGTGTCTTTAAGGAAGGAATTCATTTGGCATCTTACACATTTGCCTGTTTTCTTGCACCAAAGCCTGATCTTTGAACTGCTAGTGAGGAGCCTCAAGGCACCGTGAGCTCACTGCATAACATCTGACTTGTGTTTCAGTGATCAAAACCTACGCGTCATTATGAAAGCAAAGCCGATGAAAACATGTTTAGCACAGTAAACCAGCGAGCCTTTGGAGGTGAAGAGGGGCTGCTGGAAGGGGGGCTTGTAGCGAGGATCTGAGTGACTTTGAGAGGAAATGCTGTGATCCACTGATGGAGAGATAGAAAATGGAAAGCGGCTATTTCTTTACAAGAGGTGGTATCGGGTTTAAACAGATTCCTATTACCTGTACAAACTTATCCTCTTTACTGTTTCAAAGTTATCTTCCAGCACAGACACTGGAGAGAAATCAAATAAAAAAATGGGCATTAGTTGCTCCCACAGTTGACATTATCCACAGGCTTTCATTCCTTCATCCAGAGTCGAGCTGAATGTCTGTTTTTTTTTTTCCCGTGCGTGTGAAGTTCAAGACAAATCGCAGGGGAGGATATTGATTCGCTCACTCCATCACACATTGTCGCAGGCGAGCAAACAAGGTGAGCGTCGGTGGCAGCGAAAGGCAAGAACCAGCCTCGGCTGAGGGCTCCATGAAACATCGGAGAAGACATAACGCAAGAGCTGGCAGCCCCTCTGCCTCGCGCTGACTGTCAGAGATTAAAGAAGATGTCAACAGCAGTTTAACACAAGCTTAAGTGAAGAAGGCAGTCTCAGTCTGAATATTCCCGCAGTATCTTAGATCTGTCAGAAAACCAAGCAGGTGATTCTATTCCAGCACATCTGCTCAAGGAAGTGCTGGATTACCTACGCCAGTCTTTCCAATGTGCCATTATTAAGAATAGATGATACAAAGAAAACACCAAAATGTACTTATTAAATGGTGAATGATGATAATTTAGATTCACGCGCCCAATAATCCTTCCTTGCGTTCCTTTTGGAAGACATAAAATCGCCCAACTATCAAGAGCATTGTTCCCTCTCCTCTCCTTTTGATGATGCTTACTCAATTCTAATCAGACTCCATGGGAAGAAAAAAACTGAAATATTATTAAGTATGGTTATTCTAAGCAAGGCTCTGAGAAAACGTCTGTGTTATAATCCAGGGATTTGAATAATCAGGTTGAAGATAATGGGCTGGGCCGACCGGGGCGTAAATAGAGAGCATCCCCTCATCCTCCCAGTGCTGAACTTAATGAACTTTTAATTGATGCGGTTTTGCAAGTCCTTTTGTCATGCAACAGAAACAAGCCTCTCTGCTGATGGGCCTGTTTTCCCGACTGGCTTCAGATTGGTTTACAGCAGGCCCTAAGTACCATGTAGTTAGTTTCATGTGTCATATAAAATCTGCCCAGGCACAACGACGCCTGCAACTAAAACCTTAAGTGCATCCACAGGAATCACTCACCGGCTTTGCACTTCCGTCTTAAGGAAGGAGGAGAAATTCAATCACTGCCGGCTTGACACACCAAAGACGGGGCACATGCGCCTGCTCCTGCTTGTCTCAAAGAACACTCAGGCAAGGCAGGCTGGGATTTGTGTTTGTCTGAACAACATCCCTGATATGACCAGGGCTGAGTCACTCAATCTGTCAGCCCGTGTTGTTTCCCAGCCCCACGATCTGTGATGCATAGATAGAGATATACCCTCGTGAGCCAGGTCATCTTTATTCAATGATTTGCTTATTTAAATGAAATGTGGCTGATCTGTATCTGACACAAATTCCCAATACAGTGCTGCATCAGCTTTGTAAGAGGTGGGGGTTGGGGGGGGGGTCTTCACGAAGCCCTTGGCCCACTTTACTTCCCAACAACCATCAGTAACCACAGCTCGGGGACTGTAACACGGAAATCTGTTAAGGAGATAAATAATCAGATCTGGCAAAGGGCTCCCATCTCTCTACCCTTCCGTTTGTCTTACACCAGAAAGAAAAGATCCTAATGAAATAATTTAGGGTAAAACCATGCGTTGGCACAGAGAAGAGGGAAGGGTCGAGTACGGGGGGTATAGAATTAAAACAAGTGTGGCGGGTATGGATAGTGGATGAGGGGGAGGACACAAGAGCTAACATTAGCAGCGACCACGAGGGAGAGTGTTGTGACTGGCTTCACACACATTGTGACCAGACTCTGACCTAGCGTAGTGGATATCAATCTTCCCTTTTCCACCCCCCCCCCCCCCCCTTTCTTTTTTTTTTTTGCTGATAGATTGAGTCCATCAGCACACAATGCCATAGATCATGACTTGTTTATGGCCCAAAGCATCTCATCAAAAGAAGTGAACTAGAAAACAAGTGGCTTGCAGCTGTTGGCGTCGTCTTTGTGTCTGGCTACACATAAACACAGTGCAACACCTTTCTGTCCGGGCCTAGAAGCACTTTAATGTTCCTTTGCCTCCAAAGGTAGCTGATGGCACGGTTTTCCCCTCATCGCTGTTACAAGATCATTAGAGTGTTCTTCGCTCCGGGGCTGCCTGACAATAATAACATCCTGACAGACCTGTCGTGGCTGCAAGTCAAATTTAACGCAACGCAGGGAACTGCAGAGCGGTTTTCTTCTTTCTTTTTTTCTTTTTTTTTTTTTTTCTTCAACATGTTCTCAAATGTAAGAAAACTCCATGCATCCTACACTCTTCTCCTATTACACTAATGTAGCTCATTCTCGTGTAAATTCTGTCATTTACTACTGTTTAGCCATCCGCCGTCTAAAGGGGCTCTTCTGCCGCCAGCCCCTCACAGCGCTTTGTGCTCACTGATTCCCAGCGCACTCCACATTTCAATTTCTTATTAATACAGAATTAACCAACAAGCCTGCTCGCTAAAGAATTAAAAAAGGATCTCTTTAAATTAAAAACCAGCCTTACCTTCGCCAGTCCACACGTTTCCTTGTTAAAAGCTCATTATAACGGGTCTTCCAACATCTATTTATTAGCTGTATCAAAACAGAGGTCTTAATGTGAATGCATAATTCATAATTGAATAAGAAAAAATTCTGACTTTTCAAAGAGGGAGGGAAAAAAGCTGCTAACTGCATTCATGAATGCTTGACTGCTTCCTAATTGCAATGCAATTATCACATGTTATGAACAATGTGAACTCTTAAGCAAGTAATTATAACACAAGGAAACCTGTGACGGCCTTTAAAATTTCCTACTTGAGGGACATTTTTACTACCATTGATACAAATGAGATTTTAATCTGAACATCAGCTTGTTTAATCCTGCAAACTTGGCACACCGTGGTGAGATTGCTTTCTTTCTTTTTTACTAATTCATTTTTTTTTTTATATCAATACATTTTTTTTTAAATCATAGCAGATGGATTTTTTGGGCCAAGCAATGCAAGATATTATTTCCACCCCTCTCTGTTCTAAAAGACTTCCCCTGACATAGTAGTATTAGACATTACCTCTGTGTTGAATTTATGTATATGAATGAGATTTTAGTGGTTGAAGTTATTCCCACGTGGCAACACAACACGTTTGTGGTGTAATGAATCTCCCTACCTGGCCCGTTGTCTCCGACAGGACCCGGACTAGAGGAGAAGCAGCAGCGTTGTACTCCACCGCCACCAGAAGCACAGGTGGTAGCGATATAGGCCAGTCCCCCAGGCTCTTGTAGCTGAAAGTTGTGTGTCTTGTACAGTGCCTGTGTCCATATGGCTGCCTGTCTTGCTCTCTTAGCAGACACTGCCTCCGCACAGGCCGCTTTCTCTCAGCGCTGATTGTGGTTAGCCATGGTCCCACGCCTCTCGCCATATGGAAGATGTTGTAAAGTTTGTTTTTCAGAGGATGTTCCCGCTATTTAGACTTGATTGTACGAAGCTGTACGCGCCGCCGCCGTCGATGCGGTGCTTGTCAGCCCCCTGGTGACGCGGATGGGTCAGTAGATAAATTTGTACCAGGCAGGGATGTTTACAGTTTGTGCACGGTGTGAAAGCGCCTTATGGTTCGGGGGGTTTTCATGTCATGCTACACACGCTCCTCCAGGTGGGCTCTGGGACGTGATGCAGCAGGCAGCGCAGGAAAAGCAGCGGCTGAGGGAGCCCCCTAGCAGCCTTGATCAAAGTGAACTGCAACATGGCTCAGTGATACTAAATAATTACATATTGATTTGGTCGTGCTTTCGCAACATGAGTCCCCTCTTTTAAGAGAAGAGCACGCAGAGATCACTCCGGTTCCACACAAACCGAGGCACGCGGATCTCGTCAGGGTTTTCATGTGAAAACAACATACAGTCCACACGGGGAGGTGCTTTCCAGGCACCAGCTTAACTGGAGAAAACCATCTTTGTGACCCCTCATGACCACAGGCCTGTAACTGTGTTTGTATTCTAGAAACTCTGCTTTTTTTTGTTGTTGTTAATAGCTGTCTCTTTCTGTGAATTTCTCTTCTCAGATCCACGCTAGAAGACCATTCCCCACACAGTCACCCTCTCTATGGTCACGGCGTGTGCAAGTGGCCTGGATGTGAGGCGGTGTTCGAAGATTTCCATTCATTCCTCAAGTAAGTAACAGTCGTAGTCGGGAGGTGTGTTTCTCTCACAGTCCGTCCGGGCTGGTGTTGGGCCGATTACACGTTGTGTGACCCCCGGCAACTCGGAGGCACTACAGGTGCAGCCGGTTGTTATTCCTGAGTGTGGATGCCTGGGTTGGCCCTCACATTGACAAGGGTACTGTGGCGGGGTCTCCTTCTGGGAACGGCATGGGCCTCTAATTCCTGTGATAAGTGCAGTTCCCATGGTGACGGGGGCCGTTTTTCCCAAACAAACAACGGTAGGATGTTTATCTGTGGCAGCCCACACTGCATGTTTGCCCTTGTCACTGGACAGGGGGATTGTGTGTGTGTGTGTGTGTGTGTCTTTGCCTTCTTTCTGTCTTTTCCTCAGTGGTTTATTTGTCTCTCCCTCTCCTTTCTCATGCGTTACTTCTTTGACTTGTGTCTTGGTTGACCGTGTCGTTTAACTGTAGTCCCACACCTCAGCTCTGTGGTGAAGTGAGCCACGTATAACTGCAATCAAAGAGCTCCAGCTATAGCCGGCCTGCTTTGTCGCATCTTTCCAGTGTGAACCGTGTGACAGGTTTGACCCTGTCCAGCCTGACACAGGGCCTTTTGTTTTGCACCATGCTTCCCCAGTTGAGTCACACCGCTGGTTTACTAATCAACCCTGTGTGCAGTGCGCCTCTAGGTAATCCAACACATAACAGCGCCATGGTTACGGAGAGGATGAAAACATCTGCATTGTGGCAGCAGATCAATGGCTCACTGTCACCCCGGATTAGTCGCACTTTAAACAAGATATGACACAATTCCATTATCCTAAAACAAGCACTCAGCGAGCGCACAGTTTCCTCGCTGGCGGAGAGAAAGGTGCTGCAGGGGGACGCCTCGCAGGCAGCTGAAAGTTTTTGACCGTCTTTGTCAACATGTTGAATCCTCTTTACTGTTTACTTAAATCCACTTTGAGCACATTTTGCTTTAGAAACGTATCCTGTCAGAATATTTGCACAGCACAGTTTCTGTGCAGGATGGGAGAAAACGAGGCAGTTGTGTATTTTTGTTCTTATTTAATCAACTTCCTCGTGTGACACATAGTTATTAAACCACGTATTCACACAGACACATATTTCAGCTTTGGGAGTGCCCCCTTAAATCCATCACTATTTATTGTATTCTGACATTGCCTCACCCTTTGTTTATAGAAGAGAGGGGAATTAAATTCAGTGCGCCCGGTACAGCGCTGCCTTAAAAAGTCTCTAAGTGCACTCGGCAATGTTTTTACAAGTGTTTTTATCATGGCAACATCTTGTTTACTTTAGTTGCCTGCTCAAACTGCTTGGAACATGCTAAGAAAACATTTGGGGGAGAGTCTCCACAAAGCTGCCTTTGTTTAACAGCAGGCGAGAGTGCAAGCAGCTCACCAAGGTGTTAACTCTCAAACCCTTAAGCACTTCCACATGAAACCCAGCAACTGATACTGCAGGTCTCCAAAAACAACCACAAATAAAAGCAAAGAATACATCAAGCAGTATAATGCTCTCGCACCAAAGGTTGAGGGAACTGTTGAAAATATAAATGAAGATTGGTGTGTGTGTGTGTGTGTGTGTGTGTGTGTGTGTAGTCAGCAGAACACAGCGTACTGTGTACCAGAGAGAGAGAGAGAGAGAGAAAGGTGAGGAGGACGTTAAACGTCAACCAGATTTCAGCTCCGCATGCCAACAGCAACAACTAACACGGGACTGAAATGTTGTTTTAAACTGCACGTGTATTTATTCTATCTTTTAAAGAAAACATTACATACCTACACGCACTATCTCGATAAATACAAAGCACCAGATCCCTGTTCCTGTTTTCGGGTTCAGCTCCCAGAAGGGCGGGGGGGTCGGACGTTCACAGCAGAGCCTGGTGTTTTTATGAGGGTCAGGACCCTTTTCTTCAGTGTCCAGCCAAGAGGTCAGGGCCAGTGAAACACTGCAGTGCCATCTAGTGCTGCACCGTCCTGTCTGCTGAAACTCATCTGTCACACCTCCACACAGCGTGGTAATTGTTTTGTAAGTTATGCAGGCCACGCATACTGGTGAAGAAACGCACAAGCCAAAATTAAAATCATGACAAATTAAAAAAAAAAAAAAATGTAAAATGACTTATAATAGAAAATACATAATTTTAAATTGTTTTAAATGAATTTTAAATGTAAATACTACTGTAAAGATTTGTGCCTTTTAATTTAAAATTCCACACAACGTGAAGAAGATAAACCGTCCTCGGAGACGGCCTTAAGCTGTGTCTAGTCTATATAATTAGAAAGAAAGAAAGAAAGAAATAATAGATCGACAAACTAACTCATATGTAAAAAGAAAAAAAAAAAAAGAAAAAACGTTACAGGCATGTCTATTTTACTTGTTTTATTGTTGCAATTTACATTAGGGACTGTCATCCTGCCAGAGAGCTTTTAAAAGTGGCTTCATTTGAAGTCCAGAAAGTGACACATGCCAACGTGCATAGCCTCTCTCGATGTCAATTCCCCGTATCCCTGCTCCCGTGTCCAGACGCTCCTCTCAAGGCTGCATTAGGGCCATTTGAATATTTCATTTCCTATTAATTATGCACTGTGACTCTCCATGTCATTAGAAGAAATAAAGTGGACTGTAACAAAGGGATGAAAAGAAGCAGGGCACATATCTCCTTGGAACAGAGAAATTCCAAAGCTGCTCACGTAGGCCACCCTTCATTGAAAATTCAGTCTCTGCCAGTTAAATTGAAGTTGAAACGTCTTTACCTATTATTTTCTTCTTTGAAATTTAGTAAGATGTCCTGAAATGTTTACCAGTTTCATTTTCCGAACCTACTTAATTAAATGGGCATTTATGTGACTCAAACAAATGGAAAGCCCGGACGAAGTCTGAATTGATTTCAGCAAAGGGCGGTTATTACCCCCACGCTTTCTTTAAATACGCCTTTTTAATTTCTTCCTTTTTTTTGCCCACAATAATTAGCTTCAAGTGCTGAATCACAGGCGTTTTGAAAAATGTATTATCAAAACACAATAGGAGGAGCTGAAGGTGTGTGTGATGGGGGGAGAGAGACCATATTTCCCATAAAGATTTAAATCATTCACCTCAAGGTTGAAAATGCCGCCGCTGAGCAGAAACCTTCACATTTCAGGCGGAGCACCATCAATTTCCCCTTTCCTTTGGCGTGTGTCTGTTTTCTGAGACTGTGTGGTGTTTAATGCACAAATGTGTTGTCTGTACATAAAAGCAACGGCATCAAATTTATCGGGCCATCATCGCCGCCGCCGCTGCCACCGTACCGTCACACGTTGGCTCTGGCTATTTTTTGATTTGCAATAAATGACAGAAGAAGGGAAAAAAAGTGCATTTGAAAAGGCGGCCGCGTCACACACCTCTCTCCCATCTGCCGGCGCCACCGCGTGCACACACAGACATGCCTGGTGACAGTGACCTACATGGTCACCGAAGATGTGATATAATTTATGATATATATAATATATTGGATCCATTAGCGAGCATAATGAAGTAGTGAAATGAAAGGGTATTTGTGAAATCAGTTCAAACATCCTGCTCGGATTATGATTAAATGATTAATGAAATGCCCCTGCATAAGCATTTTCAAACAGTAATTCATGCGGCGGCTGATAAAATTCCTCCAATCATATTTCCTTCACTCGTGAACCTTATCTCCACCATTTTATATAAATCACAGAAAGGGGGGAAAAAAGCCTGTCTGCTACCCAGCGAGCTACTTATTTAGATTAGTTATAAACGTGCAGGAAAGGAGAACATCTTCCCTGTATAAAATAATCATGCGTAATTATATCCATAATTCAAGTTTGTGACAGATCTCATCTCCCTGTCCTGTTATCCTCTGCATTCGGCCGGCCTTTATTTGAATTCTCTTAATTACACAATTAACAGAAAACACACGGAAAAACGGGGGCAAATCCAACAAGGCAAGCGGAGGCTGGGATGAGGAGGAACGGCATTAGGGCACTGGAGCATAGTGTAGCAAAGGAGTCCAACCTGAAAATCTTCAATCATTCCTCTTATCTGTGAGCCGTAGCTGGAGACGACAGGGCTGTCATGAAATATTAAGTGTCATTCTTGTATGTTAAGAAGTATTTCTCCTGGTGGTGGTTCAGTAGATATTGTACGTGTAATATTGGCCTAAATGTTGCCACATATTCTGTGTTTTCCTTCATCAACACAAGTCTTTTGTTTCTCACATCTGAAAGAACACAGAAGTCAAAAGTCAAACTGACGTCAGCTTTTTTTTTGCGTGTCCCTTTTTTTCTGTGTGTTTTGTTTTCCAGGCATCTTAACAATGAGCACGCCCTGGATGACAGGAGCACGGCCCAGTGTCGAGTGCAAATGCAGGTCGTACAACAGCTGGAGCTGCAGGTATTGTCTCTCAGTTTGTTTTGGCCCAAATATTTATGTGTCATCTTCTCCTGACACTTCCTCGGCGTCTGGCGAACGCCTTCCACGTCCGTCTGATATCAGCCACGGGGGTCAGTGAAAGGGAGGGGCGGCCCAGTGAAATAATTTTGTACATTTGCAAGTAACCAGTCATTAAAAATGTGTTATATATGCATGACAGCCGGGGAAAAAGATATATGAAGGGCCCGGGGCTAAGTAGAGAAGATAATTACATTTTGAATTTTACTGGGTTTTAAAGTTATTTATGACTTTTAACTGTTTGGCACCAACAATAAAACACGGTGAAATGACTGGGCAGCGTAGTGTGGATAGGCGCTCAATGTTGAGCGTCTTAAAGGAGCAGAAAGGTTATTGTAGCCCACCGCGGGAGAGGTTTGATAATCAGTGGCTTTAATACCGTTTCCCCTACGTGTGATCTTTCATTGGCCAGAAAGAGAAACCTTCATGCGTACATTAAGAATCCACTTACGGAAAAAGGACTCGCTTCGCTGTCGCTCCATTAGGGGGGGCTTTGTAATGGCCGGTGTGTCATGTGTGTGTCTGCGTGACTCGCGATGACGACCGTAACGTAAGCTTGCACTCATTTATTACAGGGAGAAAAAAAAATAAAACAAACCATGCCGTTAAACTGGATTTTTATTAATTAGCTGCTGTTGCCGTTGCAGAGCAAATAAGACAAGGATCAAATTTAACGTCTTGCAGATTTGATGCAGCATCTACTCGTGGTTCACGTCCTACCCCCCAAAATGACTGCTAATGAGTGTGAACCAGTTGTGGTTTTCTGGATGTTAACCTTAAACAATGAGGGTTGAGTTGCTCAAACATTACACCGCACCAACGTCCTGTTATTTCCGCTCTGCTGGCGTATTATCCAGAGGGACGGAGCGAAGCTTTATCAGACACAGACTTCCTCTGCATGCAGCCTATCACCATAATTTAAGCTGGCAGCTAAGACAGCGCTGAGTTTCAGACAGGTAGAAAAGGCCGGGGCCTGTTATTGCCAATGAGACGTAGTGTATTTTAACCTTGAATTGGAGACAGTAGTTTGATTGTCTGACGAGCAGAGTTGCTGACAGTTTCCAAAGCATTTTTAAAAACAAATAATTAGACGGCCCCAAGAGAAGAAGAAAAAAATCGATTTGTTCAAACAAGCTCATTGTAAAAGATGCCCTCTCTGCAAAGGGATGTAGGGACTTAATAAAAGTAGAAAAATAGATTTTTTTTCCCCTTTCTTTTTGTTCATAAAAAATGTAACGTGGTCTCTCCTCATTACAGCTAGCGAAAGACAAAGAGCGTCTGCAAGCCATGATGACGCACCTTCATGTCAAGTCCACGGAGCCCAAAGCCACCCCACAGCCGGTGAGCAGCAAGCCTGTCATACGCCTCTCTCCCTCTCTCTCTCCCTCGCCCTCATCCTTTTGTTGCTCTTAATTGGCACATGTGTATTCATTAATCCCTTCCTCCATCTTCTTATTTATCTGCTAAATAAAAACAGCTGTTCTCTTGAGGGAGGCTGTAAATATTGTTTGGACCACATCTGCTGACATCCGAGATTCAATTTGGTGCTCGTGATGAACTGGATGCGCACGCTGTAACAGCTTCAGAGAACCGGTGCCTGTTCGGGCAGACAGGAGACGGGAGAAAGCACAGGGAAGCAGAAATACAGCCATAAAAAAAGACAATGTGTTTGATAAAGGGTTTTAAATATATAACGTTTATTTTAAGTGATGTTTAATAGCAAAGTTACTGAGGTGCTTTTCTGCCAGATAGCATAAAATATCAGAAACTTTCTTTTTAAAGACCAACAACAAATGCATACCAATGCATGTAGATGATGAAAAAATACTTCCTGATAATACAAAAATGTAAGATTTTAATATGTATTTTCCATGATGCTTCCCTGATAACACTTGAATCCTCATTTAGGATTAAAGGAATTACCTTCAGCCGTCTTTAAAGACCGTTTTAGTAAAATTACATTGAGGCTTAATGTAACTGTTTGTATGAATAAACATCTCAAATTCATAATTATAACATTAGACGAATGTTTATGTTTGGCCTCAAAGTCAGCAGCAGAATGAAGAGTGAACATTTAAATCTTACAGGATAAGAAAAAAAAAAAATCCCCAAAATGTTCAGCAGGTGAAAAACTCTACTTTTGAATAAATGTACAAGCAGATAAATTTATTATCTTCTTGACACATTGGAGACATCATGCTTATCACTCTTATTATATGCCATGCCATAAAGGCTACTGCTTAATCCCTATCCTATAGGGCGAGGGCTTAACATATGGAATTTAAGTGTCTGTGCTATTTTGTCATGTTTAAGAAGGGGCCTCACCACCATATTTCAGTCTGCGTGACAGTTCATTCAGAGCTCATTTTACTGCAGGGCGTGAGTCTGAAACCGTGCACAACATGCATGCAGGCCGCTTGTCTCTCAGCACACTGTGCAGCTTGGATCATTTATTTACAGTCAGAGAGATGGCTATTGACACAGCAGCATAAAGCGCCTGGAGATGTCGAACGAGAAAAAGGCTGCGTGCGTCGCACACATACTGATTGTGTAGATTAGAGTGCAAAGCAAGGGCTCTGACACAGGCACATTTGTATATGAAAAGTGGTAGGAGCGGCAGATAGCATCTTGAGTTCACTACCTCGCCTCTCTCCCCGGGGCCTGTGAGAACGGCCGTGTCAGAGCTCAGCGTTAACGCTCTCGAGGGGCTGAGCTGGGATTTTTATTCAAATAAATAGACTCCCATTCTCCAGCGCCACTTTGCCTGCTGCGACCTGCTATGATAAATATGTCTAGTTTTGGTTGGGTGAGTGGTGGACTTCCACAGGTCAGGGCCCGTGGCCCCACTGAGGTTTTAGTGAGATTGCAGCATCAGAGGTGGACAACAACAACAAAAACCCCTCCCTTGAGCCGATGCAGAATGAAAGTCTTCTCAGAGCTGACTGGTCTGGAGTTACAGCTGCTCTGAAGAAACAACTGTGTTCTGCCAGTAATTGCTAGTCGTGCTTTTCTGCTGTTTGTGTGCCGTTGCGTTTAATAAAGGCGCGTATAAGTAGCCAACTGTCATAGCAAAGTAGCTGGTTTACATTTAGTCATAATTAAAGACAAACAAACGGATACTGTGCATGCACAGCGTCAAATGAACGGGATTCATTTTATTCTTCTGAGGTGGATGGGAGCGGGGGAAGATCAAAACAAAATGTGCCACATTAGCAATGCGTGTTTCTCTGTGTGTACGCCTGTGTAATCGTGTGTGTGTGTGTGTGTGTGTGTGTGTGTGTGTGTGTGAGATGGTGGGGGTCTGCTCTGCACTCGGTGTCACTAAGCATTCTTGTCAGAAATCTGACCTTTTACGCCATACATAATTAAGGAGGGACTTTTTGTTTATTTTCTTTAGCAGCTTGCCGAGTCAAAGCCAGTATAATTAGATCACCAATTACCATTTAATTAATTTCAGTCTGAAGTCTCATTTTGTCCATGCACTGGAGTGAGCCCAAATGGTGAGGCAAACAAAGGCAAGGCTATTACCAGCCTGTCTGGCCTATTGTTGAAGCCTCTCTGTGTTTATGGCCAGGGAATATGGATGAAACATGAAACAAAGCCCGCTAATCCACAGGAAGAGAAGTCAACACCGCAGCCCCATTCTATTGATAGCATTGTGTCAGAAACACGCGAACCCAAGTGTGATTTATTTTGCTCACGATTTTTAGAATAACACGTCTTGTGCTACTGTTGCTGAGGATGTAGTCTGCATTTGTGCATCCCAGCGGTAATCCAAATTATTTGGGCGGACTCTGCCAGAAAGCCATAGTTCAGACATAAATAGACATTGTGAGGAGTGGGACATGTGTCTGTTAACGAGGGAGGATAAGAAAAACACAGATGACACTCAGTCATTTAACAAGGTCCATTTTTTTTGTAAAATAAAAAATGGGATTCTGATATATTTATTTTTTTGTAATGAGTATCAGTAGAATAATGTGAAATATTTGGTGGATGAACAGGATCCGTCACCTCCATGACATTATCAGCAGAAATCAGACGTGTGATGCTGCCTCGTGATCAACAAATGATGTCAAAGACGAGACATGTCTCCATTCCTCTCTCTCTCTCTCTGCTTTCTTTCCCTCACAGTCTGAAGTCATGTTTAATTTGGATACTGGCCTCCTTCGGCAAATTAGCAATTAGAACAATTTTGTGGGAATATGTATTTGTGTCATTAGTTTTCCTGCCAATTAATAGCTGGAGCGGGGGGGGGGATCAGGCTCGAATTTTCCACTTGACTGCTGCTCCAGTGTGGAGGCTTGGCGCTTGGCTCGGAGCCGCCACAGCTGCTGGAAGCCTTGCTATACCTTTTGGAGCACTTGCCATAATTAGCTTACCTTGTAGCCATTATTCTTAAATCCCTCCTTCGACAACTCATCCACACTCACAGGCTGCAGTGGTACAACCAGATATGTTCTATGTTCAGGGCCTCACAGTGTTTCCGTGAGGCCCTGATGATGGAGGTGAGTCAGATACAGTAGTTAATCATCAGATCACCTCCATAAGCAGCTCCTAATTAGAGTCCTCACAATACAATTTCAGCTTGTAATTAGCCCAGATTGGCTCCTTCCTCTGGCTGCCTTATTAGCGGGGCGGCTCAGCGGTAGGTGAGAATCACACTGTCATTTTTCAGAGCCATTCAGGCCGCCCATCTTCCCGTCTCTGCTAGACCCTCACTGGGCGGATGATGTGGGGGGGGGGTGTTGTCCAAACAGGACAAGAGTGGACAAAAGATTTAACAAAGGCGGTGAAACAGAAAGCAGGGAACAGGCCGACACGGGGAGAGAGAGAGAGAAGAATAGCAGAGGTGGGGAGTGGAGGAGCGGGGCTCTGGGGGTTGTTTTCCAAACATTTAGCGAACGTTCACAGATCATCTCGGGGCCCGCCTGCAATTAGAGAGGACATATATGCATAGGCAATGAGGCGTCTCAGACACGGGGTAATTAGAGGTCTAACTGGGCTCCTGTCTGTCTGCCTTTCTCTGTTTGTCTGGTCCTCCAGCTCAACTTGGTGTCCAACGTCACATTGTCCAAATCGGCCCCCGAGGCCTCCCCTCCTCTGAGCCTGCCCCAGACCCCCACCACACCGACGGCACCCCTCACACCGCTGTCCCAGACCCACTCCGTCATCACAGCCAACAGCCTCCACCACCACGTGGGTCCCATGCGACGGCGCTACTCGGAAAAATACAACATGCCCATCTCTCCAGGTACTGCAGGATGAAAACACGTGGAATTCTGCCCTGCCCAATAACTGACACGCAACCATGTCACCGTGACAATAATTGTGTGATGGGACGTTTACACCTGGTCATTTTGCTCCATGTTGATACAGTTTGTTTGTTCCGTGTCTGCAGATCTCAGTCAGAACAAAGAGTTTTACATGAATGCAGACGTCAGACCGCCGTTCACGTACGCCTCGCTAATAAGACAGGTAAGAACGCTGCTTGTGCTCTTCAGTGTGTCCACGTTTTAACACCCTCCACCCTGCCTAGTCGTAGCAGGAAATACAACACTATGTAGAAAAGCCACAACCGGGATTTGCTCAACGGATTTCTCCGTTCGTTCCTTGTTAAATTTCAAATGCAATTTAGACAGAGGAGCAGATTAACCATCTTCAAATGAGTGCAAGAATGCGTACAGGATTCAAAAAAACAGCCACATATGATAATTGCATTTGATTAAAGCATTTCAGAGGCTGCGATTATTACCAAATTCATTTCACACAACAGTGGGGATGAACCTGTTTTAAGATGGCCAGTCAATTATCGCTGGGCCGCAATAATCTGGGATCTCAGGAATTAATCTGAGCCGGCCATAATTGCTGCCCTGTAATCTGCCTGAGAAATGTTTTCGGTTGCCCTTCATTTATACCCACAAAGGAAAATGTATTCAAATCTGCCGTTTCCAGTGAGAAGTACAGAAGACTTCTCTAAACAGAGTGAGCGGTTACACTCTACGTGGACCGCTTCTACGCCGTTTTGTCTGTTTTTACTCAAGAGAACACGACACAAACCTGCATGCCTCTTCTGAATTATTGATTGCTTTGTGAAGGGAGCAAAACTGTTAAATGTTTGTTTCTGTCACTGTTCCTCATGCAGGCGATCCTCGAATCTCCAGAAAAGCAGCTAACACTAAATGAAATCTACAACTGGTTCACACGAATGTTTGCATATTTTAGGCGCAACGCAGCGACGTGGAAGGTAATTGTGCTGTTTCTTCTGTCTTCTTCAAACCAGCAATGAGGAGAAGGAGACGTTTGTGTTGGTGTTTGGGGGAATGAAATGATGGCCAGGCATAATACCTTTATAAATGAGCCTTTACCCAGACACATAACAATACTCCACTTATTCTGTCCAAATGAACCACACTTTAAATAAACAATGTGAACCACGAAGAAAAACCAAGGAGAGGAATATGTGCATTCTTGTAAAAAGGGAAAACAGTCAGAGAGAGGGAGAGAGAGAGAGAGAGGATGTTCTGGTGGTGGGTGGCATTAATTTAACATAGCGGTGCTCTGCCAGTGACTCCTGGCTCAGCCCCTCAGACTCACTTACAGAAGAGAACACTCTGTTTTCCACCAAGCCACAAACGCACACACACACACACAACACACACACACACAACAAAAAGAAAACAACACTCCAAAAAAAAGAAACAGGAATGACTGGAGTCCGAGAGAGTTAGATTTGAATGAGGAAGACGGTGATGAAGCAGTGAAAGCCTCTGCTTAACCTAACCTGAGCTGATCTCTCTCTCTCTCTCTCTCGCACACACACACACACACACACACACACACACTAGCACCACCCTGCTCCACCCCCGTCCTCCATCATCCATCAGCTCTCACACTTACTGACAGCCCTTCCATAGGGGCACATTGGTGTTATAACCACTGGATTCCACAACTCACACTCTCTGTCTCTCTCTCTCTCTCTCTCTCTCTCTCTCTCTCTCTCTCTCTCTCTCTCTCTCTCTCTCTCTCTCTCTCTCTCTCTCTCTCACACACACACTGAGTTTATACACATGCACTCAGCATAGCTCCTGAAATAACAAAGGGATGATATATGCAGGTCTACTTTCATGGCTAAATGGTTGGGATTGGACGCAGGATTTAAGTTTTAATAGCGCTCCTTTTCTCACATTGTAACGGGGAAACGACCTGAAGCTTTTCTAGTCAGTGCAAATATTCTGGAAAAAGTGTTGGGTTTCTGGAGCTCGCTGGTCAGAAAAGGCAGCTTTGTGAACGATAAGGAAAACAAGGATGTCACTACCTCCATTGCTATGGACACCGACAAATATTGACACGTCGTTGAGGTTATTTGATACTTCAGGACCATTTGCTGCCAATGATATTTTGGTTTATTTATTGTTTTCATTCAGGTTTCATCCAGTGCCTGTCAAAATATTTCTTCTCTTGAAATGAGATTTTTATTTTCTTTCCCCTCGTGCAGACATTGTTTACTGTACTGATACAGAAACCTTCTCTTTCTCTCTTTGTTTTCACACCAACTGCAGAATGCAGTCCGGCATAATCTTAGTCTTCACAAGTGTTTTGTGCGAGTAGAAAACGTAAAAGGGGCTGTGTGGACAGTCGACGAAATAGAGTTCCAAAAGAGACGGCCTCAAAAGATCAGTGGGTAGGTTTGGCCTTTTCCAGCCCGACGTGCGTCTGTCTCTCACCGTTTGCTGATGGGAAGAGGCTGCTGCTGCTCCATCTCATTGTCTGTGTGCCATAACGTCCAGAGTCCCTGCTTGCTTTGGCGTGCCTCCCCTTCATGCTTTCAGAAGGCTTTTGGTGATGCCTCGTAACCCACAATGGCTTATTTTCATTTTGATCCTCACCCTCTCCCCGTGTCTGTCTGTCTGTCTGTCTGTCTGTGTGCCCGTCTCCCGTCGATCACTTGCATCTGCATCTGGCTGTCTCCCCCCTCCCTCCCCCCTTCGCTGGTTTGCTTTCCCAGGGTGCCGTTCGCACCAACCTTTCCCTGCATAAGTGCTTTGTGAGAGTAGAGGATGAGTTTGGGTCCTTTTGGACTGTTGATGATGAGGAGTTTAAGCGCGGCCGCCACATACAGCGAGGCCGTCCTCGGAAATACGCCGTTGATGAGCTGTTCGTACAGTAAGCACTTCCGCCTGCCCTGCAAACTCCCCGAGCCCCCCCTGCATGCTCCCCCCCTTCAGTGTTGCCATCATGCTTTTTTTGTGTGTGTTTAGCTTCATGCATCAAGCTTTCACAAGCCTCCATCAGCCTGTTCTGTCTGCTCAAAGTGTTGAAGATAGTTGTGTGGTATTGTCAAGTGATTGAACATCTCAGATCTATAGCCACATTACTACCCCCGTAAATGTATTTAGTTCTTATACAAAGTGCATTGATTTCTTTTTATGAAATAAGATACTGTAGCTGAGGAATGCATGCCCGCTGAGACACGAGTCTGTGGTTGTAATTGGATTTCTCTGTTTGCAGAAGTCCAGCCTTAGTGAAGAACATTCAGACCAGCTTGGGCTATGGTCCGACCCTCTCTGCAGCCTTTCAGGTAAGAAAAAAGAAACTTAAAGAGTGACCTCATCTTTAGCTGCCTCAGAACTCAAAAGAAAAACACTAAAAGTCTCTCTCCGTCTCACAGGCCCGGCCACCTACTCTTTGTTTTTAAGGGGGTGTGAAAAGAGTGATGGGCAACTGAGAAAGTGCTGACAACCTTCTTCCGTTTCACATTTAATGCTTCGGGCTTTGCTTTTCAGGCTTCGATGGCAGAAAACAACATACCTCTATACACTACTGCTTCCATTGGAAGTCCCACCCTCCACTCCCTGGCTAACGCCTTCCGCGAGGAGATGAATGGAGCGGTGGACCATGGAAACAGCAACGGCAGTGACAGCAGCCCGGGACGCTCGCCCCTACCAGCTATGTGAGTGGCACACCACGCTTTCTATCTCCACCGCAGTGTGTGTAAGGAGAGCGTCTCAGATGCTGACTCCACTGAGGCAGCAGCAGACAGAAAATCATCGTCAGTGCCCACCCAAAATGCTCTAAAGTGACCTAACACGTGGCAGTAGATGAAAGAGAAACAACGAGGACAATAAATAAATGATATTGGAGTGGCGTGTGGGGTCATGGCCAGAGCTGTGGCTAGCCTCCCTGCAGGAAAGGAAACTCCACCTTTTCGAAGGAAGAAAAGACCGGAGCCCCTCTTGTTATTTTAACAGCGAGTTTATGAACTCTCCTTTCTGCGTCCTGCTGTCTGTCTGAGTCGCGCCGTAATCACCATTCCGATTCGTTAAAATATTTACTAAATGCCAGAACGCGGAGCGACGGAGCCTGTTGGCTCCGGCGTGAGCTGCGACGCGTTCAAAGACGCCTCCGAAAGAAAAGAAAAACAACACAAATGCGTAATTAGTCTGGAGGACATGATCCAATATTCTCATGTAGGAAAGTTGCGGTCGGCGTGGAAACCACAGCTCTCCCGTTCACTTGTTGTATAGGAGTGTCTGCTAAGTTGTTTGAAGCTTAAAATAATACAGCACACGCTGCATCGTTTCCAGATGTGGGGGCAGACCACCGACTCGGGGATGGCCTCCTGAAATGTCTGAGCTTGGGGGAAATTCTGCCTGAAAACAAAAAAGGTGCAGTAATGAGCTCCTGGCCAAATGGAGGAAAGTGCCATCCCTAATCACTGTGAACATAGCTCTGAGCATGGCTGTGGAACAGGAAAGGCAGAGACAGGATGGGTGTGCTGGCCTAAAGGCAGCCTGCTTCTCCCTCTGCCCCTCTGCTGCTATCTTTAGGCTGATGGAGCTCACAAACTCCTTCTCCATAATTATGTCTATAAGCTTAATGCAAGCACAAAATGAGTTAAATCTGTTTTCTTTTGCTTTTAAAGAACTTTATTGCGTGTCATGCCTACAGACCGAGCATTAGACGGTACGTACGGGAGCGGCCTCCTCTTAGTCAGGAAGTGAGCAATAAACTAACACGGGCAAAAAAAAAAAAAAAAGCTGTCCCCTTGTTAGCATGATGCTTTGGCTCACACTGTTTCAAATTCAGCTTCATCGCCAGCCTTCACTGTCTGACAACATGTGTTCTCCACATGGGCCAGAGTGCTGCTGGTTTACAGGACGCAGCTTTATTTTGGGGGGAAACCAGAGCACTTCTCTTAAACAGCCAGACAAGAATCAGGTATCCAGAGAAGGCTAATTATAAGCAAAGTGTAGAATCAGCATGCAGTTCAATAAGCATAATAATAACAATTTCATGTCTGCCCCGCAGCCACGGAGTCAGACCCGAGGCAACGGCACTTGTGGAGTTACTTTGATGTGAAACTGATAGAAAAGCTGACTTTACTTTTTCCCCCCCTCCCTTTTTATAATTCACACAAAAATATGTCAGCTCATTAGCATACGAGTGTCTCCATCACAATAGTTGCAAATCACACAAGGCATCCCGGTGTGAATAAATCAAATGTGGGCTTTGGTGATGAAGAATGTGCCAGTTGTCCCTTGTTGTCGTAGTAAATGAGCCCGGTGCCTCATCCTGACACCGCTCTACCTCCGCTACAGCAGCCTGGCACCGCGGGTTAGAGCCTCAAGTCCCCTGCAGCTGCTCATAATGTTTTTTTTTTCTCTCCTTTCTGCCATAGCCAGGCCTCCTCTCCCCCTCTGCTTTATTCCTGCTCTGTTTCTGTAATGAGAAATTTGGCAGATCTCATCTCTTTAGTGGCTCTTTTGCCCAGGCTGTGAGCTGGGGAAGGGGGGGTGCGGGGGGGGTCTCATGTTTTTGCCTTGTTTACAAGTGACAGCGTTATTATTCTCATAAGGGCTCTGTTTCTTATCACAATGTTGTGCCGAACGCGCCGCCTCTGCTCTCCTCGCGCGCCTTTCCTGCCAGCGCTTTTCTTCCCTTATTGACACTTGGTTGAAAATATGCATTAATTCTGGAGTTTAAAGCATGTACGGCGGTGTCTGGTCGCTGTGTTTGCTTGAAGTTGATTAATGATAGAAGCCGGCTCGGGGTCGTCCTCTGGAGACCCGCCTCGCAGGTTGTGCATGTTAACGAGCAGGAAGGGGAACACACAGCGCGCCGCTGATCCTCCGCCACCAGGAGGCTGACAACGGCAGCCCACTCGCTCCGCAGAGTCCATTCTCTCCTCTCCGAGTCTCACGTTGTTAATCTTCCTCATTTATCAATTGTAAGTGAATACCCTGTTGTCGGTTGCCATGAAAATAAAAAGCCTGCAGCTTCGCCAGGATTGGAATACCTCAAAAGAAAGCTGAAATTATCATCAGCACCAGTGAGGCCCCGACTCCCAGTCTCAGTGAAGCCAGGCATTTGTTTTTGTTCCCCTGTTTCTTTCTCTATAAACAGAATCAGTGCAGGTCTGTGTCATTTTGTGCCTACGCGTGTGAAAGGTTATTTAAAAAACAAAAAGGATTTCAGAGAGTTAAGGAAAGCGGAACCGGAGCCATATTTTTCTCTCTCTCTTCTCCTCGTCCAGGCATCACATCAGCGTTAAGGAGGAACCACTGGACCCCGAAGACCACGAAGGGCCCCTCTCCCTGGTAACGACTGCCAATCACAGTCCGGATTTCGATCACCACAGAGATTACGACGACGACCAGGGCCACGATGACATGCTGTAAGGCTAGCGCCGCCCCTCCCCGGCCTCAGAGGCAGAGGCAGTCTGGGTCATCTGGGAGACAGAAACGCTCCGCAGATAACAAACACTGAACTGCAGTCTCAGCCACTGATGACAGCTGTCAAATGTCTCCCGACTTAACTTTTTAGTGCCATTACAATACATAGCGAGAACACACACATACAGAAATACACAGAATACGCCCCACATGAGGGTTTTTTTTTTTTATTTCTTTCTACTTTTGATTTAAGTAAAGCTTAAAAAGTGAAACTTCATTTCTGCTCATGTGTGGGCTGGACTTGTTTGGTACTGGGGGGGCGACGTGTTCACGGTCAGAGACCCTCGCCACGCAGCCAGGACGGACTGCACTCAGTGGACTGCAAGAGGGGTTGTGTCTCCCCCCCATCCCCCCACCCCCCTGCTCTCTCTCTCTCTCTCCTCTCTCTCTCTCTCTCTCTACACACACACACACATCTGACCACAAACTGAAGAGAGGGAGGATGACTGATGTTTAATTTACACCTCGTGTGTGTGAATGAAGGGAGCGTGGACTTCTGTTCATTGTCACTGCCTTCAACACTTGTCGTGGGTTTGATTCCATCTCGGGGTGGGAGGGATGTTTCTATTTGGGTGTGTATTTGTTTTTTTGGGGGTTTTTTTTGTCGTTGGAGGGGGTTAAGAGGTTATAAAATATCAACATAATGTGTCTTTTCCATTCAATGCTGTTATTGATGTTGCATCTTTATTATTTCTTTAAACTGATCAGACCTCATGCCCATGCTGTGGAGATTCCGTGTAGTCAGCACTTGATGATGAATGTTTATGATTTCCTTTCATGTTCTTTTAAACACACACGTGAAGCAGAATGTCACATACCAAGTAGTATTGTTCTGTCATTTATTCCACAATCTTCAAAAGGAAAAAAAAAAAAACGAGTCACCACTCCGACACGTAGCCCGCCCCCCACCCCCTCCCTCCTGCCCCTCCTGCTCATGAAGTCCATTGGCAATGCACTACTCGTAATGAAGGCTCTCTCCACGCATCAATGAAGTTTAATTTAAGATGCGAATGAATGACAGAGAAATCATGCAGGTTATGATTTATCCTTATGGAATTATACTTTAAAACAGCCCCTCACGGCAGAGCGTGTCGAACCGCAACAGAATTCCTGATCACTTACAAGCTCCTGGTTTTTCAAAGGCGAGATGAAAATGTCAGGTGTGCGCCGGAGAGATAATGATTTAGACCAACTAATTGTGATTCCTGAACGTAACTTTGTCGCTGTTAATCAAACGCGTCTGCTTTTTCCACGCCGCAATTTCATCCAGTGCTTGAAGATTAAACGTGCATTCCCTGTAGTTTTTATTCCTGTCGCGCGCGTGACCAGTTTTAAGTTTTTAGTGAGTGTTAAAAATCGCACACCGCATGAAATGCTCGTTTGCTTTCACAGAGAGTTAAAAAAAAAAAAAAAGCCCCAAGACTAGCAATAAGACCTAAACATTGCACATTCCAGCATACGACCTCCATTTGTAAAGGGCCCAAACATACAGAACATGCCATTTAGGGGATGTGGAGACCTCGCCGTTGTCGTCCACCAGCTTTGAGCCGAGTGGGAAGCACATGGTGTTGGGATGCAGCAGCAACCGTTCCAGCTTGGCTAGGGAGGAAGATTTTACAGAGACCATGAATTTCAAGACTGCAATCAACCACTTTGAGTTTTTGTATTTATTATTAGTGTTATTTTTATTTCCTGTTTTATTTGGCTTTTTTTTTAGTCGTTGATGTGTTTTAATATCTTGTTCTGTGACTACCAAAGATAAACTACAAAGTCAATGTTCCATGCAATAGCAGATGAGGCCAAATATCTCTCCTCCTTTCTCTCCCACCGGGCGATCTCAGCAGCTGCGATGGAGCTGGCGGCAGATCGAACTGAGAGAAATGATCCTCAAACTGGTGTTTTCATTCATTTTTGTTGTTGTTTTTGTTTAAATAAAAACCAAAGGGGGTGTCTCAAACAGGACAGCTGCAGTAATGTTTGCAGTGACCAAAACTGAATGGGAGGCGCTGATAGTCTGACTACACGATGACCAAATTAGGGAAACTTTTCTTTTTGTCTGTTTTTGTCTTTGGGCCAGTGAGTGGAAAAGAGCAGATTTGTATGCAACAAAAAGGGTATGTCGATTAAATCGACGAGGAAAAAATTACTGATAAATGGAAAAAGCTTTGCAGAGAACAATGTGAAACGGATTCTATACTTCAACTGGACCACACGATGATTCGATGTTTCTCTTCTTTTATTCCTTATTCATTTGTATCCTTTGAAATGATTGTATGCCACTTTTTAGGAGCTTTAGCGTCTTTTTTTTGGCAAGACTTTATGATTGTGTTTAGTTTCTGTCAACTTATTACTTTTTATATTAAAAAAACACTCCTGTCAACTAATAAGCTGGGTACAAGGTACTTTATGGCAGTTATTGTTATCATTATTATTATTATTATATTTTTTAGGTTCATCGCTCATTAACTAAAAGAGGAAAAGGGCAATCTGTGGTCTCCAGAAGTTGTATTTAATATCCAGGCAGCTGTGGGATGGGTCAGTTACAGCCAGGCTGGGATCGTGAGAACAGGGCCGAGCTCATCCACAAACCGGCAGTCATCTGGCTGGTTTGTTTGGTATTCAAAAAGGAGGAAAGCGCTGGTAGATTAGAACATTCTCAGCATGTGTAGCTTGACATTACTAAAGATAACAGCATGAGAAAACCGTTTATACGCATACCTCAGTTCAAACCTATAGGGAATGATTAAATTAACCAGAAAAGAAAATAAACAAACATTTCACTCCGTTGCACTTAGTTGTATGTCTTGCATGTGTAGTCTGATACTGTAGAGAGAAAACTACAAAAAAAAGAGAGGAAAATTAAATTAGAGCTTGTTTATCTTAAAGGTTTCATCTTTTTTTTTTTTTTTTTTTTTTGCCAAACCAATCCAAACCTCAGGCCTTTTGTTCGTGGAAACATCACCCAGCTGTGTGGCACCGTTCCCCCGTCATAGTGTGTTCTCTGATGGGTTGTTTTAAGGGCGTTCCAATGTTAGGTTGTACATACATGCGTGTCGGTATAGCCTTTGTCTTTCTTCCCCCGTCTTTTCCTCTCTGTCTTTTTTTTTTTTTTTTTTTTTTTAAGATCAAAAATTACATTTGTGTTATGATGTTTGCTTTATCGCAACTGCTTTGTATTAACTATGAAATAGCTATGAGAAAAAAAACTGCTGTATGTATTGGAATAGCAAACTGTGCTGCAAATGTATTTTACTTAGTAATCCTTGCTTTAAAAAAGAAAAAAGAAAAAAAATCACATCATCCACGCAGACATCTGGGTGAGCTGGGCAGGGGCAGGCTGGGGGGGAGATTATCCCCAATTTTGGATTTTAAACTGTAATATAGAAAACAGACTTTTCTCTGTTATCATTGACCTAAGCATTTTGTACAGATTTTTTTCCCTCTTTGTGTTAAGCTGTTTTTTGATACTTCCTTTTGATGGTCCAACCACTGCCTTCTGTGGCTGTATGTTAAAGATTACTGCTCTGAGAAAAGGGCAGACAGGTATATTTCCTCTACAAGACGGAGATATCTTGCATGACTAATCCCAGGGTCACAGAGATGGGGGGAGGGGGTGGGGGGGTAGGATGTTGGGTATGTTTTAAGTGGTCAGTAATAATATAAGGGTGTATCAATCTAATGATATTTTATATGAAATGAATAGGAAAAAGAAAAAAATATGCAGTGCCAAGATGTAAAGAATATTGTTAAATGCTCTTTTTTTGTTTTGTTTTAAAAGTTCATTTCACTCATCTAGGTAAAAACACACTTTGTTCGGCATCAAAATATTTATATTTTTATCTCAAGGGTCATTGTAAATGAGTCAAACCAAGCACAGCAGGCAGGTCAAAGGTTAGACGCTGCTGGGGACATGGAGGACGCTGCAAACTGTGGCCGTGTGGCATCAGACCCCCCAACATCACACACTGGCTGCCGAGCTAAAAAAAAAAAAAAAAAACGCCATTGTTGCAAACTGTGGCCGTGTGGCATCAGACCCCCCAACATCACACACTGGCTGCCGAGCTAAAAAAAAAAAAAAAAAAACGCCATTGTTTCATCCATCACCGACCATCCAGCCCGCTGTCATTCCGTCCCCCTCGTTCTCCCTCTCTCACACCACACTTTGGTTTTCTCCAGATGGAGAGGGAGGGGGGAGGGGGCAGCCCAGGAGCTGTCACAGTGCTCTCATCCTGCAGCAGATTTTCTTTTTCTTTCTCTTTCGATTTTTTTGCTTTGATGATGTACTCTGTCGTTTCTTTTTCCTGTTTTTTTTTTTTTTGTAGAAATATTATTGCTCATCACTTCCATCAGTGTGTAACCTCCTCATCATTCCTCGTCTGTCTGATGCAGACCACTCTGTTGTAGTCAGTGGCGATGACTGACGTGAGCATTCTAAACATGCAATAAAATGCTGGTTGTTCCGATCGTTCGCTCCAAGTCTCTCTTTGCTTCACACGGTCTTGTACAGTGTGGCGACACGGAGATGCATACCCTCACCGCATTACTCCTAATTGAACTCTACTGTAGTGCAGAGTTCGTTTTAACTTTGAATACATTTACGGTTGATTTGGATTTGCACACGGACGATGTACTTCTTGCAGCACTAATAAGGCTACATAATGCAAAGCACAGACTTTGTGTTTAGCTGCCATCTACAGTAAAGTTGATTAATGCTTCAAAAGTTAAGAGAACACATTTCTGACGGACACCAACTCATATGAGCCGATATATCATTATGTTAACAGGAAGGGCATGAATCAACCCCCTCTCTCTGCTGTTTTCCTCATCGCTTTGGCCGGCACAACTCTTTCACACAGACCTGTGTTTGTCATTTGCGGCAGGACTCTCATCAGCCTCAACATTAAATTATATCGTAATTAAAAAGAGACAGTTAAACTGTCTTTTTCCAACAGCAATTTAGGTAACTGCATTTGATACGCTATAAATTGTAACAGCATTAAAATTCCAGAAATAATAGCGGATATGGATTTGATGACGGGAGCTAATGCTGATGACCACGACTTGCGTTTTTACGACAGAGCCACAGGTCATGTTGGCCACTAAACAGGAGACAGAGATCAAGTCTAAGCACTTTTAATCTTGTGAAACAAGCAATTACAAATAGTTGCATTGATTTGTTAAAAAGCTTTAGGTGACATAAATCGTTTCTTGCTTAGCTTATTGCTGGAAAACATAAATGTCAAGTGTATTATTAATTAAGGCCTTTGAAAGACAAGATTTAATGGAAACTATATAAAATCACAAGCAATCTTTCTGTAAGCAGTATTTCACTGGAGGCTCGGGACTCATGTATATCAGTGTTGTTGTCATGACACTGATCAGACTGGATCAGATAACACACAGTTAGAGGGAACACAGTAATGGAAGGTGTTTGTGTTTGAAAACCACCCAGAGCAGAAGCATTCACATAAATTAATTGCACAGTAACTTACACACAGGCATTAACATATATATATTATAGACCATAAATGTGGATGAAATATTATGGGAACATTGGGTCTCATTGGATATATTGGTACAGTGACATGATCAGCCAATACCAGCCCTCTACCATAAATCTGATTCTCCTTGAAGACCATTGACAGCGCACCAGTGGAATTTAGACAAAACTTTATATTTTGGTGTCATTTCTTATAAATCATTTCTATTCTGGCCATAAAAAATCAATGCACTGCAAATATAGAAAACACAACAGAAATGTGCTGTAGGTATCACCACCAGACAACAGAACGGGGATGCTAAAAATGATGCACATAGGACACGCTTGTGGTGTCACCAAGTAACATTCCAGTATAAAAATAATCTTTGATTTTAACGAAACAGTTAAGATTTCTGCCTCACACGGGGCGGGGAAACTGGCAGCAAACTCATTGGGTACGAAAAATGAAGCCAAAGCTGAAGTACCTTTAACTTGTATTCATCTAATAGCCAGCAGATGGCGACTCCTCTGGTTGCAAAAAGAAGTCAAATTCTGACGATCTACGAGGAAATGAACTTACTTCTACCTGAGTTTATGGTCTCAGTCGAAATGATGGTCCCATTTAGAGTAAAATAGACGATAAAGCAGGGTATGCTTGTGATTGACAGGTCGCTACCACAGCATTGTCCGATCTTGGTGTTGTCTGAGTTTTTGACTTACAACTTGGATCCTTTGACAGTGTTTTTTTTTCAGTTCATGAAATGTAACTGTTATATTTTTGGTCAGCTAAAAAAAATGTCTTATTTTGGTCCAGTTGTATTTATCTCCACCCTCGTGTCACTTCTGGTTGCAAAAATCCAAGATGGCGCCGGCCAAAATGCCAAAATGACTTGAGGCTTCAAAATGGCATTCCACGAAGCAAGGGGTGATGTCAAGGTGACTATGTCTGCTTATTATATACAGTCTATGGTGTCAATCCAAAGTGATACCAGGAGCAGAATCACAGATATCAATACAGATACAAATGCACTATCAGGGAAGAGAGTAATATTATACTACTACTATAGTACACTATTCTAAAAATGTACTAGAAGTAGTGATAATTTTCCGAGTTACACATTTAAAAACTGCAATCTGTAGCCTATTTTTAGACGTTGGACAGTATACTGCCCTCTGACAACAAATCTGTAATGGGTTGTTTTTTTCCTCCAACCAAAGACAACACACAGGTTAGCAAGTAAAAACAAAGTAATCATTTAGATTATTAAAAAAATGTATCTCTTCGATATATCCTCATTTTGATCTACCATGACTATTGTATCACTACTATGCATAACCTTTTTTTTCTATTCCTGGCAGAAATGGTCTTCCATTCATTCCAGAGGTTTTGAACAAGGCAAGCTTTTCCTATGCAGGAGGTTCCATGAATAAACTAAAAACCTCAAAACCTGGATAAATCAAACCAAAACTATCGACAACCTTAGATACCACTTGAGGTAAGTGGGAACTGATGCGATAACACTTAGCTTTCCTCATCAATCACAAATATTGCCATTTCCCATATTTAAGTGATGATCTCTTCTCTTCTTCTCTGCTGTGCCCTTCATACACCAGACAGATCCCCATTCATATTATTTACCTCCGTTTGTGAGCAAAAACAAACATTGATGGCCGCAGTTCACTTTATCCTAATTGAAGTGTGGCACAGCCTCATCCATTCACACAAGAGCTTCAGTCAAATAGTCAAAGCTGGCAAACTCCCAACATTGCAGTGAGGCAATTAGCAGTCCTGCAGTGTTTGTTATTCATGGTTTGATGTAAAAATGTGTTTATTAAGATGGGCTGCAGGCCCTGGTGTGCAATAGACCTGCTTGTAATTAGATTCCAATTATTTGTCTGTTTCTGATATTGTAAACTGGCACTTACCACATCAGTTAAATTGACACACTGCACTGCTTGGTTTACTCGGTAATTAAAATGTGTTCTGTTAATTAGATGATGACCACTTTATTCCAGGGCTCTTGTGTTTGGGCTCCTCGGCGACTCGCTGTTTGGATCATGAGTTGCCAGACGCTTCCCTAATCAGCCCTTGTTTTGTTTCAATTACCACCTGCTGTTCAAAAGGCATGCCTCGCTGCCCCCCCACCCCTACGCACACACAACAATAACACAAGGCCCGCGTTACCACTGGCTTCGGCTCCAACACAACAATCAGTAATTCACAGCTGGGCCCGCTTTCTTCTTTATTAGAAGGCACAGCTAGGTTTCTGAGAGAGTCCAAGCAATTAAAAAAGTGAACTAAGGGAAGATGAAAGTATAAAGGTACTTATCACATCAGTTAGCAGGCCTCGCGTGAGTAGCCGATGGTAATTATGCTCATTGAGTAAACAGCTGAGATGCTCAGACGCCTCCTTCTCTTGGTAACAGAGGGTTGGGAGGGGGGTGTTGGATCCACTGATGAGTTTACTAACTGAGGATGACTAACAATATAACGCAGGTGCTGTCATGGAAACTGAATGTTGGTGTACTGTTGGTTCAAGAAACAATCGCTCTTGTTGTTATAGCGACCCCAAATTTATTCTCCCCTGACAACAACACATTCTCAGTCCTAACTCATCACATACAGATGCTCAGGACTGCTTTGCTTTTTTTTTTCAAGCAGGGTAGTCCCATATTCTTCAAAACGTCATTCATTTGAAGAAATCGATGAGTTTAGGGTTAAGAAAAGATCAGGGTTTGGGGGAACACGGGTAACGTAAGTGACGTACCTGACATAAGTTAAGTACACTTAGCGGTACTACTCAGAGGACACGAACAGCGGTCACAAGGGTGAAAGTCATATGTTTGTTTGACCCATTCTTCCGACCGTTTCATCCATCACTTTTAAGAAGTATAGTCTTCGTTGAAACCAAGTCAAGACTGGTATCACAATTAAATCAGAACATCTTGAAACTGTGCAGACTTCTTTATAAATATAGGACACGCCAGGTTTGTTTCAGGAGAGAATGGGAATATTACAATTATATATTTTATTCAATATATTTTCAGGTGTAAACGGCGTCAAGAAGGCTCAAGAATTGGGCTGCAGCGTCATCACTCCTAACGTGTGGAGCAGGTGTGGGGAGCGGAGCCTCAGGTTGATCCTGCTTCGCTGTAAACAAAGTGACTCCCATGGTGAACCGTGCTCACTGTCTGACCTGCAGTCATGTGCCAGCATCTAGCATTACTGTAAGAAATGTTTTGTTTGAATAATTAAAGAGATGCAAAACAACATGAATAAATTGCATCCCGCTCTTGCACTTTGTGTCATAGTGAATTAACAGAGAAGTGGCTGCTGCTGAGACCGTTTCTAAAAGAGATGAGGGATTTCTGATCTGGTCCCACACAGCTCGCAAGTGACGTCGAAGCCAATGTTTTTAAGACTTTTTTTTTTTTACACTTAAACTGATTGGATTACAGTGCGTTTTAAGGAATTATTTGGGGAAATATGCGTTTTAGGTCTGTTTCTGGGAGTTATGGTGCGTTCCATTAACCTCGGAAGTCGGAAGCCGGAGCTGGGAATGACGTCACGCCCGAGTTATCAGCGTTTCAGTTACAAAGTCGGAAAAAGTAGCCAACGGCCAAAAACGGAAGACGAAACCAAATGGCTACATCTCCAAAAGTTATCCTCGCGCTTGCCTTGTCCGAATACAAACACCTTCTGGACAAATATGCGGTCCTTCTGCAACCTGCAAACATGGTGGATTAAGAGAAAACACAAAGTCTTTCTACATATTTCATTGTTTAAAAAAAGTATCGATCGCCCTTTGATCGGTCATCAGTAACGTTACTGTTTACAACGGGGGCAGCCATCTTTAAATGTCAAGTCGGGCTTGTCTGGATCGTCCGACTTTCCGAGTCGGAAATCCGACCTCGGGGCTCGTTCCAGTTGAAATTTCCGACTCGGAGCTCGGATATCCCGATTTCCGAGTACAACTGGAACGCACCATTAGATGCCAAGATCAATACACTCTCACATCTGTGAGCTAAATGTGAAGCTAAAGCCTGGACCCTGTTAGTTTAGGTTAGCACAGAAACTGGGGACAACAGCTAGCATGGCGCTATACAAAGATAACAAAACCGGTGATATAACATGTTAGCTGGTGAGATTTAGACCTGCTGGTAGGCAGGTTTTTTCTGTTGTGAAACGGAAGCAAGCTAGCTATTCCCCCTGCTTCCAGTCTTTGTGCTAAGCTAAGCTAAATTAAGCTAAGCTAACCAGCTGCTGGCTCTAGCCTCAATTATCTTCTTGTTTAACTGCCAGACAGAAAATGAATAAGTGTATTTCCCAAAATGTCACTCTATTCCTTTAGAACAAACCGATAAAGTCTTACATTATTTAAAGCCTTGTTCCAACTGTCAAACCACCGACAACAATATATTTAATAAATGCTGCTATCTACAACTACATAATCCACATTTTCTCGTATGAAATTGCACACAAATGGCATTCATTTTATTTTTGATTTAGAAGCATCACTCATGTGGAAAGTTAAATTGTAGTTCTGTGGTTCTCTGGCAGATTGAGTTAAAAGGAAGTGCATGGTTGTAAACTGTAGATAGCCTATATTGCCAACCGTCTGAATTTCTATTCACTTCTGTCCTGCTCTGATTCCTATATGGGCTTTCTCTTCTTCCCCATGAATGCTCCCCGCCCTCCTTTCTTTAGAAAAAGGCTATCATTTAAACATGTCATGGGTAGTGTTTACCTGCAGTGAACCTTGATTGAGAAAGCCTGTGACTTTACACTGATGCCCTCCTAATCTGTATGACTGGCATGCTAATTTCTCTGACGCTGCCATTCAAAACACAAACATGAAATGTTGGTTTTAGAACCGGGAGACCTGGTAGAGTGAATTTCAAGTGCTTATTCAAATATTTCATTAAAATGTAAATTTTTACAACGCTGTACGTCTAGCTGTGCACAAGGCATGACTTAAGAAGTTATGAAGTTATAACAGCATTTCTCTCTCTGATGCCAATTAACTGGTGGGGCGACTATAATGTCCTCACCTGGTTTTATCTCTGCATAACAGCGCCGCCAAGAAATGCATCACATGCAACAGGAGTTTCAGGTATTGACGGTTATGATTGGGTGACTGGAAGAAAAGAAAAACAAAGTCCAACAGGAGGCCTCCTGGAGTGTGTGGCTAATCAATTCTCTTATTGTCACAAAATGCAAATGAGGTGATTGAAATTTAGGTGATGCAAAAGAAAGGAGTGATTGAGTGGGCTGCTCAGCAGCTTAATCTCAGACAATGTGTCTAGAAAACAGCCTGGAAAGGTAAAATACACACATCTGTATGGAAGCAAAACAGCTCATTGTGATTTTGAATCATACCTGAATGTGAAACCACCAAAATATAGTTTTACAACTTCTGATAGCTCATGAGATCAGATAGTTCATATTTTTTACTTTTTAATTTAATTCTTTGGTTTAATGTGAATTATTAAATATAAAAATGTCAGCAACTTTTTTTTTTTTATTGCAGCCTTTCAAATGGCCCGTAATTTCCAAAAATGGGAAATAAAGCCACATGGATTGAGATAGATAATTCGTAGCTATTTCAGTGCTGTAAACTCAGCAGTAGATTCAAGTCAATATTCTTTAGGCAAAAAATAATTGCATAATTATACATGCAGTGTTGTCATTGCTGCTTCTAACTGACACTGTTTTAGGAGTCGGTGATGGGGTCAGACCAGGCAACTGATATACTATGTGAAAGAATAGTTTCAGTTGTAAATAACTACATCTGATGAAGTCACTACACACAAAATCCCCTGCAAGGCTTTTTCCTTGTCAATCAGGTATTCATTATCTTAAAGTGTGCACCTGCCAGATGATTAATCGATGTATAAACAGTGGCATGTTGACTTTTAGGGTGTTTGTCTGGCTTATAGTGACAGTTTCCCCGCCTTGATCAGACACTAAAACTTCAGCAACAAGAACCTCGGGGTTGGTATCGCTCGAGGTTCTTCACGCTCCCCATTTATTTCTTTATTTATTCTCTCATTTTTAACTTGCAGGGGGAAGAAGACAAAATGGTTGCAGGTGGTGATGAAAATAAGAGCCATCCATCATTATTTATTAGGCATGAAAAAGATACACAATAATGTAATTTAATCTCTCAGCAGACAATTATTTCCACATATTGATAACGCAATGCGAAAAGTGCCATGAATCCTAATATGATGTTTGCTTTTATTGGTCTATGATACAACCATAACAAATAATGTAATTGTATCAGGGAGAAAATGTGATTATTCGCACATGCTAACATTATAATATCAATCTGCCGCAGACAACGGTATCATATTATTTTGCTGTGCTTAACTAGTTACAATTTGCATTAACTTATTATGTCTGGCTGGCATTGAAGACGCCTCCCTCCCTCTGGTCTGAGCTTCTCTTAGTTTCTCATTACAGCTCGGGGAAATTTGGGAAACTTTCAAGTCCGACAGGCTGCACGATCTCTGTGAGGGGAAACTTTTACATGGAGTTTAATATGATTGTCTTTTCTGCCCGTGTGCCGCCGCCTTCATCTATTCATTTACAGCTGCTATCCAAGCGTTAGATGACTAGATCCAGTGCTCATCCAGGCCAGTCGGAGGTTAAAGAAGCACGACACAATAGACACAATTTCTATGCAAATGATGGAGCCGGAAACAAAAACAGCTTTTCCATTAAAAAGTAAAATGCTTTAAATATTTGCATATAGGTGCTCTGATTTGGTTATTCACAATTTCAGGGTGATTAACATTAATGAAGGAGTGGCTTGATGCACTGACTGTCAGGCCACATCAGGCCACCTCTGTAACCTCCTCTGTGTTTTGCATGGCGAGGCATTCACGCCATAGTGAACTAATGACCGAGTCAGCCCATGTAAAATTAGACCCTGCATCTACACAAGTGTCTCCCTGACATTATGAGAATGTTTTATTGATGACTCATTATTAGCAGTCCAGCAGTGAGGTGAGTTTGATCCACCCAGAAGATGTAAAGTGTAATAATAATAACGCCTGCTTAATTATTAATACCCAAAACCTAATCCATCTCTGCAGAGAATATGTACATATTTTAGTGTCTCATTTGAATTTCCGCAACAAACACACACCTTAAAACCATTAGACAGTCGCGGTAATGACATGTTTAAATGGGCGGATTTTTAAGAATTCATGTGTTATTGCCACTGTATGGCCTGTGCTGGAAGAGAGAGGTCTTCCTGTTTATTCTGTTTGATTGTGAAAGCGCGCCGCATCCCACAGCACGTCCCCGTAGAGAGGCGAGCAGAGCACACACTGTGAGGAGCCGTCATTCTGCACCGGAGGCTAGAGGAGTGTTTGCAAGTCATTAGTGGTTTGTAAATGATATTTGTTCCCATGTGACATATCATCTGAAATGGTTTTCCAATAATAACACCCACTGATAATAAAATAAGAGGGCCCTCACGTTGTGATTATGCTCTTCATAAATTTGGTTTTGGAAAAAAAGAGCAGACATTTCAATATGAATAAGCGCTCGATATGTTGATGTGAATTTTCCTCTCAGACGGTGAACGTCGCGCCGACACGCCAAAGCTCGGCTTTGAGCTCAGGTTGGGTCTGACCGGCGAGGGCGTCTCACGCTGAGCGGAATAAAACTTTGGTTGTAACCTGACGGCTTTGTTGCAAAGGAGGAAAAAAAGGATCTTTCCCCTGAAGCTGGTTGCACTGTATTCTACAAGCAAAAAGCTTGAACTGTCACCTCCCTCCTTAATGACTCCTGACAAATACCCTGTCTTCCTGCGGTGCGTTTCCTGTTCGCCACCGCACAAAGCCAAGACAACTTGGCACAGGATGCAGTGTGTCTGGTGAATAGGGAGCCATCCTGCCGCTCTAACACCATTCGCCTTGTATTTCATGAAATGAACCAGCGGCTCTGAGATCAATAGGCCCCCGTGGTGAATGCGAACAACGCTGCTGGGTCCTTATCAGGAACCTGCTGCCAATCTGTGGCAAGCGAAGCCTGCACCTTCCCTGGATACACCAGTGGTCTTTGAAATTAAAGTTGACGCCTGTAATCCAGGGAAATGGTCCCTCTACTCTCGCTTAACACCGGTTTAGTTTCACCCCAGCTGATGATAAAGCATGACAGAAATACAGAGCACTATCTTCTTGCTGGGGTTGATAGGTTCTGCCAGCTTATCAGGAAACAGGCAGCTAACCTTCTTGCCTGGGCCGTGGACAAAACTGAGGAGTCAATTTACAAAAGAAGGCATGCCGGGTGGCTTGTAAATAAAACCATTCTTTCTTTACAGAAGACAAAAAAGTAAAAAAAAAAAAGAAGGAAAGAAAATAACCAATTTTATATGCCACCCCCCTAAAAAAAAAAGCAAGCAAATGTATAACACAGGAGGCTAAGCGCTAGTGATAGAGTGTATTCATGTAAATCCGCCGGAGCACAGCTGCAGGAAATTGACAGGGATCTACTGGAGCGCTTTGCCTGTAAAGGGTGGGATTTACATGCCTAACTAGGGCTTAACCACCCTCCCCCGAGTTTACCTGTTACTCTCTGGCCTCGGAGCACGCGTCTGCATGGGCTAAGGTTGCACTGCTTATTCTTAATGCCTTTTCATCCGCCCTCATGTGTCACTCAGAAATGAACTCATAAACTCCACCGGGGCTACTCAGTATTGCAAAAATTGGTTTGGCATAAAGGCTCATCGGGCCTTTTGTTTATTTCCTGCCAGGAGGCCTCAAAAACTTTCCACAGCAGCCGTCAGACGAGCCAAAGTCGAAGCCCATGTGTACGGCAGGATGTGACCGCCGCTGGAACGAGGCTGTGAGGTGCGAGTGCTGCTGCGGGACCGCTTTATGGGTAATTGAGATCACGTTAATGCATGTGTTCCTCCTGAGGAGAAAGTGCAAGGCTTTTCCTTTTGGACAGGATGTGGCTTTGGGCAGTTGGGGATGGTGGGCGTCGCTCCTGGGCTCCACAGCCCTCAGCTGAATCTCAGCCCCTGCAGGCTGATCCTGTAGACCGCTCATGGCAATTTAGACTAAGCAGAAAAAAAAAGAAAAAAAAAAAAAACGGTGTTTGGCTTTCTTTCTTTTTTTTCTCCTTCCTCATGAAACTCACATCTGTACACGTAGAGCATGCAGCAACAAACTCCTGCCAAGGCAGTCACAACACAAACACTGAAATATTTTCCTCATTTGTGTTTTTCCTCTGAACCTACTGTAAGATCCCTGCAGATGATTAAAACACACAAATAGCTAGCACCCGTTCTATTAATGCTGCCGTCCTATCACACAGGAACCAAGTGCTGATGCAAAGCGTTCCTTTTTGCGTGGTGTGTTTTGTATTTTTCCCTCCTCCAAACAATGATTTTCAGAACTGGAGCCGCCGCCAATAAAATTAATGGGAGACTTGCTGAGTCCATACAGGAAGTGGGCTTTTTAAATAAACACATTGTTTCCAAACTAATCCACACCCCTATTGTTTACAGACGGGGAACTGGGCAGGGTGCAGACCGGGCCATGTCCACCCCCCATTAATCCGCCCTCCCCACCTCTTGTCAAGGCTACTCCATTTCTAAACAAGAGGAAAAAGATAAAACTGTCAAGCAAGACTTCACTTTGATGTTATTTCTGCTCAGGTTGTTTAAAGGTTTCTCCTTCGATTGAAATCATATTCTGTGATGTACAGTAACTTTTGAGTCCAGGGAAATTTAAACTTTTTCTGTCAGTAAATATACTATAATGATACAACAGCTATTGTGCATAGTTCTCTCTTCTTTTTGTTTTTGAAAGATATTTCTAAACATATCTGTCGAAAGCAAAAGGAAACTGGAGCTGAAAGAAAATGGAAACATTCAAATGGTGTGGCCTTTCAACATTTATACATAGTTTTTTTAATAAATCAATAATTAGCGATTTCTGGTGTCCGTCACTTTACAACATTTAGCATTTGGGATGACCCATTGTGCTGTTAAGTGTATTCTAATCAGTATAAGTGGAAGCAAGTTAGCCTAGCTTGCTACCATTAGCATGGATTTCAACATCCAACTTTCAAAATCCTAAATCAGAAAACATTGCATGATTAGTACATCTACTTATTAAATGATCAAATCCAGTCAATATTAACTTCATAGGACATCTTCTATTAGCATGCATGGGCCCTTATGTAATGAATGTATTTTGCATGATCAAATTATCATCCCTGAATATGAAATATCTGCGGATATCCAGAACTACTCTGTCAACCACTCTCACTTATCGCCTCCTGCATCGATTTTCGTTTTCAAATACGACCAGACTACCATTTGCATAATGTCAGATGAGAAAAATTTGTCGGACAGATAGTAATTCATATCTCCACTCTGCGCGCCCTAATACTTCAGTTAGCCGCCTCACATTTACATTTCAATCAGTGATTATAGCCTCTCCTCCTCTCACCCCGCTGAAAGTAAATATGGGACTCCACTATCTCGGACCAAAATGCATTTGGTGGGACCGGAGGGATGAATATTCTTTCTGGTACATATTTACCATGTGCTGCTAAGTGTCGCATGCTGCAAGTGCATCCTTTAATAGCTCTCCGCTCTGTATACAGCACAGCGTGGCACTAACACTGCCAGAAGCCTCAGACGTGCTAAAAACGTCTCATTTTGGCTTAAAGTGTCCACCAAATGGCATGTGACATTTTTCTCCGAGGCGGCTGTTTACTGTCAGGCACGCTCTCTCCATCTACGCTGACGACTTTTTGTTTTGTTTGTTCAAACCTGCTGCACTCGCACTCTGGGTTTATCCCGCTGTGAGTTTCTTGAATATTAGTGGGCAGAAAATGAAACTCCGACACATGAGTCGCTTCCTGTGAATTTTTTTTTTCACACAGCTGCAAACAACACGGTTGAAAAGGTCAAGGGCAGATGGAAAATGTGTCTATTGTTCGTTTGCTGTTGACTGTGAAGTGAACGTTTGACATGTTTGTTCCTTGTTGTTTTTGCATATATGGCACGTGGAAGAAAACGCTGTGCGTTTCACAAAGCTGACGCCCACACAAGCAGCTGCCGACGCCGAACGCTGGCCTCCCTGCAGTCAGGGCGAAGCCTCGCTCATCAGGCAGGTTATATCTTCACCGTACTGGAAGCCATGGCAGGAAAGTCTGCTGCGTTCTGGAAGAGCTCACTTCCATGTCCTCCACCGCTGGACGCCCGCTGTCTGTTGACTTCTCCGTCAGTGGTAACCCAATATCTAACTTCATAGGGGAAAGTCAGTCAGTTGACGCGTCATGGTGAAGCTTACAACCATATTGCTTTTTAATTGCTGTATGAGTTGGGTTTTCTTTGTGTCGGCCCCGTGAGGTGAGCCGGGGAACGTTGAGCTCAGAAGGGAATTGTTTGCATGTTTTCTTGTGTGTTTGTTTTGGAACGACTTTGCAATTCATCTATCATGCAACAAGTAGAGGGGGGGAGAAAAAAGGGACAAATCATAATAATCACACTTTGCCACAAACTGCTCTCCCCGGCCTTCTGTTTTCCAAGTCTGGTTACTCACACACGTTGGCTCCGCACAATATTCAATAGACATTTATAGGAAATAAATTAAGAGATGAATGCAAACCATATGGCATTCGGAGGTTTATTTGTAAAGCCCCTGCATCAAAGCTTTTTCCAGATCACACCATATTAGCTATGTTTTTCCAGTCCAGCAAAATCAGGAAGGTAACCACAGACTTTCCTGATGGGAAACACATGAGCGTCGGCCCGCCGAGACAAGGAGCCTCATACATGGACGAGGCATCATCAGGGAGCATCAGTGAAAACAATTATTCCCCGCATGTCTGGATGTCATATGTCACCCTGGGTCGACTTTTAATAGGAGGGGAGAGCGATGGAGCTGCGTCACTGCTCGGAGAACCCTTTTTAGCCTCCGAGTGAACCCCCGCTACAGTCGCCCGTCTTTGCATGTGAGGCGGCCTGGATGCTTGTGTGGGGTGTGGGCTCGGAGACAGACTGGGAAGGGAGCCAAGAGGAAACGGCATTGCCCAGGGTATACACTTCCACCCTTGCATGAACACAACACCCACCCACCCCCCTTTCTGCTTCCCTTCCAAGCGTTTCATATAGGCTAGACAAGTTTACGGTTTCGTGCATTTGAGTGTGACAGCAGCAGCCTTCCTGTGTGTGACGGGCCCAACAGCGGCGGTCCGCCGACACTCGGGGTGGTTCTTGCCTTCTTCGCTGTTGATCTTGGGCTCGTGCTGCACACACGCTGAGGGCCTGCCAGCGGCAGACGTGGAGCGCCACACCGCTGAGAGTCCATTACTTTAACCAGGAAGGTATTATTTGCGCTGTGACACACATTTTCTGCAACATGTCAAGAGCAAGCTCGGGTTGCGGTTTGCTTCTAGGACGGCCGTGGAAGTGTTAGTTCTTGTGCCATTTCAGAATATGGACAAGATGGCGTGCGTTGACTTTCTCTCATTTATTTTTTTTTCTCTTCTCTTGGATGCACATAAACACACATGGATAAATGTGCTATATGCTTAGAGTGATCAGAGCCCGCTGTGCGCCATCGGGCAGTTTACCTCGGGACTGACAGAGAAGCACTTCCAGGAAAAGAAAAGCCAGGGATTCCTGCTGAGGGAAAATGCATCAAAGCGCCTGACTTAAGGCTATAATTAGCCGCTGTGGTGTTTGAAATATGGAAGAATGAAGTCTTTGGAGAATATGAATTGTTTATTTATTTACATTTGTTGCTTTAATTTTCACTCCAAATGAGCACATTTTTCACAGGGCTTGAGTTTGCCCCGGCGTGGGCAACTTCATTTGCTCTTTGTCGGTGGTGTGCAGTGGGGTTTCATGAGACGCCCAGAAAAGGCCTTGTTACAATAAGTGATGTTGTTTAATGTTTATAGGAAAGAAACCCAGTTCTGTCTTTCCCGTTATGTGACATTGGGGGCGTCCTCTTGTCAGATACAGTGACGGCCTTATGAATACAGTCAGACCATTCTTAATGATGTATGAAATCCTAAACTTATACAAATGTAGGTCTGGCCTCTGTCTGTCTCCTGTCTCGTCAACCCGCCAAGCCAGTGCCCAACACATTCTCACTTGTCAAACACCGAGGCTCGGTCAGTGCTCCTATGCTCCAGACTATGACGGCTAGGTTCCCCTCTATCTTCAAAAATATAAAATACAACACAATACAACACATGGCAGGGACAGCGTGGCAGTTTTCAGTCTGCTGTCTTCACAGAATTTAGGTTTAGGCAACAAAACCATTTCAGCCCCTTTCACACTGCCTGTTCAAGCGGTACTGTTGAACATAGCATTATTGCTCCTTGGTGCTCGTTGCCGAGCCGACAAGTGAAAAGGTCACATGGGACACAAAAGATGGTCTCCTGGGCGAAAGTCCTGTGTTTGCTCGCTCTGAGCGTGAATCGGGGGTTTGACATTAAAGTTAGTTTAAAGCTCGGTGTGTCGACTGCATTGGCAGACACTAGAACACCAGTATTGTCTTACTTTGAGAGAAAGGAAACACTTTTCTAATCTTTCTACCACATCTGCTCCACCAGCTTTTCTATATTAAAACAATTTATAGATATTTAAAATGTAGTGATGTTTTCATGCACGGTGTGTGGGAACTTTTCTATGAAGCCTATTTCACGACCTGTTAGAAAAAAAAAGAAGTCCTGGTTGTAAAAGAACCTTTGATGCCACAGATGTCATGAGAAGGAAAACATTACTAACAGCAGGATCATTTTTTATGTATGAATGATATTTGCACAAGTCAAACTGTTTCACAGCTCCGGTTTAATGTGGAACTGCCTTTTAGCTGAACGTTGCTGCCGGAGCACACGGGGGACGGCTGATCAGCTCACATGGAAGCGCTTTCAACTCGGAGCAATCACGGCTAGGTTTACTCTGGCTACTCAATGCGTCGCACCTTCGCAGCAGCTCATCAACACAATGAGAAACAGAGAAAGTAATTTGTGTTTGTTGGCAGCCGAGATGCTGTCTCTCAATCAGGCCGAGCGTGGACGGTCGGTGACGGTGTGGGAAACATGCGACGTCCCGTGTGAATTACTGTCTGTACCTTCATCAGATCTTCACACCGGTTATGTTTCTCAGCGAAGGATCAAATTACCATCAGCTGAAATGTTTCTAGCACATGAAGCCAGCGAGGAGACATGAAAACTAAAGGAAAAACCATCTCACCACACTTGAAAATCTAAAGATGCGATACCAACCATTGCTCTCATAGAGCTGATTTGAAACAGGTATGCACACAGGAAGAAGTTTTTATTTATTTATTCTGAGGGACTGGATCCAGACAGAGTGTTTGTTTCTGTCTTTTTATCTATGAAAGCAGAAGGCAGGAGCAACTGGTTGCCTGGAGACGCCTGCCAAGCTAAATGATGGTTCTGGTTTTCCACCAACTTCCCCTGAATATGGACAACAGATTCTTGCTATAAGAATACAACACGTTTATATTGTGCCACGGTGGAGGGAAACATATGTGAAGAATGGTGATGAAGATGAGATGCTTCCCCATTTATTTTAACGCTGAAAACCCTCCAGATCACAAGAAATACGATTTTCCTAAAAAATCACAATGTGTGATCGGTTTAACAACAAGAACAGCCAGAAATCAAGCGTTCTTTTATTAAGCATTTGTAGCACCTTAACAGTAGTTTCATGTCAGCTACATGGCAAATGCATGAGTACTGTTTGAATGCTTATGGCTGCTGCTCAGGGGATCCTGATGAAGCAAAGGCACAGTGTTTCATGTCATTGAACCAGATGTTTGAAGCATAAAAGTACAAAAACACTGATAAATGGATAAATCACAGACAAGATATTCATTGTTGGATGTTTTGTTGCATTAAAAAAAAAAAAAAAAAAAACCACTGTTAATCCATGCTGAATAACAACAGTTCTGAAAGAATCACAATTGCACCGGAGCATTCTTTGGAAATTGACAACACTGATGAAGAGGAGAACATTTGTATTGTCTAAGTCAATCATCAGGTAATTTTATTCATGAACATTATGCAATTCTTTACTTTCAAGAACTGTAATGTCAAGTTTTAGGTGCAGCCCACCACCTATCGTATTGGAGAAGGTAGAACAGGATCTAGTTAGGTAAGTATTTTCGGTGTCACTGCTAGCTATAACTATAATCTATAAAAGTGTATTATTGTTGTATGATTTCAACTTTAACGGTCAGCTGTGTCTCCTTTTGACTTTTGAATCAATGCCAAATTTGGGTCAGAGAATTGTGTGACTATATATTTCATATTATCAATGGGTAAAATTGGTCATAAACATTACCGCAATTAATCAAAAACCTTTGGAAATAGAGGGACTTAGCAGGAAATTGGCCATAACTCTTCATCGATTTGTGAAATCATCATTAAGTTTGGCTTACTGGATATCTCCAGTAAGTATTGGGGAATAGGCCTAGCACAGTGGCTTTTAACAGGACTTGGTTTTGTGCCACCCAGACTTTCTCTTCAGCTTCGAGTACAATGTAATTGTCTGATCATGAGCTGAAGAACAACTTTGTCCTGTGTTTCCCTCCACATGTCAGGCCAGATCTCTAAATCATCCTGGTCTTTGTTAAGATTTCTTCTTTTGACACTTGCGTTGTATCCCTAAACCTTGTGTTGCTAAGTTTCATTCTGCTGGCTCATCGCCCTGCTCTCAGCTTTTATGACATTGTATGATTCAACCAAGTGTTGACATGCTGCTTCATCCTGGAGCTCTTCGTAAGACTCCTGAAACTCATGTTGCAAAGCTACATTCTTCTGGCTAATCACCTCTCAGCCTTTGCAACGTTGTAGGACTCCTTTGAACATTTGACTAAACCACTGCAGTCTTTCCTGGAGTAGGAGGAGTTTGTTTAGCAGGGCTTCATTTTGATTCCTTGTGTCTTTTTTTGATGCTCACATTGCGTCGTTATTTTCCTGAAATGCTTTTTCATCCTGGAGCTTTTTGTACGACTCCTGAATCTCATGTTGCAACGCAGCATTCTTCTGGCTAATCATCTCTTTTCCAGCTTTTGCTACATTATAAGATTCCTCCAAAGCTCTGAGAGGCTGGGCTTCATGACATCATAGGACTGACATCACATCCTGTTCTAAAATAGAATCTCTGCATATTATTGATGTAAACAGGCAGCCATTGCCTTAAGAATAACGAACTGAGTTGCATTATGGGAAAAAGGCAAGGAATAGAGCGATATTAACATGATGGTGCTGGAATTTTTTCATTATTATATGAAATATATTATAATTAATGAACAAATATTTTAGTATAGTATATAGTTTTCTGAAACTTCTGCTTTCATTTACAGATTTACAGGGTAAATAAATGTTTAGACCAAGGCTAAAAAGATACACCCTAGATACTTTTTTGCTACCAGTCAGCCTTTCAAGACTCACCTGTTCACCACAGTATTTAAGCACCGGCTCCACAGCTAGCATCGGTCATATTATCTGTGACTCCTGCTCCTCAATAGTTTTCCTAGTAGTTTTGTCTGCAGCCCAGTTTTTGCCTTGAGTGCGTCAGATTGAAATCCACCATGTGCTTCAGCACGCGGCTCCTGAGCTGAGTCATTCTGGTCATATCCTAACTGTGACCTGTCCTGCTCCTCAAGCCCGTTTTCCTAGCAGCTCATTGGATCACCTGCAGCACCAGTTTCCTGCCGTCAGTTGCGTCAGATTGAAATCCACCATGTGCTTCAGCCGCGCCCTGAGTGAGTCTTCTGGAATCCTAACGTGCCTGTCCGTCCTCAGCCCGTCCACCAGCAGCTCATTGGATCACCTGCTGCACATTCCTCCGTCATTGTTGAACTTGAACTCCTGCCTCCGTGTCTGAGTTACTGTCTGAGTCCTGCTTTTCTTCATAAAACATAACACTGATATGCTACAGTCTGACTTTATTCCTGACATACTGTACTATGACTTATTCGACATATACTATAATTTCTTTAATTTTTTTTTACATGTTTGGAATGTCTTTTGACATGCTATACTAGGAAATGTTTCGACAAGCTATAATATCACTTTTTTCAAGATGATATACTATGAACTTTTCCAAGATGCTATACTATGAAATATTTCAACATACTATACTATGACCTTTTCAACATGCTATATTATTACTTTTTTTTACATGCATGCTATAATATGACCTTTTTCAATGTACTATACTTTCTTTCAACAAGTCATAGTTGAACAGCTACGATAACAACTACTACTGTTACAACAACAATAAGCCATAAACCGCACATGTCAAACATACAGTAGGCCATAGGAGCTGTTAAGTAAAATATTCCTCTGTTAGGTTTTTAGTCCTGGTAAGTTTGTGTTTAATAACTGCCATTTACCTAAGTGTCCTCATGCAGTTATTGTCCAGCAAACGTTTATCGCAATTTATCGCCTCTTTTATTTCCTCCATTTGATTTTGGCAATGCTTGAACTGACAATTATTTTACTTTTTTTTTCAATGAATAATGTGACACTGAGTGTCCCTTGAGTTTCACTTGATATTGTATTTTTTATTTGTTCCTTCATTTGACTCCACTTGAACATCATTTTTTTTAAAAAACAAGCACAGAGAGTTGATCCCCTTCCTCGCATAGAACGCTCTCACTCTAATCAGCAATTCATCAGATCACTTGTCTTTGTGTTCGCCCGCTTCAATAACTCTTCCAACAGATGTGAGTCACCTCCAAATAAGGCCTTCATCATACAAGTGCCAAGCACAGTACCTGTTTCTTTATGCAATGTCAATAGCTGATGGTCTTTCAAAGTCAAAAGCAGTGTCAGTTTCAATAATTAAAGCTGTTTGTATTTCAAATAGAATATTTTATTTACAAAAAAAGTCATATGTGGAGCAGTACCATTAGATGGACAGCTTTGCATCAATGCTACCAAAGAATAACCATACAAAGCCCATCCCCCCACCTGTGAAAGTGATTACATTTTATGATTAAAAGGAAAAATAATTGAATGCCCCTGAAAAACTCCGGTTGATATTGACATTTTTACCATCTTGGACGCAAACAACACAGGCGATTCTGTTATTGTTGTAATCTTTAGATCAAAGGGGGCTTTAATAAGGCCATTATAAATACATCTGAAAATTCACTCTGATATTCGGCAAACAAATCAATACAGGATGTGCACCGTTCATTGGTCTTTTATTGCAGCACTGTAGGCCGTCGCTGAGGTACCACACCATAATGAACAGAAAAACGTGCAGGGCATCGGCGCCCCCGCTGTGTTCAAAGTCAGTCATATCCAGTGTACTTTATAAATGAAATAAAAGTAATCTCTCCATCCCTTTGAGCTGCTGCTTACATTCTTCTGCTGTTGTTAGAAAGAAATGCCATGACCGGGTGGTGTAGGAGTCCATTAACCAAAAAAGGGGAAGCTATGTCACCTCAACAGTCAAGTGAGACTCAAAAGTGTTGCTTTGCCGCTGAAGATGAAACTGTCCATGAATCACCAAGAGCTCTGGTGTTTTTTTCACTTACTGATGGACGTCTCAAAGAGTCCGGCTTAAAGAGCAGCGCAACACATTATCAGATGTATTTATCTCCCGCACCGTTGGTAAACTTCTTTAGGATGTGCAATAAGTCATATACTTACCTCATTATTTATTAAACGGCGATGGCAAAGTGTGTCCCTAAATCAATATCCTTGTTTCTCTCCTCGTTTGGAGCACAGTGACGGTTGATTAGGCTTTACTTCTCCTGTCCTTCACCCCCGTCTACTTTATTCTTTTGCAATATTGATGTGCTGCAGGCCCCTCAGTGCAGGAGCGCAGCCTAAAAGCCCCCTCCTGGACCCAAGGCCTGCTGAGTGGGGAGGTGGACTCCAGAGGTGTCCATGGGTCAAAAGATGATGAAGAGACAATAGTTTTAATGCACCAAACTAAAAGAGTTTCTTTTACGCAAATCAGGAGTGAACAGGAGTGCGTTGATTGTCATTGTGATGAAATATCATTCATTCTTAATTCACTGGATTTTCTTTTCTGTTTGGTTTTATCCATAAACATAGAATATTATAATACAATAAACAGTGAGACACACAGAGATATACGTATGCATTTCTGTAGTACAACCACTGAGAGAAGGTTGAGAGAAGTGATCGCCTTCCCTTCTCACCTACAGCACATGACCGCTACACTCCTCACCTCACCATTGTGCACTGCAGTATATAATAAACCTTGTTTGAAGTACATTAACCTGGCTCACAACAATGGTAATGTGCACCCTGAGGGGGATACCGGCGTTATTGACTTCCTGTTCCTGGAATGTTTTTCTCCTGACAGTTAACTGAACTCATTTTAAGTTTGCAGGCGTGTGTGGAAAGTGAATGTATTAAAGACATAACGTATGCTTTAACTGTATGAATAACTGTTGATTGCTGGGAGGGCTGGAGTACATCTGGGCCTGAGATGTGATGGTAGATAGCTGCATTCCTCCAACCATAGAAAAGAAAATCATATATTTAATGTTACAGACTACAAATAACAGCTTTGGTTCATAAACTGATGTTTTTCAGTGTGTGAATACAATGTGTCGATCAACTGAGCATTTAATTTGCTTGTATAGTGGCGACCTTTTCACACAGTTACACAATAACACAGCATGAGTTATATAAAATCAATAGCCCAGTATTGATAACAAACTGATAAATTTACAGTGACCAATAAGCTTCCAGCTTTCTTGTCTTGACAATCGATTTGAATAGAGCAAGAGGGACCAGGGTTATGAGCTAAACTCCCCCTCGAAGCTTTTCACATCAGTCCATTCGGCTTTTTCATTTAAAAATAAGAGCAGGCTGAGAAAAAAGACCTACAGAGGAACAGAGAGAGTTGTGCACAAAATTGTTGTCTTGGTCTTGTGTTTAAATGACTCCAGATTTTGGGCAAATATAAGAATCAACATGTCAATTTGAGTTACTGCTGTGTGAGGAATACTTGCTGTGGATATTTTCCTCCTGTTCATCTTAAAAAAAAAAAAAAAAAAACACATCTTAAAATTGTAAACTACATTTGTTGGATATTTAAATTGTCCTATTCAGCCTGGAAAGAAAACATGCATGTGTTTTCACTTATTGCTAACTAGTTACTCCAGTTTGAAAGAGGGCGGGGCTAAACTTGAAACTAATTCTATGAAGTCACCAATCTCTCTTAACATTTACACACACATGTCATGTCAACTGATGAGATGATGAACTGAACTATATATCCTTAAAGTGAGATACTCAAACCTGCCTGTTTTATTCCCTTTGATAAATGTCTCAAATTGTTTTTTCCAAATGACCTACTCTGCCTTTAAGTCATTTTTGATCAAAAACGAAAAATACTCTAAATATACTAAACTAATAAACTAATGTTGTATATGATATTTTGAAAAGCACTAAATATTCATGAACCGTAAAGTAATAAATGGTCAATTTGTGCAAAACTTTGAAACCCAACCGCACTGCTTTGAAAAGTAAACTTTTCCATTCATTCATGTGCTCAGACAAACAGATGAGGAGACAAGCTTCTGGGCAGGTTACATCCACAGAGCTGTTTATCAAAATAAGCAGCCAGTCCAGAGTGGTCAGCCTATTGATTTTCCTGCCAAATATAATCTGTTTCACCATCATAAATCTGTGTCTGACATCTGCACAAAGCCCCATTTTGGCCAAACACTGCCAAGTAAGGCTGTTTATTCACCGATGGCCTGATAGTCTCCATGACAACGCTCACTACAATTAGACAACTGTAATCCCGCCTTCAAACGTATGCACAGTTAATTATTTCAGTACAACGTCAGGGGCCAAATGCATAGAGGGTGACATGGAGAGGCAACTGTGGAATCCTGGTCGGCACTGTGTGTGTGTGTGTGTGTGTGTGTGTGTGTGTGTGTGTGTGTGTGTGTGTGTGTGTGTGTGTGTGTGGGCCCGTGGGCCCTGAACACACAGCTAACCTTTAATGAGGAGTGAATGAAAACTAAATAGTAAGAAATGGATGATGAGATTGAGAAATAACAACAAAAGTGCATAAGAGTACTAATATTCACAGAAAAATATACACTTTTTATTTATTTATTTTCAGAGATTCTTTGATATCTTTACTAGTACAGCCAAAGGGAAAAAGGGTGTATACAACATGCAGGGCTATAGATTCCAACCTGGGTCACTAACTCCTAAACTAGCAGCCACTCTACAGGGCGAGATATCAAATAATATTTTTCATTCAGCACCACATTAATCACAAAAGTCACTAGTTACTTTGCGGACTCAGATTAATACGTTGTATATGTTTTATTGTATGCAAACATAAGGTAAGACCAAGGAATATACTTGCATTACAGAGCAATGTATACTTTTACTCACTACACAATGATCTTGCTACTTTCACAATCTTCTTTTACTTCAGACTTTAAAGTAAACGATCTGAATACTCTTTTATGACTGAACTCCTCTTTACCAGTTTGTAATGCAGGGATTTATATTTGTCCAAGCTGATAACTTCCTTGAGAGTTTATTTCTCAGGCTAATAAAAAGCTCCTCAGGAGTCATGAAGACATGAAACAACTGTTTTCAAAGACTAAGTACTGGGAGTACCGACTAGTAAACGAACCGCCATGTGTAAAATGGTGTAGTGTCCCTTTAAGGATCAAAGTGTTAGGTCTCCAAACTCCTTCTATTCATCTACTGAGTATCTCCCTTTCTGTCATTGACATTGATTTAATAAGGAAAATCAATAAAGAATACATCTTTTACCTGGATTTAATTAATCTGAGTACTTTCTGAAAAGCCGTCCATATCATTTTATACTTTCAATCGATGAAGCGTAACCTCCTCCATTAACGAATACCTTGCAGTCTGGTTAAAGTGAACATCGGGAATTTGAGAGATGATGAATGAAGTGCCGTCATTGAGGTCTATCCTGTCGTCCGGGTTGTGTTTTCAAACTCGTTAACTCTTTGTGTGTTCACGTTGTTCCACAGAACGCAGCACCTTGTGCTTTCTTTCCTCCCCAACCTGCTTTCTTCTAATGTTGTCTCAGACAGCGCCCCTATTCCCAGGAAGCCCTCGACGAGCACCATTTTCATACCATGTTAACAGGAAAAACTCATTTGCCATGTATTGTTAAAATTTTTATTAATAGCAATTTATGTCACTCAGACAGAGCCTCTGCAGAAAAAGAAAACATCTGGGCCTTGTACAAATCTATCACTCAAGTTGTCAAAAAAATTTGTTCTCATGCAATATAAATAGGCCCCGAGTCTGTGGGTAGAGAGATGGGATCTGTGTCTGCCAGGGCGACGGGCTGGCTGTTTAGAGACTCCCAGTAAAACAGGTCATGCTGTTCACATCATGAAGCCTCAATCACAAACAAATGTTTTATTTAAAGAGCCAAAGCGTTGTTTACTGCAGTCTGCTTACTCTCCTTCCCTTCTCTTCCTCTCCCGCCCGGGTGCGCTCTGTGTGATCAGCACATTTGAATGCTGGAAGCATGCTAAGAGGAAACAAAAACACTCCTGACAGGAAGCTCTACCCTGTCATGTAAAGGAGCAAATAGGTAGGCATGTAGCTAAGTGAACAAATTGCGCCGACACAGTTTAATAAATGAAGCATTCAGGGAGTACAAATGTGTTAACCGTTGCAGAACTCGCTGTAAATAACCTCAGCGGCGCTTGTTTGCCGAGTGGGAGGGTGAATCTGAGTAAAGTACACAAGAAGTGTTGGCTTTTGCAGTATTTGTCATTGATAAATAAGGGATGTCGATGGGCTGCTGCCGTCTGAGGTCTTGTCAGATTCTGTCAAGTTATTATGAGTCTATGAAAGGCCGTCTGCCGGGTCAAAGTCCTCTCGGGTGGAAAGCCAATTTTATTGACAAATCAGCACAGAGGCGTCTGCTATCAGCATTAATCTATTGGCTGTGGTTCCATGATCAGTGTTGTTGTCTGAAGAAGACATATTTCAATTGTTTTCTATATCCTAAAATATCCACGTGGGACAATTTAAGTATGTTTAAAGGAATATTTCAACATTTTGGGGAATATGCTTATTCACTCTCTTGCTTGAAAGTCAGATGACAAGATCCAAACCACTCTTGTATCTGTCCTTTAAGTATTAAGCTCTCCAGCCAGAAACCAGTTGGCTGGTCATCCCCGTTAGGTTGCCGGGAAACCAGAGGAAGCTCCCGGAGGCAACTTCGTCTGGCCAAGAAATAGTACGGCACATTCCATCCAACCATAATTTAGATTTTTTTACACTATTTGTATGGTAAACTTAGCATATAGCTTCATATATAGGCTAATGCACGGACAATTCACGGATAATTCTCAGAAAAAATATTTCTGAAAATATCACACTTTGACTTTTTTTTTTTTTATTATATTGAGGCGACTCAAAGCACTTGTTAGGAAGCTTAAGAAAAGATCCTCATCTTGATTTAATATTGAGAAACTTAATTGTGGCACCAAAAACATTTTTTTTTTTTTACTTTTTCAACATTCAACAAATCATTTTTCCCTCACTGAGTTGCAGTGAACGTGACATGAACCCTGGTCGCCGGTGTCAAAGTCACCATTTCGTAGTATATAAATAAAAGACAGTGTTGGAGAAATGATATTCCCAACTGTCCTTTGGAAACATCCATATCAGTTCACAGAACAATGTCCTGGTTCAACCTTGACTAACTCCATTTATTATAGCTCTAAGTCTTTTCTTGTTTTATTATCTGGCTCAACTTTTGGATTGTTAAATCCTGTTTCTAGCCCCAATTTGGCTTTTTGTCAGCGTTCCCAGATATCAGCAATTACTGATGAGAACAATGTCGTCATGACTAATAGAAGCAATGGATTCAATGCAGTTCATCCCGTAACCAGCAAAAGAGCACACAGCACTGAAAATTGCTCCGTACAGTGTCCATGTTCAGTGAGTCTCCACTTTGATATTCACTTTAACTTACAGCATCTTTCCATCTTCAACAAATGACAATGCTACTCAGAAGCACATTAAAAGCCAGAGTTTCATTAGTGCGGATGTTGTTGTTTTTCACACTGAGAGGCTCCTGTTTTGCATACGATGAGATGATTGTGCGTGTGAGCAGGAGGGAATGAGTGGTGCTTAATGTGGTGGACAGTGATCACTCCCCCCCCCCCAGGACTGCAGGCCATCTCATTTACATTCCCCCCGTTTGTAGGCAGAGCGCTGCAAATCTCCACGCCTTCTGCCTGCAGCACCCACCCGATATCTGCGTGTGTGTGCTACTGCCAAGTCAGCCAAGTAGGATTTTGCGCAGGTTAAAGCCTTTAAATGAAAGCGGTTATTCTCATGACTAATTCATGAGATGCTGAATTATGGCTGACAAACAAGAGAAATGTAAGTATGACAAGCAAAACGAGGCATAAAGGCTTGTATTCTGTGAGCTGCAAAATGAGATGATTGAGGGACGTGTGGGAGCCGTTCTTCAGCGCCGCGTAAAATCGGACTGACCTGGTCAAACACAACCACGTACTCCATCCTTGAGCTTTTGATGTGTTTGCTTCGCCTCTACTCTAACCCCCCCTCCTCCACCCTAACAGAGAAAATGTGTGTTTTGTAGCTGCAGGCCAGGAAGGCGGAGTGAAAGCAAGAGAGAGAGAGGGGGGGAAAACCTAGGCGGGGGTGCCACTCTGCTGGCCGGAGTCCGGGTCTTCACGTGTCCTCCTGCAACAGCCTCACACAGTGAGACAAAAGGTGAAGGGTAGGCAGGTCGGTACACACACACACACACACACACGCACACACACTTCCCCCCCCCATCTCCCTCTTCATCTTGCATCCTCCCCTCCACCACCACAAAACCTGCCTTCATTCTCAAGCAAGCCCCGTGAAGGTTAACTGGCCCTCTCAACACGTTGTACAACAACAACAAAAAGGAACATGGAGTGATAGTGACGCTTTCACAATAGTTCAAAAGATGTCGGCGCGCATAAACCCAGTGTCTATCTTGATCACGAAGGAGGGTGACGCCGGGGAAAATAGCACTTCAAATGAGGCAACAAGGCGGCGACAATTTGCGAGGAGTTTCTGCAAACTGTGATCACATGTGTGAAACAAAGACCTCTTGACATTTGAAATGGATGGTTTATTTGAGCTCAGATCAATGCTGCGGGCACAAAAACAAAAAAGAAAAAGAAGGATGGAACACACAGAGGACTTATTTTTTTGCCTGCTATTTACCTGCTCAGCAAACATGCCATAACTGAATTTTTTGGGATCACGTTTATTCTGACAGCAATTGCTCTAGAGGCTGGGAGGAGATCTTCCCTCAGGGCATAAAACATCATTAACATTATTATTGTTTGATTCCCCCCCCACCCCCCCAACTCCTTTCAACCCCTTTTTCCCGTTAATTCAAAGGAGTTGTATTTACATGATGGATCTACAGTATTGACTGAATAATTTCTATAGAGTCTGAATATGCAAATAGCCGCTCAAATGTTGGAAAATACATACCCTACGTGCAATTATGTAAATTGTCTTTTGGTTATTCATTCAGTTATTCACCCTTGTATTCGCTCATGCATTCATTTGCCATATTAGGGGCTGGCAGTGATGCCCAGGAAGCGACGGGCTCTCTCTCCGCAGGCTCTGTGGACAAACAATGGGTGGAGAGAAAATCCCCTTCTCCAGGGCTGTGCTGCAAGTTGACCCGCTCACAGCACACAACGCCGTACGGAGAGAGGCTGCTTTGAAGAGGCACCGCATGGCCCTGCACACCGGTACACAACAAGGAGCAAGAGCCACCACTCACACACACACACACACACACACACACACACACACACTGTGGTACCACGCTCTCCGACAAATAACAGTTTTATGTTTCAGATTTTTTCTTCTTCTCGGGAAATGTGAATGAAATGACACTCTAAATCAAAAATGTCATCAAATCCCCGCTGCTTAATATGAAGAAAAATTAGGTTTTGACAAGCGATATTAGACAATAAAGCTCACACTGTTCATGAGAAACACCAATGTGGTAAATGATGGAGGGAGGAGATGCAACTTCTTCAAAGTAGATCAAAAGCAAAGTTTCAGAGTTGCGCGCCCTCAGGCGTGTCTCTCTTACTGAACAATACTTGTCGTTCACGAGTAAATGTTGCCCTTCCTGTTTTTATGCCATGTGAGCGTACAGTAAGAGCACACGCTCCCCTCATTTCTTCAGAGCACATGGGTGGGTCACTGCCAGGATTGATTTCCACGAGGACTGACGTGAAAAATGTACACATAATGTTCTGAACACATGGTCCTGATCAGACTTTTGACCTCCACGTAACCTGCAATCACTAATTTTGAGCTTGCTTCCATATGGAGAGGCACTGTGGTATTAAAGGTGACATGCAAAAAAAGAAAAAAGGTAAGAAAGAAAGCTAAGAAAAATAAAGTACTGAACTGTATTGTGTCATAACCGGCCAGTCACGGTGAGATATTTTCATTCCTGAGCAGCTACACTGTGTAATGTAGTGGATGCTCAGGCACTGACATTACAGGTGTGCACACGTGTGTGTGTGTGTGTGTTTGTGTGTGTTCAGGTGGGTGTTTTATTATTTCTCCCACCCCCATCCCTCTCTCTCTCCTGCATACACTCCCATTCATTAGGACTCATGCATGAAGACTAAGGTGGTATTGATTTGGAACAGCAAGAAAAGCGCAGCTGACATATGAGTTCATGGCTAATATTCAGTCCCAACCATGAAACAAAACATCCAAACCACAAACTGCTGTTGTAATGTGGCGTTACACAACATACGCTGAGGCGCTTGTCTGATATAAAGCGTTGCTGGAGGGTGAGAGCGCGTCCCGTTGCGACACCCAGGCGACTCAGAGATATGTTTAGCGGAGGAACAAAGAGCAGGAAGGAAATGCAGAAGACACACTGAGCAAAGAAAAACATTTTCAAACACGACAGCAAAACACAACCTCCTCCGTTCTTCAGTATTAACAGAGTGAGGTAATGACTTCAGCTGCTTATTGGTCACTTTATTACTGAATGTCTCATTGTAATAGCAGTAACAGTCAGACCTTTTAGATATCTTTAACAGTCCTGTTTTTAGTCAACTTGCTATATTCTGTGTGTCAGCGTATTCATATTTGCAAGAATAATATATAAATATATTATTATATACATAATAGTCATATTTTATGCTGACATGATGTTTTTAGAGCAAAAACACCCAAAAAGACAAAAGACTGAGTACTGTCAGTGGTGTAAAAGCAGGTTTCCAAATTATACAAATTGATGGTACTTTTTCATTTGATTGATGCACTTCTACTTCTACTACTTCTACTATAGAACAGCATACGTTTTACTTCATTTACTCATTTGTGACTTTGCAAATTTTAAGTGCAAAATTTACGTTTTGGGTGGAACAATGTAGTCAGCTACCTCGACCCACACCAACAGTCATGTAGTGACACATTAATGCATCAGTAATAAGAATTCATTAAATCATACAAAGTAGTATGACCACATTGTTTTGTTTATTTTTCATTATGCAACATTTGGCCACATTCTCCGAAGAAATAGGGGGCAGAATTTCACCTTTATGCGACCTTCACTTTACTGGGTCCATGCGATCTAAAGTCATCAGATGTAAGACATGAATTGTGTCGGGCAGCTCTACTTCCTCGTCCTCTCCTCTGAGGACAGGCTGGACGCCACAGTGACTCACTATCGCCTCCTGAGGTAGGAGTGGTATTACAGAACAGGACGGGCCAAAGCTAGCTGGTTGGTGCTCATTTCAGTAGATGTCTCGACAACACAATGCATAGATCTAACTTCAGCACGGTAACCTCTTCACATTCTGTTGATAGTGTTTTCTTGAATGTTTTAAACTAAAGTTACTTGTCAGATATTACAAATTGCATTTTCCTCATAATACTTGTAATTTCTTAAGTATTTTTTTACAGTGTATTGCTGTTTTTACTTATAGGTTGAGTAGGTCAATTGGAAAAAACACAGAAACTTTGACTTTGAATGCATCGCTGAACCAAAAAAGTCCTGCCCCTTCCCCTTCCGTTCAGTCCTCTGTTGAAAGCCGCTACCCCAGGGTGCACGCAAGCAGGAAGTAAGCATTAACAGACAGGCAGGCCGCCCAATTATTTCCCCCCGGCCCACCTTTTTTGATCGGACGGGGTTTTTACAGTCCTGCCAGGGCCACAGGTTACATTTTACAAATGTCTTTATGTCAGAACATTTGATGCATTCATTGCTACCCGTATGTTGCGAGTATTTTAAGTGATAAAACAGAAAGTTTTTCTGAATTGAACCCCATACTCAACCTTTAAGTAAAGGATCTCAATAATGTGTGTGAAACATCTTAAGACTATCAATGGACAAAAAGGAAAAATGTTAGTAGCTCCTTGAAGATGTTTAGTTTCTGACTCTCAGTCATTTCATATCAACATGATTCCTGCATCTCCTCTCTCAGCAGGATGACATATGACACATTCCCTGCTTGAATGCCAATGATTTAATGCTCCTCAGTTTTTCAAAAATGCATTTTCCAGTTCTTCAGTCGGGTCAAAACAGGAAACAAAATAGGACAAACAGCTTTTCACGTATGAAACTTGTAAACACAGGCATTTTCACTCCTCTTGTAGTGAGAGTGTTTTCCTCCCACAATAAGTGCAAGACGTCCCCGTGCGTCGGTGCATCCGCCGCACGCAGGGCCCGAAACGCTCCACGCTGCCTGTTTGGGTAAACTGCGTAACAAATTGGAGGAAAAAGGTTGGAGCGGGAGACACAGAATCAACTCCCTCCCGGACAATACCATGCTGTATTATTAAAACAACAGCATAGGTTGTAACCTGCTAAGATGGGGGAACATGCTCATTGATGATATCAAGGTGACTGAACACACACAGAGCGGCGAGCCAGCTGCTGTTCAGGCTGCATGGTGGGCTCACGCTGTGGACTAGGTGCCTGGCTGACTAATTGGGAATTATTAAACATGGCTCTAGCAGCGAGGTGATCATGAAATTGTATTTTCAGTCTTGAGGGATGAAAGCAAGAATTAAAATGGTACTGTTTGTTAGGGAGAGAGAGAGAGAGAGAGAGAGAGAGAGAGAGAGAGAGAGAGAGAGAGAGAGAGAGAGAGAGAGGGGGAGAGGGGGAGAGGGAGAGAGGGAAAAACCAGGAGTCTTGTCCTAAACCTCCCATGATTCAATTTCTTTTAAGAAACAAAGGAAATGCATTTGGACAAGTGGGGAGATGGATGATACAGACTGCTGTCGGAAAATTGTAGATTGTTGTAAATTGCAATCTGGATAAATATTTCAGTGGCAACTGGACCAACATGATGAAATGCAGGGCGAGATGTTGTCCATTTATCTACAAGCCATGAGAGCGAACAGCTACAGACAAACTTAGAGGGAAGAATGACATGAAGCACGCGATAAGAAATGATTATTAATCAATAAAATGAATCTTGAAATTCACATATCTGAATAAGAAATAAGCCATATATTTTTATATATGATACCAGTATAGATAGTTTACGTAAGGAGTACAGGCCTGACTATGATTTGTCCAAATAGAATGTAAAAATAAAAATTACAAACAAATACCAAAATCATAACAAGTACATTTTTCTCATCAAGGTCTTCCCACTGACATGGTCATCTGACACTGGAGCACAGGGCTAAAGACGTTCCAGTGAGGAATAAAAAGCATTAAATGAAAATAAATATGTCATCAGTCTCCGGGGTTTTTGTTTGTCATCACCTCCAGGTGGTTCAGATTTCCTCTGAATGTCAAATAATTATAAAACATGCCACGTTATATTTTATGCATGTTAAATGCTAAACAGGACTTGTACCAACATGGGGTTTCTAGACAAACGGTTACTTTATACCACATTTAATTACACTATTTATTGATATGATGGAACGAACATGTGGTGGATTTTTTTATGATATAAGTGATAAAACTTTGTAATACAGACATATATAAATGGCTGGCATTGTAAATGAGGGTGTCATTCTTAGTTTGGTTAGTTTGAAGCTGATTCATTTATTTTTTCTAAGTACAACTTCCAAAAAGTATACAATACTGCTTGTGTGATTGAAATACCAACATGTATTGCCTGTGTACTGCAGTTAGGATCCCCAAACAGATGTACGGTAATGAGCCCACAATGAAAATGTATGACGAATGTTGGAATGTCATTTTTTTTTAAAAAGTAGTTGACTTTCAAGAAGAATAGCTGTTAGGATGCCGCTTTTGATGGATTCTTTTAATTGTATTGAACCCACGGCCAATCAGTGATCCGTCATATAAAATCATTGATCGGTGAGACTTTTACCCACAGAGAGCAGTGAAGAAGAGTCTTCTTCTTTGTTTCTCCCTGCAGATTTACACCTGAATTCATATTTTACCAATAAAGTTCCAATGTGAAATTCATACTGCTCTCTGAGTGACATTTCCTCTTCTTTCAGTCTTAATTTGTCATTTTCATCATGTATTATTATCAATATATCATCAAATGGGGAAACTGTATGGTTAAACTTTGTGCAGTGAATGAAATTACCACTAAAACTGCAATACGTCAGTGAATAAAAATAAAGCTGTATTCCACGAAAACAATGGTGAAATATTTGAAAATATTTTCTAATTCTTTAAATCGATAAAACATTTGGGAAGTCAGAGTTTTAAAATGTTTTACCGTAAGATGATTTCCTCTGAATGAAAATAATTATTATTACAGTGAAAGCATCAGGAATTGCTTCCAAATATAAAACACATTGTCATAAAATTACATCCATATCAAGTTGATATTTTTGAGGCCCACATTTCACGTAGCGTAACGCCACAAATTTCAAGAATTCAAAACAACCAACAACTTTCCTCAAATATTAACCTGAAGTTTGCAAAGAGAGCAAATCAGAAAAGGGTGACAGGCGACACGCGTCTTTGAAATGAGTTCATCTCACTGGAATCATTAGTTTGGAGCTGCGAGTGGAACATTTTTCTCTATAGCAGCAGTTTCAAATCACAATGCAATAACATTTTCCAGCATAATCTAAAATGATGTCGGAGAAGAAGAAAAAAAGAAGAAGAAAAAAAAGGCAAGTGGGTTGATGTGGCAAAGCAGCAGAGGATGTTAGTGATTGTCCTATATTGCTCATGCTCTCATGGATTACTTAATTATCAGCCCGTGCCGACGCTGTGCTCTGTTAATGGTAGGCAATATGGCCTTTACCTCACTTAAGGAATAAATTGTATTGCTCCATCTCTCTCCATCTTGTAACGAACGCACTCTCCCACACACATATAAACACCCCTTCCCTCCTCTCTTCACCGCTCATATACATCATTTAAGATGGAATGGGATAGTCAGTGAAGCACAATCCCGATGAGATCCAGTGCTATTTCACAATAACAATTTCTTTAATTGGGCGTCTCCGCCTATTTCACCGCAACCTGTTTTATTCATCTTTGCAAAGAAAAAAAATCAGAGATGGGATCCTCATTGACACACGCTGGGTTTATGATTTTGAATCATGAGGTGTGCAACTTCTCAGAGAAATTGCTATTGCCTCAGTGGGAAGCATTGTTGTGAGCAGAGGTTTAGAAGATAAAAAAAAAATAATATTAAAGTTAATCATGAACTCAGTCAGTCAGAGAGTCGCGAGCTGTGGCAGGTGGCGGCCGGGTCGGCATCAAAAAGAAGAATACACACCTTGAAGAGGAGGGAGGCAGGGCAGAGGATGCTGTATCTGTGTCATCAGGAGGTCAGTGTCATTAGCAGCTACAGGGCAGCGGCGCTGCACGGCAGCAGAGCGCTGGGCGACAGACACGTTATTAGATCTTTTAAATGAGAGTTGTTTTTCCCTGTGTCTATACGTCCTGCTGGAAGTACAATCACTTCACCTTTTGGGAGAATAAAGACGTAGATGAAAAGATCACTCTCATGTCTGTACACATAAATATAAAGTAAAATTACTTCACCTGTGAGGTGTGTATTACTGATAATATACCATTGGATTAGCATTAATATTGCATCATTACAAGCATTTTTTAATTTTTAATACATTTTTTACCTCTTTTCTACAGGGTTTTAATAAGATAATATAAAATCTTAATTTGCTAATTAACAATATTGCTGTCAGATAAAAGTAACTCAGTAAAAAGCACAACTACTTCCCTTAAAAATGAAGGGGAATCCATTACCAAGTACCAAATTGTACTTAAGTAGAATAATTGTGTAAAGATATACTTTACATTCCACCACTGGTCGGAACAAGATGGAATATTGTCAGACTTTTCCATCATTAAAGCTCCTTAAATGGGAAGAAAAACTGGAAGGTTAAAGTACCTCCTAAGAGAATGAACAATATGTGTCATTATCATAAAGTTACCGAGTCACGTTGTATGCGAGATGACAGCAGCGATGCCTGCAGCGTGGAGCAGCTGACCACACACACATGCACCTACAGCACAGGGAGGGCAGCGAGGGAGTCCGACACGGCTCTAAAGACTCCCTTTGACCTCATCATGAGTTGCATGCTCACAGCGAGTCTGCTCCGCTACACACTTTGACTCCGGCACACTGCAAGTCCTCTCCAACTAGCTCCTTGTTTACCAGGGTCGCAGGGTTTTCCCGTGGCTGGTCTGTTTGGAGCAAATATCTGGCATTAATATCCACACGCAGATCTTTGGCCAGAGGATTATTGGACATTAATTACATTAGCATTTTCTCTCTGACAACAAGGTGGCTTCTTATCTGTGATCTCCAAACTGTGACTGGGGAACTATTGATCTGGGCCATGTTGTCATTCAGATGATAATTAGGAGCGGGTGAGAGGTCGGCCTCCAATCCGTTTGAACATCTGGACGAGAGTTCCTCAAGGACAATGGGATGCAGCCACTCTGTCGAGCCCCGCGTGTCTTTATGTGCCTAAGTCCATTAAACAAATTGTCTAATTAATTCCCACATTCCAGCAGCGTGGCCCAACAATCAATGGAGACAAAAACACTGGGAGAAGAGCCGGTGCAGTTACAGTGGATGCATACGGAGCTGGAGGTGATGCACCTGCTGCAAGGTTTAACTCTGACCTTTCTCTTAGGAAAATGACAAAAGTGCAGTCATCAAACTAGAGAGAACACTATACCAGGTGTGAGTGCACATTTTATTTTGTGACTTTTTTGTTGTTGAGCATCTTATATTCCTGAAGAGAACACTACTCACATTAATCTATAAAACTCTAACAAGATACTGTGAGTGTGCCACAGCTGTAGAGGTGGCTCCATCACAGGTTGGCCTTATCTATAATTAAAACTGTATTTTAAGGACATGCAAATGGAGATATTAGCAGACCTAACATATATCCTTCTCAGTGTGCCGGGGACAGAGTTCAAAAGAATCGTTTTGCTGAAAAAGAAAAGTAGTTCAATGTATTCTTTTTCATGAGTAAATAAAGGTAATCTCCGCGGGTGCATTAAATTCTGTCGCCGCTGCATTTATGTTATCGTTAATGCGATGAATAATTCCGTTTGCACACTCTAAAAGTGCTTACAGCAGAACTTTGGAAAAATCAACTGAACAAATTGTGTTAGAAATTCCTAAATGGTCTTGTTCAGAGTGGTTAAGTGTGGAAAAAGAAGAGTTTTGTACCGAGCTGTACCGCTGCATGCTTGACCACTTAGAACAGCGGCTTGTTAATCCACTGTTCAAAGGAAGACAACAGATGTTGCTCTGGTGGTGGGGAAAAAAGTACAGATAAGCACTGTATATATAAGAGAAGCGGCCGTTTTAGTCTGTAAATCATTATTGCCTGTAAATGTAACATAAAGAGCCTGCGGTCCTGTTAAGTCAGACTGTGTGAGCTGTTGTCGCTACAGGAAAGAGCTTATCATGGCTTCTGTTAACAAGTTGCAATGTAAATGAACGGCTAAACTGTACTTGATCCAAATGTGCAAATGCAAAACATAAATGTAAATCAGAGTGGGTGTGTGTGTGTGCCTGGGGAGGATGCAGACAAACAATGCAAATGTTGCCCCCTTGTGGTTCATGTGCACTCATGGGTGTTGAGGGGAAGCTGGCAGTCATCTGGGACAGCCGAGACACACTGTACGTGTTATAGCTTGATTTCAGGGCATGAAATAAAGGTCGGAGCGGCAGAGAGTGTGCTTTTTAACGCTGGAGCCGTGATTGACATGAGAGGAAATTTAGGGTTTTGTATGACGTGGAAAATATTTAGGGAATAAATGATTTCTTTCTGCAGCCAGACCTCCAGATTAACTGCTTTCCCTTCTCATAACCACATCTCTGTGTCGCTCTCCTTCCTTCTCTGCTGTCTCTCTCTCTCTCTCTCCCTCTCTTTCGCTCATTAGAGCAGAGTAAATTTCAATGTCACTTAAAGTCACGGCTGTAATTTATTGGCTCCTTAATACTGACAGACAAAGGTCGTGAGCAGCGCTGTGAGGCGTTCTATCAGGTTTATCTGTGCAGGTCATTAACCTTGACCTGGTGTAAATGCACTTCAGTCCAGGAAGCTCCCCCGTCCAGCATGTGCACGCTTTCCATGCCCCCAAGAAGTTCCTCCCTGCGACAGCCACTCACTCCGCTGCCCTGTTAGCTCAAGTGCTTTAAACTTGCCTTAATTGTCATATGGCAGCCAACGCCGCTTTCTTAATTGATCTGACCTTTCACAGTGCTTTCTAATTTCCAATCCCGCTTTCATTGTTCCATCTGGCACTTTTAAAACGACATCTGGTTGACTGTACTTTAGCCGGTGATCTCTGTACAGTTATTTTTAAACTTAATGTATGCTTCAACAGATGTTAGTTTTTATAGGTGAGCCGGAAAGCTGGACGGCGCTCTCGACACCGGCCCGTGTCCATAACACTTCCCCTCCGCAGCTCAAATATTGACAACAGGAATTACAAGCCCCAGTCGCCAGCACACTTTGTGCTGTGATGTCGGGTTCCTTGTTTTTGTTCCCCATTAGCTAAACATCAGTTCAGCACGGCCATCTCTGATCACCGCGCAGTAAATAAAACATGAGCTTTCAGTTTAATGGACAAATAAACAATTTCATTTCATTGCAGAGTTCAGTTTTGCAAACACGTCTGATGTCAGTGAGAGAAGGGGAAGATTTATTTAATAAATAATAAGCTGAATGTGGATCTGAATTGTTCACTGTGGACACTGAGAGGAGAGAAGCTCACTCTCCGACTGTAACAATATGGCTGATCCTTTCCAATGTAATCTCTATCAGGAATGTTAAAATATTCCCTTCGCTATCAAGACCATGACGTCTGATTAAAGAGCCTCTCTGCAGAACTGTTATTTGCAGATCAGCTCCACCATGGGGCACGTTCTCACTAAGATTTCAATAACTTCAGGCTGCAATCTCTCCTACTTGGACGGCACGTATCTCGTCGTTAACCCCTTTTCCCCTAAACTCCAGCTCTCCGGTTTGTCCTCCATATCTCCAAACATGGACGACATGTTGTGGACCTCCTCATCCCTCCACCCTTTGAACACTTCATTTTCTGCTCTGACATTTTTCCAAAAGATAAATTTCCTACTGCCTGTATTTTCATGGGGAAGTGCTCGGAGATGGCTCTACCTGCAGGCTGTTAAATTAGTGCCATATAATTGACTGATTAAACGCTTATTGATTGCCGAGATCCGGATGATGGAGACGGAGGATACGGATACTCTTGCCCTTGCATTTTACACTGTCCTCTGTTCATGAGGAAGCATAATACACGTTAAGCCGAGGAGAAACTGATCCCTGGCTAATAAAAGAGAAATCCTGACTGGTGCTAGATTTTGTGGACTGAAGGTTGAACTTTTATGAAGATCGCTGAGAATTCATCAAGAACTGGAACTGTTACTTTTTCTCAGGGGCCACTTGAATAAATGGATTTCAGAAATAAAAGGCATTGTACAGTTTTCTATCTATTTACTAACAAAATAGAGCGGTTTGGTCGTCTCACATGGCTAGCGGAGACAGGGATTGACACGCGGCAGCCTCAAGGTCAGAGTCTGCCGCTCCCCTGAAAGCCTCCAGCCACTGATAGACACGTCTTCCCTCCTGAGCCGTGCTGGAGCGAACACACCGCAGAACATCTGTTCACAAACAGCCCTGATGGAGCTGTACTGACACTGAACGCGCACCCGCCGCCCGCGTCTCACCACCCAATTCCCTGGCCGGGGCCAGATGGCGGCCCGCGCTCCCTCCTCTCCTCATCCAGGACAAATCACGAGGAAGAATGGCCTGCAGGTACCGCCCCAGGCACGCCTGTGCCACTCACCGCTGACCACCCTCTGGTGGCTTCCAATGTTCCCTCCTGTCAAAAGACAAATTGTCCAACAGACTGCTCTTTTATGAATTCACCCCGCGGTCCATTTCTCAAAAGAGGTTAAGGAAAATCCTTGGCCTGAGCTGCTCAACTTTGAGACAGAGCTCTGTTCTCTGCAAAGTTAAGAGGCCTGGAGACAGAGCAAAGCGAGGAGTCCTGGATGCCGGTGCTGCTCCTCGTTTTTACACAATGGATGATTGTTAATTCGAGTCCAACTGGCACGGACATCCCACTGCCATCCTGTTTGCTTGACCCCTGAATTATGAGCTCTGCTGCCATCATAAATAGGAACTTAGGTGAGGAAGAAGAGAGAACCTATTTTGGGGGAAATTACCGTCAGTTTAAAACAGCAAAGCTTTTACTGGAAAAATATAACACAGACCATTCCCATCTCCTGGCAAGTGTTTATTTAGTGTCACTTTGGAAAAGCTCAACCTAAAATTTGAAAAGGATAAACACATAAGTCTGAGGTTAACCACCAACACTGCATTTCTTCCGATGTGCAATAGCACACACACACACACACACACACACACACACACAAGCATACAACCAAAATCATGTCGTCATCCTCATGAAACCCATTGTTCTGTGATTCAGCAGCTGCTGATGTGCTGCTCTCCGGTTACTCCCATGTGATTGTGGGTAATTTCTCCGTGCTGGAGCTTGCTCTGAGAGCAGGCCGGACTATTTCAGCTCCTACCATCTTTTTACCGGTGACCCGGTTCGCGGTGCCACCACAGATCAGGGAATAAGTGTGATTAATCTCCACTGACACTCTAACGGCACCTTTTACGCAGCGTTTCATCTTGAGGCTGTGTATGTACAAATGTATCTCTAATGATGGTAAAAATAACTGCAAAAAGATCTGCTCATTTGGACCCTGGCGCTATTTTGGGGGTTACCTCAGGTTTGCTCCAGTTGTAGTTACCACTGCTGGATGGAGCTGTAGATCAAATTGATGAGACATAGTGTTGTTGGTGTTAATTAGGCTTTACATGTAGGCGCAACTGCTCCAGTATTTACATTATGCATAATGGTTACCGTGGCATTTGCACTGGCGGTTTATTTTTACAGTATAAAGTGGGCCCAGGCAGGTTTTTACAGTAATAGGTAGGTCAGAACAGGGAAAACGTAACCATCAATGCTTTGTCATGTTGTCGCACTAGATCATCCCCGTGAAGAAACCACCTCTTGGTGCAGCTCAAATAACCTTCATTTTACGGGACAGGACAGGAAATAACACTTAATGTTGACATTAAAACTTATCACAGGCCGACAAAAACTCAAGGCTCAATGCAAAGCAAATACTACTGCTCATACAAGCACTTATAGGGTTTGTTCACCCGAATCCCAAAACATTTACCCCATTTACCCCATTTACCCCGTGTGGTTTGCAGTTATGGGGATAGTTTTGGTTTTGTTTGATTAGATCTCTGAGATTATGAGTGAGAGTGAATGGTATTTAATTTGTGGCGCTTCAAAGCACCAAGAAAATGACATGTAAAAAGAAACAACAACAGTGACATGTTTTTCCTGAAACAATGTCCCTGGTAACTCGGGAAAAGCCACAGACCTCAAACTCAACTATCAATGAGAGTTATTTTCTGAAAGGAATAATCCTTGTCGACATTGTTTCTAAAATGTTGCATTAAGTCATTTTAAGTTCATTGTGTGCCAAAACTAAATCCCCACTTCATTAAGGTGGCGGCAGAAGTCTCAAAACCTTGCCAAATAAAACCATGACCGGGTGTATGTCCAGATACCACGGGTAAATGGGAAAATATGTACTTTTGTAAATGAAGTTAACTGACACCTAAAATGTTAAGACTGGCGATATTCTAGTTCTTTCTTTGTCTATAAATCCCATGAAAAAGCATAAACCAACAATGTGCTACGTTGTCTTACTGTTCTGATGGCTCTCAGACATAAGACTTTTCATTCCTACTGAAATAAGCCTTAAAAAAGGGGTGACAACTAGAGTCTGAATTGTAGAAAAGGCTCCGTGATTCCCTAAAACAGCTGGGCATTGTAGTTTGTTATCAAAAGTCACTCAAGCAGGAGTAAATAAGTAATTTGTCCAGGACTATTTTCTTGTGCGGATTGGTGCTCCAGTGAGTATTCACGGCAGCAGAGCAGTACATGTAGGGTTGAATTAAAAAAAAACAAAGGTTTTTAATTCTTTATGTGTTTGTTGACAGTAAGTAAAACATATTACAGAACATGACCAAGACTTATCCTGTCAATACTGCAAAAGAAAAAAGGATAAGGTGGTGCATTAATTCGCTATAATAATCTTTGAACCACTTTCCCAGTAGTTCCTAGAATATTTGTTATGAATGCATATTTATAAAACATGTCCACATCCTGACAGAAGCAAACAGACATCTTGATACACCACCTTGCCAAGATTACAAGCGCTAAAGTGACTGTTGTGTTACTGCTGCAGCGATAGTCACATGACAACTTGCATGTGTGGGAAAACCCCAAAGTCAGCCGAGTATACGCTGTGAATCATCTCAGCTCAATATCAGCTGGTTCTGGCAACCATTTTTCAAACGTTGCCTCAAACACTTCTCTCTCAGCTCCATCCAGAGCACAGCCTCTTGACCCATGCCAGCTGCCTGGAAACATTTGGACTAATATTTACACCACTTGTAAAGTTCTGTAAACATCAAATATCAAGTGGAGCGCGATCAAAGAACCTCAGAAGTGCTCTCAATGAGTAGAAATGACTAAAATACGATCGGCTGTTGCGTCATTGGGATGATCATTTTTATACATCCTCTATCGAGACATGAAACTCTTCTGCTCTGCTGTTTCCAGAGCAACTGTTCCAGCATGCTTACAGTAAAAACCAGGGCCCTCCAGACACACCACTCAGGAGCGCACTTGATGTGCTCTCTGAAACTGAGGTGGAAAACATCTTGAACTAAGCCGGCCCCTACGGCGAAAGATCTCCACCAAATTGCTCTGGTGTTGTTCATTGAGATTGTGCTAATTAAAGCCGTGCTTCATGGAAGAGGAGGGGGGGTGTATTTCTCAAAGCACTCTCAAGCTTAATGGTGCAAAGAATTTCTACCTGATGAGGGCATTCCTACCACAGGTATGTGTCCCGACTGCCAGCAGCACTGCCAGCCAAACAGCAATTTAGCACTACACTACAAGTGTTTACACTGCACTTTGGCACTGCGACTGTTTTAACCGTACCATACTGTTTTTAAATATTCAGCGTGTATTTACATTGAGAGGGGTGAATTTGAATTATTGCAAATGGTATACAGCAATCCTGTACGGTTTCAGCCTGAGCCCTCCAGGGCCACAGTGTGAGCTTGTCCCTGCAGAGCTGTGGCTGAAGCCTACTCACTGTCAGACGGAGCCAGTCGGCGCTGCAGGGAGGGCAGGGATAAGGGGAGGGTGTGGAGGGGCTGCAGGAGGGGGGGGGGGGTTGCTCCTCTGCCTTCAATCCCACATGATCTCACTGGTCCTGGAGAGTATATCAGGCAAAAGCAGTGTGATCATTAAATGCCGTGCTGCAAATCTTTTTAATTATTCTCCTTCCTCCCTATCCTTTTAATGAGAGGAGTATCCACAGATAATGCGGGTAATTGGACAATGGGATTCACTCATTCAATTATTGACCACTGAATCTACTCAAGAGTTGATGGGTAATTCCTATTCTGGGCTCTGGCTCTGGGGCTCAGCATCCTGGTAAAAAAAAAAAAAAACTAAACAAAGAGTACTCCTTCTGGTGGATTGTATGTCGTTTAAATACTTTTTTGGGGTTCCATCCAAAAAGCATATTACATTATAATTTGTTTGAACCATGAAAGGGTTAGATCTAAATACTGTGTGGCAGGCCTATCCATGAAATCCTGCTAAGTAACCTCTGGTATGTGAATCTGGCCTTTGAACTTAAACCACATATGCCAATTTCAGCGAGAGACACGTATGTTGAGCGATCGGCTTTTGTTTGAAATCCATTGAAATCGGAGATAATGGTGTGTACTAGTCATTTTAATGGTCTGCTTTGAATCTAGCAGAACAATCAAGCTGCATTCAGTGTCCGCTGCAGTGACATTAAATGTTCATGATGAGAGGTTGTGGTCATTAAATGAATGGTTTGACATTTTCTGCTCTTTTTCTGAGAGGTGGATGAGTGGATGGATCTTTACTGCACACATAATACGCAAAAGTATTTCTCATTCTGGCTGTTTGTTTACACGACATTGGCCTTTTTTTGTGGGGCTGCAAACTTAGACTTTTGTAACCGTGTTCCAGAGTGGAATCTTTTGAAAAAGTAACTCCAGCATCGGCGTGTAAAACCGGCCCTTATGGAAACGGTAACGTTATGGCTCCACTTTGTGCATGCCCATAGGTTTACAGTCAAACAGCCAGTAAGAAGACAACATCAACAATGGCGGATTGTTTTTGTTTGCATACTATCCATGATGTTTGCCACCACGCTGAGAACACAAAGTGTTTTCTATGCAGGATGGACGCCTTCATTAGGGTTCACTGGATGAACTGGAAGCGCTTTCTATTACAAATGTTTTACCACCAACTACTGGCCTGGCGTGCAAACTACAGCGTTTTAGGTCCATTTTTGCAGACAAGTTGTCTAAATGTGGAACACAAAAAGAAAAAAAAGGTTCCTGTTTGTGTAACCGCTGCCTTTACCAAACAAGATGCATCGTGTTCTTTGGTTGGGTGCTCATGGATTTCTTTTTTGTAGCCCAGCTAACAGTTTCCCTCCGTTTTCATTCTTTATATGCTAAGCTAACTGGTCATATCAATCTTGTAACTCCTATTTTCCTATAATGTCGAACCATTAATTTAAGTAGTTGTAGTATAAAAGAATAATGGAACAATATGGAACAATATTTTAGCCGATTATGTCAGCATTTGGAGGTTCTTCCACACCACACAAACAGCACAGATATAATGCAGACCTACAGTATAGTTGATGATATATCCTAGCTGACATGACATTGCAACTGGAGTAGACACTGTTGCAAAAAAAAAAGAAAAAGAAAAAAGAAAAGGCAACTTCCTCCCCCCATACGGACTTGCTGCTTAATGCTCAATTGAAAAAAGCCAGTCTCTGGATAAAGGACTTCTCCCGTTTGAGTGAATTTCATACCTGAAGGCAAAATCTACAAACCACAGCGAACACCCCAGAGAGTGGGAGAATTCCCCCACTGATCATCCAATTTGGATGAAAGCAGTGTGTGTGGAAAAAAAAAAGAAAAAAAAGAAAGAAAACAGGGAAAAGAGGGAGAAAAAAAATCTCACATGAATCTTCCATCGCCCGGCTTCTTTGCAGCAGCCCACATTGATCCAGCACATTAATCATGAGCAGACAAACAGCATGTTGTGTCTGTTGGTAATTGTGACTCTCAACCATACTTAGCCTATAGCTACTCTCAACATGGGCTGATAAACCACTCTATTACTACAACACAATGTAGGACACGTTTTGTCAGTGGTAGCTGGAGAGCAACGAGCTTCCTGCAGCAATATCACAAAAGGCAGTTTATCTGTGCTCGGTAATGGAATAACACACATTCTATGGAGGAGAAGCCAAGATCCTTTCTCAGTGGCATCGCTCTATTAGACGGAAAACTGGTGGAAACACATTTTTACACTGGAAGGAAGAGGTTTGCTATTGCTAGCTTTCCTGCACAGCACTTATATTAAAATCCCCCCCCCCCCCCCCCACACACACACACACGCACCCCGCTTGTGAAATTCACACCTCCAGCTAGAGTCATTATCATAATTGTTACCAAATACTGTAACTCCCAAGTTTTAATTGCAATACCATTAATTTCCAATCTGAATGATTCCCTTGCACAGACAATTTAATTTCTAAATTGACATACCCACTCAAATGATTTCATATAAACACACTGATAAAAATAATAATATCTCAAGGGCCAAATAGCAAGAAAGAGGGATGGGGGGTGGGAGGGGGGGGCAGGCCAATTGTATCAAGAACTAGTCACGGTTACTCCTCTGAGGCTTTAAAATAAATATGCCCTTCAAGTGATGCGTTATCATCGTCTCCGCACTGCAAATAAACTATGCCTTGCCTCATTTCTTTTCAAGATAAAAGACCAGTCATTTGGGCATAATGGTCAGGACCAACAAAATGAAATAATAAACCATTCATTAAATCAAGCGCACAAGTGGTAACTTTTCTAATAAAAGATTCTGAAAGTTTAATTAATAGCAGTCGTTAGCGCTCGTTTAAAACTTATCGATTTAAACATAACAATATGTTAAAATAATGTATCCTGCAACAGTCATCACCCTCCCTCGGCGGGGCCTCGGCTCGCACCACATTGTAATCAACAGATTGTTAGACATGCATTTTCTGGGCCAGTGACAAAGCCTGATGTATGGGGTCGAAGGGAGCATTCGTAATCCATCCATTGCTGCAATTTATTATCTTATTTTAATTGTATACACAAACATTGAGGTGATTTAGGTGACACGGTGGAAAGATGAAATCCGTTTATATTAAAAGGGTTGCTCACCCCTGGAGCCCACTGCCAGCAACACCTTTCAATGACTGCTTTTAACAACATGGTTATTGTTTTATTGATCAGGGTTTTATTACAGATTTGACACCCATGTTATGTGTTAATCGAACCGCATATAATTTCTTGACACATATTTTACGAGATTATGACTGCAATTAATTTAATAACTATTATTTTTTCGGTGATTTCAGTCTTAACGAGGTTTGTGGGAGAGTGCTCCATTCGTCTTGGCTGTGTTGTCACTCATGCACTCTCCGGCACGGTGGCGCAGTGCATGACCTTAATGGAAGCCACGGAAATGGCCAATCGAGCTAGCGTCCGCACTCCCCGGCTCATTGCAGAGCCACCTTCTTTTGTTCTAGGAAGTGATATCACTATTAAGGAAGCCATTCATAGCCATATAATTCCTCCTTTCTACACTTAAAGGCTCCGAGCTTATGGGAAAATTATACAACTCAGCCTATGCTCAAAAGTACTTTGAGGATGTGTCATTTTTCAGGCAGTGTACATTTAACCTGGGAGGGGAAAAATAACCATTTTCCGCAATGTGAAGAAGGATTAATATCTTTTCTTAAAACACAAATTATGCAACATTGCCTTAACACACAGTAAATCAGGCAAACATGGACGCCTGCTGACGGTACGTGGGCAGTTAAAGCAGGACAGGAGGACAGTGAACATAACAGCGTGTCAAGCTGAGATAAAGCTCATACATCTATAAAGGCAGACACAGAACGGGGGCCACTGTTGGTCAATAGCCTCCATCTGGGTCCCCTCTCATCTCTAAGAAGTGCACATCTGCTGAACATGGCACAATTTATCTATCAGAAGAATTATTAATTAATAGTTCATCTTGTCCTGTATAATTGAGGACAGATCTGGAACGCCATTAGCCGTGATAATAAAGAGAGCGATACCTCCCGCCCACCTGAGCACACGGGAAAAGCCTCCTCTGCTCCGGTTCTTTGTGGCCTTGTCAGCAAATGTATTCTTTTGCAGTGAGCAGTAGTTAACAACTTATAGGTTTGTCAAACCAATTTCATTCTTTTTTAAATCTTCATAGCAATTATCTTTTTGCATAATCAGTTTCAAGACCTTGGGGGTCTACTGGGTCTTGTAACGTCTTTAAAATAATTGTTCAGATAGTAATTTGAAGTTTTGTGGAAATTGCTTAATAATCAGATCCCAAAGTCAATATTTGGCTGAGGAACTAAGTTGTAGATGGGGAAGACTTCATGGGGCACCGACAGAAAAGAGCACCGGCTAAAAATAAAATTACATCAGAAGTTGGAGCCAACTAAAAGCATGCGTGTGTGTGTGTGTGTGTGTGTGTGTGTGTGTGTGTGTGTGGTTCATGTGTATGTGTGACAGAGAGCGTATAGCCGTATCGGTGCACATCCAGGTTTCCAGAGACAATGTGCAGATAAATCAGAGCCATTTGAACTCGTTTTAATTTTCCATTTTAACACAACATCAAAAGAAACACAAAGTCCGAAAGATACCAGCGGGAATGAAGCTATATTATCGTGAAATATTAACAGCTGTTGTGGACCTAATGCAGCGATTATCTACTTTGAGCGTTTGAAAGATATCCAACTTAAAGGGAGGAGGGCACAGATTTTATGTTTGTCCCAATTACCCTTGTAATGAGATGTATCTGAGTCTGTAGTAATGACAGTAATGAGAAAAATAAAATGACAATGTGTAAAAACAGAGCTGGCATATCAATGACTCGCCAGTCAGGGTTCGCCATCTGATGTGGGCGATGCAGGGACAAAGGAGGTACAAGATCCACGATCCCCCAACAGCAAGGACAAATAAAAGAAGATACAGGTCTAACACGGTGCTCCCCTTGACTCCTAAAGTATATATGAATCACTAGCCTTATTATCACTCTGACACAGCAAGGAGCTTTTGCTTTATGAATGCTACTTAAGGAGCATCTCATAATGTGCACTGACTAAACCCAATCATAATCTGTCTTGCCCAATAACAACAAGACAATGCTTTACAGAAAACGTGTGATGTCATATCATCATTACACTAATAGCTAAAGCCCAGGCTACTCTTAGCCCCACCCAATTAGTCATTTTAAACTGCTTATTGGTGAGAAAGCATCAATGATCAATTCAAGCATTTAGCCTGTGGAGCAGCGCTTGAGTCAGTGCCAACATTGATTATATGAAGGAGCAAATTGGTCCGTAATAATGGATATTTCTCATGATGCCTGTGTGAAGCTGGACTGTTTGTATTAAATGCTGTACTTGTGGAGGGGTTTTCTTTAATTTCAGCCTAAAGAAAAGTAAAGCTCAGGTTTATCAATATTTATCCGACTTGTTGTTCATGTGGCATTTTATACTTAAAACCTTAAATATATTTGGGATTTGTGTAATCATCTTGGGTGTTTTGGAAAATAACAAGTTTCCATTTTGCTAAAACATTAGTCATGCCAACTTGAAGGTAACTTGTTCTGCTGCCTGCAAATGGCCATTTTAATTCAGATTCATGCATTAATTTAATATTCACATGGCGGTGATATAAATATAAAATAAGGACACCTTTATATCTATTTTTTTATTGTGTTTTAACACTGGACTTTCACCCAGGAGACCACTGTCCATGATCAGAAGTCAATATTGATTTATTTGTCACATCTTTTCCGTAAATATTGTAGACAGGGACTTTTCCATCTCTCTTCACATTACTGCTACATCAGAAAATATATTCATAGTGTCCAGATTGCTTCATCATGTAGAGAATTGCAGTGAAATGTTTGTTCAGATGCATAATCTACTATTTCCATATATAATTCCTTTGAATCAATCATTTTGACAGTTTAGGATACTTAATGTGTTGCTCCTTTTGTTGTGACACCATTTAACATTTCTTCCGCTAATCAAATGCCTTCTGGAAACATACAACTCTATTTCTAAATCAGGTAATAATAATACAAATTAAATTGTTCCAAAACTTAAGTATAATATTTCACACATGCACAAGTACACAGCTAGTGTAGAGAGCTATAAAGATATATTCTTAATAGAATGATGAATATTCTGATGATATTTTTAGTAAAAAAAATGTAACAAAGCTCATTAATGAGAAGATTTTACAAAACACTTTTAGGTTTATCATTGTTTGATCACTGTTGACATCTAGAGTGACACAATAAGACCTCAAACATTAACAAACCTTTCAGCTATGCAGATTAAATACACCATATTGACTGTGTGAAATGAAATAGATCGCCTGAAACCAGTATAGGAGCTCTGAAATCAGAGCAATACAATACTAAATGTTAATAGAAAAAAAATCTATTTAGCCTTGAATAACTTCAAGGCTTTTTGTGAACACCCCATGGATCATCAGGAGGTCCCAGGTGGGGCCGTTGCCTTAGGAAACTCTCTCTTCCTCCACTGTGGAGAGAATCCCCAGTTGGTTTAAGTCATATACTGTTAGACGCCAAGGAATCCAATTTACCCCCATTCCCATACTTCTTTGATTTCCTTTGCTTTGTAAGGTCATTTATCTGCAATCTTAATTTGGAAACTGTGATTTCTTCCCCTTGTGACAAGCAGCAGGAGCACCCGCCCCCCCCCCCCCCCCCCCCACTCAGCTGTCATAAAGGTAGGCAGGTGTCCTTAAAGATGTTGAAAAAATTTCAATATAACAGACATGTTCAATTAGAGCAAAATGATGTTGAAAATGAATGATTGTATTCTTAATGGGTTGAGCAGAAACACTCCCCAGAGCACCCAAGGTGAGCTCTGCTACGACACTGTAAGTGGATCAGAACAAACGGCTCCACAGCAAAACTCTGGTAGTTAATGGAGACCAGGAATAACTGCTGGAACGTAGACTCTCAGACATTTGTGTGTGCTATGCCAATAGTAGAGCAATCGGTCCCTCAGAAAGGGATTCTTTGATATCATATTTCATCCCCTCTCAAGCCCAGCTCAGTTTCTCAGGGGCTATTTTTCAGGATCATCACATAATCCGGTAAAGATGGAGTTATCGGGGGTAAATCCAGTCTTTTTTCCCCCTAAAGTTTACCACCAACTTGATTTGAAAACGGATGGAAAAAGTAAAAAAGAATCCATGGAAAAACGCTGTTATTAGTTTGTTTTTGTTGCAAATAAAGCAAAACCACTCGGCAAATAATTTTTGTAATGTTTTCTAAACTGATTGTAAAATGGCCTTAATGAGTGAGTATGTTAGATTTTTACCTTTTTATCTATGTGAGGACAATGACATGTGCCTGAAAAAATGAAGTCCATCCACCAGGGTTAAGCATTTGTTGGAGGGGAGAGTGAATATGGCATCAAGAGTCGTCTTCTCTTTGTGTTAGCCAGCCTCAAGGTGACATGGGAGTCTGCTCTCATCACCAGAGCCAACTATGACACTTATTCTCAGTGGAACTCATTAAGTGGCAAAGGGGACCTCTGCACTGGCAGCGTGTTCAACAAACTAAGACATTTTACAAAAACCAGAAAAAAAAAAGAAAAAGTCACAATTTCCATTTAGTTTAAGGAAACACCTGCCACGACAACGCACATGCATGGAGTATATGTTAAGTGGTCCTTCCAAGGTGAAAAGGATGCGGCAGCATGAGAGGAGGAACATATTTTCTGTAAGACGTTCACAAAGTTGAATTATGCCTTTATGCCGATGAAGATGGAGATTTCAGTTTGGAGACATACTGGATGTTTTTGAGGTATCGCAAATTGTGAAGGTGTGTTGCACACATACCTTTACATATACAATCACTTAATTTCAGTGGAAGATCATAATATTAATACAGTGTTGAATGCTGCTGCAGTGTGTTAATGTTTTTATTATTATTATAAATGAAAAATTGGATGTGGTTCTTTAACTTCCATTACACCTTTGTGAATTCAATCCAAACATGAATCTTTATGTTCCCTGCAGCTTTAGTGTGACCCTGCTAACATGGTGTCGATCAGACAGCTAGCATTAGCTCAAGTATTCTTCACCATCACAGTTGCTAGTAATTGCAAAGGATGAAACAATGTTAAATACAGTAATTTATATAATATGGCCAATGATTTTTTAAAACTTTTGGACATTTTTTACTACATTGTAGTTGTGTAAACATTACTTGTGCATGCACACAAATTCTGACTTGATCTCTTTGCATTACCAAGATTTTGCATTTGCATTAAATTGGGGGCATTTTTGGGTTTCACAGTGACCCAACTACTTTAACCTAAAACACCAAGTTTTTTTGATCGTTGCTATGTCTGTGAGTTGTGGCCTAGAGACTAACGAGGAATGTTATTGGTGTTGTTGTTGACATTGTTTTCACGTCATGTCATTTTAATTACATGCAATGTAAGCTATAACACTTATTTCAGCAACATGAAAATATTTTTTCTTTCTGACTTTCATTGCACATGAGAAAAATCAAAACACAGACATAAATCTGGCACACGCAAAGAGTAATTCCACTAAGTCTGATGACCCAGCGCCACTAATGGATTTATAGATAATTCTGCCACAGTGTGGTTATAACCAAATTATCATCGGTTAATATTTGTGGTCGCTCCACTTGACAACAACAAGCAAGAACTCCCCCAGCAAAAAAAAAAAAGAAAAACTGGTAAATTATATGAAGAAACCAGAGCAGCAGGTTCAACCTCGGAGCCACAAGCAGCACATAAACACAGCAAGACTGAAGCCTGATGTGTATGAGTAGCTGTTTACAACTGTAAGTAATGGAGTGGAGTGTAAGTGCAGCGAAGGGGGTTAGAAAGCTGCCACTTAGATGTAGCGTAATTTGTACCTGAACTTGATCTCAGGCTGTCACTTCACTCTACATTAGGGAAAGCTCTAATGGGTGTGAAGTGTCAGCCACCGTGACTTTTCTGCAGACGCAGGGCCGCGTGGCCCGTTCCACCGAGAGCACATTTCCATGGGAGCCGAATTAGCCGCTCAACCTGCTGAACCTCCCTGACGGCGTGATTGACGTCGACCGATGAAACAAAAAAAACAAAAAAACGCCGCGACAGTGAGAAACAACAAGACCACAGAGTGAGAATGTGGTGTTGTCACATCACCACTGTAGGCCATTTGAAGAACGCAAGAGCACAACCTTGATATGTCTTTCATCTATCACATTGTATCACCGTTGCAACACAAAAGAAATGAAACGGAGGAGGAGGAAGGGGAAAAAAAGCACTAGAACACTCTCTTCTCTTCAGGAGTTATATTTACACGGAGTGCAGCATAGTGGGAGCTCAGTAGACAAATACTCTCACATCTTAATTTTTCAATTAGCATGGCTCTTGTTCTCTAAACATATGCAAACACAGCGGGGCGTCTATTAAAATGCAACTCTAGTGTTGAGCCTAATTAGAGTAAATTGGTTGGCTTGTATTTCGGAGGAATTTGAATGCGGCTCACTATCCATGTTTCACTGCGTGTTTCGCCCCAACAAACAAACTGGCACTGGCTGCCTCATGCATATGTTCAGCCCAATCACGACCTAGAGGGAGTGAAATGTCATGTGTGTGTGTGTGTGTGTGTGTGTGCATGGGTGAGTGTGTCTTCTTTACAATAATCGGTATCTGTCAAATATTTGTAATCTACTCTGGAAAAACAGGGACTTTTCCATCTCTTGTCTGCAACACCACAAAATATCTTCATAGAGTGTCCTGATTGCTTCATAATGCATTCGTGTAGGGAATTGCAGTTTTAATTTGACATTTCTTTTTATTGTATGACACTCTGCATTTGCCCTTGGCTTCATTTTCACTTCATAGAGAGGAATATCTCCAACTAATAAAAATGTTGCTGACTTTGTCCGGGTGATGTTTTAATAGGAGTGGATCCACAGTGTTTTTGCCAACGTCATTGGAACATTGGAGAGGCTTGCACTACAGCCGGCAGGAGGCCAAATGGAGCCTGTGCAATGTAAAGGATAATTTGTCCTGTATGCTCTCTGCTCGGCCGGGGTAAACAGCTGCCTCCACAGCTAGGACGAGACGACTATGTCACAGCCCGCTGCGTGAGAATCTAATCCTGAGAGCTGACGAGTGTATGAAGACGAGGGCTGTGGCAACACTGGGTCTGACGTTAAGTCACGTTGGCCTCAGCTGCGAGCAGACACATAGCTTTGGCTCGAGGTAATCAGGTTTGTCATAAGAAGTGCATTTTTTATTTGTGATGCAATGGACCAGATGGCAGATGAAATGGCTGTGAGAGGCGATGGGAGAGACAAAGGGGGAGTAAACACCGCCGAGGAGAGCTCTACGAGGGTGAGAGGAGGTAAGCTCAATCTCAGACTCAAAATCTGAGGATCAGTATTGTTTTTCTTGTAAATCTCTGTTGCGATAATGAACAGTCGTCAGTGTGGCCCCTCCTGTTTTTGGTGCCGAGCCAATTTCACAAGTCTGCTCACTGCTACGTTGTACTAGATACTCAACTTGAGATATTCAAAAACAAAAACAAAACTGTTGCACGGTTTCAAAATTTCCCCAGCGAATCACTTTTCATAGCGATGAAACAAATATAATTTTTCAGGTACTCTATAAATTGTGTTGACATTTTCTGTTCGATGTTTCTGCAAATTCAAATGTGCATTTTGATTCAAAAACATGATGTGATATTATTTTCAGATCCAGTGTCTAATGAGTTTGAGTGGCTCTGAGAAACACTGGAACATAACCTAAAAAATGCATAGTATGCCTGCAGGCCTTATTTCTCTATCAGCTAATGGTCATGGGCATGGACCAGCTGCCCTTCTTATTTAATTCATTTGATAACCTGGGAGCACCACTGGCTTCTCAGCTCAAATATACAGGCAGATTTGAAGTCCATTTTGACTTGTTGTGCTTCAAACACCAACCCTTCGCCTTCTGCACTCTCACTCAATGACAGAGAAATGATACAATTCTAATGAGGAATGAAAGCAAACCTCAAACTGGCGGGTTAAAACACGGGAGATTATTTTGAACCTTGTTTTTTCGTACGCATTAGAAAACAGCTAATAAAATCTTAAAAGTACGGCCAATACAGCCCTGAGCAATGTCCATTTGTATCTCTCTTTCAACAATTTAGGTAAGACAAATACAGTTTATTCAACTTTCAAAATGTGTCCAGCGTGTGAATAAATCATTGGCCATTAAATGTTAAATAAAACAGAGAAAGGAATGGTGAATAATTCAGTTTGAATAGGTGGTGAAAAAGTAAACAGTCTGCAGCCAGCGCAAATAATTCATTAATATCTATTTAAATCAGATATTAACAAACAGATCTACTCCTGCACACTAAAATTCACTGCCTACCTTCAGCAGGTGTAGACTGGGATTATTAAACTTAATGAGTAAACATATATACTTCTAATAAGCCAACTATGGAAGTAACACTGCTGAAGTACTAAGCCATACATTTTGATACATTGAGCTCTGAGTTTGGTGTCTATTAGCAGAAGCCTCCGTAAGACACAAGTCTCTTCTCAAAGATCAGGAGGTAATGGACAGTTGTCGATCAATAATTTCAAAGCAATACATCTTCCTGATTCTGAGACGTTCAATGGTACCCCCTGCTACTTAGGCCTTTTAGGTTTCCAGTTGGCAGGAAAACAAATTAGGGCTTCCCCTGACCAAGAAAATCTTAGTTGACTAGCACTCATTCTTTTCTCCACAAAGAATCACAAGGAAGCACCACTCTAAAGCTTGTGTTAACAGGAGGACCAATAGGGGCTTAGTCATGTGATGTGGTGGTTGAGGTTCTTACCTGCCCATACGTTATAGAAATAGTTCGATGTTTTGGGAAATGCACTTATTCATTTTCTTGGGAAGATTGATACCAGTCTGTTTTTATAGGACATTTGTAGCTATAGACTGTAGGAGGTTCTTATCTCACAAACTGTCACAGGGAACGTGACGAAAAGGGAGTCCACTCAAGGTTACACTTAAAACCATTTATTTAACTTTAGTTTACTCAGATCAACAACCGAGTTTGCAGAGAGCAAAGTCAGTAAGGAGATCCATGCATGGATGTGTGTCAAGTGTGTTGAGGAGGTGTTCAAGGTGCAAAATCAAACAATAGACTGAGACGAGCATGTGGACCAGCTTTTAAAACCTGGAAGGCTCAGGTGAGTTTAACCAGTCTCCCTCATCAGCTGATTACCTGCTGAAGTCAGAAATCACTCACTGCTCACTGTGTTGTAGTGTTGTCTGAATGTTCAGTGAGAATTATTATACACTATATAGTGGACTCAAAGTATCCCAGAATTCATACTTGAAAAGTAGTGGTCACTCACAGATTATTATATACTGTCATGCATTGTGCTGAAGCAAAAATGACGGATCGACTAGAGTAGAGAGTAGAGTATAGAGAGAGCGGCACAATTGAGACAAATCCATGAAAATAATACATTTAATGTGAGTAGAGCACAGAATCATAACACAGACTATTTGAATTAATTTATTAATTTTGGAAAATATGCACATTTCCTCCACATTGTTTCACAATAAAAGCCATAGATATATACAAGCTATCACTACTCCAGGGAATTTAAATAACTAATTTAGATTAGATGTATTTATCACACAACTAATTGTATTTATCACAAAACAATATATCAGTATATTTATTTATTATGGATGGTCCACCAGCCACCGTTGATGTGGTTTTTCACTGTGCGACAGATATGATGTAATTAAAGGTGCAGAGAAAATGACTCAAGTAGTGTCCAACACTGTTATTTTCATTTTACAGATGAGCTCACTATATAGTGCTCTATATAGTCCTCTATAAAGAACTCCCTGGGTAGTGAGGAGGGAGTAGTGAATGAGTGAGTACAGTCTTCAAGACAGAGAACAAGGATTCACCTTGAAATCTGGAACACAAAACTGATATATCAAACCAGGTCACACAATACAGAATTATAACTTGAGAAATGTGTTGCATTTCCTCCATATGTGACCTGAACCTCCAACCTCATCTTACAAGATCCAATTCTTCACCCAGCAACCTTTGATCCAGAAAGCAATTTAATGAGAAACTGATAAAAGGAAGCTCAAAATGCAGATGTTTTTGCAGAATACAGAAAATTATTAAACAGTGAGGAGAATGATGAGCAGGAGATGAAGTTCAACAGATCAAGATGTTGATCTAAAAAATGAGCGCTAATGCTCATCATCAACAACACATGCCTGCAGCTAGACAATGCAAACTGCATGCTCTGTCTTTACAAATGTCCAGCTAATACACTCAAAACTGGAACTACCATAAACCAAGTAGCATATCCAAAGGTTTCTTAAAACAAAGGCTCACTATAGCCAACCAAGAGGCACAGCACACAGAGGAAACCAAGCTACATCAACAAAGCTCACACAAACTCAACCAGACACGAGCTGTAGAACTTACTATGAAATGCTGGACCACGTTGCAGACACATTTGAGGAAACAAATTCTTCACTCGCAGTATTGTAGTTACTCACCAATCAAACCAAATTCTACCATGATCCGAAGCATTTCAGGTATGCTCAAAGCAAGCTAACACAACACAGATTTCATGAACGATGAATGATTTGTGTTACTTGTGCTAGTTTGACCGCAGCATCAGATGTATATATTCGCCGGACCATTTGGGTTTATTCACGTCACCCAGTCTAGGGGGGCTCCATGTAGACGATGTTTCAGCAATCATGGCTGAAATAGCCACTATTGCTGCCCTACATGTGGAAGTCCCAGATACATTGGCTAATCAAACAGCGTCCTGTCTGAGTTCATAACATCACCCAGAGATGCTTGATTTCATTGAGCTGTATTCACTGTGAATAATGAGCCTCACATAGTCTGGTTTACTAGCAGCATGAGCCCAAGTCAAACTATTTTATTGTAATTTGATTGCAGGTAACTACATAATTGTAAAATTGTAAAATGTAAAAAAGTAAAAGGATTTATCCACAAGACAATAATTCGGATCAATCAGTGTAATCACTGTAGCTGCTCATGAACACTTAAAATAACATTCTTGAAAAATTCACCTTTTTTTTTCCAACATTTGGGTTGCAGTAGTCAAATAATGAGGTCCTAACTCCTATTCCTAACTCCTTTTCTTTGACCTCTGGGGAAAAGGTCACAGGGTTAAGGAAAGGCGATAGAAGAACTTAAAAGGATTTAGGAAAAGTCGAACGCTGTGCTCAGAGAATCCGACCGGACTTTCACTAAGCTACGTCATTATAACGCTGCTGATGATTGACAGCTGATGATCGGCACCGGTGATTGACGTGCTTCTGCGCTGGAGAAACTACAATAATGGACTACAAAAAGCACATCGTCCACTTCTCCACATGTTGGTTTTATAAACAGCTGGTTCACTGACCGGCTTCAGCTCCAGCAGCTCCTCCTTCCTGTTTGACCGTTTGGCGTATTTACATTTCATTTGTGGTTTTTAGTTTCGTTTTTGTCAACGTTTGTAACATGATTTAAAAAAATAAAAAATACCAATCAGTTATTATCACTGTCCACATTTATCAACACAATTACTATATGTCTGCATGAAAGTAATTGTTAAATATGCAAATAAGCATATTGTTTGGTTTTCATGCCGAGGTGTGTGGCACTTTAAATGTTTCTCTCGCAAGGAATTGTGGGTCGCGTAATCTCCTTTCCTTTCACATAGGAAGGTCTGTTGCATCGTATGCTAAAGGAGCTCTGAAAGGAAGCATTGGAGCTCCTTTCCTTTGCATTTAGAGAATCCCAACGGCTCTTATCATGGCGGCCACTTGTTTACTTCCGGGTTAGGAACCTTCCTAAGAGAAATAGACTATTCGACCGTAGCCTTGGTGTGAACGTACTTTTCGGGTGCAAGATTTATCGAGTACCGTATCAATACAACATGCTCATGAGCAAACTGACACCCCAATGTTCAAAATGAAGCAGCAAGTGCAGTGCTCACCGTGGGCAACAGGGAGTCTGCTTGGCAACTGCACAACAAGAACTGCAGTATGTCGCAGCTATATATCTGCACGTCCAAAAAAATCTGTTAGTTAACAGACATAACAAATACAATGTGTACTGAGCAGACTACTCCACAAAATTGACTGTAGATTCATTCATTCTGAATTACTATTTTAATTAAATTCAGCTACTGGGGGCGGATCGAATCAGCTGTATACCAAAATATTAACTTTGAAAAGCCAAGTGTAAATTATTTAGAATTTCAGCTGTTGTGTGTTTCTGCAATTATGTAGATTTCTATATCTATTACATTGTTATGATGTCACCTAGTTCCTTGTTATTGTGTTAATAATTAAATTAATTCATTATTAAACTAAAGAAGACATCCCAGACTCCAGTTAAGAGAACTCTTATGTTACTCCAGAGCCCAATTATTTTCTGTTTACCTGTGACTACATTATATCTGCAACCAAGAAATAGAAAAAAAAATGGATAATCCTGTACACCAGGATTAGTGTATCATATTGTTTATTCTACCTTTTTTTCCCAGTTCTAATATGTTGTATTGATTAATGTTGTGTTGCGTTGTATCATATGGTGTCGGATGGTGTTGTGTCATATTGTAATGTTGTGTGTTACGTCCTGTCATATTGCATTGTGCTGTAGGTATTGAGTTGTATTGTATCGTATGTCACATCATTTTGTCCTGTGGCACTACATATCATGTTATGTCCCGTTGTATCGCCTTGTATCGTATCGTGTCATACGGTGTTGTGTCGTATTGTGTTAAGTTGTATTATATTGTGTTACGTTGTATTATATTGGGTCATATTGTATGGTACCCTGATGTTTCACATTGTATTGAGCCGTATCGTCCCGTATCCTGTTGCGTCATGTCATTTGTGTTGTCGTATTGTATCATATCATGTTAAGTTGCATCATGTTTCATGGTGTTGTGTTGCTTAATGCCATATTGTATCGTATCCATGATGTCTTATATTGTATCGAGCCGTATCATTCTGTATCGTGTTGCCTTGTAATGTGTCGTATTGCATCGTGTCTTATGGTATTGTGTCATATTGTATCTTATCATATTAAGTCGTATCGTGTTGTCATGTGTTATGTTGTATTGAGACATATTGTATTGTATCAAGCCGTATCAGCTGGGATTCGTATTGTATCGTATCATGTTGTGTCATGTCTTCTTGTGTCATACTGTATTGCGCTGCATACTGTTGTTTCATCGTATCATCTTGTGACGTGTTGCATCGTTTTGTACTGTTTCATTCGGTTCCTAAAAGTATCAAAAATCAGACCAATTAAACAGGTGACCCATTGTGTCAGTCTTGAGGCCTTTGTGCTCTTGCTGGCATTGGGCTCTTTAAATTCTTAATGATCTTGTCTAATATCTAATTATCTAATTGTACCTGAATGTATCTTTATTTAACACTTCGTCTCTTGGACAGAAAGGATAACGAGTGAGACTCAAGTAAGCGACTGGAGACTCGGCGCCTCTGTGGACGATGAGCCTCGGGAGCCTGGTGGAGTCACAGACACTCAGCGACTGAGAGAATCTGATGGCTCTTCTTTCCCTCTGCTCTCTTCGAAAACGTACCTGAGGTCTTCCACTGCCGGATCCTCCACTGACTCTCTGTCTTCTTCTGCGCAGACCAACATGGGAGGTTAGTGACACTAGTACTTCATCACACCCATCTGATGCCCTCTAGCTGCTCACACAGCTGTTGAAATTATGAACAGAGAGAACCTTGCGTTGAGTCTCTCACTAAGGCTGTCATAAAATAAACTTTTTCATCCACACATAGCTTTGATGAAATAAACGATGATTAATATGCAGACTAATAATGCCACAGACCACAGACAGAATAGAAAATGACAAATTGCAAGCTGTATCCCTCACCATGCTGTGAGAATGCTTAAATACAGTTCATATAATCAATTATGAAAATGTGTGAATAATTTAGAAATTGAAACTACAGCATAAAAAAGAGAAACCCTAATGCAAAAAAAAAAAAAAAAAGAAGAAATGGTCACCAAAGTTGACTCACTACTATAGATGCAGCAGCATACGTGATTACACCATAGACTGTTTATGTTTTCAGGCACTTCTGAAGATAAAATGAAAATATACATTACCTGGTAAGTGTTGTAAATTAGGAAACAGTTCAACACAGTCAGTTCAACAGTCTTTCCAAGCGATGAAATGAAATGAATCAACCTCATGTCTATGCATTAAAGAATGGAATTGGATTCACAACATTGTTAGCCTAGCTTAGCATAACATTAAGAAGCAGGAGGCAAACAGGCTGGCTTTTGGTGCACAAATACATCTACCATACTCAGTTTCACCAATTAATTTAATTGTTACCAATTTGACGAATCATTTGTTTCTTTCTCAGTTAATCCATACACATAAACGTAAAAAAAGATTTTCTTTTCTTTTAAAAAAGGATTTAAATGCTAGCTAGCTCTTGATGAGAAAAAGTAACAGGAGGCATGTGGTCACAAACTGGCCACATTTAATAACTAATGAATAAAACTAAAGGATTTGCCATTGTTGTTGATGGACTCGGTATTACTTACGCCACTTAAAAAGGCCCTGAACGCTGGATAGCAACACCACTTCAATATAGCATTTAGCTATTTATTTGGTAGCTACTTAGTCTCATTGGATCATTAGCTTGACCAATGAGGTAATGGCCTTGTATGATTGTTTATTTATCTGTCCCTTAGTATAGGTAAGCAGATCTCAATGAATAGTTGGCATATATTTGAGTTGAACGTCATTTTTGTGCAGATGGTCTCACCATGTGGCCCTTTATAAATCCCTCATTGCTTGGTTTAACACATACATACTTATTCATGATATTCTATCTAATTTATGCATTGTAAAATTGCAACGTTTATATAATTTATACGCATTTCAACTACAGGTGAACGTACGAAATGTAAGAGCATTTCGCCAATAGGTGGTTGTTTTACTGTTTGAATTTAAATGGTATACATCTGAATTACTTAAGAATTAACTTAATTCATCCTCATTCAAACCCTTATGATATAGCCATTCTCCGCTGCCAACTGTATTTTTTACATGCAGATAAAAAAGATGACAGGGATTGTGCAGCGTTTTAGGAGGTGTCTCTTCACTAAATTCTTTGCAGCACAAGCCATAAGGACTTTCCTACAACAAGTCCTCGGTGAGTAACTGTTCATGGTCAGTGTCATTTGATGATCTCATGCTTCATAGCACCCTTGGGGGCACCATTTGGCAAAGGCTGCTGGGAAGACACGTAGCACATTGTTTCATTGCAACCACAAGGCAACTTAGAAATGCTCCTGGCCAAGTATACAGGAGAGACTTCTGGTAATTGATTACGCCTCCAAACAGCTTTCTTGCCTGTCTCTCCATGAGGCATCAAGGCTTGATTTCCTAAATTATGCATGCGTAAAGGAAGCAAAGGAGGCTTTTAAAATGTTAGAGGTATAAGTGAAGAGCAGCTAAGGTGATTTATGTTCCAAGATATGGTTTAAACACAATTCATCACACGTCATCTCAAAGAGGTCGTTGCAAATGTGTGAAGAGGAAAGGTTTTTTCAACAAAAACTACAAAACTATTTCTTGTTGAATGAAAACAATAAGGCAGACATGTCTTAAATGTGACTGTATGTGTCTCCCTCAGTCGACTGTGCAGGATTTGTCCTGAACTGTCTCTTCTGCCGGTTCTATGATATGATCCTCATGGTACCTGACTCCTGTGAGAAAGCTGTCCATCGATGCTTCCCCAACTACAAACAAATCGTCACTGAAATGGAGTCTACGCCCAGCGATGAGGACTCCCACGTGGACTGGGACTGTGGTCTGTTTAGCTCCTGTCATGATTTAGGTGACTGCCTGGAATTGGTTATGGAGGTTTCTGAATTATGCTATCACTAGTGAGGAACGCCTTACTGATCACTGATTGGGTAAACACAGATCAGATCTGTTTTGTGTGAAGTGGAGGATTTCTAAGTAAAACACAAATGCATACAAGTTGATGCTGTATTATGCAACTTTTGTGAAATGAAAATGACAATAAATATATGCATTATTAATCTGTGTATGCATGTGACCTATATGTTGCAACTCCAGTTATGAAAAGTGAAGCATCTTCTCTCTACTGGCCATCAGGGGGCGACTCCTTTGGAAGTCTGTAAGAGGATGACGCTAATTCTCACTTAAGTTATTTTCTCAGTGAACATTAGAAACCAGAGTTTATGGTCTCAATCACTAATTTAAAGTCCTCTTCAGTACAGCATGATGTTCATTGAGTAAATTATGGTCCAATAATGCAGGGCATGCTTTTGGGGCGTGGCTACCTTGTGATTGACATTTTGCTACCACAACATCGCTACCGCGGCATCGCTATACTGTTGCCACGTCGCTACCAACGCAATGCATCCACGTCCCAAACTACCCTACTGAATAAATATTTCTTTATCCCTAATGTTGTTACACATCATGGCTGTAAAATTCACCATATGCTGAATGAAAGTATATCTTAACACTGAGTAATTTACATTTACATTTAGGTCATTTAGCAGACGCTTTTGTCCAAAGCGACTTACAATAAGTACATTTGTCAAAAGAAGGAAACAAAGAAACCACAACGTATCATTGCCGATAAAATAAGAGCTAAAAATAGAACAAGTGTTAGGTCCTCATCTGAGTAAAGTAGTACTCCAAGAGCAACAGTGCTAAGATCAGAGTGCTATAGGTAAGGGTTTTTTTTTTCGAGGGGGGGGTGTTAGTGGGTCATGCTATGTAGAGTCGAGGTGAAGTCTGAACAGGTGAGTCTTGAGCCTTTTTCTGAAGATGGCAAATGACTCTGCTGTCCTGACATTGGTCGGGAGTTCGTTCCACCACTGAGGCGCCAGAACAGAGAAGAGTCTGGACTTTGCTGAGCGACATTTGTTTCATTTCAGCGATGGTGAGGACTGTAGAGGAGCGAAGTGCTCGCTTCGGGGCATGAGGTTTGACTAGTGTTTGAAGGTAGACAGGTGCCGTTCCATTGATGGCCCTGAAGGCCAGTGTCATCATCTTGAATTGGATGCGTGCTGCAACAGGGAGCCAGTGGAGGTCACGGAGAAGGGGGGTCACGTGGGAGAATTTGGGTAGATTGAAGATAAGGCGTGCTGCAGCGTTCTGGATATGCTGCAATGCTTTAATCGCAGAGGCCGGGAGTCCGGCCAGGAGAGAGTTGCAGTAGTCAAGGCGGGAGATGACCAGTGCTTGGACCAAGAGCTGAGTTGCATCCTTTGTGAGGAAGGTCCAAATCCTGCGGATATTGTAGAGGGCAAATCTGCAGGATCGGGCCACAGCAGTGATGTTGGGGGTGCAGGATAGTTGGTCATCGAGGATTACACCCAGGTTCCTCGCAGTTGAGGAAGGTAATACTGTGATGCCCTCAACAGTGACCGACAGGTCCATGCGAGGGCAGTCTTTCCCTGGGATGAAGAGGAGTTCGGTTTTATTCAGGTTAAGCTTGAGATGATGTGCAGTTGTCCAGACAGAGATGTCAGCCAGACAGTCCGAGATGCGAGTTGTTCCATGTGACCTGAAAGGTGCGATTTGTCAGGTATGATGTAAACCAAGTGAGAGCAGAGTCAGTTATGCCAAGTTCAGCCAGAGTGGAGAGGAGGATTTGGTGGTTGACTGTGTCGAACGCAGCAGATAGGTCGAGGAGAATGAGAACGGAGGAGTTGGATGAGGCTCTGGCGTCTCGGTCACTGTGAGGAGGGCCTTCTCAGTGGAGTGAGCAGTCCTGAATCCTGATTGATTAGGGTCTAGGAGGTTGTTCCGCGAGAGATAGGATGACAGTTGGTTGTAGGCGGCACGTTCCAAGGTTTTAGAGAGGAATGAAAGAAGAGATACAGGTCTGTAGCTTTGGATGTCAGTAGCGTCTAGGGTGGGTTTTTTAAGGAGAGGCTTCACGGTAGCTGTCTTACAATCCACTGGAATGACATCTGAGGTGAGGGAGGAGTTGATCAGGGTGGTGAGGAATGGCAATATGTCGTGTGAGATGTCCTGGAGAAGAGAGGAGGGAATCGGGTCGAGGGAGCAGGTGGTGGCACGGTTAGATGTAACAAGTGCGTGAACGTCTTCAGAGGTGAGGGGGCTAAAGCTGGTAAGACCATCCGAGTTGAGAGTTGGGGGAGATGTTTTCTGGGAGGGAATAGGCGTGAATGAGGAGTTGATATCATTTACTTTCTTGGTAAAGCAAGTTGCAAAGTCATCGGCAGTAAGGGAGGAAGGGGGGGAGGGCTAGGAGGGGTGAGGAGGGAGGAGAACATGGAGAAGAGTTTCCTGGGGTTGGAGGCAGAAGAGTTGATCTTTGCCAGGTAGAAGGCAGATTTAGCTGCCGAAACAGTTGAGGTGAAGTCAGAGAGGAGGTGGTGGTAGTGAGCAAGGTCCTCGTGCTGGCCCGATTTCTTCCATTTTCTCTCTGACACTCGCAACAATGATCTGTTGGTTCGCAGAAGTTGGGACAGCCAAGGAGGGGAGGGAGATGATCACGCAGGTCGTGAGATTGGGGGACAGAGAGTGTCCAAAGAAGAGGAGAGTGAGGACATCAGGATGGAGGAGGCTTCCTCAGTAGGCATCAAGGAAAACTGTTCCGAGGATGGTAGCGAGGAGATAACAGTTGAGGAGAGAGCGGAGGGAGTGAGGGATTTCAGGTTGTGGCGGCTGGTGACCATTCGAGGCGTAGAGGGGAGGGATGTGGTGGGCTTCATGGGGAGGGAGAAAGTAACAAAGTGCTGGTCGGACACGGTGAGTGAGGTAACAGAGAGTGCCGAGATGCCACAGGATCTTGTGAAGACGAGGTCAAGTTGGTTCCCGGCCCGGTGAGTTGGTGGACAGGGGGAGAGCGTAAGGTCAAATGCGGAAAAGAAGTCAATTAATTCAGATGAATGCAGCTTTCCCGGGTGGATGTTGAAGTCACAGAGGACGACGAATGGTGTGCCATCATCAGAGGAGCAGCTCAGGAGGGCATCCATCTCATCCAAAAAGTCACAGAGAGGACCGGGTGGGTGATAGATCACTATGTTGTTGAGTTTGAAAGGAAGGGTGACAGAGACGGCGTGGAATTCAAGTGCAGATCGGGGTAGGTGGTCCAGAGGAAGGACCTGGTAGGACCATCGGGGTGAGATGAGGAGCCCAGTTCCTCCTCCTCGCCCTGTTCGTCTTGGGGAGTGTGAAAACGAGTAGGCAGTTAAAAGGGCAGCTGGAGTGGCAGTGTTTTCTGGGGTGATCCAGGTCTCCATAAGGGCTGGGAAGTGGAGATTCTGCAGGGAAGTATAGGCTGAAATGGTGTCCGCCTGCAGGGAGGTATAGGCTGAAATGGTGTCCGCCTTCTTGACTGCAGACTGGCAGTTCCACAGCCCCCCTAGTACCTCAAGTTCCTTACCGGTGGAGAATGGTGGGTAGCAGAGATTGGATGGGTTACAGCCTCGAGTGAAGGGTCTTCGGTAAAATCTTCTCCAGTGTGATGTCCTGACTGTGATAAGACACATGGCTGCGAAGGGGGGGGGGGGGGGGGGAGATGTTATACCTAACTTAATGGACTTCCGCGATGGACTCCCACAGATAGACTCCCTAGACTTTGTTCAGATGTCTTGACTCCCACAAATAGACTCCCTAGTCTTTGTTCAGATGTCTTGACTCCCACAGATAGACTCCCTAGTCTTTGTTCAGATGTCTTGACTCCCACAGATAGACTCCCTAGTTTTTGTTCAGATGTCTTGACTCCCACAGATAGACTCCCTAGTCTTTGTTCAGATGTCTTCGTTCTGATGGCCTGACGCTGCAGCTGACGCTGTAGTGACAGCCTTTAAAGTGCTCAATTTACCGCAAGTACTGACTGTGGCCCCTCCCTCCCTCTAATCAAGTCTATTCACTACAGCTGAGCTGGCTCAAACAAGCTGATTGCTCAGTTAGCATAGACAGCTTCACAAGAATTTGACAAACAAGCTATCAATACTAGACTAAATGTTACCACTAGCTTTACTCACACTTTACTCACTCAATGCGTAAACCCAAATCTACAATTAGTTTATGACTTACCAACAAGAGACAAAGCAGCTTCCTTCCTTTCTCCAGACAACATGTGGATTAATGCAATGTCTTGAATTTCCACAGTACCAAATCACTATGTAGGGAGGACCGTCCTCACAAACAATACACTGGCCCAGAGGCCTGCGCTGCTCTGTTGACACACACACACACACACACACACACACACACACACACACACACACACACACACGCACACACACACACACACACACACACACACACACACACACACACACACACACACACGCACACACACACACGCACACACACACACACACACACACTGACATGATAGTCTTTCTGAAGTATGGAAAAAAATCTTCAAGCCTGTCCCCTGTTGAGCGTGCCTATTTCAGTTCAAGTGCCACTGGAAACACAGGAGCTGTTGGATATGGCATTTGTAGGACACTCGTCCTTGCCGCTCCCCTCGACCTCTGTTCAAGACAGTTCTCTCGAGTGGTGGATCGCTGTTTGGATCACTTCAGTCTGAAATATGTCCTTGTCACATAATGGGAAATGGACACAGGAGCGAGGCTGCTATGTCACCGTGGGAACAGTACACAGGACAACATTGTACTTAAGCGTCATCTGTTTTTCAGAGAGGTCAGTGTGAGAGCCACGGCACACAATGCAGTGTTAATGGATAATCTTCCATTACCAAACATTTGTTTTCTGCCATAAAGACCAAGAGAGTAACCTCACTCCACAAACAAGGGGACTATTATAGTGCCGTTGTCAGAAGCACTGCCGTCTCCTGTTGTCACTACGCACTGAAAGCACATGGATCTGAACTGCACAGGGAATGTGATTATTCACTATTTTGCAGATATCCCATGTCTATCTATCATTTCACTTAACATCTTCCAGCTCCGGAGCTCAGAAATAGTTTATTCTTGAGTTGCTCCTGAACTATTGTAAAGGGCCTCTGAGCCTCGGTGGGTCAGTGGAAGATATAACGTTAAGCATTGAAAAATAAAGTGTTGTGTTATCAGCATCAGCGAAGCTTCTCATTGATGTCACAGGATTTCTGTGGTCTTTATTATATATTTTACCCAATAGTCTTTGAGAATAGCAAAAAGTAAACAACTGGCATCCATTTCCTCCTCACACAAACCAACACTTTATACACAGAGAAGAAGAAGATTGTGGCCACATGTCAGCTCTGGTAACAATCGGTGCGTTGTTGTAAAGCCAGATAAGAGGTGCTTTGTTCATCAACAGTGAACAATATTGGGGTAAACAAATATCACAGTTACACCTACTAAAGCTAGCCAGTGTGTCATGTGTTACTGCTTACCAACATGCTTATTCTGCTTGATAACCCTACCTTTTTTTGCCCCTTATTGTCAGGCATCAAAAGGCAAAAAGGCAACTTGCATCTCCTCTGTAATTGCATCAGTCACACCAAAATGCAAGTGGAAATGTAACAGTAAAAACAAAACTTCAAAAAGCTGTTATTTACAGCAGGGCTGACATTCACTGTCAGTGGACAAGGACGCATAACCTGTTATATGAAAGACAAAACCTAAAGTCTTGTGGTACTTTGGCAGTGTTCTTTTCATTATTATCGTATTAAAGAACATCCCTAATTACGTTGTCTGTTACTAACTCATGAACATGTTACATATATGACAGCATGTGAAATGAAGGAAACGGATTACCTTTTTGATGAAAAGGTCCAGTTTCCACTGCTCACAATTGAAGATAATAGTGACAGCAGCACATGGAAGGTAAATAATGGTCTTGATTATCACTGAAAGCATAATTCTGTCCCGTATTTTTCCAAATGGTAACCACGGATATATGAATATACTAACATCATGATATCACAACATATTTGCCAATATTATTATGCTAGCTAAAGAAATTAGCCTTGAGACAAATCAAATTTAGTATTTTGCATGGACAGTATTTTCTAATAGAGGATGAAAAGTTGTTTGACAGGTAATATTAAAACCAGCTGCAAAGATAATAAACCAAATCCTTCATCTTTTAATTGTAATACTTTGATCAGTTGTGCTGAAATTTGCAGTTTAGTTACACAGCATAAACACGGATTAGTCTGTTTTTATCAGCAAATCAGCAGCAGCTCCAGGAGAGGCCGTTTCACTTCTATTATATTATCAGAACCAGACTGTATTTTTGTTCAAAATTATTTTTTTTAAACAAAAAACTGTTTTTTCCCCATACAAAGGGTTAAGATACGACCATGATACTGTTTTATGTCCTCAGTGAAGATATGAAGAACTTAACTTCTATATATTTTATGTATTATTTCCCGTATGACATTAAATTATTTTCTACATGAAATCAGTTCTATTACTGTATATTAATTTCACTTTAAACTTAGATGAGCTCAGACAGCACTGCACATACTCAACCTAAAAAAAAACATGTAGATGCTGCCCATGCTGTGCAAAATGATATGTTGCGGGTTACATCTACAGGGAACGCTGCTTGTGACCAATTTTCTCATTACCTGGTGCAGTACAATTACAAAGCTGAGTGCTGGACCTGATACTGCTCCATAAAAACCTATTGGAGGTCCTTTGTGGTTTTTCGAACATAAAGTGCGTCTGCATAAACAGATGCCAGTTTTAAAGCGAAAACATCTGCACATCTTAAACTCGTTGGATCTCTTTCAAATTACCTGATGGCTTTGGGAGTAGCTGGGCTTTGGCTTTTTTTTTTTTTAATAACATCCAAATGGCCTGTCCTTTACTGGCCGGGCTCAAGATGCGGCCCCATCCCGGCCGAGCGGATGTGGACAAGGTCAGGTGGTTTTCACTGCTGCACAACACATGCCATGCACCTTAATGGCTGCTCAGAGCATAGTGTTAACCCATTAGTTTGAGTACGCAGCTTAATCCAAAACACTTGTGCAGAGGGTCAAAAAAGAAACTGTAACATTGAAGTGATTAAATGTGAAATGTGTTGTTGCAGGCGAGAAATCTTCAAAACGCCGCTCCTCCGCTTGTTGTATTTAGCGACACAAGACTCACATTAACAAAGTGATCTAATCGCGTGCCGCTCTCTCCGTGTTTACATGCATCTCTGCTCACTAATCGGATATGAGGTTTCTTCAGAGTTCAGGCCCTGATCGCTTCATTAGTGCGGAGCTGCTCTTCCTCCAGAGCACACAGCACTAATACCGTCTCCCTTCAGACACAGCGCTGCAGCCCAGAGTGGCCTCCCGAGGAAGCAGCACCATTAAATATTAATGCCATGTGTTTAGAGAATTTTTATTTCAAACAGCGGGTTTGTCAGCATCTTATGTAGTGTTCCTCAAGATTAAGTCCATGTGGAAAAGGGGGTCCCAAAGCATCGCGTGGCTCCGTGCCTTCAGAATTATTTAAGCATGTTTTTTTTCTAATGGTCTTTCTGTGTTAATATTGCCAACATTTTCACTGTGATTTTCTTAAGCAAATGGAGCATTTTTAAGTGGCTGAGAGTAGCGCTCTCGGTACCTCGCAGCATGCAGTGTAGCTGTCACAAGGTGAAGAATGTTTGGGAGCATTCGGACTGACGTCACTTCAAATATGTGAAGCATGTGTTTCTCATAAGCCCCTTTCACAGTCACGCCCGTGCTGCACAACACCGTCGGAGCAAAATAACATTTAGCTTCACCAAATTATTATTAGATGACAGTAAACACAGTTCTTCAACATAATCACATCCATAACGCTTGCTTTTATCCGCAGACTACCACGCTACATCAGTGGGACGTGTCTACATTTATTAAAAATCTAGAAGAAATGTTGTCATCTGTCCTCATTCCTTTTGTCATTTGTTCTATTGTCCTATTTTACATGCCAATTTCACAATTACCCCCTCAAATGAACCTGACCTCACTCACATATGGAGAAGTGGTGTGTGTGAGCATCATCCTCAATTAGGTCAGGGGCGTTAATAGTACAGTGGAAAACGAACACTCCCCACAACATCCTCCAGGAATTGCGCCTGACACCACTGACTCTCTTGAATCTATATTTGGGCCATGCGCGTGGATGTGTGTCACCCAAGACTACCCGTCTAATCTCCGCCAGAGAAAGTAAAGTGAGTCGCGTGCCCATGGGCGGAGATCGTCAAGGCACATAGGGAGCTCCCAGCAGGCACCGCTAAAAAACAGGCCCTGGGCAGGTTTTTATGATACCTTTCAATCAGCAGATGATTCCCGGCTGAAATGACAGGTGATTTGACTCAGCCTCCAATTAATGACCTCATTTTAACAATTAAGAGCAGAGGAGGAAGGGGAAAGCCCCCGCGAAAAATGACAGAGGACGGGGGGGGGGTTTAGATGCTTTGCACAAGGCGAGCTCGCTGTGTCGAACGTGACTGGAGCCTGTCATCCCGGCTCAGGTGACCTCTCCCTCCTTTAACCAGGTGGCGTCCTGCAGGGAAAGCACACATTGGTGGAGGAGCTGGCATGAGGATGGGAGGGTTGGAAGGAGGAGGAGGGTGTGGCTCAGACAGGGCGAAGGGGTGACAAGAGGGTGGCAAGGGGATGATGGAGTGCCTCAAGCTGACGCCCCCCCTCCACCTAGTCTTGCTCCCACCCCCCACAGCATAGAGGAAATTAAAGAGCTGTGTAGCAGGGGGAGAAGCGGGGAGGAGGGTGGTGATTTAGAGTGTGGTGCAGGGGGATGGGGACCCAGCGCATTGGAGTTAATTACTGAATAATGAGGAACAATTTATTGTGTTCTTGTTAGAGACATCAAAATGCTACTGGATCATGCCTATAGGAAAGAGCATGCCGCTCTCACTCCTCGTCTCCTCAGCTAAAATGTGGTGTTTAACTCGGGGCCATTAAAGGGCCCCCGCCTTGCGTTTCCTTACCTTATACAGTGAGGGTGTTGCAGGTCTTCTGGGTTGATGAGAGTACTTATCACATCACCCTTTTCTCCAAGCCCTCTGGGTTCACACCTAATGAGAGCTACTGACTCAGGATCAGTCCGTTTCCAGGGCTCACGCTAATAGTGTGTAACTGGTCGATGACTATAAAGCTTTCCATTCTCTCCGTTCGTTTACAACGATAACAGCGGCAGATTTACAACTGAAAGTTCTCACACAATTCTGAAACAATGGGCTCTTGATTTCAAACTAAAAAGAAAAGTGGGCTTCTGGTTCAGAGGCAGTAACCCTTGATTTTGCCCAAACTGTCACTGGCACACATTTAATGATCTAGGTATTAAACATGTATATTGACCTGCCAGTTTGTTATCCAGGACAATCCAACAAAAAACGTCCCCAAATCACATAAAGAGCATGCAGGACAGAGCTGCTAATGTTGGCTGATAAAGTAACTTTCCTGGCTGGAAGTACAACACAGTGGGAGTGCTACTTGTAAACATCACAAATTAATGTAGTCCATTAATAATATGCAATTCTTAGCCTTGGAAGTGATCCCAAGTTACATACTAGTTAGCTAGTTAGCTGAATATGCAAATAATTGCAACTCTTTTGCTCTTGTGTTTTGGGTTTTAGAAAAAAGACACAATGTCCACACTCTTTAAGTATCGCTCTGAGTACAGAACTACGCTGGCGGCTTGGGCATGTTGGGAAACCTAAAACTTGACAGGCCTGCTGTGCCTGGTTTTGGTTTCCAACTAACTATTAGATGATAGCTGTTTAGATCAGGGGGGGTAATGTTTTTGGATTTTTCACTGTTCCTCTGGTGTCAATCATGTAACTGCAAAGTCGTTCTTATTCTACAGGCACTTCTACAGTGTCAGGCCCAGAGCAACAGTTAGGAAATCCATGCTTACAGTACAGATTACTCATGCAAGGGACAGTTGTTAAAAATGTTTTCACTATCACTGTAAACATGACACTTTCTCCGTGGTGTTTACTGCGTTCCTTGTAAAAAAAAAAAAAAAAGAGTCCTGGAATGTAACGTAATTTATCTGGCAGGAACGTAAGAAAAAAAAAGGCTCACCGAACGCAACTTCTCTTTATTCTCCACGAGAGAGAGACGAACTCTCTCCAACGGCAAAGTGTCAGACTTGCTATCAGTCCTTAGCAGAGTGTGAAGTATCCCAACTCTTTGATGTGTTAAATATGAAATCTGACCATAGAACAAAGCAGATGTCAGCAAGCAGCACGTGTCAAAAGCAATCCACGCCAATTATTATTGAGTTTCTGTCATGCATGCATCTGCTGCGCAGACACTGAGGTGTGTTACAGTATCGCCGTGCTAACAAAGACTTCAGACAGCCTTCAAAAATAAACACAGCAAGCTTCGCTTGTCCTCATCAAAGAGCTGATGATGATCGTCTGCAAATACGGTCCGAGATGCACCTTTTGCCTGGAGCGCTTTGAGAAAAGGTTAAGTGATCTGCAGCAACACAGTCAGGAGTGTTAGTCCTGGTGCTCGACTGTGACCTCGAGAATACGACTTTAACTTTGTCAAAAGGTTCTCCACATTAACAGCAACACAATCACTGGGTCACAAATCACACACTGTAAGTTATGAGAGTTGCATGCTGTGTCTCTCATGACATTGAGGGGGGGGGGGAGCGAGAAGGTGCTTGCTGAGTGTGTAGCCATGCTGTGTTGCCCAAATAGATACGTTCCATCTGAGAGTGATGCAGCCTTCGGAGTGATCCCGCTAGACAGATGAGTGCTACTTGAATGTTAATGAGGGCTCCTTTAGACACGCATAAATTAAATGATTAGATGTCTGCAATCATGCAAGGTCCTTAGGTGTCCCCTATTTATGGCATTTGAAATGTAGCGGCCTTTATTTACGACGTGTCTCCCCTGCACAGGCTTCGCCACCTGAGCAGCCCAACGCTTTCAAAAGACGAGTTTTTTAATGACCCGCAAATGAATCACTCTGGCAGAATCATAAGAGAAGCCGAGCCCTCCCCCTTTCGCGAAAAACAAAAAGGGGAAATTGTGCCGTCCACTGAAAAAAGCTTGCAGGTGTCTGCTGGAATGAAAGCCGTGCTACACAGGAAGTGAGGAATGCAGTAAAGAATATTTGTTGCAGAAGACGTTGCTTCCTGAAAGGTACACTGTCGAGCCTCGCTGGGGGCCTCGGAGGACAGCGTCGTCTCTGATCGGAGTCACTCGACAATGAATCTTCTTCCTGCACGGTTCACACGCTCTTCATTGTCGCCTTCTAGTCGCAACAACAGCTATTTTCATCTTCATGATTGCATTAATTACAGCATAACTCACGTCTCTTGGCTCCAGTACTGTTTTCCCCATAGAGAACAGCGTGTCAGGTCTTCAACAAAGGAAGGGAACAGTACATATACTCAGTTGGCACTTCATTAATCAACATACGAAATCAGCATGGCTTGACACTTATCTAACTCACAATGAATCTACGACTGTATTGTGTTTTCTTTAAATGATGTTCATTTTGTTCTATTCTGAAGGTTTTAATGAGATTTAGGCTGCATTCTCATTGTTGAAGTGATCAAAGCGATGCAGCCACACATATATCCAAATAGCTCCGTGTAGACATAAAGCCTCATGATGGACAGGCAGCAAGCGACTGCTTTTCTATTGAATCATCATCAGACGCATTTTAAAGACTTCTCAGGGTCCCTAGAGAAGACCCTTGGGTGCACAGCCAGCAATAATGAGAAGCACCTAAGTTACAGTCACCCACTCTCAGGCCAAAGTGAGGGCTTTTTTGTGTTTTTGTGGTTAGAGGGAGAGAGAAATTTCTCTTAAGATTCTTGCTTTTTATCCCCCTCTCTATTTATTAGGGTAATGAATTTCCGACTGCAGTGCCAGTTCCACTGAGCCTGCTTCTCGGCCTAATTCTCTGTAACATTTCCTCATTGCCGCTGGGGAACATTATATGAAGGCAGGGCTTACAATACCATCAATATGCCCAAGACGACAATCGGACGTCTCATAGATATTAATGGAAGTGCAAATTAAATCAAAGTTGGAGTGCAGCTATCGGGGCTATGATCAATGCCTTTTGCACAGTCAGATTTAATATAGGGTTTGTAATTTGAGTATCCAAACAAAATGTGCATCTTAATGGGAAAGATGAAAGTAATCCCACATGGGGAGGAAATAACACATTAGCTGCATTGTAATTAGAGAACTCGGAGTGCAATGTTTCCCCGGCTCAGTATTAGCGTTGAATAAAAGCCTGATACGTGTACGATGTGGATACAGGATGTGGACATTTGAGTTGTTTTTTTTGGATACCTCTTGAGATCTCGTAGAAGGCAAACAAAAACATCACATGCAGTGTTTGGTAAATGCATCTGTATCATATCTCATACAAACAGTGAACTAAAGGAACAAAAGACAATGCAGCAGAAACACATCTGTGTCCATGCAGTCGTGGCGAATTATGAAAGGAAAACACGTCAGGTATGTTTTGATTTGATTATGAAAAATCCAGCGTTGTAAAAACAAGAAACTAAACGGGGACACGATTAAAGTATGTGGAACATGATGTTGGTAAAAAGTTCTTAATAAAGCCTGATTGTGCAAGTCCCCTCACAAGCATTCAAAGGGAACGCCATGCAGCTTGACGAAGTCCTCGCACATATTTATTGGCAATCCATCCGAGTACACACAGCAGCCAGTTAAAGTGACCCCATGTGAAGTCAGCACGTAGCATGAGGAGAGCAAACAGCACAACAGCTTTTTCAATGAATAACACATGAGATAACAAACATTGCTCGACAATGATCCAGTGCCTTCAGCGAGTCAAGTGCACGAGAACACAAAAGACTAATCTAACTCGATGCAACCTCTCATGATCAAAACGAAACAGCAGACAACAGTTGCGCAGATGCTTCTGTAAAAGAGAATTAACTTACATAATTAGATGTAAGCTGTGAATTGGTTTGTTCGGTCTTAAAGGAGCAGTTATAGTGTTATATCTTGGGTATTACCTTTCTTATTTGATTTTTTTTTTGCAGTTACACAAGAAGATCAATACCACTTTCGTGTCTGTGTGGAAAATATGAAGCTAATTCTAGTAGCTAGTTAGCTTAGCATTCATACTAGAAACTGGAGAAGCGCTGTCTGGATAATGCCTACCCTCACCTCTACAGCTGATATGATAGATTCTGTTTAATCCATACCAAAGCCACTGTGCACTGTCTGTAATGTGGCTTGTCCTTTATTGGTTACTATTTGAAGAATGCCAAATACAAATATTTGTACTTTTCCCCCACAGAAGTCAAGGGGTGATTAAAGAATATAATGCTAGCAGACAGTGTGAAGCTAAAATATACATTCGCACAGATACATATTGTCTTGTCAAGAAACACACTGGTTGGAAACAGACATATTACATATTACTATGGTTCGGCCTGTGACACGTTTTTCTGTGTATGGCTCGCATTCAAAAAGTTTGGCCAGGCATGCGATAAGCTAAGCTAAGCTAAGCTAAATCAGCAGTTAGCTTTATATTCACTACCAACATGAGACTATATGATTTTTCTCATTTGACTCTTGGCTAGACTTAGCGTACATGTATGTCACACATATGTCAAACTATTAATTTATGCGCAACTCAACATAGCTAATATAATATTTTTACACAAGGTCTCTGAATTGTCTTAGCAGCTACAAGGTGTCCTTGTTAATTTGAATAGATTTAAGATTTTTTTTTTTAACCGTTAAAATAATTAAAGTGATGCATGACACAGTTTAAGTTTTACATTTCTTTTAAAGCAAAACAACAATCAGATTTTCTACCTGGTAATCAGTCAAATGAAAATCGTCTTGGATGTTAAGTTAGTAAGTTCATACAGCACTACCAGCCCTTATTAGAAGATAAATGTTGACATTTTCCTTTTGCTGTTGCACTCCCTCAGATGATAGCATCACGGGGCTTGACTCAATTTACAAGGGGTAACATTTCATCTTCAAACACCTTTCTGAGTGGGCATGTAACCGGACGCCATAATCCATCAATAAAAGTGTATTGATATTGTCAAATGTTAATATGTCATCCATAAACCCTTGGGTCCTCTTGTCACCAGGACACAGCCTGCTCAGCAACACATATTGCCTCATTGTGTTGTTCAGCATCGACCCGGGTCTCCCTCGGACGCCCGCTGCTGTAAAACGTTGCATGCCGTGACAGAGCCAAGCATTAATCAAAGTTGATTTCAAGTGTGAGGACGCAAGTGCCTTTTTTCTGCTGGAGAACTGTTTAGCACAACAGCGCTGTGTACAACAGGGTCCTGCTCGTCAGTGTAATGGTAGCAAAAGGAGGTCATAAATAATGGATTCAAGATCACTTAACACTTCATGAAGCAGGCCACTGTATGTCAGTTCGAGAGGATATCACATTTTGCGGCTCAAATTATAGATTTGGCTCTTTTAGCGGCAATTGTCAAGGAAAACAAGACCTCCAAGAGGGCTGTGAAAGAGTTTAATATGGTGCAAAACATGACGGCGAAACAACCGTTTAGCAGTTGAATGATGATGGCTGGAAACAGAAGGACTGTGGATATAAGAAGCTTTTGATCTTGACTGAGTGTTACAACTTTTTTGCATTCCTTCTAGTAGACTTGGGGACGCACATCCCATTTTATTTGCAGTGGCTGTTAATACTAACCAGTTTGTCCTAACTTTGGATTAATACAACTTGTATAAATGAAAAAGGTTGGAATTCTATGTATTAGGTAAAGATTTGGTCTGTAGATGCAAAGATATTTTCTAATGTATCAGCTAGTGTTACAAATTCATATTTGCTCTTCATTGTCTCTAAACTCTTAAGGCTACTCCAATCTTCTCTTGAAAAAAATGATTAGAATTACATTTTTAATGCATTTGAAATGTAACTGTCCACTATCAAACCACGTTTAATTGAAATTGTGCGTATTTATTCAGCATTTCTTTGATCGTCTCTCGTGTTGAGCTGTTTGCACACTAGAATTGTACTTATTTTATCTCATACACGTAAGAAGGAGTTCACATTTATTAGCGTTACATGGTAGCAAATAATGTGATAACCTCTTGTTGTAAGATTGTGTCCTTGTGTCAGTGCTGAAGCTGCCTGTCTCTATACTGCCCCTCAGTGGCGAGTCAGGGGAAATAGCCTCAAATAAAAACGACAATTTGCCTCCATATGAACAAATTCTGCAAAAGCTTTGCATGCACACACTGTGGCAAACTTCGACATTTCACCATTAAATATGAGGATAAGAATCCCAATAATTTCTAATGTGCCAATGCAGCTGGAGATAAATAGCAGAGAGCAGAGGAGATGATCAGATCTCACTCCATATCTTAATGGGATCCTCTCACACGCCATTCCCATTAATGACCAATCCCTCAATTATGTAAATCAGAGAACGGTCACTAACAGTGAGAAGTTGCTCACATAAACAGCAACAGTGTCACATGGCAGAGAGCGCTAATTGGCCGCTACTTTTCGTATAATTGCAGCGACTGGGGTCACGTCCTCGCCTGACCTCTCCTTTAAGTATTGTTTTTCAGCGCACAAACAGTTAATGGAGCAATTAAGATGGCGCTCACAAGCACCACTTGTAGGGACCATTTGACAAGAAAGAGCGAGAGAAAGGTGGACCGGGATGCTGCAAATCCTGCATGTGGTGCACAAGAGTCTTGGACCAGAGGGACAAGCAAGTTAAGGTGGTTATCAATAAAACTGCCCTTTCTGCAAAGCACTGTGAACTGCATTTGTATGAGACACTGCTATCAAAATAAACTTCATGGACACATTTGTTTAAGTATGCTCTGCCTTTTTGCATTACATATAATACAAAAGATCAGTTTCTTTAAGTTGAATTAAGACATTAACAGTCACATTTATCAAAATCGTTTTTTAATAATTTCAGGGGAACATGCAGTCAAAATTGTGGATTTGAAAGCGCAGTAACAGTTCTCCTGTTTTTTCTTACATCGGTTTTCTCAGACATGATGGGATATTTCCTACACAGGACAAATAGCTGCAGTCTTTGTCATCGTTAACTCACCAAAAGTTAAACATCCAGATTTTAGCGATTGCTGCCATGAATGTGCCGAAAGGAGACCATGGCCAAGTCCCAATGCTACCTATTTCGGAGACTAGTCCCAGGAGAGTGAAGAGGAAAGAGGGAAAAAAAAAGAAAAGTTTTCATCTCTTCATCTACCCCTTCTACCACAGACTTTGCCCACCCTCTATGACTAAGTTATGCCCTGTCATGTAGTCAGAGGCGTCAGATGCCAAGTAGACCACTGCAGCTTGCAGGTCTGTCACTTGAGCCAGTCTACCAGCAGGGATATCTGACAGCCAGCGCTGCACCAGAGGCCTCAGACTCTCCGAGTGGATGAGAGGGGTGTCAACAATCCCCCTGAAAAAGAGAGACAGAGAAAGAAGAGGGGGGGGGGGGGGGACAAAAAAAAAACACACACACACACAATGAAATCAGAAGGCATCACAGCTCAGAGCCAGGAGTGACAGCGTTGTTTCAGAGCCACCACTTTGGTGACAAAAATAAACCCAATTATCCTTTGAAGAAAGGGCATGGCGTGGCATCTCTGATGATGTTTACTGTGGGACTGCTGGCACATCTCAGGAAGAGCTTGCGGGTGTGAGGGGACGTCTGGCATAATTTGCTCAAAGCCTTTGGTTAAGTACTTATGACATACAACTCCTTCATATTTCTGCTCCAATACCTGACTGAAATGGTCTCCAACCACTCTGTTGTATCTGGGTGGTATTAACAAGAATACAGCTGTTTTGGAGTTTTAGTGACAGCACCGATAGCTCCAGGACACCGAACGCAGCTCCCTCCTCTTTCTGCAACGTAGCAGCACGAGGCTTACATTTGAATAAATATGACAACAAGACCGCCTGTGCCTTACATGAGACGACTCCTGACTCTCTATACAATTGATGTGACAGTGACTAAAAGCCGTGAGGCCCGAATCATTGTTCAGCGTATCCCGGTGCCTTGATATGGAATTCCAACATTTGGCCAAATTAGCACTTCCAAGGCGCGTGTGACACCTTGGTTAACATATTCCACCTCAATTATATTTCTCTTCAGCTGCCCTGTTATCTGGAACCTTTGCTGGCAATCAGAGGTACTGTTTTCCCTCAGCCAATTTTCTAGATAATGCAGCTTATCACCGCTGCGGCTAAAGTTGCCAATGGAATCAGGCTCCAGTCAACCTCGTGAGCGCTAATTGTGTCCCTTTTTTATGCATATTTACCGACTGTCACTTCAAAGAAATCAGCGGCCCACTGAGACGCACGGTTAGCGAGGGGGAGAGAGAATTGCTTCTTTGCAAATTAAAATTAGCAAACAAGCTGCCGATAAATAAAGCCGAGCGTGGCGCGCGTGTGAGGGCTTTGTTCTGGGGCTGTGACTGGGCCTGGCTCGCCGGTGCAACCGCACGGATTTGCTCAGGGATGGCTGGGGCTAAGGGATGCTTCACTTAAAACACACACACACACACACACACACACACACACACACACACACACACACACACACACACACACACACAACCTGCCGTGTTCTCCTCTATTCTTCCCCCTGCTCGGCTTCACAGACAAATAGATACAAACAAGGCACTATTGTTGTGCCGACACTTGGAGTGAGGTTACAAATTTGATTTCCTAATTGAATAGAACAATTAGAGCAAGTGTTTGGTTGATTCATCCCTCAAGACGTCATCTAATTAAGCACTGATGTATTGTTTGAGGACTTAAATTGGCGCATCATTCTCAAATGGGGCTCTTCATATAAAAGCAAACACGTTAATCGCCACTTCCCTTTTGCAGCTCAATCCCTTACAATACACACACAAAAGGTGGACAAGATTTTTTTTTGGCACCAAAAGGTGAGCAAAGGAGGGAATAAAAATATTGCACTTACGGTGAGATGCAGTTGACACGGACGCCTCTGTCAATCCATTCAGTGCCCAGAGTCTGAGTCAGTTTGACCACTCCAGCCTTGGACGTGTTGTAGGAAAGCTGCTTCTGTGGATGGGGGACTGCAGGGTGGACGGAAAGAAAACCAGTTACCCTAAATGGACACAACAGTGTTTTTTAAAGAAAAACATTCATTAATAATTGTATGCACATTCACACTCCTAGGTGGTCTTTAAAAATGTCTGTGAGAAATGGTTTGTGTGTGAGTCCTTCACCCGGAAATGAGTTATTGGTTAGATATCTAAAATAAGATATTTGGTTAACAAAAGCTTACAAAATAATCAATAGATAATACAGTATGTCAGTAAATCCCCCTATTCTTATTTGACTGCGGGTGTAGTTTATAGTCCAACTTTAGGTTTTGACTTCTTGCATTCACATTTTAACACCATATTCATTTTTGAAGCGTAAATATTATCTTGCTAAACAAAAGTATTAAGTATCAAACGTTGTTTGCTGCAGAGCTTATTTTCTCCAATAATCCAAGATCCAATTGAAAAATCCCATTGGCTTTTTGTTGGCCTACAAAAAACAAAATCATAACTGCAGCACACTATAGTTCCTTTCCCACAAAAGCTCACAACATACATATATTTTATATTGCAGCTGATGCGATTTCTTGTGGACACGACATAAAAGCTCCTCCATTAGCTGCCGGGGACTCTGAGGACGGAAAATTAATTGCTTATAATGTCCAGTTATGCTCTGTCCTCAGAAACAAAGACGGGGAGCCATTTGTTTGCCTTGACCATCACAGATGCTGCACACTGCATGGGATAACGGGACAGGGGCTCATTTTCTGCTGGTTGATTAATCATTGCAAGGAAGGCTCCAAGTTACATACAACTTTAGTAGTTAACCTCATCACCCGCCGATCTGACTGCCAAATGGCTTCAGTGTGAGACCGGGATGATAAATGCCAGCCAGCTGCAGAGAGGCAGGGACCGGTCCCGGGGAGGAAGAGGCTGCAGCATCCCGCATACATCGCTTAGATTCAAACGGGGGAGAAAAATGTGCAGGATAGAGGTAAAAAGTCGGGAAGAAATAAGACGTAAAAGGGTGGGACAACGGCCCATTGCGGTTGAGTGGGATTGTGCAGAGTGTGGCATGATAGCGGAGGATGGTTAGATTGGGCTTGGCTGGATAAGGGGAGGCTAGGACCTCAGAGGAGCAGGCGAGGAGGAGCAGAGCCCAGGGCTTACACGCAGATTGAAGGTGGAATCCGACTTATCAGGACAGGAAACACAGCTCAAAATGCCTAACAGCACTAATCCTCGCTCAAGACCTGATGATACGGCCCCAAAATACCATTCAGAAAATGCCTTCATCCTTTAAATAAACCTGCATTGATGTTTTCGCCGTCTTAAAGAGCAGTAATCCCCAGAGAAGGGAAAAGGAGGTAGAAGGAGAGCATTCTCCAAAGCCCTCTCTAACATTCACCCTGCTACTTATTGCCCATTTCAAGTGGGAGAAAACATGCTCTTTATCATCAGGCACGTCTTTATATTTGAAATTCTCCTGACTTCAAATGATGCACTCTTTTCCCAGAATGGCGTGGCTGTTGTAATGTACATTGCTATGCAGCGGAGCTCTGCAGGTTAAGAGTTTGGGAGTCACGAATCCCTCAGTAAGGTCATCACGCAGCCAAAAAGTGTGATAGTATCAACTTGGATATTTCCTGTCTGGGTGTCTTTGAGCTGCTGGCCATTATTCAGAAAGAAATGGTCGTGTGTGTGAGTGGGCACACACACACACACACACACACACAATTCAGCAGATGGACAAAAAGCTGTCATTGTGCATTTTAATTGGGCATTTACGGCTACTTTTTGGGCTTCCACTTGGCTAGAACAGGTCCCATCTGATTACACATTATGACAATATTATAACAGATGTCCAGACCAATAAAGTAAATTCCTGAAGGACTGTGCGTAATGTGAGTAATTGATCATTCTTTTTTATGCCGGCCTCTATTTACCAGCATGCTCCTGTTTTACAGATTGCCCCTGCAGTCGGGACCGGAGCCCATATGGCCCAGCGGTTTGCTGGCGATTTGACTATACTGCTGATGAAGTGTTGCTGCTCCTCTGGAGGAACCTGTTGGTGGAGGAACATTATGCATGGCTTTTACTAGGCTCTCGCTAAACTCTAAAAGTGTCTTCCGCTGTTCAAACAAGACTGCTGGCACAGGCTGGGTTTTTTTTTTTTTTGCCTCTGCACAGGAACCCTCCCTTCCCAAGTTGGACCTCAGGTTGCCTTTCACATCCTCCGCACAGCTCCACAGAGAGGGGATGTTTATTATGATGCAAAACCACCTCAGCGAGACGCAATCACCAACACGTTCCTGCTCTGCTTGCTTTACTCACGGGTGGATGCATCTCTATAGGACTGCTTAACTGGGGTAAAAGTTGCAAAGGAGGAAATCTGGCTAATCCTGTTTTAAAGGATACGTTTCTCATAAACAGGAAAACTGCAGTTGTTTTTTTCCCCCCTTATTATTTCAACCACTGCAACGGTCTAAAGTCAGTTCTGACGACTTTCTGTCTGATGATAAGAACTATTCAATGTGATGTGTACTCCCGCACATAGCTGCACAGCACAAATGTATTTAACTCTCCCTACCTCCCCCTCCTCCTCCCCTCGACCCAACTCTCCACGCCAAATGGAGAGATTAAAAGCAGACATGGAGGGGCTCCAGAGAGAAGGTGGGGGAATAGAATCATCACTCACCTATTAGACTGGCCATGGAGGCTGTGTTGATAATCTTGCCGTATCCTTGCTTCAACATCACTCGACCTGCTGCCTAAGGCGAGGATTCAGGGGGAAGAGACATTAAACACCTTATTATGGCATCGGTACGCTGCCAAAAGCCTGAGCATGGATCAACACAAAAACATGGAGTTTATCCTTGGAGACAGAAATAGTGGCAAACCAACATTTGGGTGGTAGGGTGTTTATAATATTATCAGACACATTACATGTGTATTCACACACACACACACACAACACACACACACACACACTCACACAGTATAAAGATGTCTGACAGGGACTTGATCAATTAGAAGTCATTTTCGTCACAACAGAGCAGTTACAATGGGTTGGCCATCAGTAATTAGGTCGAACTAATTAGTTCTGACGGAAACAAACTCAATCAATTTGGTTATTTAGGCACAGTCTCTCTAGCAAATTGATGTCAGAATTTGTTCCGACAGAAATATTTAGAATTAAATTCAAAAAAATTCCCAATTTTCAATTCTGATTAAAGAAAACAGACTAAATTTTTTTTTTGTAAGTAGTAGTTTTGAATAATTTGTACGTGATCTACAGTACATGTTTGATTGTTGCTGTGAAAATAATGCATTTCCAAATTTGTTGATTTTGTATTTTTTTGGATAAAACAGAGAGATGAATTGTTCCTTTGTGACTTTAAAAATTATTCCTTTTTCCACTACTGGATTACAAAAATGCATTGTTTTCTTGATTTTATAACTCATAATTAAACCACTTTCCCATGTCAACGTTGATGTGATTTATATATATATATAAAAAAAATAAAACCAACCTTTCTACCTCTGCTTTGTTTAGTCTGACAATAATTCCAGCTTCCAAAAGATTAACAAAAAGGTACCTTCATATTAAAGTCTCATTGTTTTTGTGAATTGCAACATTGAGCTCAGCTCAGCTTCTTTTTTTAATTTTCTCATCTGTCTGATATTCCAAAAACCTATAAGGGTTGAGTGTTTGTCAAAGCAACAGTGAAGTGACTTTAGTGAATATCTTATGACACTATTTTTGGAGAAAAGCCATTAACATAAATTCAACTTCAAACTCAATTGAATATAATCACACACACACACACACACACACACACACACACACACACACACACACACACACACACACACACACACACACACACACTCTCTCTCTCTCTCTCTCTCTCTTTTAGAGCAGGTGATACACACCTGGCAGCACATGAAAGTCCCTCTCAGGTTGACGTTTAGGGTTTGGTCCCACTCCTCCAGGCTGGTGTCTTCACTGGCTGAAGTCATGTTGATGCCAGCATTGTTACAGGCGACGTGGATCGCCCCCCATTTGGAGACAATGTCATCAATCATCCTCTGGACATCGTCTGGTTTGCCGATATCAGCTGTGATCGAAATGGCTTTGATGCCTGCATCAAAGCCAGGTTACAACACCTTGTACACATGATATAAGCAACTACTATCCTTGGACATTTTACAAGTTCATTTTACAATTGTACAAAACCCAAAATGCCATGAGATGCGTTAGAAAAGTTAGAAAAAAATACATTTGCTTTAATAAAAAAAACAAAAGAAGGAGAAATAAGAGGGGAAAATCCCACATACACGGCTAAGAGGAACAAACGGAACCTGACACAGTGTATATATATTATGCTTTAGTATGCTGCCATCTGCTGGCCAAAGACCAAAACCTGAAGATAGAACTTTGAAGTGAACGAACCCAGTTTTAATGTATTCATGTTATGATTAGAGATGTTCTGGTGTTCTACCAGTTAAAGCTTGAGTACTAAGAGGACCATTCATACATTTGTATTTGCAGAAGCACCACTTTTAGCACTTTTTATTCACATCACCATAAATGCAATGACATGTTTGCCTCAGGAATCTTGACATATCACCCTTTTCTCCTTTCTGCACTCCCCTTTGGTTAAATATTAGACACCTTTATTATGAACAATTGTAGGATCTTTAAATATGCAATATGCACAACCAAATCCAAACGAAATATTTAACCAATAAACATGAACTCCCTGGTTTTTGTTATGTTAGGTTTTCAAATTTAAAGTTTGTGTAAATTACAATAAGGGCATTGTTAGAATAATGTTTAGAAAACATTATAGGAAAACTACCATACGTATACTCAAATGATAAAATGAACTTTCAATATGAACTTTGATATTTATGTTTCACAATAAGCTTCTTTTGTAGCTTAAAAAAAAAGAAGCTAAAACTCAAAGGGTGTATTTTCCTTTACACAACCCTATAACAAACCCAAATACACTTGTCACAACTGGCAAGTAGAGCTTTAACTATTAGGATTTAGTGACACCTGGTGGTAATGTTGCACATTGCAATCAACTGAAAAATCCCTTCCTGAGTGCTGTCAAAGAACTACGGTGGCCTTCAGGTAACATAAATGTGTAAAAATGTGAGAAGCCTTCCATAGAGGACCCGCTCCCGATATGAAGGGCTCATTCTACGCCAACAAAAACACAACCAGTCTTAGTATTCGGTGATTATACACTAATGAAAACACAGTTATGAATATTATATTCCATCTTTTCTAATGGATTCCCTTTAATCCTACACACTCGACTAGTAAGTTTATATGTGGTGCGATACCATCCCTTACCCTTAAGGAAGAGCTCTCCAGTCACTGCCTCTGCTTTATCTTGGTCCAGGTCTACCACAGCCACCTTTGCGCCGGCCTCACCAAGGGCATGAGCAAAAGCACGGCCTATGCCCTGCCCAGCACCCGTCACGTAGGCCACCTGTCCATCAAGACGCATCCGATCGAGGATGGGGCGCCCCTTGACCCCGCGGAAAACTTCATCGTCTGTTATTTTGCTCTAATAAACAAGATAAGCAGACCTCAGTTTGATCCTATGTCTGTACCGACTCATGGAGGTTTGAGCGCTGGGGTCATCTAAACAGTACCTGTGTCCCGGAGCACCCAGCAGCCACAGGTACCTGGCGGATTACACTGATGCCATCTCGAAGAGGGATAATGACCTTTAAAACAAGAAGGTTTTAATTACATAAATAAATGCCCAACACACACATCAAGTAGCATGTAAAGGGTAGAGACTCACCTGCTCCACGCGTGGGTCGTTCAGGACAAACTGGTTGAACTTTCTGAGCGCCAGTCCGTTGGCATCCGTGGTGTCTTTCAGATAAACCTTGGCTTTGAACAGGGAATTATCTACACACATGACCCCTTGCAATCTCAGCAGACTGTTGTCCAAAAGAAAGTTGTAGTAGTTGATGTAATTCTCCTTGTCAGCATCGATGAAGACCATGTCAAACTGCTCACCTGCAGCAGCCAATTCCTGGAAGGGACAGAGAGTTATTTGAAAACTGGCCACTTTTATTAACTTATTAACACCAACAACAAAAAAAGTCAGAGTTAACCGTTGCCTGCTCTCATTAGGCAAAGAACCTAATATAAAATACAGGGAACATCAATTGTAAATGTAAAAAAAAAGTGCTCAATAAATGTATTTCTTAATTATTGCACACTGCTCGACTTCATTTCTTGATGGACTTCAATAAGAAATACGGTTTTATGTCCTCTCACCTTCAGGGTGTCCATGGCAGACCCAGTCTTGACAGTAATCTTCTTGCCGTGTGGCGACTTGTCAAAAAAGGGCTGAGCAAAGTGTTTGAGGTACGGCTCCAACTCGCAGGCAACTAGGCAGCCGTCCTCAGGAAGCCCCTCAGCCATGGACAGAGCACCGTAGCCGCTGAACATCCCGATCTCCAGAACCCGCTTAGCTTGACTCATGTGGATCAGCATCTTCAAGGTCTGGCCTGGAAACAAACACACACACACAAGAAAAAGTTATAACATGCTAAACCAGTGAATATAATGGCAATGAGCAGCACGGAGTACGTCCAACCTTCCACGTGTCCAGTGATGCACTCCTTGGGGAGCCGGAACATGGTTTTGCCCTCCTTGTGCACCTGATCCCAGTCGTGGGAAATTGTTTTTCTACAAATAAGTGTGAAAGACAATATTAACAAATTTAACTCACGCTGTAGATGATTATAGAGGCTAAGCCACGCCCCTCCTGGTGTCCCCCATGGGACCTTATTTTGAAAAACCACGTACAGTTGTCTACAGCGAGATACAAATAATTAATTAGGTGAATTACACACGTGATGCTTGTCAATTCAAAAGATAAATTTGCAAGTGGATAAAGTCACAAGTTGTTTTATGTTTGTCGTCGTATCATTTAGTTTTGTGAGGTCTCCAACATGACCGCTACCATGGCAAGCCAGCTATATAACTGAGCTATGTTCCATCAAAAACGTCACGTTTTCTTACCCGATATGTTTTATCCAGCGACACTTTCTGACAGCCGGGAAAAAAAGGAATGAGCAGCACCCGTTGTAAGGGTGAGTTACAGCACGGTACGAAACACAGAAGCAAGCTTCAGAGATAGAGGTGTGTAGTCTTTCTAATTATATATTTTCAAAGTCTCATACTTTCTTTTGTGGTACAACAGTTGTAGCACAAAATGTGACTTCCTTGACATCTGATTGACATATTATTTATAATTCATGTAATTCAGGGAACAAACAGGATCAAAACATCGTCTCTATTGACTGTCATGTTTTCCAGAATAAGGTCTGATGGCGGTCCACTGGAAAGTGACTGAGCAGCTATATGCAAGAGAAAAGACATACTTGTATAGCTCTGCCAGAGGCTCACTCTCCTGTGTGGTCATGTTCCCCAGGTATTCATCCAGGCCGCTCGCTATGTCTAGAGCCTTCTGTAACTGACTTGTCAGCTCCTCTGGCACATTGCCACATGCTTTGGCTACTTCCTTGGCTTTAGTCAGGAGATCCACAAGGACTTCCAACGGGGTATCAGGAACTGGGGAAATATCAATGTCATTTCAGTATCAACTACTCTTTTGCGTGTCCAGGTGTGATGTAGGGCTGCAACTATGACTATCACAATATAAAGTATTTTCTCTGATGAATTGTTTTCTTTGAGAAAACAATACCCATCACGTTCATACAACTTTAATGTGAGGTCTTCAAATTAGTCCGCCAAACAGTACAAAAAGCCAAATTATATGAATTTGTCTCCACGTGAGCAAAAATCAACATGCAAATATAACTAGGAAAAATGTCATGCAATATAAATGTATTATTTTTTTTAAACTGATTAACTGAATAATATTCTCAGCCCGAACATGATCCAAATTGGTTTAACCTCTGATGAAAGGAATGTTTTAGATTATTCCAAAAGCGACTTGATATCTTTATATCGAATGACGTTACTAAATGATACGCACATTGCACACACATTTATCTATTTTCACTCTACGTGTTTTTTTTTTAGCACGAAAACGGTTTCTTCTGACCCGGAACCAGACAGCGGGATGGCTGCTGCTGCTGCGGCTGCGGTCTGGTGACTGAGGCGCGGATGCGCACAGACAGCAGCACCGCGGCGGAGTTTGGTTCCTAAAGTTTTGATTCATGTTATTTACTCCAACAATACGCAAACAAGACGAAGCAACAATCGTACCTGTTTCTGCTGGCATGGTGCGCGTTTACGGGCGTGACGACGACGACTCGGGCAGCTGTCAGCCACCGTGGAAGCAGTGGACTGACTGGTAGATCACTATGTGCAAATGCTGGTGGGTGAGGAGTGACGCAGCGGTCGCAACACGTTCCTCGTGAATTTTCTTAAAAGTTTGGCGACAGAGAGACGGACAGAGAACAGGTAGAGTTAGAGGTAGAGAATTATTATGGAACGGGGTTTCCTGGGACGTTCACTTCCATTCAGGGAGCAAAACCATGTATTTGGATAGGGTTTGAATTAATAGATAGACACGATACATGCGTTTAATCTAAGCAAAGGACCGAAAGTCCAGCATGTAAGCACACCTTTAAAGGTTTAAAGTCCAGCTGAAATGACAGCATGCTTACATTAGCTAGTAGGCTACCAACCAATTTCACCCAATAATATCATGGCATGTGTCCATCAGTGGAGGTTCTAGACCAATTTTACTGAGGGGGCCTGGCTGGGGCCAGAGGTTTTGTCAGAGGGGCACATTCAACCCGGGGCGTATTATTAGTTCCGCCTTTTGCGTCGGCGTATAAGGCGGAACTGATAAATACTGTATTATTCTTCGTTCAGAGGGGGGGCCACAGGGGGGTCCAGACTCAGTGTTGCAGGGGCCCTGGCCCCTGCTGCCCCCCCCCTAGAACCGCCTGTCCATCAATCAATCTGCAACTTCGGCTTTGCACAGAGCTAGAGAAGGCCTCGGGCTAATCTTAATAATAATAATAATAAAAACCCTCTTTATGACTTTATGTCCTGCCTGTCGATCCTGTTTCACTTGGAAATATGTCGCCATATGGAAGATATGTGCACCTTTAGCCTGACTTTCATGTTTGTCAATGTAACAAATAAATAAATGGTAAATGGCCTCATTTATATAGCGCTTTTGTCCAAAGCGCTTTACAGTAATGACTGACATTCACCCATTCATACACACATGCAAACACCGACGCCGGAGTCAACCACGCAGGGCGACAGCCAGCTCGTCAGGAGCAATTGGGGTGAGGTGTCTTGCTCAGGGACACCAGGCACTCAGCTAGGAGGAGCCGGGGATCGAACCGGCAATCTTGCGGTTACCAGCCAACCCGCTCTACCTCCCGAGCTAAACCTCCCCTTGCAAATAAAATGCAATTGTCTTTTTCTTGGTGAAATACTAGAAATGTGAGCATTAAAATTAGTTTTAAAAGCACCAAAAATCGCCATGATTTAATTGCTTAACAATGGCCTGAGACAAGTTTCTCTCAATAGCAGCTAACTGTTTAATATGTAGCATGTAGCTTAATGCTGAATTAAAAGTTGATTGATTTATTGGCCACTATGAACATTTGTGACCCTAAAAAGTTAGGGAACAGATATTAATCGCTTATTTTAACATCCAGTGTGTGAAACATAAGCTGTCATGTGGAGTTGTGTTTCTGTATGAAAAATTAAAGTTCAGTATTCTTTATTCGTTTTACCTCTATTTTGGTCTCCACCAGTCCCGAGAAGAATATGGCCGAAACCGAAACAATGATCCCTAGTAGACTAAAATGCTCTTTATGACTGATGGGAACAGCTGTCAGGTGATGATTCTCTGTGTTTATCAATATGAGTGGCTCATTTGACATTATCATTCACACAATCATTCACACATCCAGCAATTATGGGATCTATTGTTAGGGTTTTTAAGAATCATTTTTTGGGAAATCTGCCTTTATAAATGGAGAGGACAGTGACAGACAGGGGACCGCTGGGATCGGCTCCAGCCGAAAGGTGAGGTGAGATGGGACTGGCCATGATTGGGCAATGGTATCAAACATGTTGGCCTTGCTCTTCTTATCAATCTAAACATGCTGGGTCACAGAGAGCTGTTTGAATGTCTGGCTTCTCTTTTTATCTGTATTGTTATAAGTCGATTGAAGGCCAGGACATATCCTGTTACCTCTGCATTTAGTTAAAAGTTTGAAGTGATTTATATCCACCCAGGGTCATGATAAACTGTTGTCTTATATCTTCTTCACACTCACTAAACTTTAATATTTATGTGGTTATATTTAAATTTAATTTGACATTAAAGACATGTGGTTTCCGCTTAAAGGTTGAGTTGGTGATTCCATTCAGAAACACTTTCTGTTAGATTACAAGCCCCAATTCAAATGAAGTTGTGTAAAACATAAATAAAAACAATGATTACAATACAATTATTTGCAAATCTGTTTAAACCTATATTCAATTGAATACATTACAAAGACAAGATATTCAATGTTCAAACTGAAAACTTTGTTTTTGTATGAATATTCACTTATTTTGAATGTTCCAAAAAAGATCTGGAGAAATATCTGCATGTAAGCAGCAAGTCGGAAAACCAAACATTCAACAAACTATGAAAATTGTCAAAATGACTCTGTTACATAGTAATATCTTACACAACCTAGTTTGGCCATCTCAGCTAACATTACCCACCATACTGGTCAACTCAGACTAAACAAACCAGCAAAACCACTGAGTGTATTCATAGTGGTGTTTCTATTTCCTATTTCTTTAACTTTGTAAGATGAATATATTATTTCTTCTTTCAGAATTCACATAGTTTTGGAGGTGAGCAGCAAGTTGGACCTGCTAAACCAAAGCTAAGCTACTGCTTAACTGGATTTCTGGAAAGATGGTCCCACACAGGTGATTCGCTAGTTAACATTCATGATTCTTAACTACAGTTATGTGTTTTCCAGCGATGCCAGAATTCACCTCACAACATTACCACTTTATGGTCAGTGACAGCTCTATAAAAGTAAAAAGTCTGAGTTGAAGTTCCCTCATTGGCCTCTTTCAAAAAGGACTGTTGCTTTTTCTGCTTTTAATGTCCATAGACTGTAAATAAGAGGTGGACGTAGTTATTGTCAGATGGGGTGTGGACGGGTAAAGCAGATATAAGACGCATACATTTGTACAAATAAAAATATTGATTGAATTCAACATTTCTTGTGTGTGTGTGTGTGTGTGTGCGGGTGTGTGCGCACGGAATATCAAACTTTTGCACAACTGGTCCGAAACTTTCGTCCATCAAAAAACTTTTTTGCAACAGGTTCGATTTTCTGTGTTTTTTTTGCATCAGTCAAAAAGCCTTTAGAGGGTTTTTTGACCACTCAGAGCCAACAAGTTCATCTACCTCATCACTCAAAGCAAGGTGCTATGACAGTTGGTGTTATCTCACTAATTGCTCTGCGTGAGAAATACTATGTGGCATGTTCATGTGTGAACAGGTTTAAATACTTGTGTTTCACACCCAATGTGTGAGACTGAGCCCTGGGCTTTAGATGCAGAATTGTGGGTGGGATTGGGTGGGCTCAGAACAGAGAGCTGCTGGCGATAACGGTAGAGAAGAAATGTACAGTTATTAAGTTTAATTTGGCAGTTCATGTACAGTGCAGATTTCAGTTTGTCTATGACCCAAGTGAAGTTTCCAACCTCAATCCATCTGTCTGACAGAATAACGCAAACCAATGCTTGACTACTGTTCGTTGCTATGTGACCGAAATAGGACAAAAACAGTAAATTGTTGAAAATAACATAATTCTGTACTACATGGTTTCCACCTAGTCTTGTCCTGCTACTGACTGCACTCAGGAGATCCTTAAAGTACTTCTCTGTTAGCTATTGTGTCAAAGTTCAGCTCAATGTTTCTGAGGCCAGGGTTGTTTTTTGTTTTCTTAAATAGGATTGTATTGTACTGTAAGACTCTCTCCAATCTGTCAAGGTTGGACTTCCAGCACAACAAACAGGCTATCGCCAGCAGCAGTGTCGCCTTTAACCCTTGGGGCACCTTGGGGGACCAAACGTGTACATTCTGCTTATTTTATGTCTTTGATTCTCAACATATCGGCCAGTTTTAAGGCTCATTGTATGAAATTTGGCAAGGATTTGTTCTTTATTAGTAGTTTTCAAATTCCATGATCCACTCTATTGCAAGGTATATAGAATAGGAGATATGCATATATGCCACAATCTTTCTCCTCTGGACTGATTTGGTCCCACTGACCTCTAACCACTTATTTTTGATATACTGTAATCCTGACATAATGATTTTCCCCTGAATATTTTTGATAAACTAATCCTGACATATTATATTGCCTTTTCCCTGAATGCATAATACCTCTACCTTCAAAATACAGGGAAGACAGGTTTTTGGTGTGATGACCCGAAACCACCAGGGCCAGAAGTCTTCATCAAACAATGTTTCAATGGGGGCCTGGTTCTCTTTATTTTGCAAAATCCATGGCAATAAAAACACTGAACACCACAAAAATGGTCCTGGTGTGTGGTTGATACAAAGAGTGATGTGAATGTGGTTGAGAATATATATTTTTTATCAAAAGATAGCCTCCTCTCCTTTATTGGCTGTGTGGTTATGCATCTTTTGACAAAATGGGCATAAAAACATGAAAAATAAAAAAAATACTTTATGGTTAGGTCTGAAGTTGTTGAAAAGATTTAACGTGGTGAAAATGAAAAAAATATATGAGAGAGACCATTTTGGGACCTAAGGGTAACACATGTAATTTTTTGTGAATAAACTCTCATTGCTCCCAAAAAAATATTGGGCAAATCAAGGCTGTAATAACCACATCCAAATATTTCACTTTGCACATCATTTTTGTTAAATATTCATCCCTCGCATGTAAATTAACAGTTAAATCAGTCATTTAACAATAACAGTAGATAACTGGAATTTAACACCATAAAAATTATTTATACTGAATTGCTACTAATTTACGGTGGATTACAACAGTTTCTTACTGTATTTTAAAATAATTTTAAATTACATGTAAATTAACAGTTAATGCTCAGTTAAAAATAAGAAACTGTAATTTAACAGCATGAAACAGTATTTTCTGTCATGGAGACTTGTGCCCTTCTCAAGTCCAAAATTGATAGTGTCCAGTGTTGTTTTATCTGCATGATTATTGAACTGTTGACATTTCAAATGTTTCATTAGGTCTGTTTTATTAGTTCAGGTTGCTAAAAAGGGCTAAGTGAAGCAAGCTCTGTAGCTAGCTTGAGCTCAATAAGCCATGGTCATTAGCCAGGTGTTGTGAGCAGTTAAAACACCTTCTTTTTAGTAAACTGTGTACACAAACAATGTTCTCAATGCTCATGTTCATGTGCTTTGAACTAACGAGCAAAGTTTCATGTTGTGTTGAGCCTTCTTAGTGTTAAAAAATAGAAATTTTGATGCTAGCATAAGAGGGCCGTTGCAGTCACTTGAAAATTAGCTTGATTGTGTGTGTGTGTGTGTGTGTGTATATGTGTGTGTGTGTGTGTGTGTGTGTGTGTGTGTCTGTGAAATTCAATTCCGAAGGGCTAGGTGGGATTTGTTTATGTTTTTGTTTCTTGATCAAAAGAGACCCTCCTCTGTAGTATTGGCTGTGTGTTTTTACATTTACATTTAGGTAATTTAGCTTTTGTCCAAAGCGACTTACAATAAGTACATTTGTCAAAAGAAAGAAACAAAGAAACCACAACGTATCATTGCCAATAAAGTAAGAGCTAAAAAATAGTCACCACTGAGGGCGCCAGAACAGAGAAGAGTCTGGACTTTGTTGAGCAACATTTGTTTGATTTCAGCGATGGTGGTACCAGCCGGCCAGTTGAAGTAGAAGAGCGAAGTGCTCGCTTCGGGGCATGAGGTTTGACCCGTGTTTGAAGGTAGACAGGTGCCGTTCCATTGATGGCCCTGAAGGCCAGTGTCATCGTCTTGAATTGGATGCGTGCTGCAACAGGGAGCCAGTGGAGGTCACGGAGGAGGGGGGTCATGTGGGAGAATTTGGGTAGATTGAAGATAAGGCTTGCTGCAGCGTTCTGGATATGCTGCAATGGTTTAGTTGCAGTGGCCGGAAGTCCGGCCAGGAGAGAGTTGCAGTAGTCAAGGCGGGAGATGACCAGTGCTTGGGCCAGGAGTTGCGTTGCAACCTTTGTGAGGAAGGTCCGAATCCTGCGGATATTGTAGAGGGAATATCTGCAGGATTGGGCCACAGCAGTGATGTTTGGGGTGCAGGATAGTTGGTCATCCAACAGAGAACAGGGTTTTGACATTTCATGTGACCTGAAAGGTGTGATTTGATGATGTGAACCAGGTTAGAGCAGAGTCCGTGATGCCAAGTTCAGCCAGGGAGGAGAGGAGGATTTGGTGGTTGACTGCGTCGAATGCAGCAGATAGGTCGAGGAGAATGAGAACGGAGGAGTGAGATGAGGCTCTGGTGTCTCGCAGGGACTTGGTCACTGTGAGGAGGGCCGTCTCAATGGAGTGAGCAGTGTGCCAGGCACATTTGAATCCACTATGTGAGTTCTGTTTATAAATATGCTATGGTAGAATGTTATTGTTTCCATGTGTTTTGTGTAAATAGTTGTCCAGTGTTTATGAAGTCAGTGTTATAATATGTTATAGGGCCCTAGTTTCGTGGTGCAGCGCAGGGCGGCGCAGGGGGAAAAAAAGTACAGAATGTACGTCTTTTTTATGACACATTGGCGCCTATACAGGTAAGGTATTGAGTGTCTGTACATTTCCTGAGTGCCCCGAGGGTTAACCCGCCACTTACGACTCACTCAAAGAGAAACCGGTTTGCGAGACCTAGTCGATCGTCCCATCTCTAGAGAGCACTGGAGGGAGGGGCTGAAACTTACATATTCAAGACTACTTTTCATGGTTCTTACAATTGCACATAGCAAGGGTCATAAGGAAATCAAATAAAGTAATAAGCACTGAGGTGATTTGTAATTATATCATAACAACAAATAACCTGCACCTCTCCTCATCTCCCTCTGTTAGCTTCAGGCTAACTGGATCAATAGCTGTGTTCGAAATCGCCCCCTATCACGGATGTAGTGCACTATATAGTGTGTTCGCCATTTTGTAGTGTTGTTCGAATTCTCCGTGGCTGATTTCATCCACTATGTAGTGGACGACAAAATACCCACAATGCACCGCAACATTGAGTGAACAAGCGATGTACACTACATTGTGCTCCCGTATCCCACAATGCAATGCTGCCGTGCCGATACACAAGTAGCCGATAGCTACGAGCTAAATAGCTACTGACAACTAGCTACTTAGCTACGAGCTAAATAGCTACTGACCACTAGCGTTAGTTCGCACGCGCTACGTATCTTACAGCTTGTGCGCAACCCTGAGCATTTACAGCTCATGACGAGGACACAAAACAGTAGCTGACAAAACCAAACTCACACACCATTGATATTTCAACAGTTTATTGACCAAGAAACACAACCGCCATGAAGAATCACATCTTTATACCGTCAGGTATGTTTACATGATGCTCGGCGCGCCCACTCACGTCACATGAGTATCTGGCGCATCTGCTGACGTAACCACGTTCAGAAAAGGACCCGTGTAGTGTCCGAATTCTCCTCCCGTCGTACCCTACATCGTGTACATGATGTAGTGCACTATATCATATACACGATGTAGGGGATAGGGAGTGAGTGAATGAGTGAATGATTTCGAACACAGCTGATGACTCTCCTTCATTTCTCCAAATTCAAGTTGAAGGTATTTTCCTCTATGTAAATGTATTATGCAAAGTAAAGTATTATCAAATTATCTTGAGCATGAGCACATTTATCTTCATTTTATGGATGACCTGTTATAAAACCAAGTAATACGATGCATATATGCAGACAGAGTGTGTGAGTCAGCAGGACAGGTGTCAGTGTTACATAGTAAAGGACGCATGTGAACATGTGAAGCACACTGAATATAAATGCTCCTCCCTTACATTGCAGGGGCATCCTCTAAATATTATACTCCATTTGAAGAGTCCTGCAGTGCCATTCTCTCTGCTCCCTCCTGTAAGGAAGATTCATCACCACAATAATGGGAAAAGTTCATCTGGAGGGTAAAGAGTTTAGTTTAGTGCGGGTTAAGCGTACCTGGAAGTGTAAACTGGGAAAAGATGAGAGTAAGCGCACAGCTGGGTGTGTCTCTGCGGCAAAAATGTGAGTATGACATCACACTTTATTTAATTCCTTTATAACGGAGGTAAAGTTTGATATCTGCATGTATGATATGTTTAAGTATCTTTGTTTTTTGCTTATATTTGTAGTTTGCTTTCCTTATGCAAAAAGAAGTGCCCTTCTACTTCTGACTCTTCGAATGTTTTGGTGAAGGATGCTGTTACAGTTGGCCATGGACTGTACAGCAGTAACATCAAGCATTTTTGGAAGAAATTTTATTTCTTAAACTTCGTGAATTTCTCAATGACTTCTTTATTTTTTCCAGTGACTATTTATGGTCATTTACAGTCCTCAAGTTTCATTTGAGGTTGAAATGTCTTTCACATGTCACATGTTCAGCACATTTCTACACATTGTGCTCTTGTTATATTGCAGTTCAATGTGTGTGTGTTTGTGTGTGAGTGTGTGTGTGTGTGTGTGTGTGTGTGTGTGTGTATATATATATATATATATATATATATATATATATATATATATACATATACAGTGGTGTGAAAAAGTATTTGCCCCCTTCCTGCTTTCTTCTTTTTTTGCACGTTTGTCACACTTAAATGTTTCAGATCATCAAACAAATTTTATAAAGGCAAGGATAACTCAAGTAAACACAAAATGCAGTTTTTAAATGAAGTTTTCTTTTATTAAGGGGGAAAAAAAATCCAAATGTACATTGCCCTATGTGAAAAAGTATTTGCCCCTAAACCTAATAACTGGTTGAGCCACATTTAGCAGCAGCCATCAAGCGTTTGCGATAACTTGCATTGAGTTTTTGACAGCCCTGTGGAGGAATTTTGGCCCCACTCCTCTTTGCACAGTCGTTGTAATTCAATCTTATTGGAGGGTTTTCGAGCATGAACCGCCTTTTTGCGGTCATGCCACAGCATCTCAATAGGATTCAGGTCAGGACTTTGTCTAGGCCACTCCAAAGTCTTAATTTTGTTCTTCTTTAGCCATTAAGAGGTGGACTTGCTGGTGTGTTTTGGATCATTGTCCTGCTGCAGAACCCAAGTTCCCTTCAGCTTGAGGTCCTGAACAGATGGACGGACATTCTCCTTCAGGATTTGTTGGTAGACAGCAGAATTCATGGCTCCATTTATCACAGCAAGTCTTCCAGGCCCTGAAGCAGCAAAACCGCCCCAGACCATCACACTACCATCACCATATTTTACTGTTGGTATGATGTTCTTTTTCTGAAAAGCTGTGTCACTTTTACGCCAGATGTATTGGGACACACGCCTTCCATAAAGTTTAACTTTTGTCTCGTCAGTCCACAAAGTATTCTCCCAAAAGTGTTGGGGATCATCAAGATGCTTCCTGGCAAACATTAGATGAGCTTTAATATTTTTTTGGCTCAGCAGTGGTTTTTGTCTTGGAACTCTGCCATGTTGGACATTTTTGCCCAGTGTCTTTCTTATGGTAGAGTCATGAACATTGACCTTAATTGATGCAAGTGAGGCCTGCAGTTCTTTTGATGTTGTTCTGGGGTCTTTTGTGACCTCTTGGATGAGTCATCGCTGCAGTCTTGGCGTCATTTTGGTTGGCCGGCCACTCCTGGGAAGGCTCATCACGGTGTTATGTATTCGCCATTTGTGGATTATGGCTCTCACCGTGGTTCTCTTGAGTCTCAAAGCTTTAGAAATGGCTTTATAACCTTTTCCAGACTGATAGATCTCAATTGCTTTCTTTCTCATTTGTTCCTGAATTTCTTTGGTTTTCACCATGATGTCTTGCTTTTGAGGAGCTTCACTTTGTCAGGCAGGTCCTATTTAAGTGAATTCTTGATTGGGACCTGGTGTGGCAGTAATCAGGCCTGGGGGTGGCTAGAGAAATTGAACTCAGGTGTGATAAACCTTAGTTAAGTTATGTTTTAACTGGAGGGGCAAATACTTTTTCACACAGGGCCATGTAGGTTTGGATTTTTTTCTATCTTTATAATACAAACCTTCATTTAAAAACTGCATTTTGTGTTTAATTGAGTTATCCTTGACTTATATTTAAATTTGTTTGATGATCTGAAACATTTAAGTGTGACAAACATGCAAACAATGAAGAAAGCAGGAAGGGGGCAAATACTTTTTCACACCACTGTATGTATATATATATATATATATATATATATATATACACACACACACCACACACACACACACAAATGGAGATTGTGGCAAAATAATTTTTCACTTTGAAGTGACCAAACAGTGTCTTGTTGCATATCTGACCTAATGAGAAACTGCAAGGAGGATATGTCAATATTAACATAACAAGAGAAGATCGTAGTCTACAAATGGATTTAATTGGTGGGATTGTTGTTCATTTTATATACTCTGACAATAAACAGTTTAAATTAGGTGTTGGAGCCCCCATAAATACTGACTTGACAATAATAAGGTCACTTATGCCCCAGTTGGTCTGCCTATTCACTGAATTTGGGAGAGGAATATTTTAGTTTTTTTTTTCCATGAACCTTAACATGAAGATAGTGGTCTGATAATAACTTGTTTATTCTACTTGCTTCCAGCCAAAACAGGGACAAGGATTTTTGGAGGCGCTGACGGGCTGGGTGGGGGTGGTCCTTGAGACTCAGACTGGGCCTCTGTCTAGTGGAGGAAGATTATAGATAATATTGCTGTAGAGACAAGAACCCCGTTGATATCAGCTGGGTTTTTTATAACTTTACAGCTTGGTGAGGTTTGGCCGTGTTAGAGGAGGATAGGTTGAAAATATCAACGAACAATTTGATTTAGCTTGAAATTGCCACATGCACTTTTAAAGTAATTTTTCCAGTTTTTTGCTATTTAAGTTTTTAGGATTCAAATTGGATTTTGAGTTAAGTGCCTGTGATTTGCCTGAAATCAGTGTTTTAAGTGTAGGAAATAACACCCATCATTGGATTGCCTTTTCACAACTATATAGAAGCTGGTATTTTGAGAGGTTGACGTATGAAACTGCATTTGTTTTAGCTAATGTACTGGCAATAAAGCATATCAAGTGCAATGTATTAGCAGAAAGGGACTTACACCTGCAATAACTGTGAGCAATGCCATTGGAATTCATATTTTTATTCATGTGTTTTGTGTGGCAGCTACGAGAGCATCACAGAAAAGGGCACCAGTTGGACAGTGGTCAGCCCCATCGTCTTTACTTACAAGGTGACTGAGACCCAGGGCCTGCTGGACCCAAGCAACGACACCCTCCTACTGGGCCATATCACTGACCCACAGCAGCTGGACGACATTAAAAAATCAAACAAGCCAATCAAACGCTTTGTGGTTGTTGACCAAGAGGTCTACGAGATCTACGGTCCCAAACTAACTGAATATTTAGAGGTCAACAATGTCCTGTACAAGATATTGTCTCTACCCACCACTGAAGAGAACAAATCCATGAAAATGGCCATGAAGATCCTAGAGGAGGTGAACAGCTTCTCCCTTGACCGCCGCACAGAGCCTATCATTGCCATTGGTGGGGGGGTGTGCCTGGACATCGTGGGCCTGGCTGCCTCACTCTACAGAAGACGCACCCCTTACATCAGGGTGCCAACCACGCTGCTCTCCTACATCGATGCCAGTGTGGGAGCAAAGACAGGGGTTAACTTTGCAAACTGCAAAAACAAGCTTGGTGCCTACGTTCCACCCGCCGCTGCCTTCCTCGACCTGTCCTTCCTACAAACAGTTTCACGACGACACATCTCCAACGGGCTGGCAGAGATGTTAAAGGTACCACCCTGGAGGTGGAATATTTACCATAAAGCTGATGAATAATGATAATTCCATTGCCAATGTGATGATCAGCCTATTTTGACATGCATATCCAAATGCACCTGCTATTTTGGTTCATGAATGTGTAGCAACTCAAAGTGCAAAAGGGCTGGATGAGCAGTCTCAGCATTCTAACACCAACTTGTTGTATAGTGAAGCATGTTTAAGTGAGAATGTTCGATCAGTGGCGTGGGAATGATAAAAAAAAAAATAGGACTTTCACCCAGGAGATCCATTTGTGTCCTTTCAAAGTTAACTTAGTTATTTTACACAAGAAATGTACTTATTTTAACCTAAACCACAATCTTTTTTCTGAGACTAACCAAATAGTTTTGTTGGGTAAGTAAACCTAAATGCAAAGTACACCTACAGTATGTTTGAAGTTTATTTTTTAAAAGACACTGCATGCATGTCACATGTATATGGACATGGAAACTGTCACATCCAAGGCCGCAGCTACAGGAAGTTTGACAAGTTGGGAATAAGAATGTGTTGGCCGTTTCACATAATACCATTTTCAGTATAATGACTAATCCAGGAGTCCTCAAAGGTAAGTTTCAAATTCCATTGACAGTAGCAGAAGTAGTAACTTGCTACGCTTGTTGGCTGAGAGATGAAGGGAAGTTATTTCATGAAGCCTATTTTTTGTGTTTGAACTGCTCATTCATGTTTTCTATGTGTTTTTCCTGGTTCTTTACAGATGGCCTTGATGAAACACAGAGGACTCTTTGAGCTTCTTGAGACACACGGCCGTATGCTGTTGGACACTAAATTCCAAGCTGACAACAGTGTTTACGCATGCAACCACTCACAGGCTGCATCACAAGCAACTCGTATAGCCATCGTTACCATGTTGGAGGAGCTCGCCCCGAACCTTTGGGAGGATGACCTAAACAGACTTGTAGACTTTGGCCATCTTATCAGCCCACCATTAGAGATGGTAATGTATTCCTCAAGGCAGACATAGCCAAACACTTAAATCCTGTGTCGATACACAACATTGTTAATGCAGTATGTTGGTCATATAGCCAGTATTTGATTCTATCTGAGTCAATAACACACTCTCTCTATTACAGAAGGTTCTCCCATCTCTGTTGCATGGCGAGGCAGTGAACATTGATATGTCATACATGGTTTACTTGTCCAAAGAGAGTGGGCTCTTAACAGAAGATGAAAAGCAACGGATCATCCGTTGTATGGTGGGCCTTGAGCTGCCTGTCTGGCATGAGGCGTGTACCATGGAGCTGATACAGAAGTCTCTGCAGGAAAGGCTGAAGCATTCGGGAGGCCTGGTCAGAATGCCTCTGCCTGTTGGACTTGGGGAAGCGGGTAAGACATCACTAAAACTGTTGTTTAAGAGCAAGCAGGACATCATGCAATGTTCTTTTCGCTGCCACAGAAATACTTGCCATCTGTTCAGAACATAGAGCAGCACAAGGTCATGTACAATGATTTTAGGTTTGGTGACATTGCCACTACTTTGGAGGCTATTTGGCAGACTGCTTTGGTCAACTGGCAACGTGCTAGCTAACATACACAGTTGCAATTCAGGTCTGCGTTTTTCTTACTGCCAAAGTCTTCCCTCCCGTTTTCCTTCTTATACTAAGATTGCAATCCCTCACTTTAAAGAAGTACTTTTGCTTGCCATAGCATGAACATTGTATTGCTGGTATGTCTTCCTGCTACAAATGATGGCATCAGATTAGCTCATGTCTGGCTTTTTTTTAAATGCATGTTCAAACATCTTCCTGTAGGAATATTTGTGTGACCTATAGGATATGATATATCTAAGGCATGCCTTTTTTATCTCCTCTCATTGCAGAAATTTCTAATGACACATCTTGTGAAATCCTGCACAGAGCTTACATAAAATGGTGTGATGAGCTGAGTGTATCCTCCAACAGCAGCTGCAACTCCTAACTTGCCCATAAAAAACTGCATCTGTTCAACCTGTTTTTAAAATGTTCTTTCCGTGTATCAAACCATGTAGCCTACATGTGTTTTAGTATACTCAAAATACCTGATCCTCCTTACCTTAATTTCCAATGGCGTTGTTATTATTCCAGCTTTACAACAACAATAAGACACTAACTTTAAGTGTAAGACCGGCGAAAATGGGCCCCATAGTCTTTTTCGCCATGAAAAAACATCAAATAAGCCATCCAGACATTTTTTTTCAGTGATCACCCATGTATCGAGAAAGCCTCGAAAGACGCTAACAGCCCCATAGCGCTATCACTGATTAGATTGGGGCGATGAGCCTAACGCATCCACAATGGCATATTCTAACCACTAATATTACTCAAAATAGCACCAAACCTCTTCAGTAGCATGATAAGGGTCCTTACACATAAAACTAAGCACCAACAACGTAGTTAGCATCCATCCAGTCTCCATTCCCGCGACCCCTATGGCGAGTGGCTGCAGCCTGTCTCAGCATGGACTGCAAGATACATTTAAGATAAGTCGTTGGTCCAACACACACAGAGAAACATTATTAACACCAACGTGAGGTGACAGTCTTGCCCACTAAGCCAGCATGCTGCCCTAAGAAAGTAACTGAAACCTTACTGCTTAAGCGCTTGGGCTGGATAATCATAAAAGCTAAATTTCAACTTTCAAATTTCAACTTATTTCTTGCAGAAATGTGGATGTGTGATTTGTTACAATGGATATTGAAATACAAGACAATAATTGACCTGCAGTAAATTAAACAAGACAACTTACCTGATAGTTTGAAGTGTTTTGATCTGATACACAGTCTCATAATACTGTATGTTTCCCCTGTGTGATAGATAACCATAGGCAAATAGATCAATGTATCTGTAACAGACATAAGAATGCCAAATAAAATGTAGGCGCGACAGCATGTCAGCATCTTAAGTGTTTTTATTTAAAATATTGGCAAGAGATAACAAACATTTACAAAAATGTAATTTATGGTATCAACCAGTTCTGTCCCAACATCAAAAAAGAAGACTGACCTCCATGTATATCTCAGCTCAGAGTCATGCAAGATAATAATGAAATCAATAATTTATGTGTCTAGGCAGTTGCTACATTTTCGGCAATGGCTGCTGTAGGGTCTTGTCACACTGTAAACCATCTTTACATTCATCATAAAGAAAAGATTATGTATTATGTTGGTTCTTCTTTAGGTTTCAAGATGGAGCACGTATATGTATATCATGCTTTTGTCATTGTGAATCTAAAGCAAAGTTGTATCTGTATCTGTCTTTTCTTTCTTTTTGATTAAAAATGTTTTCGTACATGATCAAAAGAAGGTCATTTTATGAATTTACTCAATATTTTCCCAGACTACTTGTGTGGTACTTCAAATTCATCAAATTGTGTACAAAAATCTTGTTAGAATAGCAAAAGATCAATAACTTGTTTGTGAGCCATTATAAATTAAAAGGTTGGTCAGACAAAAACAATTTCTAAAGTACTGGTTTGTCTGTATCCTAAAATCTCATATAAAAAGAGCTCTCATTGAATACAAGGGGAAGTAATAAAAATTAAATAAAAGATAACTATATAATACCTAATTTTAGCAATAATAATGCTTATTCCTTCTGGAAAGGGAAGTTTGGGGTCCCCTGTTAAAGCTGCTGCCCCCGCGACACAAACCGGATAAGTGGTAGACGATGAAATGAGATAATCCTAATCTAGTATTCAATGTTCTTCTGAACACATTAAGGGGGTATAAAAAACACTGTGAATGTAAATACGTTGGAAACAATTACTAATATGCAATAATATTCAATACTTGAACCTTAAATATTTAAATACCTATATTCTGTGCATGTTCTTGCAATGGAACTTTAAGAAGTTTAACACTTTTCAGATTCAGAAATGTAATATTCTCTAGTTAGTCATTTGTTTTTAACATTATATGAAAACATTTTAGGACTGATACATTTTCACAAACTTATGCTATCTATTTTAGCATGGACAGTTCAATGTGGAGCATTTTCAAGACAAATAAGAAAACCCTGTTTTTAAAAAAGACAAAAATAACCCCTTTAAGTTGAGCAGTCTATGACGACAGGTTGTCATCACTTTTGTCACTTTGTAGCCTTTATATACGTCAACTATCCATCTATACAGCATCAGAGGAATGTAAAAATACAGTGTACAATCAAGCAACTGAAAGACTTCAGTCACATTAACATACAGAACTTGAACATTAGAGTTCAGTAATACATGGACGAAAAGTAAGAAAAAAATATAGAATCAAGATATAAATATAGTTAATAATACAATTGATCCACTTAGTCATGTGGACGGCTTTAAGTCACTTTAAGGTGAGTGCCTCATTGATGGGATGCTACAGAACTACAAAGTGTCAGTATGCTAACAGCCATGCTCCTTATCCTCCATACTTGAACTGGAACTGTGAAGGCTGCTACCGTTGATGGAGCCATCTGGGGAAATCGAGGACAGCAGTGGATCACTTGGGGATATTGGCGAAAGGGTGTCCCTTACCAATTCCTTCATGTTACAGGTCCTGGAGGTTCCATAGGGATCAGGGTCCCCACCGTCTGCAGGAATGTGGTCGAAGGTGATGGTGCCATTGTTAAGGTCAAGCGTGGTTGGAGGGGACATGTCCGGACCTGAACTATGCTGGTAGAGCTCTGCAGGGCATTCGCCGAGGACGGGCTCCTGTTTAATGGCTCGGCCTATCAAATCCGATGTGCAGACAGGTTGAGACGACACCACTGTAAGACCATGAGCCCTGGCCTGGATCTCCAACTCCTGAACAGGAAAAACAAAAGTGTTACATTTTCAGTGTTTGGTGTTGAGATTAAAACAGATACATAGATCCGGTTTACACGTCTACAGTGTTGATTTCACACATAGCCAGTGTTACTCCCAGAAGTCCAGCGCCTGTTTAAGTTTGAATCTTAGCTGGAAACCAGCCAGCCAATTTAATTTCGGGACAGGACATGATCAGACATCATTCTAACTGTGACTAAGCATTCATGCATAAATCGCAGCCAATCTGTTTATTAATAAAACATCAGTAGAATTGATTTATGCTATTTTGGAAATATAGTTATTATTCTTTTTAGTGTTTCAAAAGAATATACGGATGGTGTTAACTTTTAACAAACACATGTCCTGAATTGACAATAGAGTTCAATTTCAAGAGTTGCTGAAATTCTAGTGTAAAGTATAACACTTCCAAAGTGTAGTTTTAACTCTATGTAGTGAGGACCAGTATAGACACTTTGAAAACGTTGGATTCAACTCTTTTGGTGGAAATTGTGTTTTCATAAACACAATGGTTAAGATATTGGGCCCTAGTTTCGTTGACCAGGCGCAGTCAGCTTTCAGCGCACCTGCGCCGCGCCGACGGGGCGTGTCCGCCTGGACTTTGCAAGTTTCGTGCACCGCGCAGGCTCGCGCAGGCACACCTCCGGTCTCGCCCACCGGCGCAAGTGGGAAAGAGGGAGGAGAAGAAGGCGTGAGTGGGATTAATACAGCCGATTCAGATCTTCACCAATCAAATGAGCTCCTCTCCTCTCCTTTAATGCGTTAGGGGAGGTTCAGTGCAAGTTCCGTCACTTGACAACCCGATGACAGAAGCAGCGCCGCCGCTCCCACCACGCGCATCACGCGCTGTGCGCGCGTATCATAATAATAACAATGCCGATATTATAAAAAACAGGAGAGAGAGAGGGAGATGTTTTGGTCCGAGAGGCTGAGTTTCCGTTACGCGTGCCATCCGCCTTTGATCTGACGTCAGATGTGACGGGACAATCTATATAGATATAAATTCACGTGTTGATTCAATCAGTTGCATTAAATAATGTTTGTTGTGATTATGTATTGCATTTAAATGTGCCTGGAACTGTGGAAACCTGCCTGTGAGGTCTCGGTGACGTGTGCGCACTGCGCGCCGGTCCGCCAAACTTCCGATCCGCCAGCTGTGATTCGCATTGAATCAATGGACTTTATTTACGCCTTGCGCCTTGCGCCGAAAGTAGACCAGGTCGGAGCTGGCGAGCTTTAAGCGCAGTCTCGGCGAGGCTTTTTGCCACGAAACTTCCGCTACGCCAAGCTGAATCTGTGACGCCTCCCCCTGCTGCGCCGCCACACCCATCTTGGCGCAGGCGATCCACCAAACTGCCAAACTGACGGTGCGCAAGGCTGCGCCGGTCGAAACTTGCACTGCGCCGGCTGCGCCACCCTGCGCCGCCCTGCGCTGGTCTACGAAACTAGGGCCCATTATCTGCAATGTTAGTGGCTCTAGCATCTAGCTCCTTTGAGTTAAATGCTAAATTCAAAATTCCATACTAACTATCTTCTCAGACTAAAAATGATGTAAAATTGAATGTGTAGTGCATACATACTGCAGATAAAGTGGATTTTGTGTATGCACAAAAAATGCGTGGACGTATACTCCATTAGAGTCGTGAGCTTGCTGCACATACTCAACTGCCCCACAATGCATTTCATCTGCGTGCCTTGAGATGGGCTGTCAGAGATTATAAACCAGACTGAAAGTTGCTATTACATCACTTTATTACATTTAAGTGTGTTTTCTTGCAAAAAAATAAGCATGTAGATTCACATTTTGTAGCCAGTTTATCCAAATAAGGCCTGAGATTTAAGACCTGCTGGCGGTGTGCCTTGAGACTGACCCGGCTGTCGCTTGTGGACACCTCAGTGTGAACAGTCTGCTGTCAAAATCCTACTTGATCGTTTATTCAGTAGACAGTATGAAGTAAATACTAATTTAATATGTAGTATGCAATTTATTACTACACAATTTTTAACACCACCATGGTTTTTGTGTTTGTATGCTAACATTCGCTAATTAGCACTAAAAGTGTACAAACATCTTTAATAAATGGAAATTATGACCTGATTGTGATGCTACAGGTTAAGTCAGTGGATCACCAAAGTTATTACAATTCATCACGACATGGCTATATATAAGCCTACCAAATATAATAATAAATATAATTCCAATTCTTCCAATTGTTGAGTTATTCAACCATATACATAATATTCAAATTAAAACTTACTGCCACTGCATTAGTCCCTGGTAGATGAATAGAGGAATTAAAGACCCTAATCCATCTATACTGTTTGTATTGGTGAAGCAACACGCCTCCCTGGGGTCAGTTTACTGTTTGTTTTACCAAAGACAAATTACCTACCTGTATACGAAGCATCAGATGACGGTTTGCGTGCTCCACCTTCCTCTGTCTGCACTCAAGCTCCTTGGCTCTCTGCTGCTCCCGCTGTAGCCTCCTGATATAGTCCACTGAGGCTTTGAGAATGGTGCCCTTATTCCAGCGCATGTCTCTGGGGGATACAGGAGACAAAGGTCTACAGTCAGATTCAGCTGACCGGCTGACCAAAGAACACAGGATTCCCCTCTGAGCCATTAAACTTTAAGAACACTTGCACGTAAGAAGAGGAGGTTGTTAAAAATAAAGTTAATGAATAGATAGACATGCACCCATGAGCACAAATACATGCAAAACATACACTGTAAAAAAAAATTGTAATATAACAGAATTTTACTGTTTATTTTACATATTTATTCTGTATTTTTAAAATACCATTCAATTTACAAAAAGAGACTGTGATTTTACATGTCAAATGTAAAATAACATGAAATCATTGTAACTGTGAAAACACACAATATTTCTGTTATTTTACAAAAAAACACATTAGAAATACATATATTTATTGTTAAAATACGTTCACAAATGTATCGTAATTTCACAAATATGTGTCTGTTATTTAAGATAATAAACTGTAAATTTCAAGTTTAAAACTCTAAAAAAAAGGGAAAAAAATAATTTAAAATTACTGAGAAATGAATAGTAAAATAACTATTTAATTTCTAATTTTACTATAATTTATTTGTTAATTGACTTATGTTTTCATTGAACTACAATTAAAACTGCGCAGTGATGAATGGGACCTTGCATTAGTGCAACTCGGTTAGTGCTACGAACGCCTGCCAGTGCAGGGCAGCCTGGCCTGGCCACATGCCACGTCGCTGGTCGTCCCTTGCCTGAATTTTCATGTCGATTACCATATCAGACGATTAAAGTCATCATGCTCGACTGGGGTGCAAAGTTCCACAACACTGGGACTGTAGCGACCCACTGGAAACGTCGCTCCCTCTTACATGGAGACATAACGGCGCGGTAACGGCATTCAAAGCGTCCTCCCAATCTTCCACAGGAAGCGTGAGCAACGTCTGGAGGCTCTTCCGGCCAAATTTGACACATGAGGAGGAGCGCATGAGTGTAAAAACATGACATTTCATGTCGCCAATAGGTGGCGCTCTGATTGTGAGTCAATATTGCAGTGCAGACGTGTTCAGGGTGGGACTCTCATCAACTGTGTGAAGTTTGGAGCTGATCACACAATGTACACTGAAGTTACAATAAGGATCTAGAATCGTGGCATTGTCATGGCTTACTTAATTCACTGCATACATTTGTAAACTATGGCAACATAGTAATACGTATTGTTGTTTTAAATATGTCAGTGTAAGTCATGTTTGATTTTGCTTTCATATTTTATATAAATCCGATATAGAGCGCTTTTATTTTGTGGACTTCCTGTCGCCGCGTTTCTTTTTCCTGTTTAGTTATTTTTCGTGTCTGGACATGTCTGTGGCGTGTCGAATCTGTGACGTGCTCTCGTCCATCTTTAAGCGCTGTGATTGGCTAATAGTGAGACAGTATACACTACGTTGCGTCTTCAATCGGCCAGTCGTATATTCCAGATCTTTCCGAGCGGCATTTACGAATCTCACGAGAGGCTTTTGGATATTTGGCTTTGCACTTTGGACTGGCTTTTGACACTTTGGACCTTGGACAACGAGAGGAGACCACATTGGGACAGCTTTTGGTGCACGAACGAACGAACCGTGAGTTATTTGAGCTATTAATGAATTTTAATCTGTATTTAGCATGCACATGTTAGCTTGGTAGGCTATGTCGTAGCTATGTCCGTTAGCGAGCAACAGCATGGGCTGATACAGCTAATGACATTATCAACACTGGTACATATTGTCTTTCTTAAAGTTAATAGTGGTTACTATGTTAAAAGAATTACGTGTTTTATGTATAACTTATCTTGTCCTGTGTGGTTGAGTTAAAGGCCGTTAGCTTAAGTCCGCTATTCAGGTAGCTAGCTAGCTAGCTGGCTGGCTGGCTGACTGGTGGCCTTGAGGTAAACAGCTTTTTCGAGCTCTGCCTTTTACAGTGAGTTTGTTTTACGGTCTTGAGCTAAGTAGTATTTGTTGTGTGCTTTGGTTTCCACCATGAGTTTGCATTTAAATTAATTTGTTAATTTCATATTTATTACGGTAGTTACTCAGCGTTTTACACAGATATCCCACTGCAAGAAAAGACATAATATCCACGGCGGTGTCTCATGCAGTTTCAAGTTCAATAGGGACAGGGGAGATATGATGGATATTTATGCTAGTCATGCACTTTTTTCACAAGTCTTGAAGCGCAAGCGAAGTGGCTGTGTGTATGATATACAGCATGTTAATGTGTACACGTGCAGCCTCCTGCAATAATTAATTGGCTTATAAAGGTTTGAGTTTGTAATAGCTGGGGCAAGCCTGTGTAAGATAAATTCAAAACTTGTATATGTATAATATATATATATATATATATATATATATATATATATTACACTTTGTTTCCACTGCTGACGTATGTTTAAGAACGTTTATATATTATAGAGATTAGATTCCAGCTCTGTATGATAAGTGGTCTGAGATTACATTTTAATGATATGATATATGACTTGATGTTATATGAATAACCACAATTATTATTATTGATTTTTTTTTTTGCAGTGGAGAAAATCATCAGAGGGAGGAGACCAGTGGACACTTTGAGTACCAGAGGAATGGGTTCCTATTGTTTGACTGCATTCAATACAAGTTTTCACTGTTATATTCCTGATAACGTTTTTGTCCAGTGTGCCTTTTTTTCATTTAGGATGCCTCACGGGTAAAACCACTGGCTGTCCGTTGCTGCCAAGCAGAGGATGGAGGATCGGTGTGACAGGCAGGAGCCTGTCATCTCTTTCTCCGGCAGACCCTCTGGTTTGTACTCAAACGTTTTTTAATATCATTGAATGTTTTACTTTAATTGTTAGGTGTTTTCTCACTATATTTGTACACCTGACCTAGTGGAAAGAGCTATGCTTATATAATTATTATAAATTATGAATGACATTTCTGACTGATTTTGTCTTTTTAACTAGCCCATGGAACTGGTCATCGCCATGCCGTGAGGAAGTGGCCAACTTCTGCTTGTACCGGCAGGAGCCACAAGTTGGTCATCCCACCAGATTCTCCAGACAAACAGGTAATGTTGTTTTGGAAGTCATTTGACAAATGATGTTTGATGTTGATCATAATCTTGTTTGCATGATAATAATTCTCCGTTGTGTTGTTGCAGTTTGTTCTTCTTGTTGGGGACTCCCACCTTCGCAGCATCGTGGATGGGTTTGTCACGATGCCGGAGGGATGCCTTTCCTTTGGTGCCATGGCGACGCCGGGGGCTTGCACCAGGGACCTGAGGATCGAGCTGGTGAGTGCTATTGTCTACGTACACCAGATGTTGTCTGTGTTCTTGCCCCCAGCAACAACCTGACGGCCAGGAGGACGGTGGAGCAGGCAGGGGAGGACTTCCGTGCGCTCATCGCCAGTGCCTGCAGTCGGTGTCGAAGGTGTTCGTCCTGGACTTTGTTCCTCGCCTGTCGGTCGACGTGGATGTCCAGGATCACTTCAGGAAGGAGTTTCGCCGCGTTGCAGCAGTCATGGGTAAGTTTTAAAAGGATTTTTGTGAAGTACATTTACATGTACTGTGTGTAATATGTTCTATAGCAGACTTTTAAAGTCACTATGCCATCTTTGTGTATTTATATTGTGCTTTTCAAGGCACCCAAAGCACTGTTGTGTAACCTTTTTGCAAAGGTATACAAATATACAGTCCACAGTTACTAAAATTGTTTTCTTTTCATTAGACAGGTGCCTCTTCAAGAGAAATCGAGACAAGGGATCAAAAGTGGAGTGGAACACCACCACAAACAACCTGCAGTCAGTCCAAAAGTTTTCACGCTGATGACCAAAATGTCAGACTACAAGTGGAGGGAATAAGAAGTGCTCAGTTATGGAGTTATTGATGCCTTGGATAGAAATAATACTGTAAATTGGTAACTCAACTTTTTTTTTTCATTTCCAATTCAGTTGATTTTTTTGTTTGTTTCAGAGTCATTATAATGTAATTGATTTTTGAATATTGCTGTAATAATGGTTACCTGTTACAGTTGAATAAAAATACTGAGAATGGGAAAATTGTAGCTGTTCTTGTTTCAATGTTAATTTACCATCTTTATGGGTCATTTCACTGTTTTAAAACCTAAAATGTTTGTAATTAAATGTTAAAAACAACATAAAATAACTAAATATACATTTGATGTGATCTAAAATTAACATTAAATTGTTGTAATTTTAAACCCAATATCTAGTTTTTCAACAGTTTTTTGACATGTTTTGAAAGATGAATCACATTATTTCATGTGTCATATACAGTTATATTACATCAAATATAAATTATTATACAACCTTTTACTATAAAATAATGTTATAAAACCAACTAATAACAGCACATTTCTGTAAATTTAAACATTATTATTTGTAATACAACGTGTACTTACTATATTTCTAGGGAATTTAATTGTTTTAAAATGTGAAAATGGTTGTAATTAAACGTTAAAAGCAACCTGAAAATAAGGGAAATCTTGTTAAAATTACAACTACAAACTGTATTTTTATTATGGAAAATAACTGTATTTTTATGAGAAAGTAATTTTCTGTTATTTCACGGTATTTTTCTGGCGCCCCAGCTGCCAGAAAATTACCGTTTTTTTACGACTTTTTTTTTTACAGTGTACTTACGGGTCATTTGACTTGGGTATCAAGGTTCCAAGCTCTTTAATGCGATCATTGATGTTGAATCTCCGTCTGCGTTCAACTAGAATTTGTTAAAGAGAAAAAAATGTAAAGTACAGACATTTTTACAATTTTAAACAATTTTATTACACTTGCTGTAAAAAAAAAGATTTCTTTTTTGTTTAATTATTCTGATTAATTGGAAGTAAAAAAGTAAAGTAAAAAAAATATATAATAAAAAATGTATCCCATATAACAGAAACAAAAAAATGGTTGTAAAGGGTGTTTCATAAAAAAAAAAAAAGTCTGGTCCCCTTGCCTTCTTTTAGATGTTAAGTGCTACCACTAAGTGAATCTATTCTAGATTAGATTCTATTGTGATTGACTCACTTAAGTTGTGGTTGTCTTTCTTCTGTCTCTCTTTAGCAAGAGCACGGACTTCAGCCTCTGTGAAGCATAGAGAGATGTATCTGTTAGTGCTTTGAAAAAAAATCATCTAATTTAATGGGTAATAAGGCATTAAGTCTCTGAAATTATGGAATTACATGTTAGTATCTCACATAGTAAATCTCCTACTTTGTCTACTAGAACGTTTGACATTATCCTGGATAATCACAGCCAATTAGAAATTATTTATACGTGAAATGAAGTAAAAAAAAAAAAAAGTTTTCTAGCTGTATGATTGTTGGTTTTTGTATGTGTGCGATTTTGTCAAACGCAAAAAAAATGTCTATACAGTTTCTGAAAATCAGATTTAAAACAGCTTTTACAGTTTACAGAGCATCATGTTTTTCACTTTCTTCAGTTTGCTTCACTTACCTACGGGAAAGCCCTCTGGCCTTTGATAGTTTTCATACAGGCTGCAGGATTCAGCCTTGTCCAGTACTTGCTTCATGCCAGGAGCTGGAGTAATTTTTTGGCAAACAATTGATTTAATTTATATTGTGCATTGCCAATTAAAATGCCTATAGACATTCAATTGAAAACATGTTGATATTTCCTGTGATTAGGATTAAGTCAAGAACAAAATAATTCCCAGTATATCACTGCATCAGAGCAGGAAAGTAGATTGACTAACTTTAACAAGATTTGACTACCAAACACACTAAATTGACAGTAAAATCATTTCACAGTCAGATTGTACAGCACCCCTATTAAAAGTTAAATCCAAGCCAAATAGTGTCTGAGTACACTCAATCAACTGTAAAAAAAAAAAATACATAAATAAATAACAAAACCCATTGACATTGTATGTGAAAAATATTTCTCAGTAATTTACCTGAGTATTCCCTCTTAATGTTGGTTGGACAGGAGTTGCTGATGGCGAGGCCTGGGAGTGGAAGTCCTTGGGTGCCGTACACATCGAGGAGGTTTCCAGACACAGCGACCTAGAGAGTATTAAAGTCATGGCATTATAATGGATGCTTTTAAGAACAACGTACACAATGTATTGCATTTAAATTAAATTAAATGACATTAGACGCATCCCCTTGCAGTCATATTTACAATATACAGTTTATAATTGTATCTTGAAAAGTTACCTGGTTGTTTATTTGGAGTCCTGGATCCATAAGTCCAAGAACGTCGTCATTGTAGCTTGACTCCAAGCTAATAATATCATCAATGACATCATCCATCTGTATGGCACAAAAGCACATTCAATTCAATAATTACACTTTCTAAGCGGATCTGGATGAAAAGAAATCAAGCAGCTGACGTACCTCTTTCTCACAGTTGGAGCTGAGGGTGAGCAGGGCCATGGGACTGTTGGGTGCGCTGTTGCCGGGCCCGGGTGGCATGCCGTGCTCGGGGGGCTGGCCGGGGCAATGGCTGCCGGCTTTACCACCCAGGGTGGTGGACAGATACTGCCTCACCTGCTGCCTCTGAGCCTGCTGGATGTGGAACTTGGGGGGATTATCCAGGTGGGACTGCACCTAGTAGGATGTCATTATATATTCAGGTATTCAGTATATGCTTTGTGTATTGTTGATTGGAAAACGAGGATCACAAACAATTACTAATTTATAATAAACAATAAAAACATCAATAACAACTTGAAATAGATCAACAAAAATGTAATGGGACATAAAATAACATTTACAATGTTGGATTTTTAATATGATCATTATGTTAAAATGTATGTTGTCATGAATGTTTTGTTTATCTTCCAAAGTAACTAAGAAGAGGAAAGATGTACAGCTGTGTAAACTTCTCATCTAATGTATTAAGCCAACCAATGGGCCTGAAAACACAATTTTAAAAGGCATTGTTGGCTTTCTTGTTGTTTTTGTATTCGCTAAATTGTGGAAAACTTTCCAAGAACAACTCTTTCTCCTTACATTACAATTCCGATATAGCAGTGCAGATGGATTGGACTCCCATGATCTATGGCTAGTTACAAACTATGCAGCACCCCAACAACATGCAACAATGTAAAATCAATTTAGCATTCAGCAGCTTTCCTACTGTAACGTTAGTTCCCCTGAACCATGTTACTGTAGACAACTAGTCTTTGACAGTACTGTCAGATTGAAAACTATTCCAACCACAAGAAGATAATCAACAAATATCAGCTTCATCTCCAGTCTATTTTAGTTCATGTATACATTTGAGTTTCTAGTTTTGTTTTAAAAGAAAACAAAAACATTTAACACAAAGAAATCAACCCATCTTACCTGATAGTGGCTGTATTCAAGCATTTCCAACATGTTATTTCGGTATTAATTGATAAAAAAAATGTCTATAGAGTAGATAATCCCTTTTCTTGTTAGCCTTCAATGTGGACAGTAAGCTAGCATGTGCAAATCTGAGAGCAGTCACTAGTCCTGCTTAATTTATCCAGGGTTTACAGCTCATTAGTTATGCAAGTTAAGAAATGGAAGAGCACACTGAGACCATCCTCCCACTGCTATGTTGTTCCAGTTTAACTATGAATTTATGTCTTTATAGAGCCCATTTGACGTCACTGCCTCACAAAGGAGTCTTTTTACTGATTGGCCAGTAGCCTGCGACTTGAAGCATGCTTAAGGCTAACTAACGTTTAATCTTTAGTTCTGCTCGTCTAGTATAAAACATTATTTGTTCTGAGCACCAGGGACACAATTGAAGCCATTGTTTCACAACAAACTAGCCATATGAAATCATGAATTTATTGTGAATTTTTTGGGGATTGGAGGTTGATTACATTTAACCATCACATTTTGCTATGCAGTCACGTTTGGAGGGTAAAGAAGGTGAATGGTTTGATTTTCAGGCTTGATTGTAACGTATTGGCTTGAGTATTTAGATATTACTTTTGTGAATTAGTCGATCATAGCGCCAACAACAGTCAATGGTGCACTGGAAGGGCCCCAAAGGGGTGGGGTGATTGACTTTTGAAAAATGTGGCAGCCTGAGATGCGTGGTGTAACTGTAGCACTGTTGGAAACAGGGTGGGATCGTGACCAATCTGATCATACGGTTCCCTTCAAAAGCAGTGTAACATGCACAATGGCAGGCAAAATATAGTCCACAGTACATCATAAAACAGTCGACTTTATCACAAAAAGGGGGCCACTTCGGTTATCCAGTATGACACATTAAATTAAATCAGCTTGGAAGAATAGAATATGACCAAAGAGGAAATCAAATGGTAGGCTACTAGGCAAAGACAACAGCTCATTATACATGTGTTTATAGCTCCATGTGTCGTTGCAAAAAAGGGCCTTACAACTCAGGATGAAGGCACCCACTTTGAATTTAATTAGCCAATTGAATCAACAACCATCAGTACCTTTCCAATGCCAAACTGCACCTACAACATTATGAAAGTGAAGCTTGACACTGCAAATTGCAACAAAACAACTTTAGCTACTTGGTTTGTTTGAACTCTCAGAATGCACTGTAACTCTATGTGGATCATTATCATCACATTATTCAGGGAATGTGTTATTTGTGAAGTATCAATAAAAGTGCACCATGAGGAGCATTGTGTTCAGCCATGGATGATTGTATTGTTTGCTCTTTGTTATACATACTGTTGTGTTTTATCCTTTCCCAACTCTGACTCAGAACAGGTCATTGATGTCTCGTAGCGGCTGCTCACCATGGCACGGTTGTTGTGAACATTGTGTTGTAGCAAATATATGGGCACGGTCAGACATGCATGAAAGCAGGCTAATGACGCAATATTTGTGTTAGATGGGCGGTGCTCAGTGGAAACCACACATACTTATTTCTTCCGTTCAATAAAGTTGAACTCCATGTGACATGAACACGCAAGTTTTGCTCACAAGTGACTGTGCTCATATGGGCAAATGGTGGCAAGCATTATACAGCTTTCTTACTCTAGAAAGTCTAATGTCTCAGTTTATAGGTGAAAAGAAAACATATGTATTACATTTGGGAGTAATATTGGAGTAAAATGGGGTTAACCTAGTATTCGTTTCCATTTCGGTCATCCAGTCAGTCTTTTCCAGAATCAATGTCTGACACAAATTACAATAGTATTTATAGTTATACAGGAAGGTAATGGGTGAACTTTTGCTCTTTGTCCCCACGTAGGTTCAACATTTTTAAATGACATTTCTGTAGGCTAAGAGCATTTAAGGTTAAAAGACAATGTGCATCTTTGTTTATTTCAAATGTTTGTTTAGGGGGATTTATTCATCATGATTCATTTGTCAAGTGTCACATTTGCATTAGGTAAGTTGTCTGTATGCCTTATTTTTGTGCCAACAACAGACTAATTTGAGCTTTTTGGGCCTTGACTAATGCTCCACAGAGGAATAACATCGATGTCACGCTAAATTCTTCCACAATTTGGTGATTTAACTGTTGAGCATAATGCCACGGTGCTGCGTTACCACTCAACTAAAAGCACTTGAAACGTTTTGCTTCTCCCATGTGATGACGCACTATCAGTCGCGCAGCTAATTAATGTGAACGTCTGCCGCTGCTTCTTGGGTAATGCTGCTTTAACCCAGAGCAAACTCACTAGGAGCTGGAGAGGTGAACACAAACACAGGGGAAGTGCCCCTCTGGCTATCCAGAGCCTTGTACGATAACAGAACAGAGGAAGCATTCTCTGTGAAAACATAGTAGAGCGTTTTCTTTGTCTCCTCTCCGCAGTGTGGCCTTTTCCTTCAGACAAACCTTTGGGTTAAGCAGGAAAGATCAACAAGGGATGTATTTAATTCACCCCTTACAGCAAACCAAGCTCTCACGTTATTCATAGACTCTTTGTGAGCCAGAGGTTTATTACCTTCTCAAGGAGAGCACATGGGTCCATGTTTGAGACGCCTTGAGGACCAGTAACCTTTGGAGAGATAGTCGTCACTCCTTGACTCCTGAAGAAACAGATCCATTCATATCTCTCAGCCAGCTCCACTGTGTTCCTTGCTTCCTTGGAAACCAGCAACACTTGGGGGCATTTTGTAAAAGGAGGATGCTTAACATTTAGTATGTGGTAAAAGTTAAGTGTGTGCTACAGCAAAGCCTTGGTTATTAAATCACATCAAAGACAAAATCTATATCACATAAATAAAAAAATGATATGAAACCATATAAACCTTATTAAAGAAAATGATCCTTATCCTACAGAAGTCCTGCATGCTAATCTTAAGAAATTCCAACTATAACTGTAAAATAGATCCTTTAACAGCACCCATCCTGCCATAATTATAATAACAATAACTTTTATTTACATTGCACCTTTTCATATAGGGGAAGTAGTTATTTTCAAAATGAACTATTTAACCCATTTCAAAAGATGCAAGTACCACACTAACATAAACCAAGCACCAAAACAGAGGAGGGCAGGAGGAAAATAAAACATGTTAAAGACTAATACAAAGAAAGGGGACAGGTAGTTAAAGGAAAAGTCATCAATGATCATTTAAAAATGTTCACCGAACTGGTATTTCTTATAGCCTCTGGAAGAGAATGCCATAGTTTCGGCACATGATGATAGCTTTCTATTTATGTGATAGGTTGTATTTGAAAAAAAACAACAACAACAAACAACAACAGCAGCAGAAATCTAAGAGGCTGCCTGTCATGCTGCTTGAAAATATAGTTTGATATTATATTTAAAATGTTAAACATAGCACCCACTAGTGCATTTTGGGAAAACAGGAAGTAGGAAACTGCCATACGATGATCGGCAACGTGTGATCCCTTAGTCGTCAGCTTTTCTTTCCTCACTTTTCTTTCTCCCTTTCTGTTCAGGCAACGTCTGTAAGTATTTTTATTGTGTAACATCGAGTTAGCATTTATTTTAAATCTTGTTATTGATTATTGAGGCAGCTAAGATGCTAGCCTAGTGTGCAGGCCTAGTTAGCTTTATTAGCTCCGTTGTGTTTATGCTACACGGTTGTTTGCTAAGTGGTGCTACTTACACTGTGTATGTGATTATAGGAATTTCATCGTATTTTGTTTTGTGTTTCAGTTTCACAATGTGCCCAGTGAACTTCATGGAAATGAATCATCACTGTGTTTGAGTTTCTTTGGAGTGTTTCAGCTGAGTGGAACATAGTCCACGACACCATGACTGAATTAATAATGAAGGGCCTGCATTCAAATTCTTCATTTTCATTACCATACAGCCCTAAAAACAGTGCTGGCAGTTATTTTAAATTTAGGACAGAGTAGGCATGGGAAATCCCTAAATCACGACAGTTCTGTATCGCTAAATTCCAATCTCAAGATAAGATAGGACTTTTGGCTTAAATGTTATTAGTAAACATGTTTCTGGAATACAAGAAGGTCCCAGATCTCAATAAAGCAATATATTCACACCATGAGGCTGGGATCTACTTTTGCCCAGACTATTGTTCATATCCAAAAGTGTTATTTTGCCTTACTTTTGTTACACGATGAACATGAGTCATGTAACAAACATAATTATTCTAACTTAAAACCACAATCTTTTCCTAAACCTACCCAATTAGTTTTGTTGCCTCACCCTGAAATAATTTTGTTAAGATTTAACAATGTTAAGTTTAACTTTTACAATGGGATAGGTGGAGTCTGATCCATCGCAATTTGCCAGCATAGTTATAGTAAGCGATTTTGTTCCTTTCCATAATTTGCGCTTTTGACAGCATGTGGATGTTGAACAGAGAAGGCCTGAAAATGACGCCTCGGGGGATAAGATGTCATTTTTTTCTTTTTTTACTCTGAGATATGTAATGAGAGATCAAAACAAAGAAGTCCCTGTCCTTCAAATAGGAGTAGAGACCAGTCAGGACCAGTTTAGCACTGTGCCACAAAGTCCCATCCAGTTTTCCAGTCTGTCTAGTATTATTTTGTGGTGGGCCATGAGGGATACAACTCTGAGATCTAACAATACTAACATTAGCCCCTTTTAGACTGCCTTTTCATTGCGGGAATATTACGCCGTTATTTCGGCCCGTTGTTACTCTAAACGCTCGCCGAGGCAGAAAGGCGTAACAGAATATTACGCCTCTGAGACGGCAACGGAGGTAGTCCCAGAGCCGCATCAGAGGTGAGACTAGGCAATACAGCGCTCTATCTAAACGCTCCGAGCACCCGAGGCGGAAAGATGTGACATAGTGAAGACGTCTTACCAGGGTGACATGGCACTGGCGGATTTAACAACTCGAAGAAGAAGATAAAATGCCAGTAGTTGCTTGTACAAGGGCGCTGTTATACGCATACAACATGTTTATGATGCAGGAACTTCACTTGCGGTTGAAGAGTTGACGAGCAAAACGTCACCTTTTGTAGTTGTTTTGATGCATCGAGCTATTCATGTTTCCAACGCTCATTGAATACGTCGTACGACCGACGAATCCATAGACAAGACCACGGCCGCGCTGTGGGACGTATCACTCTTTCCGCCAAGCTATCAATACGCACACACCATTGCAGTGTTTCGCCACAAAAAAGTTCTATCTAAATGCTACAGTTCACGACATATTTTGACTCGCCTTTCCGCCATTACGGCAGAATTGTCTAAAAGGGGACTGAAACTGTGTTGTCATTGATCAACTCAATGACAACACAAAAGTAGTACTGTTGGTGCTGGCTGGAAAAAATCTACTCATTTTTAGGGCCAGAAAGGGTGTGAAGTATGAATTCAATGACTTTTCAATGACTATAAAAATTGGAAGTTTGATATAGGCCTCGAGTTCATTAGTGAGTTGTATGCAGAAGATCTGATGTCATATATTTAATTTCTTAAAAAAAAAAAAAACCCTGTAGTATACAATATCAAAGAAGCAGGAAGAGGATTTCAGATGTTGCAAAATGACTGGCAGTGAATGGCAGTTGAAAAAAGTCTGAGATCGACTAAAGTATACACTGCATACACTGATGCACACAAAATGGGTTGAAGACGGGGGATCTCTGCTCATGGCGAGATGTCAGAATTAGACTGGCCTGGTCCTTTAAAGCATCCGTCCATCCATCTGTCCATCCATTGTCCTCCGCTTATCTGGGGGCAGCAGTCTTAGGAGGGCATTCCAGATGTCCCTCTCCCCAGCCCGGCGTTCATAGGCTAGATGGGCTTTATAATCCCTCCCACATTTTCTGCTTCTCCCAGACTGCTTCCTAGTTGGATGTCCCTGGAACGCTCCTAACAGGAGGCGTCCAGGAGGCATCCTGAATAGATGGCTGAACCACATCAACTCATCAATAGGAGCTACGGCTATACTCTGAGCTCCCTCCAGATGTCCGAGCTCCTCGAAATGGTTGTAAAAAGAAGTCTGATTGAAGAGAAGAATATGAAACAATTGATGTATTACCTCTCTTTGGCCCAATATTTTTGGAATTCCACATGGAGTTTGATGAGACCACAACCAACCGTATCAGCCTCATTACTTTTCTAAGGGGAGCATTCAGCTCAGAAGTGACAATGAACCTCATTCATAAATGTTTTTCTCATTATGGTTCTAATGATTTTCTATGATCAAATTATTCACTTTTGTTATTGATTTTATGGATAGTCTTGAATCTTTTAACCTCACTCAAGCATTACATGAGTCCACACATTCATTGGGACACACCTTTGATCTGGTTTGTTACAGTGCTTTTCCCTGGCAACTAAAACTATGAATATATATTTCTTATAGATTGTGTTGACACAATTTTAGGCCAATTTCTAAACTTCCATTTTTATCAAACATTTTTGAAACTTGGTTTCAACACAATATTAAACTTGTACGTGTCATTATAACATACTTGAGAAGTTTCAGACAGTTTTTAGAGCTTTATAGCACAGACTCTGCACTCCTCAAGGGGACACACTGTGGTATACAACAAGGCTCAGGTTTTCCCACCAAACATTAGACGTCTGATAGACGTCCAGATCATGTCTATATTGCGTCCGTCGGTCCAAGACCAATTCTGGACCACTACACGACGTGCAAACTAGGTCTGCTATTTGGACGTCTAATCATGACCCCACTTGGACGTCAATATGCAGTTGAACATTTGAACGTCGGGCTAGGTCACTTATTTCGACGTCTAAGACAGGTGCAGGTAATTGACATGATGTAATTTATTTATTTATTTATATTATTATTATTATTATTATTATTATTATTATTATTATTATTATCATAGTAGTAGTAGTAGTAGTAGTAGTAGTAGTAGTATGGGCATGATGACATATTTTGTGATTAAACATTATTTTTGAATATAAGTCATATTTTTGTTTGTTTACATTTTTGTTTTTCTCTTTTAAAATAGTGTTATTCTGTTTATTACAACAATAAAGGTGTAGCCTTTGGGGAAGGGGGGGGGGTGTTACAGTCAACGCCATTGTGATTGGCTGAGGCATTGCGTCATCAACGTACATCATAAGAGCCACTCCCATTGGGCCAGGTGTTTCTCTACGGTGAAAGCGAATGGCCTCTCGGCTCTGTTCTCGACCACTACAACAGCAATCCGAAGCGTCGTCCACTAAATTGCAGGTAAGTTCGGTCAGCACATAGACCCATAAGTTAATTTTATGTTCATTTATGCATTTATAGCGTTTGCCGTTTTAGCTTTATGCCTCAAACCTGTTGTTGCTACAATTAGCATTACATCTGCTAACGTTAGCTTTTGAACACGACCAATTTAGTTTAACGTATAACGAAACCGGCGAAAAATAAATACATGGAGTGAAGCGCTGGAGCCGTGGGCCATTACACGACCGTTATCGGCAACAGGCCTCCAGTGTTAACGAGCAGGAGGGCCATTGTGTTGAGCTGGGGAGCGGCCGGGTGTTAGCAGCGGATGCTAACCGCTAACGCTAGTCGAAGTTGGCATCGAGCTACCTCACAACACAGCCATCTTTCTTGTTACCGGTCGAGGCTTTATTTGTCGGTGACAGCCGGTTATGGGTCCGCGGCTCCAGCGCTTATTTCTTTTTCTTTGACGTGCTGCTGCTGAGATAGAGAGAGATTAGCACTTGCTAACACCCGGGACAGCTAATGGGCTAGCAGCACAGACCAATATACAGGCGGGGGGAGGGGGCGCTTCAGACACAGCCACGTGGGGGTTTGCAGCCAAACAATTTAGTGCATAGTACTGTATTGTAAAGTTTTAGTAAGATGTTTCTAAATCCTTTTTTCTTATCCTTTTGTCAGGTGGTGTTTGGTCCTCCATTTGAAGGAATTTTGTAACATATTTTTGCTTACAGATATGCAGACTTGGTGTATGACCGCCGTTTGCCTTTACATATTTCTTATCATTTGTCTTTATCTACTTGCAGATGGAGTCATGCAGTTCGACAGTCAGGCCACAGAGGACAAAATAAGGAGCCATGCTTCAGAACATCTGAAGCATGCCCCGCAAAGGAGTGGAGGGGGGGGGGGGGGCTTCACCGCCACTCAAGACTAATTTTGTGATTTACATGTTCTACACTGTAGTTGCTGTTCTCAGTGTTCATAGGGTTATTACTTTTATATACAGTATATATTTTATATTCTTATAATTTTATAGTCAGAGTACTTGTATTTTACCTTTTTTTTGTATTTTTTATATACACGTTTGTATATACTGCCTGCTGTTGTATTGTCAACTGACGTCTGGAAAATAAAAATGGGTGACAAAACAGTCAGGATTTGATTGTGATTTATTATAACGTGACTGTAGAAACGTGTCCAGAAGGTAGGAACCTGTTTTCCTGTACCAGCTAATTTTACTGTAGTCATTTGGTTATGCATAGGAACTAAACCAGTAAAAATATATATATATGAATAAATAATAAGAATTATAAAAATCCGTTCAATTTCAATAGGGCTTCGCAGCCCGACGTCGGCGCTCGGGCCCTAATGAGTTATAATTTGACGTAGAAAAGACGTCCACAACGACCATATTTGGACTAGAAATAGCTCCTGCACGGCGGTACTGTGAACGTCATAAATGGACGTCAAGTATACGTTGAAAGAAAGACGTCGTCTGGAGTAACAGTCTGCACCTTGAGGTGACCAAAATTAGACGTCCAAAAATGACTTGGAAAAGACGTCGTTTGGACGTCTCTTTGCGCAGTGGGTTAGATCCAATTTTAATTTCTATACACATGCTTCTACTTGGTCAAATCATCCAATGCCACAGCGTCTCTTGTCACAGAGACACATCTTCCCTTGATACCTGATGACCCAAGAAGTCAAGCTGCAGTTTTAGACTCAGCAATATCAACAGTTTCAGTTGCAAACACTTTTCTTCAACTCAGTAACTCAAAATCACAAATCATATTGATGATCAGTCCCGCCAAACCAGATCAAATCAGTTTCATTGAAAGTCACCTCAGAACCGTATCTGCTAACATAAAGAGCGCCAAACCATGAATTAAAATAGATGTCCAGTCCTGCTTCCTTTGAATAAGAGCCACCTCCTGCAATCTTATCATGCTCTTCAAAAAGTCATTCCTACTTTTGTCTTTTCAAAACTTGACTGCTGCATCGATCAATTATGCTTGGATAATATAACTTACCTCCACTCTTAATGTACGTCTGGGTCTGACCCCAAACTACTTAGTGGAAATTTTGACCCAATATGAGAAAGCTAGCAGTATTTTATCTTCTGGTGGGACACTTCTGTTTTTTCCTTGACACTTGACATTTTGAATTGTTTTCAACTATTGTACTGTTCTAACTTTCATCTTTGTATGTCTTCTCTCCCTCAACGTCTTTGCATTATTTTTTCATCACAAATTTAACATAAGCTATGTCTTGCTATTGCTTGGCCTCACTGTATGGTTTTTTGTTGTTGTATTGCCTTTAATCCAGCCTTAACTTTGTTAAAGCAAATTAAAGAATGAAAACACCCAGCCGATGTATGAATTACGAAAGAGCAGCACACATTATAATTTCTATTAAGAAATTCATTCACCATATAGGTTTACCTGCTGATTCATCTGCTGACTAGGAGAGAGCACTTGCGCCAGGGAGAAAACAGCTGAGTCCGGCTAACCTTCTTGTGGGCTAATGACTACGAAGAACTGGGCAAGCTGGACTCCATAGATGGAGGCAGTGGCCCGTCTTTTCCTCAACTCTTACTTTCTCAAACAACACATTAAGGAACTTTGCTTAGCCATTGTTGTGTTGATAATGTTATCTACAACCTACAAGCAGAGACCATGCAGGAGTCGCTTGTTTTCCTCTTTCTGGGAGTTGACAGGCTCAGGGAGGACCAGTTTATAGGTGTAGAGACCAGAGAATGTATGGTATTCATAATATGGGACCTTTAACTTCCAGGTCAAATTGATCAGGTGATGCTTTGATTTTGCACTCAGTGGATTTAGATTGCCAAAAAATGAGGGTGAGTAACTTTGATCAGTAAGAGGTGAGGATCCGGGTTTCAGCTCAAATGTAGAGGCATTAATTCTTGCCAACACCTGCACCTGCACTTTCAAAGGTAGCACTTTGACTTATTTTATGCTCTCTCAAATCTTTTTTACTTAACATACTTCCCTATATTAAGGTTGGGAGGGGGCTGGTGAGGCAAACTTTTGGTGACCTTGCTGGCCTCATCAGTCTTGCCAACCCGAGTGGGAGCTGAGCCGCACACTGTTTTAATTGTCTTCGTTAGAGTTACAGAATGTGCTTGGTCGCGTTGGAGGCAGACGATATGACAGTGACCCTCATCATCACAGCCTCAATGTCAGGCTGTGATAATAGGAGGGTTATTTAGTTGCAACAACTGCTGCATGAGCTGAGTTCTACCGTCGCCTGGAGGAAGTAAATTTTGCTCTCTTGCCTAATGCCCTTAGTAACAATTTTCTGTAGCAAATAGCAGCTACAGCAGAGACAGGCCATCCCATCAAGAGGAGGAGCCTGGGACAAAGAGTCTTTTCTGCTTCTTACCCTGTGGCTACAGTATGTTTAACATCGCCTTCCAAGAACGAGGCACATTGTGCCGTCTGTGTGGGATTAGGAACATGCACTTGCTTAAGTGACAAACAATTGAGCTTAATTTAGCACCAATGTAAACACACAGAGCCTCGTTATGATGCCAGTGACCATCAAAAGGGCAAATACCACGCATTCATAACACTCTGAGTGAAGTACTTAAAAAAAAAAAAAAATACAAATTTTACATGAAGAAAACAGATTGCTGGAAAATGTTTTGCAATGTGTAGACTTTTTGAAAATATCTTGAATAATCTACTAGTCACTAGAAACTGAGAACAGAGCTCTAGGTGTATTCTGATGAGTTGGTAAACAAAAGGCTCTCTTAGCACAGTTAAAGACCTCAGTCTACCCCGAAAATCAAAGAGCACAAAGATGAAGCATTATTCAGCTTAATGTGCCTGGAGTTTGAGGAAAAGGTCAGCGTTAGCCACGAAAGTCTGCACGTGGAGTTGAATCTGGTGATTTTTTTTTAAAAGTCAGGGCTGTTTTAGGCCATCAAATAATAGGTCTGTCTTTGATCCCATTCTTCGAATGAATTCAAGGCCACAATCAGGAAGAAAAATTTGGCGGATAGTTCAATTCTATCCTCTGCTTTTGAGAGTTAGAAGACTAATACTGTATACACACAGAACCACAAATACAGAAAGAAGACACTTGTTCCTTAATTACCACAGGAGATTGCAGCAATATATATATATACGCATACAATATGTCATCTACACATTCATTGTGCTTAGAGGGAATTCTTTTAACAAGTCATTATGATCAGTGTGGGTTCGTCCCTCATCCTCTCAAGGCAAGAAACGCTGTTCATCATTTAGCAGAAATCGTCATTTCTATTGTATAACATAACTAGAAATCAAATTATTTAGAATGAATATCAGCCGATACCAGTGTCCTGGGTTTGATTCCCGGGTTGGGCTTGGGTTCCTTCTGTTTGGAGTTTGCATGTTCTCCCCGTGTAAGCGTGGGTTCTCTCCAGGTTCTCTGGCTTCCTCCCACAGTCCAAAGACATGCAGGATGGGGATAGGTTCATTGGTGGCTCTAAATTGCCCGTAGGTGTGAAAATGAGTGTTAATGTTCTCTACATGTTGGCCCTGTGCGTCATGTCCAGGTGTACCCTGCCTTCGCCCAATGACAGTTGGCCTCTCCCCCCCGGGACCCCCCAATACAGGATAAGTGGTAGATGATGGATGGATCATAACTCAATCACTACCAGTTCTCTGTTGTATAATGCAACTGTAAAAGATACTGTATTCGTCAGCATTACTTAAAGGTCCTGAATTTGAAATTCAGAGCATCAATATAGCAGCGAACAACTTAAAAAAGTAAGGACCTAGGGTAGTTATGTCTACATGAGCAGAGAATCAAATAGTTTTCCCTCTGTGTGTGTTGTAATCATAGCTTCTCTGTGCTCTGTTTTCGTATCTAGTGCATCTGAGTTCCATTGTTTGTGCCGCACTGACTAGCTAATTGCCACCACTCTTTATTGTGCTCATAGGATGTCCCAACCCACAGTGTCATCGCTGACATGTAACGTCAGGTCAACAATGTTATGTCTGTCAGCACCGTTGACATTATTTACACGATCTTAGCGCCGTCAGCTGCTAGCTCTGACTCAGAGCCAGCTGAGAGCCATGTAGAGGCAATCCCTCAATCACAGATGCTCTGAATTTCAAATTGTAGCACCTTTGTGCCACCACTGTGTTACATAACTTCCTACCAAAGATAGTAAAGAACATAATGTAAATTACAGTTTATAAACTGCTACAACAGCTTAGATCTGATTGAAGATTCTGTTCCCCTCCAGTGCCAAAGACACTGAAGCTTTACAGTCATAACAGCCCAACATTGATGAAATTAATAAGGCATTAATGGAGGTACAATTAAACTCTGTTTCAATCAGTTGCAAACAGTTGCAGCCCACAGGCGAGAAAACGTTCCCAGCTTTGGTGCACTCTGGAAGCACAAAGAAGGTACCATTGTGTACAGTGAGATCTTACTTAACCTTAACCAATAGTTAAATGTTAGGGAGTCCTTAGTGTAATTAGCTACCGTATGCCCAATTTTTTCTGAATACTGTCTCTTCATATTTGAGTGACCTGAACTTTAAGACCCCGTTCATCTACCATCATATATTTTATAAAAACATCCCTTCTTGTGCAAGAGTACAACTTAGCATCACGTACTGTCCTGTTTACTGTAAACTATTTTAAAAAAGCTAAATCTTAAACCTGCATAAACATATTATTGTTAGATTATCTTCTCAATTGATATTCTGAACAGTTGCTTATTGTCATGATTGTGGGTTTTTGTTGTTTTGGTCTCTGGGTTTATTTTGTAATCATTCTTTTTTGTGTTATCATGCGTTTTTCTTGTCTTGTCTACTGTCCTGACAGTGGGTTTTTGTAATGTTTGTTTCCTGTTTTATTTTGTAGTCCTTCTGTCACGTGTGTGTTGAACTTAATCAACCCTTGTGTATTAGTATTTGTGTTTCCTTTCTGTTTTGCTTGGTCATCTGCGTTATCCCGGATGTGTGTCCACCACCTGATCTGTCCTGCATATGTCCTGGGGCCCAAGTCGGTTTTACACCGCCGGGATTGCAGCTGATAGAATGAGGCTGATATACACCATGCCATAAAAATACATCTCAGCAACACATTCATTTGTTTTAAGTTATTTTTTCGGCTTTTTATTGTGGGAGTACAGAGTGAGAGTTACAGGGGAAAGAGAGAGGGACGACATGCTTTAAAAGAGGACCGGGATCGCTGCAGGGAGCCTCGGTACATGTGGCGGTAACTCTATCACTGAGCTTTCAGCGCAGTTAACGCATTTAGTTAATCAATCAGATCTAGTAGTTCCCTTATGATGGGGCAGTAATAAGTATAATACAACTTACGAACAACACTTGTCAACACTTGTTGACCTGATAATACAAGCATTTATAAAAATGCTTTTTAATACTCTCGCGTGAAACTCGCGTGACGGCATCGGCTTGGTAAACACGGGAGTGGCGTCTACGTTGCGGTAGCGTTAGTAGCCGAGGATAGAAGCGATCAGGCAAGTGTTCTTTTAAATAAACTCCTGGTGTAGGCAACTTACAAACTCTACTACTGCAGAAGTTTGGTAACATTCCATGCATTATTAGTGGGGAAATTTACGAGATATACCCCCTGTACCATCGCACCAGTACTAAGCCATTCGGCTGATCGCCCTATATACCAATGCTGACCATCACTAAAAATGCTTCTGAGGGGGTATTTGGCTGGATGTCATGGTGGAAATGACCAAGGGTGCATTTTACTCCGAACCATCACGTTAAAGCTGTAGTCTACAATTTGAAAGATTTTTCAATTGAGCCAAAATTCATCCAGTAGTAATCTCGAAAATCTTTCAAACTGACCGTTGTCGATTTTAAATAAAGGCAGATTCAGCAACTGCATAGCTTATTTCTCGCCTAAAATGTTTTCAGAAACACATTTTGGTGCACTATTTTTGTGTGAGGAGCACAGAGGGGTGTGTGTGTGTGGGGGGGGGTGTGTGTGTGGGGGGGGGGGTATTATTTCAAACCTTTCAAATCGTAGACTACAGCTTTAACGAGTTGATAACAACTATACAAATAAGTACAGTAGTCTGTAAAAATAAAGCTCAACAGATTCTGAACTGACAGATTTCAATAGGAACAAAAAGGTACAATTGGTAAGAATGGCAGGTGTTATGGCTTCATGGATTTACTGCATGTTAAAGACATTTTCCTATAAACCCTGTACTGTTGAGGCTGATGTTTGGTTAATTATAATCATGCAATATATGGCAGTGTTTAATTTCTTTAATGAGCTCAAGATTCAAATGAGAATGTGTTGCTAACGTATGGGTTAAGCGTATGATAAAGCCTTTGTCTTGATCCCTGAACTGGTTTTTCACTTCATTCACACTGGGGTCAGAGGTAACCTGGCTAATTAAGGGTCCCCCCTCCCCTTTTGGACAACCTCATCTGAGCTTTATGTTTTCACTTTCATGGTCCAGCAGCTCTGCCTGGTACTTCTAAGCTAATTTTGCCTTGCCTGCACAGCTTTAGGGGGGTCTCTGATAATCCACAGACACTTTAGGTTCAAACTGTCAGGAAGTATTTGCCCAGGAAACCAGGATTGTTGTCAGAATTCACTCTGAAAATAATACAGTATGAGAGAAAGTGTTCCCACAAATAGCTTTCTTGCCATATCAAGTCAAACCCTCTTTTGGAACAACTTGTAAATGAGAACATATTTTTCCAACCATCACCCATGCGTTTTGCACATGGACACAAGTGACGGTGGCAGGATATGATTCTCATGCTGAAATAAGTGGTACAGTGCGAAAGGATTATGTTACTCTTTCAACAATAAACGCACTGATATGCAAAAGAGGAAAACTGTACCACAACAATGACCTTAAAAGAACTTCACCAACATCCAACTGCAGAAACATCAGACTTATCTTGCAGAAAGTACGGGAATCAATGATATCACATTCACATGCATAGCTGTGACAATTGGCATACATAATCGAAGATGCTTTCCTTGTAAGCACGGAAAATCTGTAAACCCAATGCAGATACCTATATATTAAATGTCTGACAGTTGGAATTTTCTCTCACAGATGCTTTCGACAAACTTAAATACCTGACGGGGTGAAAACTGCTTCCCAGCAATTATCTAAGATACATCCTAGTTATCTAATATTGATATCAAAGCATCTTTAGAGGATATTTACGGTGTTCTTTGTCTTCCAAAGTTAATTTTCTCATCTTTAGACTCTCACGTTTTCCGGGTTCACTTGGACGTACCAGGAATGAAATGAATGAAAATATGTCAGTCTAGTGGAGCAAATAGGATTACATTTGTTGAATGCCAAACGTCTGGATACAGGAATTCTGTCAAGAGATAATCCCCCCTTATGGATTTAACACAGTCCACTCTCAGTCCAGAACTGTATTTGTGTCTCAAGAGCTGACACAGATGGAGGAATTTCTGAAGCCGAACTCTAATGTTGAATTTGTGATTTGAAGGAATGGAAAATAATCCAGTTTGGGAGAGGTGGTATCAAGGCTCCACAAGACAACATTGTCACCCCTAACGCTCCTTGGTAGACCAGCATGTTGGTGGGCTTACCTTCAGAACTTCCATGGGCCGGCCGCAGGGAGGTGTGACATGGACAGTGGAGGTGTGTTGGCCACCGTGACAAAAAACGTTCCTGGTCCTCCTCTCTCCGTCCTGCCTGTGCTCTTGATCCCGGTGATGGGCAAACGCTGGCCGGTCTCGGACCCGGACCTGTGACGTAATGGCTGGTAGAGGGTGGGAACTCTGGAGGCTCTTGTAGAGGCCATGGAAGTCCGGGCGAGCACTGGGGACCCCAGCCCACCCAAGGGCAAAGAGAGGAAGGAGGAGTTAACCAGAACAGGCATAATAATGTGCTGGTGTGTATACTGTGCATATATAGTGTGCCAGTGGGATTTTTTGGCAAGCAATACGAGGTATTGTAGTGGAGTACAATGTTATGACTGAGTGAGAAGGAAGCAAAAGATTATTTTACCGAGAATATGTTATTGTTCTGCATTTTGTTTTAGGGAGGTTATGGATTATGAAAGATTGGTGTGAAACATTAATACCTTTCCATCTAGTATAATTTCATGATATGACCTTCCTTGAGTGAATACCTTAAAAATATAAAACATCTCGCTATAGAAAATCATCAGCTGCAGACATGTATTTAAAATCCATGTGATAAAGGTGAATTAACGTGCGTGTCCACCTGACAAGAGTAAATCCTTTATTCACATCTGAAAATGAAAATTCAACAGTGCATGCAACCCCTTTCACGAATACATATTAATTTTATCCATTGTTGGATATAGAAATATTGATCGGAGCAGCTTTAAGGGACAAATTGGTTGTCTTACTGTAACTCCTAATTAACCCTATTTTATTCGGAAGAAATGGCAAATCCCTAGCTGAACTGAGGCATTACATCAATCACTAATTAGCTTAATTAGCCCACCATCAGTGGCCAAATCTGTTTGGTAAGATTAGGCCTAAATTTGGTTTATCCTCCATATCTGCAAGAGTATGCTTTGAGGGTAAGCTGGTATTTGTCACTAGACTTCCAATAACTGGCCTGTTGTGAGGTCTGAGTACCTGTGCCCTTTGGCAAACACAATGCACACGACTTCCCAGCTTTAAACATGCAATAATACACTGAGCAAAAACTTGGCACTATACTTCCTCTACTCTTATCCTGTCCACTCTTCAAATCTGTGGCATATTTGAGCGGACAGCGCCTGCTCATCCTAAAATGAAATAGATCTGGCAGTGCACATGCTGTCAGGATGAGGCATTCCCCAGGAAAATGATCCTTTTGATAAAACCACTTCAAATCCTCTCAGCCTGTGTAGCTGTGCGATAATCGCACTAATTAGGCTGGCATGTCAAAATTAGCCCTCGTCTGTAGCTATCACTTCAATATCCCCAATGACAACGCTTCAACACTGGAAGGGAAACTCAATGATCTTTCTTTCTTTCTTTAACCCAAGAATATCTGCACTTTGTTCCTTAAAGTTGTGAAGATTCTTGTTCATGACTTGAGTCACTGAACATAATTAAATCCTAGGAATCTCAAACTGAGGCAAGAGTCATAGTGAATGTAATATGAGTAATATGAGTTAAATTTACACACGTACTTTTATCAGATTACTAAAAATGGACTAATCATAGAATGAGTAGTTGTTATAGGAAGAATTATGAGTGACTCAAATCCCAAACTATGTGTCTACGAAATATAAATCCCACAAGGGCAACATAGTGAAATGCCAATTGCAAGTTGCAGGCTAATTGAAAAATTAATATTGCATTTAAGTGGATTGTTTTATTTAAGCAATCTTTTCATTTCCATCAGTTTTCATCAGTTTACACATGCAGCTGTAAAGAAAGTCAACATTTCCTATGCAAAGCAATTGTTCAATGTGTGGGCCCTACGCTTACTTTTAAGTCAGTTGGCCCTTTGGAGAGAAAAAAATGTAGCCCACGCCTAAAAATTTAGGGTATAACCAATTAGCACACTCACAATTGCTCACACATGACTCATCAGACTACTGTTGATTGTTCAATGCTCATTCTTTCCCTGAAGAGGCAGAACACTGATTTGCAGCATCCATTTCCTGACCAAACAGCAACGCCTTGACCCACTAATAGTGTCAATCATGTCATGTTGAGACGTTGCGCTTTAATAAGAAAGACATAGTGTCTGCAGCAAAATCAGTCCCACTGTCTTCAGTTTAAAAATTGAATGTTGCCCTCCCCAAGCAAGGGCCTATTCATTGTGTAAAAAAACACAACAAGTCAATTCTCTACAGTCAACATTTAAAAGAGGCCGTTGAAAAAGGATTAGAAGCATGTGTAGCTCTGACACACAGCTGATGTGGGAATATTAGGAGCTCAAGCATAACACATTTGTCCAGCACCTACATAATGGACAAAAGGCTCAAAACAATATATAAATTAATTTATTGAATTTTCAGAGGAGCATGGAGATTTCTTACCTTTTTATTTTCATCTTAGTAAGTGAGTTCAGGGTCCCTACTTCACTAGTGCTGCGGTTTGAGGAATTAAGTCCTTTTTAAAGAGCTTTAGGGTGTCAGAACTTCCTGGTGTGACACAATCTCACTTGCAAGCTGACATGGTGACGAGTCCCAGATGTCATGGCTTTTGTGGTTTAATTGGACATATGAGTTTGAGGAAGGAGGATGAGCAGTTATTTTTGCAACAGGAGCAGTTATGTAGCACATTATCTCCATTCATTTGTGCTGGTGAATTGACCTAATTGAGTCATGTTTTTTTTTTATATTTTACCTAATATGTTATGGAGTAAAAATCTTAATGACTGCAGGACCATGACCATGTCTGGGTCATCCATTCCCTACAGTCATTGTAGGAAATTGGTAAGCGCTATCTTCACAGTACAAATGACGCAAACAACTGAAGGCAGATGATTGTTTGAAATCTGGATTTATTGGTTAAAAATCCAATACACTGTCAAATGTCCTAGAGTGCTCAAAAAGGCACTAATAAATAAAATGTATTATTGTCATCATTATTACTTCTGTTCTGTTTCTTGATTTCTTGTGTGCTTATTTTATGCCTAATCATTTTTTTCTTGTTTGATCACAACATGACAGAAAATTACAAGAGAAAAACCTGTAATGTGTTATACTGACATGCGGAATGTCCATAAAATGATATGTATTCCCATGAGATCAGGGTGGAACATTGAGATGAGATCAGAGTAGAATATTCCCAATCAAATCAAGGTCACAGGATGTGTATCGTTAACATTGCTACCGCCTTGCGGTAGGCTAATGCCGAGACAAAGCAGTGGAGTAAAGTTACAAAGCGTACAGAGCCAGATTTAACAAGTAAAATTTCATCCTCGCTTCGACCACACACTTTTTCACAATGTAGGAGTGACAACTTTGTGTACGTCAATTTCTGTAACCTGTGTGGCATTACAGCTAGCTAACTAATGGACAGCTGGCTGGAAGAAGAAGAAGAAGAAGAAGAAGAAGAAGAAGAAGAAGATTTTTTTGATTTTTCAAACACACTTTATTTACATGTGGATCATTTTACAGTTTCACTAAAGTGCTGTAGTGGTAAAAGGCAATGTTAGTTTATATATATATACATAGCTAAAAAAGATAAATATATATATATAATTAAGACCACTACTCAGATAAAAATTGTGCAAAATGCAGGTCATCATTAAAAACAGTGCAAAGAATATTGTTGAAACACCAGATGTTTTTAAAACTGTCCAAGTCGTGAATCATTTTATAAAACCTGAACTCCAGCCTCAGTCTGCACTTTACATTGCAGCGCCAGACTGAGGCTGCCTCCTGACCCACTCCGTTCTCTAACTTGCGTTTCCTGGACACGTAAATGGCCAGCTTCGCTTCCCCCAGCAAGAAGTTCAGTAGCTGCCATTTCTTTTGGTTCACTTTCCTATATTTTACACTGTAGATGAACACTGGTACACAAAAGGTTTCGTTAAAAAGGTTAAAAACGTTTGTTAAAAGAGTGAAGAGCTCAATGAGTCTCGTACACTCACTAAAAACATGAAACACTGTTTCACGAAGGTGGCAGAAAGGGCACTGGTTCGACACATCATGGTTAACAACAGAGATAAAAGCATTCGTGGCAATGGCACCGTGTAAAATTCTCCACTGGAGGTCGGCTGTGCGTTTCCTGAGGGGGGGTTTGTATAAAACCCTCCACTGTGGACCCACGCCCCCCAGTCTATCAGTCCATGCAGAGGGCGCTCTGCCACTCAGTCCTCTCCTGTTCAGTACCTTCACGCAGTTTTTGTAAAGGGTTTTCGTGTCTGTGGCCTGCAGGATGAGTGTGTCAGGTTGCTTGAGGAGAGGCCCACTTGCCTCTCCGAACTGGGGGGTCACCGAGATCTCTGGGAAAGGATCTGTATCTTTGGGTTCGGTTCCACAGCCATACTCCATCATTAGGACTCTTTCTCTTCCAGACAGCCTCTGTCGCCACGCCTGCAGGACCTTCATCACCATCCTGGTGGACTGGAAACCCAGCAAGGAGCTCACAGCCTGGGAGTCAGTCAGCTCTGGCCCTGCAGCGTCCACCACCTGCTCCAAGACCAGGATCTTTTCCCGGAGCAAGGCTGCCGTTAGTCCAGGAGTGGCTCCGCTGGAGACGTCCAGCCTGGCTCCGTAGACCAGCGGCTCTTTTAACAACCAGTACAGAGAGTTAGAGCTTTTCCTAGAGCTACATTTAAATAGGGCCCACGATTTAAAAACACCCTGATAAAACGGAGGTAACCCCTTTAACTTTAAAAAATTGGTATCAGTTAAAAACAGTGCAGCATCCAGTCCCAGGTTACTCACGCGTCTCAGAATGCAGCTGGCCACTTCCCTCCACACCAGATTTGCCGGTCCTGTTAAAAACCTCTGTATAAACTGTATTCTAAAAGTTGCGGTTCTGCTGGCCAAGTGGATGAGGCCCTGTCCCCCCTCCTCTCTCGGTAAAAAAAGCACCCCCTGTGGCACCCAATGTAACCCATCCCAAAAGAAGTTTACAATTTTTGCCTGAATCTGGGATAAAAGACCTGATGGGGGATCCAAACAGGCCAGGCGGTGCCACAGCAGTGAGGCTACAAGATTATTAAGTACGAGTACTCTACCTCTGAAGGACATCTGAGGGAGTAGCCATTTCCACGCATTCATTTTCCCATTGACTTTTCCCATGATGTCTTCCCAGTTCCTTCTAACCATCGTTTCATTCCCCAGGAAGACACCAAGGTACTTTAGACCATCTCTTTTCCAGGCTAGCCTCTGTGGGAGAACAGGGAGGCCGTTACACCATCCACCCGCAGCAAGGGCTTCACTTTTACTCCAGTTCACCCTTGCTGCGGACAGAGTGTTAAAAGAGTCTGTTAAACGAATTAAAATGTCAACGTCCCTTTGATTGTTGACTAGGACGATGACGTCGTCAGCGTAGGCTGATAAAACAATGTTCTTGCTAAAACCAGGTAAAATCAGGCCATCAATGCTTGCGCGTATTTTGCAGAGGAGGGGTTCCAGGGAGAGTGCATAGAGCATCCCAGACAGAGCGCAGCCCTGCCTGATGCCTCTATGCACCCTGAAAGGAGCACACAGACTGCCATTGAACTTTAGCATACTCTCAATGTTACTGTACAACACCTGGATCTTGGCAATAAAACCAGTGCTGAACCCAAACCTCTCCATGATTTTCCAGAGGAAGCTGTGTTCAACACGGTCAAATGCCTTTTCCTGGTCTAGCGAAATGAGACCAGTCTTGATGCCCAGTGAGCTGCAGACCTCCAAAACATCTCGAATCAGGTAGACGTTGTCTACCATAGACCTGCCAGGCACACAATAGGTCTGGTCCCGGTGGATCACCTGCTCCATAGCTTCCCTCAGCCTGTTAGCCAACACCTTTGACAGGATCTTGTAATCTGTGCACAGGAGAGACACAGGACGCCAGTTCTTAATGTCCTGTAGGTTGCCTTTCTTGGGTAAAAGAGCTACGACTGCCCTGCGGCAGGACAGTGGAAGACAACCTGAAGCCAGACTTTCATTAAAAACTTCTAGTACATCCAGCGCTATGATGCTCCAGAAGGCTTTATAAAATTCCACAGTCAAACCATCAATGCCAGGAGACCGCTGTCCCTGCATGCTCTGCAGAGCGGTGTGCAGCTCCTCCATCCCTAGTGGCTGGTCCAGCTGTGAGTTGGTCTCCGTGGAGACCTGAGGTAGTTCACCACAGAACCCCTCGCACAGTGCGTCATTCTCCACGTACTCGCTGGTGAAGAGAGACGTGAAAAATTCGACAGCTCGCTCTCGTATCTGGCCAGGCTCACCTAGCTCCTCCCCTGTGCCAGACAACAAAGAGTGAATTCCTTTCTTTTGGCCATGTTTTTTCTCCAGGGAGAAGAAGAAGCTAGAGGGAGCATCCATCTCGGTGATGTGTTGCATCCGGGACCGGACCAGTGCACCCTGTACTTTGACATCTAGCAGGTTGGCTAGAGCCATTTTTTTAGACTTGAGGATTTCAACATATCCTCGATTTCCTGTGGAATCACTCAGTGTCTCCAATTCCACTATTTCAGTCTCCAGGTCTTTAATAGATCGACAGGTGTCTCTTGTGACATTGAGAGTATACTGCTGACATAAAAGCCTTATCTCTGCTTTGCCGTGATCCCACCACTGCCTAAGACATTTAAAATCAGCTTTCCTTTGTCTAAAAGAATTCCAGAAATAACTAAAAGCCTCTCTAAAACCTTTATCAAAAGTTAAAGCTGAATTAAAATGCCAGTATGCACTCTTAGGTAAAATGTTTTTGACAACAACACGACACAAAACCAAAGAATGATCAGTAAAACCAGCTGGCACAATCTTACACTCCTTAAACACATTAAAATGGTGCTTAAAGCAATAAAACCGGTCAAGTCTGGCTAAGGAGATCCTGTCCTCTCTCAGGTGGGACCACGTATACTGTCTGCAGTCTGTGTGCATCCTTCTCCACACATCCACAAGGCCATGAGAGTGGACCAGCTGCGTCAGAGCACGTTGGGAGACTGGATGAGGCTCTGCATGATTACGGTCTAAAATCTCGTGCTCGGTGCAATTAAAATCCCCACCCAAGAATAAAAAATCCTCCGGGCCGCAGCCGTCCAGTCTAGTACTGACTTTTTCTAAAAAGCTCTTCCTCTCTGTACCGTTGGTTGGAGCATAAATATTAATAAAAACCAGAGTGTGATGCTCAAACTGTGCCTTGGCTAAAAGACACCTCCCCTTTACCACATGCTCGACCTCCAGTGAAGAAGGAGTGAATGTTCTGGAGAACAGGAAGCCCACTCCCCCACTGAGTGTGGTGTTGTGGCTTAAAGCTACCTGTCCTTCCCACTCCTTATTCCAGTCCACCTCGTTGCCTTCATCACTGTGAACCTCCTGTAAAAACAGTACATCAATGCATTTAGCTCGTGCTGTGTCAAAAACCAGTGCCCTTTTCTTTGCCTCTCTGGCACCGTTTACATTCAACGTCCCCACTCTAAAAGAATTCATTATGAGGGAGATGTTAAAAACACAAACAGTTAAGGATAAAAACAAAACCAGCAGCTTCATCATCATTAAAACCTCAGTTGTTTTCTCACTTTGAACATCTGTTTTCTTAGTCTAAATATCTCCTGATCAGTGAGCTCTGATGTTGCCTTGTTTTTAATGATTTGTTTGGCTGAGTTATAAAAGTTGAGCAGATCTGGGAAATGCTGCTCCATATCGAGCCCCTTCACACCTTTGGTTCGCTGCAGGAACAGCTTAAACATTTTTTCAGGGTACAGTTTTTTTTCCTGACTGTCAGTTAGTTGAATGTTAGACATTTCACTGCAGTCAGACACCCAGCCGTCGCTATCGCTGCAATCCTCAGCAGTCGGCTGACTCTCTAGCCGCCCAGCCTTACTGCCCCCCCCATCACTCAACAGATTTTTGCGCTTACTGCGTCGCTTTTGAGGAGCAGGCGCCCCCTCAGACACACTAGTCTCCATGACGGCAGCCTCAGCCTCTGCCCTGCCCAAGCACAAATCACCTGTCACCTTCTTGTTTTCACCCACCTCACCCTTCTCCTTACTGTTTTCACCTACCTCACCCGTCTCCCCTCTGTTTTCACCCACCTCACCCTTCTCCTTACTGTTTTCACCCACCTCACCCGTCTCCCCTCTGTTTTCACCCACCTCACCCTTCTCCTTACTGTTTTCACCCACCTCACCCTTCTCCTTACTGTTTTCACCCACCTCGCCCGTCTCCCCTCTATTCTCACCCACCACACCTGTGTCCTCTCTGTTTCCACCCACCTCACCTGTTCCCTTTGCGCTTCCACCCACCTCACCTGTTCCCTTTGTGTTTTCACCCACCTCACCTGTTCCCTTTTTGTTTTCACCCACCTCACCTGTCTCCTCAGCCACCATCTCCCCACCTTCACCGACACCACTCTCCCTTTCCCCCCTCACCTCAGCACGACCACCATCCTGGTTTTGTCCCTCCTCCACCTGCCGCTCAGCCCCCGAACCGCCTTGCCCCGTACCACCGGGCCGCTCGGCGGCAGCCGGCGTCTCCCCGGTGGCAGCCGGCGCGTCCCCGGCGGCATCGGGGACGCGGGATCGGCCCGGGATCGGCCCGGTTCGGACAGGCTCTGACCACATGTCCCTCCTCACCACAGCCGAAACATTTAGCCAGAGCAGAGGTGACGAACAGTGTGTAATCAAAGTCATCTACACGCACAGTGAAGCGGTAACTGAACTCCTCCGTTTTATTGTTCAGTATCATAAAAAGCTGTCTGCGATGAGACACGACGTGTCTCAGCAGAGGAGACTTACACCCCGACAGCATTTTTTTAATGGGTGAGATGACCCGTCCGTGGCGAGACAACTCTTTGATAAGGAACTCATCGCTTATAAACGGAGGTACATTTGAAAGGGTGATCCGAGTCGCCGGCTGCGTCAGCGGCAGCAGCGGCTCAAACAGCCCGTTCACCGTGATCCCCGTCTCCACCAGCGTGTTCACGTGCTCCACCTTATCTAAAAACAAAACCACTGCCTTGTTCACACGGGCCGCAGATTTCACTGAGCTGTGCCCGATGATCTCCCCCACAGCCAGCGCCACCTCCTCCACGCTGCACGGAGACCCGGCACCAGTCTTGATGCCGTGCCTCCGTGACAGCCTGGAGAAGCCACCAGCCGCCATACCGGCGTCTGCGTGGCCCTCCAACCAGACAAAGGCTGGGCTGGAAAACCCCACAAAACTACCGTGAATTGAAATAAAACTCACCAAAACACAAAACAAGTAACTAATGCACCCACAACCAAAAGGCCATTAAAGCCCAAAGGACAAAACAACGAAAAAAATGTAAAGAACACTCTTTCACTTTCAGCTCTTCCTCTCACACACCTTCCACACGAAGAAGAAGAAGAAGAAGAAGAAGAAGAAGAAGAAGAAGAAGAAAAGCTCCTTAATTATGTTGAAACTTGATATTAATCTGAGATGCTGTAGGCCTATTAGTTCACAGGTGATTTATAAACTCAACTTGCGACTCGAACAAGTTGCAGAATATTACAGAAGTACAAAATAATGTGGCATATTTAACAAAATATTAACATAGTATCAGTATGGGCAATGTTATTACTGGCTTTTCTGCCAAGAGTTAGATGACAAACCACTCTTTGTCCATTAAGGCTACAGCCAGAATTTGTTACGTTAGCATGACATAAAGACTGGAGGCATGAGGAGCATGAGGCTTGGCTCTGTTCATAACAAACCACTAATTAACATGTTATGACTTGTGACATGTAGTGTCAATATAGGTAGCCAATAAAACATATTTTTTCTTTACCTTCGGACAGAGCCAGGGTTGTTAGCAGTTCACCTGTTTCCAATAAAGCTAACCGCCTGCTAGCTATAGCCTAATATTTAACTAACTTGGCATGTTTTGGGATCATTTCGTTCAATTGTAAGTACAGTCTCTCATGAAAATCCATTTGTATTGTTGCAATGGTACTTATAATAATCTCTGATATTATGCTCAAATAAAACTCTTTCTGGAGAAAACTAAAAATTAAAAATACGTGTGTGCGCTAGTCCGGAGCTATTATAGGTTTGTGTCACAGTGGTGAATAAGCACTGATATTCACTTTGTCAGTGTCCTCACATATTTTCAAAAGAGATCCTGGTCTTGTTTCTTTCTTGTTTTACTGTCCTTTCATCATTATGTGAATAAATTATATGAGTTTTTTTGCACAGCAAAAATCCCTGACTCCACTGCAGATATGCTGGTGAACATATAGAAGTGGATGATATTACTAAGCATTAATCTTGATTATAAATCTAGCATAGCTATTGCATCCACTGAAAACAGGAAGCATCGGTTGTGATTCAGCAATTTCCATTCTGAAACTTAGCTCTAAAATTGGTGCTTTCTTTTCCAGACTGTTTCATCACCTTCCGCCCACTTGCATGAGAGTTGAATACCAACAAAAGATTCCACAAGGCAGCAGTAGTCCTCAATCCATTTTTGGCAGTATATAGGCCTAAACATAGTTCTGATATCCTGCTGAGCAACATAAAACTCAGTCAGGGGTTAAGATACACTTGTTTTCAGTGACTTCATATGTTTTGTTTTGTTTTTTTTGTCATGAAATATTTGTGTTTGTATACTGTTCCTCATTCCCAATTACCAGCAAAAATCTCCCCTATACAGTGTAAAAAAAAAATCACAATTTAACACATCAAGTAACAATACTGCTGTCTGTGCCACAGACTGGCGTTAGAAAATATGGCTTATCTGATGTGTTTGTCTTCATTCAGGACTCCCTGGAAGAGGCTTGCCGTGTCTCTCGGCTCCATTACTGTGTGAAGCATGAAAATTAATTTTGCTGGTTGGTGTGTAAGGATGCAACTCATTACAAGGCCAGTTGTCTGCACACAAAAGGACAATTCAAAGCAACATTGTGTGTTCTCGCCCCTGGGTAATGAGTTATTCACAGGATTTAATGCAGAATAGTACAGATAATGCTTCCTTTTCCACGTTATCTATCCCATCAATGTGTGGTCTACTTCTAGACAATACCACCAGCTCTGCTTTGTTGCAACATGTGTACCTGTTCATCATTCAGCCCCCTACTGAAGCTGTTTATTGTTATAATTCATGAATTATACAGAAAGCCATATTCTCTAATCAAAGGGCTTCATCACTAGAAATACAAAATAATAGAATTGTCTTTGTATTTCTCCAACAGATCCCTCACTCTCTTTATCCCCAGCACCAATGTTTCTGATTACATATCAGCCAGTTAATTACACTGATGATTCATAGCAAACATGATCAAACACAAACTCTTGGCAACAACTACCATTGTTTTGTGGATCATGCCTTCACCAGTTGGAAAGTTGGGAAGGTCCTATGACGTATAAAATGAATTTACCATATATTTCTATTTGTTGCATAGAGTGTGGATTTTCTGAGCAGTGGGCCTTCAGAGTAAAGGGCTTATGTTTTCAGCAAACAAGCTGTCGAACAAATAGTGACACAATGGAGGGACCCCCTATTACATCCTATTAAATTGTGTTGCTTATTAAACTTGGGCCAAAATAATGTCCAGTGTAGCCTATAGTGCCATGTATAAAAGTACTTTGTAATGATGTATGTATACAATGCTAAGACATTTAAACAAAGATTAATATTTTTATAGAAGATATTTCAATTGTATCACAATTTCACCTTATAACATTTAACAAATAGGATGATTTATATTATTACGTAATGATTTTATTTTTGGATGAAAAAAGGTTTGGGATCAAATCATTTCGGGAACCCCCTGCTAACTCTGTAGACCCCCATTTTTTTTGACTGGTTCAGACTAATATCAGCAAATTGTAGCTTAGGAGTTGATTAGGTAACATACCGTATAGTGTGTCATAGTTGATAGCCGACATCTCAAGACATCCCGACGGAAGGACTAGCATAGTTTGTTTTTGTGCCTTCCACAGCATGTTTTGTCATGGCTGTCATTTATCTAATAGGAGCACAGGGCCATCTGCAAACTGCCAACAATGGCGAGGTGAAAGAGGAACGATGTTGGTGCTGTGAGGTGGAATTGTAAAATGGAGGAAACATTTATAGAATTATGGCAACACAACCTCTTTCATGTTTCCTCAAAGGACAAACATGACAGAGTGAAGAAAGAATAAAGCAGACGAGCAGGTACTTCAGCAACCTGGTGGCTATGCTATACCGGCAATGATTGGTCGGGGTTAGCATTTCGCCTTCTCTGGTTTGGTCAAAATACAACCTGACTTAAATATTAAAATATGCTGGCTCCCCCATGCTGTCTCTCTCTAATGCTAGCCATCAGCTGTCTGCAGATGTCAGGTTAATGTAAGTAAAGGTAGATGAAGTAGTGTGCAGACTTTTATGGCCATTATGAAATTGATTATTAAATTGGATGAACTCCCTCTTGCAGGTCGTGCCAGGCTTTTCTATTCTCTCGGAACTATCTTGCAAACAAAGTCTGTAAAAATGCAATGTCAGGTTTTAACCTTCCAAGTGTACTATGTTGTATTATATATATTCAGTACTTAAACAGAAACTTATAAATTAAAATTGTGATTGTAAGGGGTTTTCTGTGCTAGTATGTACGAAACACAGTTCATCCTTTTGCCAAACTGTGTGTCTACAGCACGGCAACCTCACTGTGTCGCAAAAAAAAAAAAAAAACGATTACAAGCTATCAAAAAAAATGATTATCATTCCAAAATATGAAAAAAATCGACATTTTGAATTGCAAAGAATGGAGAATGGAGGTTGCACCCTTTGATGGTTGCTCAAATATGGGATTGCTTTGCCTCCAGGGAAAACACATTGCCCCATGATAGACCATGACGCACTTCTGGGGTTGGATGCACTGGCACATCTATGACCCAACGCGTAAGCCAGTGGAAATGAAACTGCCTGTTCCGGAGAGAGTGTGCCGGCAGGGTCTGTCCCTGATTCTGGTGACCCCACTGTGACCAACAAAGTAATGGTATGACCTAATATACCTTACTGTTGAGAGGTCAAATGTCTTGTTCTCTGGCTTCTTCCCACTGTCCAATGACATGCAGGATAGGTTACTCTAAATTGCATAGGTGTGAATGTGAGTGTGAATGGTTGTTGATGGTAGATGATGGATGGATGGATGGATGGATGGATGGATGGATGGATGGATGGATGGGTCTGCCTCCGTCTGCTGGGAGACTCACTCCGTAGCAGGGTTTCCGGAGCTTTTTAGGCTGTTTCACATTGAAAGTACACTACAGAAAGTGAGTGGGACTACATTCTGTCGGGATGGGGAGGTAGTGAATACAGTAAAGTAATGTGCCCTCAAAACCTGTGTTCCCTTGGCCCCTTGTTCCCTCACCTCAAATTTTCCACGTTTCTTATATGTGTTAAACAGCCAAAATAGCCTGGCCAAATTGAGCCCAAGGAGCACCGATGTGCAAAAGTGTGACATTGAAAACATATCATGTTAATTTTCTGTTTATATTATGCCCTAAATTAGGAAAAGTAACTGAATATAAAGCAAAAAAAATGTTAACCCTCTTTTGGAGACGTTAAACATTGAATGGTGTCAAATTGACCCCAATGTTAACAGGAATGTTAAAGAGCTACTGAAGCCCATCAGCTTATTGCAATAAAATGCATTTAAAACAAGCATTGTCGCCGATACCTAAAAAGAAAGAAAAATTGATTCTGCAGTGCCGACATGTAATTTTAACACGTTCTGTGCCACCACCATATAATGTGCTGTGAAGAGATCGTGGTCATGTCACATATTTCTGTGAGATCACGTAGGTCTCTTGTCGGCCATGTCGTACTTTGCTCTCACTCTGTCAAGTTAAATGTCTGAGTGCAATAATGTTCATTCTTTTTGTGCTCTATTTCACCCTGCACTGTAAAGCACTTTGGGTTCAATTGTTGTGTTTGAATGCTATATAAATAAGCAAGCTGAAAATGTTGTTACATGTTCTTAAGTGTAAGATTTTGTGGCATTTAGCAGTGAGGTTGCAGAACAGATTTTTCTCCCATGTGCCAAGCAAGGAGAACTACTACTACTACAACTACACATACATGTAAAACCTTTAAGGTCAGGTTTGATTTGTGACATATGAAGCCAATGAAGCAATTGTCTGCTGTTAAGTTCCCCCTTTTTATAGAAAAAAAAGTTATTTGTCTTTGAAATCAGTGTGAATAGATGTGAGTTGCATTTTAGACAGTGCATGTAATTGTATATGAGTTTGTCACATGCTTCCTGCTAGCACTGTGCATGAACGTCAGAGCAGTGAAGAGTTCATCTCATAGTCGAACATAACTTCAGGGCCTGTGTAATAGCTAGACGTAGAGTCTGTTCTATCATGACGGAGGGCAAAGAAAGCATAAGATTCATAGGAAACACGTGAACATTATATTTAAATGTTAAAGTCACCTAGTGTAAGTAAATAAGATAATAAATATAGTAGTATTCTCATGTTTGGCAGGGGTCTGGTTATCGAGATGAAGGCTGTGTGTTGCTACACTAAATATTTGGGGTTCAACTGTCACGTTGCCTTTTCGTCTATTGCTATAGCTAAAGATTTTCACCAGAGGGCGCCAAATACAAATAAGAAGACAACCACTATCAGCGTCAGCGCCACTTTTAGTTTCTTTGCTTTATTTCATTAAAATATTAAAATATCAGTCATTCGCAAATGCAAATGTTTTTCAGTAAATATGTTTGGTTTAGGGTATAGATGTATCTATTGCTGTAAAAAGCAATAATTATACAGGTTTTTGCTTGTTTTTTCTTTCTTGTGACCCATTAAATGAGGCCATTTACCATTAATATGAAAAAAGATATCCTCGCAACATGTCACATCACAAGTTGCCTGTCTAAGTTTTGAGCAACTCATTCAAAGTGCCCCCCCCCCCCTCTCAACATGCGTTCATAATTTGTTTCAAATTAAAGAGGCCTGAAAATGGTAAAACTACAGTATTACACAAGAAAGAAGCTATCTGAAGCTCTCTGCAGGAAAGGTCATCTAAAGGTATCCTTTGAAATACTATTTTAAAGAATATCTAAAAAAAACAAATACTTAAACAACAACAATTTGTGAACAAGGCTAAGAAGGGTTTGAGTGCATGTTATTTCGTCAGATCTGCACGTTCTTCTCACTGTTTACGAGTGATGTGTCCTTACTCAGCTTTCTGATGACATGCAAGCTGTGTCCTGATAATCCCAAAATGTCTAAAAGGTTTTGATTATCCCACAGTGTGATCACATTATGGTTTGAGGCAAGCAGACAAATCTACAGTCATGAGCCTTGATTCGCTAGAAACTGCACATCTCAGTACAGTACTCCTACACAGCAGTGGCGTGCAGTCTGCCCTTTACTTCTCCTTGCATGATAACCTAATTACAGCAAGTCGAGGAGTCGGGACACTTCAGGACACCGACTCAAGGTTCTCTCAGCATACAAGGCAAAGTCACTTGGGGGACGACGCACACTAACCAATTCTGAAAACACCACAGACATACATTCTTATCCAGGACGAGTCAGGCAACATACACTATTTTAGAATAGAATAAATGCTTGATAATTAGACACTGCTTGAATTTTTTTGGGAACAAAGTTCGTTGTTACAGTAAGCCTGAAAGTCCTCCAGACAAGGCATTAAATCCTTAAATGGTTTTCTTTAAAGCATGCTGAGTTGTCATATCTCCATATCTTACACAGACCTACACTCCAACTCCCTGCAGTTGACAGATCCAGATGTTTTCAGGCGGCTTGCTTCCAAGGGGGCTTGGCATGTGTCCTGATGCTGATATTTCACAGGTAATCGGGGGTTTAGTATGATTTTTTTTTTTTTTTTTCAGATTATTTTTAGCGATTTTGCGAAACACTGTCTTTGATTATGAGGCAAGGATGGTTTGCAGAAAACCACACAAAGATGATCCATTAGCTGATAAAATGCAAAAATGCACCAGCGCACAGTCTGACATTGCTACAGAAGTTGCAGTGAATATAATGACATTATCTTAATTCTATGTGACCATTACATTAGGTTATGATTATGTCCATCCATCCATCCATCCATCGCTTATCCTGTATTCAGGGTCACGGGGGGCTAGAGCCGATCCCAGCTGTCATTGGGTGAAGGCAGGGTTCACCCTGGACAGGACGCCAGTCTATCACAGGGCCGACATGTAGAGACAAACAACCATTCACGCTCACATTCACACCTACAGACAATTTAGAGTCACCAATTAACCTATCCCCATCCTGCATGTCTTTGGACTGTGGGAGGAAGCCGGAGAACCCGGAGAGAACCCACGCTCACACGGGGAGAACATGCAAACTCCACACAGAAGGAACCCGAACCCGACCTGGGAATCGAACCTGGAACCTTCTCGCGGTGAGGCGACAGTGCTACCCACTACACCACCGTGCAGCCCATGATTATGTCAAACGCTTGATTAATTTGCTTTTAATATGTCTGATAGTTTATTCTAAAGGACACTAATTGTGGATTGTTTAAAGTGTACTTCACCAGATAGGCTATCAATTGTTAAAATTCCTTCCTCCAACTGGGATTGACCAATCATAGCAACTGTAAGGTACAGCAGGCCTGTCAAGCATTGCATTTCCTCACGTGGTGAAGTGGTTTGTATTGGCATTTAGAAAGGTCATGGTTTTGTTTGTTTGTGTTTTTTTGTGGTTATCTGCTTTTAACATAAGCAGTATGCTGTTAGTATGTGGAGCTATAGCTTGCTAGCTGACCTACTGCATAATAACCTACGTTAGCCTACTTCTAAAGGCCCCTTGCATGTTATTAGCTAATGCAGTTTTCAGCCGGTAGTTTTTGGAGTCAGCGTTACCTTAACAATAGCTAATTAAAGAATCAGTCGTCACCTCAGCCAACAAAATCCAAGGTTGTGTGTTCACTGCAAATTTTGCAAATTTGGTAAAGCTGCCATTGTAATCACTGTAAATTGTAAATGTGCCATGTGAGAAAAGCCATAACCATGGTTTTAAAATATCTGGGACCATATAAATGTTAATTAAAGCAAGAATTGTGCGATGATTATACATTGTACCCATTACTTTCAATTTTACTGTCACTGCACACAGATTGTGGGTTTTTATTAAGAATGTTTTGTTCACCAACATATTCTTAGACCCAGTTTTTCAAGAGAATGGCCATAATTTGGACAATAAGATGCAGGGGGAGGGGTAACACACAGTGATGAACTACTTAATTAATTCACCATGACCTGGAAAATACTATAGACACACTGAAATGGCCAAGCTCTCAAGAAGAATGAAGACTGGTGGTAAGAGGGCAACGGCACCACAGCTGACCTGCTTCAAGGTCTGATGGGATGGTGCAGATTGGGTCAGTGCTCACTTGTTGTGGTTGTTACTTATTGTCATCCATCATTTTGTTTATGTCGATCTATTCATGAATGCTAGTAGTAGAAGTATGAAAGTTGGCAAGAGTTAATGTCTGTGAAAGCACAAAAGAAGATGACATTACCAGTCCATCAAGGTCAAAGCTGATGGGAGGGGGTGACAGAGTTAATCTGTACTGGAGGGGGTGGGGGGGCTATCTGCAACTAAACACTCGGAAGACAGGATGCACATTGACAATGGGCCAACGACTGCGGGACAGTGTGTCAGTCAGGGGCCGCTCTCAGGAGGGTAGACCTTTCCATGTTAACATCTGTTCCAATGCACAACATAATCCTCTTGTACTTAAAATTCATAGTTTCCTCCCTCTGCACCAACAAAGGTCCCCTCACTTAGTCTCTCTCAGTTGTTTAACTTGAGCTACAGATCTGTGGCTTTGTGTTCATTTACATTCAATAAATGACTCATCTTTTTCTTACTAGCATCTTGTAAGTAAACGACAATAAAAGTTTTTATTTGGATCATTTGTCTGTTCTGTATGTGTTTCTTAGACAACACTACATTTATTTTATTCTTCAAAATCACCTCATAATGCGATGCTGTCTTTGTATTATCATAATGAGAGTATAGTTTATTCGAAGTGTCATCAGAACAATAGCTAGTGGGCTAATCTCAACGGGAGCTGAGACCAGGCAGAGATTTGGTGTGCATACGGGGGTGAGGAGGGGGAGGAGGGGGGGGGGGGGTACTTGGTGCACACATGGCACCAGGGTGAGCCTAATCACGGGCTCGCAGAAATCCTCACAAATGGTGAGGGGGATGGAGGCTTTCCCTCGGGTGAGTCATTTAGACTTCCAAGAAAGCATTTTGTCCCAGCAACACACTCTGCCTCTGCCGAAACATGAAGATTCATCTCTTTATTTTCTTTCTTCTTCTTGTTTTTGTGTTGCACAGCTTAGGTAGCCGAAAAACGTTACATTTTTGCAAACCTGACACTTGACTCAGCTGGTTTATAATAAACTGGACAGTTTCATTCCTCCCATTTCCTCGCTGCTGTTTCTGTGGATTACATAGCTTTTCCATTATTCAGCCTGTCATGAAGCCACAACAGTGTGGCACTCCTTTCCTTCCCCTGACACTGGAAAATCTGCAATAAGTCGAAATGCTATAATGTTCTGACAAACCTGCAAAGCCATTCTTGTAAATCAAACGTGTAACTTGACTTGGTGCTGTTTTTTTAAAGTATATACACAGTATTTTAAAATAGACTGATTGAAAGACTTCCTATTTAGAGAAGTCTATTAGCTTAGATTTTGTATTAACGTAAAGTATCTACTATCTTTAAACCTGCAATGTCCAATTCTATTTCTTTGTGGCCACTTGGCGGCAGTGAAACAAGCTGTAAACGCTGTAAACAACAACATTGACATTTTATCACCTTATTAAATTGAGATAGCAAACGTGTTAGCAAACAGTTGCCTAAATCCAACAGACACGTCACCATGCATTTGCAATTTGTGTTTTAGGATAAATCCAATATTACCTCCTAAGGAAAATATCTGACTTTTTTAGCTATGCTCCACCACCACCAGCAAGTGTGTCTGCTGTCTGTTTAGTGTTTGCAGTGTACAGTGAGTTTATCAGAGGATTTGTTGCTGATAATGCAGCTGGCTGCTGCTTCTGGAAATTACACCAAAGTATGAGAGTGAAATGAATGACAAAGTCAAAACAATGGTTGATGTTTCTGTGTAGGTCAATATGAAGAGAACAAATTAACTAATATGAAAATATTGATTTGATGCAGCTTTAAGAATACTTTAAGCCTTGTAAATGAGACACTGTTGCTGATACTGGGCCATTTTCCAGTCCAACAATTAAACAATGGAAAACAAATAATTATCGACTTACACCAAGAAATATTACCACACAGTAGGCCTGTATGTAGCCCTACTCGTTTTCTGTGGTATATTTTTTTTCAACAATTTTTTGTGTTGCTCCACGCTACAAGCTTAAAAGCTTAAAAGCTAAAATGCTAACGTTACGAGCTAAAGCTAGCAGGCTAGTCCGCATCAGAGCATCATAAAATATTAAATTACATTTATTTACAGTGTCATACCACAACAGAGCTTATCCCAGAACAATTTACACATGAGTAATGGCTCCAATGTTTTGTTTATATTATTGAAATAGAAGTACAAGTACTTACAAAGTACGAAATTAGCTTAGAAGCTAACACTTTGTTATTTTAAAAACATTTATGACTGAAGCTTCTTGTTAGCACAGTCTTTATGGATCCATATTTAGCCCACGAAATTTTAGATGAAACATTGTGGTTTCGCCCAACAATTGTGAAAGTGGAGAACTCTACAGTGTTGACAGTGATTTTAAATATTTGAATTGATTTGCACAGTCAGTCAGTCAGTGGTTTACAGGCTGCTACAGCTGCGCGGCGAGGGGGATTCATCTGTCCCATCCTGACTGTGTGCGGGTTAGGAGGAGGAGGAGGAGGAGGAGGAGGAAGGAGTGTGCTGCGGATGGATGGGACTCACTCACGGACTGCGGGAGAGTCACGGCGGTTATGCCGAACAGGCAGCGGCTTCCCTTTCTGGACTTTTCTCGTGAACTCTGCACAAGCGACTCTTCGTCCACCATACGAGGCTTTTTATTGCGCCTAAAAATCTCCTGTTTGAAGCAGAGAGAGGCGGATTCATTTGACTGACCCGGGGCCGGCTGAGACGCTCCGCTCACAGACAATACGATCACCACAACAAAAGACACAAGGTGAGAAACGTTTCGTTTCTATACAAACATAACCGGCCGGAGCTTATTTGGCACTTATTTTGTTGTTTTTAAATCAACATCCGGTTTTGTGATCACTTGTAACAGCCACGCGGTTGGGTTTTGTTGCATTTTGTAATGACTTGTACTTTATTTGGTCAATTAAAACGCTCATGTTTGTATTCGTCTTTAAATGCTATTATGCAGCATTCAGTGCAGGAACAAGTCTTTTGTGCTTCTGCCTCACTATTAGTCAACAGTGGTCATGTGCTTCTGTTTGAGTAGAAAATAAACTGGCAGCATGTCTTTTACCTGACTTCTGCTGTCTGAATGTCAGCTGTGTGTCAGCTGTTGACATGTCAACATCAGTGCTTTGTTTGCTGGTCAGATAATGACATTGTTGAGTTGTTAATGGCTTTTTGGACAGTTTAAGCACAGCGATGCACCTGAAAACTGAAGGGATGGGACAGAGAAAAATAAGCATATCTGTACTGTTTTTAAAGTAAAAACGAATCTTATTTCTGTTTCGGCTCTGTGGTCAGCTGGTGTGCTCCACTCTGTGTGAATATCCTGTTTCCTGGACTAAACAAACAATAGGAAGGCAGGCATGGCAGGCATATGATATCCTGTGTGTGTGTGTGTGTGTGTGTGTGTGTGTGTGTGCCTGTGCGCTGGTGTTGGCAATAAACAGGATGATACTTTCCTATGGGCCTCTACGAATATATGTCACACATAAAAACTAATGTAGTCTGACAGACAGCAGGTCTGTCATGAGGGAACCGACTGACACGAGTCTTGTGAGCGATAGTGAACAAAGACACGGGACTGGTTTTGTATAGGTGATGATATTAAATTTGTGCCTCGTGAGAGCAACATGTGCTCACTTTCTGTCTTTCTGACACACACACACACACACACACACACACACACACACACAGCACTCATGGACAAACTGCAAAGGCCAGCGCTGCTTTGTGTTGACTTTATTCTGGGATGTTCAGCTGCTTTTAATGGGGTCAGCGCTTCCGATTCAATAAAGCTATTAACCGTCACAGAATTGTCTAACGTGGCTGCTCTACTTGCCACCGATAGGAGTTATTTGCCAATCAGGGTCCATTACCAACCTTATCTATACACAGCGGCCTCTATGAGAGTAAAGAAGATCATAAAAGTCCACCTGGGGACGAGTGTGACCTGAGCCGGTGATGTGTTCCCACCTCTCCTCAAAGCCCCTGTTTTGTGTTCAAAGTGGTTCATCAGCATTTTTTCTTTTCTTTCCCACACATCTTTATTATTGCTCTCTGCACAGACATTTGAATGAGAGCATTTGTCAGTTGGGCTATGTGATACTGTTGTCATGCAGGTTCATACAATTCAACACTTCGGCTAGAAAACAAGAGTTCCTTGCCGGACTGGTTCTGACAGCAGTTTTCCTTCGCTCAGAAACATCAAACTCTTGATCAAAGTCTGGCATGCAAATTAAAAACACACTTTTTTAATGCACAGGTAACGAGTTGCTGTACTACATATTGTGTTTTTAAAAAACTACCAAGATCATCACAGCTTTAACAGATAAGCCTTGGCTTCTCCCGCTTTCCCTTTCGGCCATGTGTATTTTACTATGTGAACAAAGATGTGTGATGATGATGATGATTTAACGGACATGCCCGAAATAAATAAATAAATATTAAACATCTGATGTCTTGAGGCTTTGTAATGGGAGAAAGTCTCTGGTATAGTTTGTTACAGGATAGAGAGAAAATCATTAAAAACTTAAAGGTGTACATTAGTGATTTTGTATTGCACTTACATAATGCTGAAGCACTCACAAGGGACAGGTTCAATAAAATAATTGTCAAAATTGAAGAAGCAGAGCCTCTGAAATCCTGACTTTTAGCCTGAGTGCAGTCTAGCCCTCATGTCCTCAGCGCTCCCTCCAGAGCCACAAGGACATTATTCAACGCTCTGTAAAAGTGGTGGAGTAACCTTTTAAAGCAAGACTGGAACTTTTGCTGAAGAGCTGTCTAAGAAGCACTTTAGTGATTCGTTAAAATTCTAAGCTATTCTAACAGTGACACGAGTCGAAAAGAGTGTAAAAGGCAGCTAAGCCAAGTTCACACTACTACACGATCTTCAAAGTCTTCAGATTGCTGTTCTGTTCACACGACATGACTTGCTGCCTTGTAATCTGGAGTCTGGAAGTCGTTGTGGTTTGACGGGGGTCAAAATACAAGATCGGTATTTGATTCAATGACATCCAACATCCTGGGTGCAACAAAAATAACTTTGGTCCATGTTGCAAATGCGGTTCATATCACACTCAGATTTATCTCCAAGGTTTCCCCTGAACCCTCTTGTTGTCACTGGCTGTAGCTCACTGACGTGTTCAGATATTAGGCCTAAATATATGGAATCCATCTGTGATCCATCTCTTGACCCGCGTCTCCGGACACATCGCACATGGTTCCCAAGTGCCTATGTGCAAGTGCCCGGGCCGATGAAGATGCGTCTCTGATATTGGTATTTTGTGTAGGAGCACCAATACTGCCTGAGAGCAGAAAACCAGGGCTAAAGTCATGCAGTTCACCCACCCACCAGATCAGCAAGTGTTTTGCTGTTGACAGAAGTGGAGAACATGGAGGTTGTGGATTGACATTAGTATATGTAAACAGGCTTAGGCACTGAAGCGTATTCTAGATGTGTTTGTGGGTCAGCAGTAATCAATGGGCTCCAATTCAGATCAGGCCAGAGGGGGCATCTGAGTGAAGAGGCTGGGACCTGGCTTGTTGAGTTTAGTCCAATGAGTCAGTCCAAAATCCTTTATCACACATGTCTGAGTGCTGCCAGGTTCGCTGTAAATATAACAATGCTTGCAGTTCCTTCAGTAACATAATCACCGCAAACACGGTTCACACTGAAAGTTGTGTCAACAGGACTCTGTTCCTTATTGGCTGTGGACCAACTCAGCAGAGTGCAGGCACTACATCTCTTTTCCTTGTTTCATGTCTGCTTTGTCCCACAGACAGGACATCCTGAGTAAAACAAAGAGTCTGCCCGTTAGTTTCACATATTAAACCCAGACATTGTGAAACATCCCACGTTCGTTGTGTGTTTTCTTAATTTACGATTCCTGTATAAAAAACCCCACATGAAAAAGTGTTTCATGACATGAAAATACTGTTGTCTTTTGTTTGACTGTGAGGGATTTGGTCCTTTTAATGTGGGCCTGTAGTGAATAATAATGCTCAGGGTTGGTCTGTGTGTTTATTCCCCTTCAGACTAGAGCAGAAAACACTAGCACATCCCTGGAGAGGGGCTCTCAGCTGGTTGATAATTCCTCTGGGAGCTGGTTTCCATAGCATTTAGATGAAAGAGACTGCATTTAAATCAAGCTCCAATCTTTTTAAGGACAGAAATATTCTCCCTCCAAACCACCTCCTTATGAATTATTGAAAGAATGGACACAAGGATGAATTTATTGGTTAGCCATGTGAATCAGTGGCTATTGACCCCACTTCAGTGTAAACCCCCCGAGTCCCGGGGGAATGTTTGTGGGAAATTAATCACAATTCCAATAGTGTGTGCTTTATGACAAAACAACAACCGCTACAAATTAGGTTAAACAGTAGGTTGGTCATAAATCATCTTTCAACTGTTTTAATTGCACAAAAAGCAATAGTGAGCTTTGTTTTGTGCTCTGTCTTCAATAGAGATGTGTTTATTTGTGATTTCTGACCAAAATGTTAATATGTAGATGTTTTGTTCATCTACATACAATTATTCTATGTATTTGATTAGAGTGAATTCAAACATTACAAATGCAAACACACACAGATGATTTTAGATGATAACTTATTTCATTTTGAAAACAATATTTCAAAGTGAATATGGCAAAATCATTATTAATAAATAATCCTGGTTTTAAGGAAAACTCAACACAGAGCCAAAGTGAAACCAGAGCATCCTGTTTCTTTTCCAGAAAAAAACCTCATTCAAAATTCCAACTAAAAATGGGCCCCTACTTTAATTTCACATCAATTTGTACATTAAAAAAATTGTAATATTGTTATTTATTGGAATTGTCTAGTTTTTACAGGTCCAATTTTCACAAACCTGAGTGCGTTGGGGTTAAAGGTCATGTTTTATCAGTTAAAGATATTACACACCCTGAACATCCGATGTGGTTAAGGTGTCGGAGGAGCTGTTTGACGATCCGTAAAGCATTTCTCATCCAATCTGATGTCCCTTGAGGTCCTCACTCAACAAAGTGCTCGTTCGATCAAACCCTTTCCGATACCAGTATCAGGTCTGCATCCAGGTGTGAAGAGATTAAAACTGCAATCTATTGGTTTTGTGGGCAGGGACACTTATTTTATGTTTAATGACTCTTAGCATGAAACCAATGCCAATAGTTAGTTGGGGTCTTTTTTATTTCGTGGTGGACACAAATTGAACACATCCACATTTGCAACCAGAGCTCTTACAGACGTAGTAATAAATACTGAGGAAGACTTTTAATGCGGGGAAGACTGTCAAACACCACGTTTCACAAAGTGTTGTTGTGAAGTGATTGGTTCGTGATGATTGTACCAAACTAAATTAAGAGGTTTTGTTGCCAAAACTTAACTTTAGTTTTGTGGCATAATGTCATCGTGACTGAAAAAGAAAAACATGGTGCAGACACAAACGTTACTTTCAATTAAAATACATTAGTTTGAAAGTCGTGCTGAGCGACATGAATAAAAATGTATGTCCATGTACACAAGTCAGGAGATTTTGTGACATCTGTCTTTGAGGAGAAACTGTCAACATTTTATTTCCTTTTGTACGATTAATCGTGTCACTCATCATGACCGCAGGCTTTTTGCCTGTCTGACCATCAAGAGCAGGTATGAACACTTTTCTTTAAGAAAAAATTATGATGACGATTTCATCCTGTGGGTAATGGGGGCGGGACCAGATAAGCCTTGGCTTCTCCCGCTTTCCCTTTCGGCCATGTCTATTTCTTTTTTTTCTACTATGTGAACAATGATGTGTGATGATGATTTAACAGACATGCCCGAAATAAACAAATAAATAAATAAATAAATAAATAAAACATAGGCTGCCAAGTCTTTAAAACTATCATCTGTTTCACTTGCAAAGTTGCACTATGAAGGGAACACAATGGAAGAGGACAGTCTTTAAGTAACATTTTTTTTTCTTTTTCTTTAATGAAATGATTTATTCAGAATGGCTGTTTGTTCCCTCCTAATGATCCACATTTCCTATTGAGTATTTGTAAATCTAAAGGTGTGTTACTGTGCAGGAGGGAAGGTGAGATATAGATCCATGCAGGCGAGCACCTGCTTCCTGCTGGATTCATCCACAACCGCAGGCAGTGGAGACAGCCTTCAACCCAAAGTGATCTATGCAGCGTTACATTCCAGTAAAACAGTAAAAATCCCTATTTTTTTGGTTTGTTCTCCTCCTCCTCCTCCTCCTTGTCCTCCTCCTCCTCATGTGCCTCTCAGACTTGGATGTAATTTCTGTGAGGCTGAGAAAATGAAATTCACAACAAAGCAAAGCCCTCTATCACCTTTTTCTCCATCTGTGCTGCTGTTGGCTTGCCTACGAGGTTTTGGAACGAGAGGAAGACGGGGAGTGTCTTCACTGTAATTATGCTGCTTCGGTGCCTTTATCCATCCATCTCTCTCTCCTGATAACTCTCCATTTTATCCTATTTTCCCCTTAAATACACACTACACCGATGACAAGCGCACACGCAGGAGAGCGGTGTGGTGATGGTGCCGAGGCTGAATGGTAATGACCGGAAAGAGATTCCCTATGAGTGTGTGGAAGGTAAAGGAGGAGGGGGTGGACGGAAAAGGGCCTGAGCTGCTATTATTAGCCTCTCAGGCACAAACAGAAAAAGGTACATGGTGTCGAGCCTGGAAAAAATCAAACAGACGTACCCCACAGCCTTGGATCCACAGTGATCGATAGTGCTCAACGCCGTTTCACATGTTTAGAGCCAGAAGGGATGGGGGCATAGTAAGGAGAAAGACTTCTGTGAATATGGGATCCTCTGAGTCTCACATACCCCCCACAAAGTGATTTCCTGTGGAGTCGGTGCGCTTGGTGTTTCGTTTTTTTCCAACCTCGCCTCAATGAGTTTTCTTTTCTTTGGGTTGTATTTGTCAGTGGATTTACGGCGTGCGTGTCATTGGATTCCGACGTGGACGGCGGTATAGAAATGGGAGGCGGTAACGGTGCTCATCCACTACAGCATTCATCATTAATGGAGTGTGATGTGAGCTTGTTTTACCGGGTTAATAATGGAAACCTGCACGTAAACCGACACTCACACATACACACTAGAGCCCTCCAACTCACATCCCCTGCTCTTAAGAAATAAAGAAATCATCCAGCTGCAGTCACCTTCACCGCTGCAGCTGGGGATGAAGAGGACAAGCGGGGGGGGAGTCATTATCACCTGCCCCGTGGACCGAAACCGAGCACCCTGCTGGTCCACTCACACAGGCCACGAGCTCAGCGTCAGGGCCAGAGGGCTGTGGAGAATGACCGCATGTTAGCAGCAACATGGCGGACAGATGCAGGGTGTGGCGATACAATGACGAGGAAACATGTCAGAGGAAAGCCTGTAATTCAATAGAGAAAGCCGTCTTTGATCCGGAGGTCTTTTCAAGGTTGCATTGTGTTCCTAAGAGCCTCGGCGACTTCCTTTTTAAGATACATGGGTTACTTATATGAGTGTGTGTGTGTGGTGTGTGTGTGTGTGTGTGTGTGTGTGTGTGTGTGTTAAACCTTTCACCTACTGTACTGCTGGATGGGTCACATTCACAGACACATGCATTCTAAACCAACTTAACGTGTCCTTCGGCAACATTAGCCACTGTCGTCGTATGTGCAGAAACCAGTGGTGTCTGAGTGGTGGGTGATATAGTGGACTGAACTGGGGGTGGTGTGCAGGGTGCAGTTGTAACAGGTGTACACTGGGAGGTAAGATAATACTGTATCCCCGGGGGAAGACAGGGGTTGGTGAGGCTGTGGGAATGAATAGCGGTGTTAGCGTACTTGCAGAAACATTTTTTTCTGTCTTACAAACCACACCGGGGTTGGACATGTTTACTTGACAGTGGTGCTGAAATGATGAGTTTATTAATTGATGAGTCGAATGACTGAAAATGTATCCAGTTTTGAGTAATGTGAGGATTTGCTGCTTTTCTCAGTGTTATATTGTTATATTGTATTATTATATTGTGTGTGGTTTGATAGCTAACTACAAAAAATGCTTCACCGTTTTCCTATTTCTGACATTGCAAATATGTTAAATAGATGATGACTTTATTTCAAGGGTTGCAGAAATCTTTCATGTGTATTTGAGTTGTTATGACATCTTGTTTGATGAAACTGATATGAAGCCGGCCGAAGTAGTGAAATGACATTATATGGCTTGTCCTGTGATTAGCATGGAGCCACTGTAATTTATTTAACTATCCAGATGACTGGTGATCTGTGTGAATGGCTTAAATGAAATTACTGCCATCCCCTGGTAATACTTCCACAGTGCATGTGGGTAACAATGATCTGCATACAGATGGTCTCAAACTACTGCACGTCAAATATTAAACTTTCAGTAGATAATGGAAGGTTTTGTTTTGGAGTTGTGTCCCCCAGGTGAATTAAAGTCCAATATTTCCTCTTGTTTTAACCTGTTTTGGTCTCCACCAGCTACTGATAAAAAGCTAGACTGTAGATTTGTTTCACCCATTTGGAGCTGGAGCATCTGAGTTGAAATCAACTTGATGAGAGACATGAGAGTGAACCAAAACCAGTTGTGAGCCTTAAAACCAAAACAACAAGCTGGAAAACTGAGAGCAACTGCAGAGTCAGGTGATCTCAGTGGGTTTGTTTTGAACACAGTGATTTTAACCAATTTAAATAGAAAGACATATAAGTTCAGCTTTATGTTGCTGCCTTGTCTCTCACCCTTGCCTCTTTTGTTGGATTTGCACCTACTTTTCATTTAAAAAAAATGTATTTTATAACCAATAAAATATTGAAAGAGAAATGAGACACGATTCCATCTGTAGTGTAGCAGCTGTTTCAGAATATGTGCTGGTGTAATAACAGCAAAAGTGCTGAATTAAATGTTCTAGCGGCAGTGAAACAAGAACAGATGCTCTGTTTCGAGGCTCTTTCTCCTACAAGCTCTACCTACTTGTAAATCCCCATTTGACTCCCAGTGAAACCATCCACCCTCCCAATCATGGCACCTATTGAAATCACTCTGACAGAGCTGGGATCTTTGAGAGCTTTCAAACCCACGAGAGCTTTTGTGCTCATACAGCAGGACAGGAATAGAGGTTTCCTGCCACATCAGGGCTTAATAACGCTGTCATGACAGTGTCTAGGGACAAGGGGCTTTTTGGTACATTGATTGAAGGTGATGTCTACTTGTGCCACACAGTTTCTGCAGTGTGTTTATACAGCACACTGGTGAGTAGAGTGCAGAGTGACATGTGTTGTCTGGCAATTATCCATCCGATCTGATTATCAAGTTAGTAAATTGGATAGAGAGTGATAAGCCAGAGGGTCTCATTACCGCACATCGTCTAAATGCAGATATCAACCGCCACTCTGCTCACTGCGGCGGCAAAATGGATGCACTTCATTGTGTCTACAATGCCTGTGAATGTATTGGTTTGATTTGAAGGGTGCCATAACCCCTGCTGGGAGTTTTAGTGGTCTTGACTCCACATTAAGGGCTCGTTTCTGGTTATCAGACTAAACCTATTTCCTCAGTTCTGAAATTACAGTTTACAAAGGACAAAGACAAACCACAGCAAAACAGGGAGTGTCTATGGCTTTTTTAGCCATGTTCGAGAAATGGCAGTGTCATTTGATGGGTTAACTATTGGACAGATGACCATGCAATCTGGTTCAGACATCCGTGGCCGGTCAGGGTGAACCGTAATTAGATGACTTTTCATCTGGCATTCTCCATCGGATCAAATATCTGCCAAACTAATGCCATTCCTATCAGCCTCATCTGTACTTTAGCGTAAACATACTAAGTTACTAAACTAAAATACTGAACATTGTGTACAATATATCTGTTAGACATCAGCTAAATGTTAGCATGCTGTTATTATTGCTGATATTGCACATCCTGGACAAAACGGCACAAACCTCTTTTTGTGTAACTATCAAATCTTACATAAATTCATTATTATAGGACGGATATAGTGTCTTTTTCATGTTCGTGGTCATTTTTCTACTCCTTGACTGCAGTACTTTGCTGTTTTGTTCATTCTTTGTATTTTGCGCACTGAACACCAAGGCAAATTCCTTGTGTGAAAACATACTTGGCAAGAAACTCCTATCTGATTTCTGGTTCTGATTATGTCGAGGGTTGTGGTCTAAAAGAGTTAAAAGGGTTTTTAATTTAATCTCAACTTTAAACTATCATATTAAGAAGCTTACAATTAACTGTGTCCTTTTCCTGGATCTCTACAAACTCCCTGAGGCATCGCTCACAATTATGGATAGAAATGAAAGAGATTATGGTTATATATCACTTATATTTGTCCAAGGATTGTGCATTTACTTATTCCCAGCATAGAACTGTGAACTGTTGTATGTTTGTTACAAGATAGCTCGTTTATAAAAGTAATGAAATATGAACATGGGAATGGTTTTGTAATTTCGCCTGAATTTCAGACCTTAAGCCCTCTACACATTTATTCTTCCTTTCAGACCCAATATCAGTGTAATAATCTTCTTAAGCCAAACAATTTTTATTTTTTTCCCTCCCTGCAATAATTTCCCATCCATCGCCTCCAGGCTCATTACAGCCCCTCACTGGTGCTGTCTCTTCCCCTCCCCCTCCTCTGCTTCATCTCTCTTGCTTTCTCTTTGTTTCATTTGCACGCCTGTGGAGATGTCCACAGTGGCCATTCATATTTTCCACCACTTGGCTATAATATTGAAAACTATAGCTCTTTATGTTTCTTCTAAGAAAGGTTTGTATACATCAGAGCGCCCGCAGTCCCTTGGGGCAACATAATGTTGCAGCAGACACTGTCAGGCTACTGTTTGGCACCGTGGCCTCTGCTACCCCCCTCCTCCCCTCCGTACATTTCCCCCCACTCTGACCTCCTCTGCATAGCATCTGTTTTATACACACACATGGTTTGTCGTGGCCTGTGGCCTCCAGTGAGCCACTGAGCGCCGTCTTGTATAGCAAGTGGTGCTGGTCAGAAATCCCCAGACGCAGTCAGCAAGCCTAAAGGTGCATGTCTGCAGCCTGAAGCTCTCTGGGCCCTACTTTTATTTTCCTACCCCCTGCCTGGCCACACAAAGCTGGGATTGACTGTACCGCTTAGACACACAAAAAAGCTTTTCTGTCTCACCATTCATTCGCCAAATGGAGCCTTATCACATGGTGTTAATTGGCTGTAATTATGTCTTGTGAGGTTTTTTTTTTTTTTTTTAAACAGATGCAGTGACAATCACTGTCAAGATGTATAATGGCAACCACTCACTCACTGGCACAGTTACCAAAAACCTTAGCGTAGACATATTTTAAAATGTGTAGATTTTAATGCTTTCAAAGCATGTGTCCAGAGAATGAGCAACAGCAAGAACAGACAGAAGCCGTGGTTTATTTTCAGGCTTCCAGTAGCAAAGCCCATTATGCAAAATGTGGGACATGGCCGGAGAAGGCCCTCTTTCATGTTTTATGAACCAAATCTATTCGTCAATGATGCATGAATACAAATCACTCCTAGTTTCATGATTTCTGACAGCTGTGTCCACCTGCTCCACTTCTAACCACGAGCGTCAGGAAGCTTGTCGAGTGAGTGTGCAGGGTCCTCTGAGGCGAGCGCATCACAACTTACAACAATCTGGCATGTGTGTGTTTGCTAAGGAGTGTGTCGGACATACTGCACGGCATATCTTCCATTCAGCGTGTCAGCTGCAGTCTCAGTATGTGGTGGAGCTCGTCAGCTGTAGGCCCGTGTGGATGACAGCTGCTCCCCTGCCCCGCTCAGCCTTTGTTATGATCACTCGGAGGCCTTCCCCTTTTAGACAATTAATCTACCACTTACTGTACATGGTAATTGCCATCCCATGTTGAAATGAGCCCTGGGACAGGGAGCTGTGATGATCTTGGCAGCACGGCTGCCCCTGTCATGCCCTTCCTTGTATTCTCAATGGATTCAGCCCTATTAATACTGAACTTCTGGGACTGAACAAAGCAGTGGGCACATTTGTAACAGCCTGTCTGTCTGTATCCGGGCATCAAAAAATATTTTTTTAACCTTATAGAGAGGGCATGGCATTGGCATGAAGATAATGGGAAAACCTTCCAGACAACATCATTTACCAAACCATTTCCAGCACGTAATGTATTTCCCCTTTCAGTCCTGGAGGGTTGCGTGAGACACTCGATTCCCCCATCTGCTGGCTATAAACGGGCATTGCAGCGTGAACACTAAGTATGTCAGCCACCACTGCACTTCAACAACAATTGATTGTAATCTGCCTGAGAGGGTTAGTATAACAACAGCTTGAATAGAATGAGCCTTTAAGTGAGCACAGTCTTGTGTGCAGCGCATGACTTGTGTAGAGAAAGAGAGTGACACTTAGTGACATCAGAGCGGGTGATGGTGTGAGGTCATGGTGTTTACCGCCGTGGTGCCAGGCTGGAGACAGGGAGAAGTGGGAGACAGTAGCCATTTATACTGAGTCAGGTCAGCAATGCATGCTGCCTGCAAAAATACGTTATTCAGAAGGGCACTTTACCCCCCCTGACACGCAATATCTTATTCATGTACTCCAAAATGTTACATTACAGCATTTATTGGCTTCAAAGTTGGACCATTTCATAGTGAAATCAGTGTGAAGTCAAAGAAACTTATGCAATCATTTGTAAGTTACTGTGTTGATGAATTTATACACAAAGCATCATCAATTTTGAAAAATTAACAATGCATCATAGTACTCTCTAATGTGAAATGGGTGGTTCATAGTGACAAAGAATGACTTGACTTTGTTCCCCTCAGTTCTCAGACAGTCAAAGTTAGCAGCTAGTTAGTAGAGACCAAACCAGAGCTATAAGAAGCGTGAATGTTGGACTAACATTATCTTAATGAATGCTAATGTTGCTACGGGTCTGCTGGATGATTTTTTTCTTTTAACGACCATAGGCAGATTATTTTCAACACATATTTACATTTATTGTACGTCAAGTGACGTAGGATGAAGAGCGAAAAGGCCAGGTTGGGTGGTTGGGCCAAACAAACACAGGACTTTCACCCAAGAGACGGAAACGTATGTACATAAGTTAACCCATGTAAGATATGTGACATACGAGTCAAAGTTGCATGAGAAAATATGTATCTTAACCTAAACTGCAATCTCTTCCTAAACCAAATCAAGTTGTTTTGTTTCCTTGACAAAAAGACAATGGGAGTTTTTTCTTTGGATTATTGCAAAAAATTAGCTCCCAAAACATGTTGGCACTTACACGTTTTGTTCAGCAAGATAATCTTTACAAGTGAACGGCATTAACGTCACGTATGAACTGCACCATGGTCGTATAGCCTGATTATATACAACAAGGCTGTTAAAGTGTAAGACCGGCGAAAATGGACCCCATAGTCTTTTTCGCCATGAAAAATCATCAAACAAGCCATCCAGACTTTTTTTTTCATTGATCACCCATGTATCGAGAAAGCCTCGAAAGACGCTAACAGCCCCATAGCACTAACACTGATTAGATTGGGGCGATGAGCCTAACGCTCCACAACGGCATATTTTAACCACTAATATTGCTCAAAATAGCACCAAACCTCTTCAGTAGCATGATAAGGGTCCTTACACATAAAACCAACACCAACAACGTATTTAGCGAACCCGGAGTTTATTAAAAAGGACTGTTTTGACAGACTTACTCACTGCCCAACTTCCAGGTACTCTCGTAGTATAGTCCGTACAAGTCGATTATCCAATGCAACAGGAGATGATTTGTTCCAGCAAAACATGTAAACATTGTGGTTTCATTTCCTTTCATTTCCGTGTCAACACTCGATAGACATCATCACAAACAGCCAAGTAATGCATTTTCCATGGAATTATAAATGCCAAGACTTTCCTCATTGAACTGAACTCCAGTGCATTCGGTAATCGACTTGTATTGTACAGGTAGTCCACCTGTCAACATGGACCTACTGGTAGGGCACAGACATGTAAATTAGTCTTTTTTAAGTGACCAAAAAAGTCTGATGCTAAAGACACTGAGATGTGAACACAGACAGCTTGAGGATCAGACAGTGCTCATTGTCGACCTCCCAGAGATGAGTTAATTCCCCATTTCCCACGGGACGCCCTCTCTGAGCGAGACTCCCACAGATTGATTCTAGCTGAGGTTGTTGCCTACATCTTCACCCCACCGAAACCCCAGTAGAAAGGCTGGAAATCAACTGGGATTATCTGTGGCCTGCAGGCATTTGGCATACGTGTGTGTGTGTGTGTGTGTGTGTGTGTGTGAGGCTCTAGAGACAATGCCTGCATGCCCTTACACTGAAATATAACTCTTCTTTGTAGTGGTTTACTACACTGCCTTCAACATATTTAATTCATGTCATATATTTTGTAGTCTTAAAGTCTTACTTTTAATTGAATGTTAATTACTTATTTCTCTAAAATAAATCTGTCTTGATTCCAGCGGCGAATCATACAAATGGAACGTAGACAGATAATTACTTTTTTTTTTTTTTTTTACTGCATGTGAAATACTGTGCTGCCAGTTATTTATGAAAATGATGTGGAGCAGAACACATGGCGATCATGTGTGTGATCAACAGCAACTTGTGTCCACCATATGTTTGGCTGTCTCGGTCACCATCGCTCCAGGCAGCTGTGGCCTCGCACATCTGTCCGCGTTTATCATGGTGAGCTGGTTATGCTGGATCTATACCTTCACAACGGGTCTCTGGGGACGAATCCTGGTTTCCAGAAATACATCCATCCAGTCCTTGCAGTGGTGGATTACAGCAGCAATAGCATTTAATCCTGTTATCTTATTGTTTTACGCTCCACAGGTATGAACTTATTTCTTAGAGATGGTTGAGTGACGTCACATTGTGTGCGTCAGTAATATATCTGGTTGTGATGCATTATTATTCTTATGTTATAGCAGCTTGCAGTACACATAAAGACGTGTACAATGTCTAATGTATTTAAGATAAACAGGATGTCAGGAGATTCACTGCCAATCACAGACTGATTCATATTAAAGGAATCATGTAACATTTAGAAAACAGACTTATTTTCTTGCTGGGAGTTGGATGAGAAGATTGATGCCACTCTCGTGTCCGTGTTGTTAAATATGATGCTACAGCCAACAGAATGCCAGATTAGCTCAGCATAAAGACTGGAACAGGAAAACAGCTGTCTTCCTGTGGTCTCGTTTCTGTTGAGAGTTGCTCATGTCCTGTATTCATCAGGCACTCATGAGGAAATGGAGGTAGGTAAAGACAAATTTCATGAGCTGATGAGCAAGCAAGTTTTCTCTGTATCCCCTATTTTAACCCCAAGTTTGAGAGCAGGGTGGATCAAACATAACAATGATCTTTATTCTGTGTTGTTATTTGGTAACCACTCATAAATAAATAAGTTGTTTAGGAGCAAGTAAATATTTACTTTGGGCAAGTAGATTTCTGACCCACTTGACTGCAGAACCACGCAGATTATTATTTTTTATTTATTTATTTTTTTACATCGAACCCTGATTTGGTTGCTCATTTTAAGATCTGTCTTGCTGTTTGAGCAGTTCTCCGATCAGATTTCTGACATGACTGCGGTCTAATATAATATTACCGGAGTAGTATTTTAGGACTGAGAGACGGCTCTCTCTCTTCTTGTCAGCACTGTTGAGGATGTTTGACCAAACTGGAACTGTCCCAGGTTAACTGGTGGGCTTTAGAGGTGCTGGTAAGCTGACTGCTGGCTCTGGCTTCATAGTCCATGTACAGACGTGGGTGGTAGCCTATTTGATTGCCTCATCAAAAGCAAATAGACATATAGCACAAAATGCACAAGTATGTCTTTGAGAGTACAGCACAGTACATGATTTATTTCTGCCTGGATATTTTTTTAACATAAAATCCTGTTGTCCCAGCTGCCTGCCACTGCTCAGTATAGTTGACTGCATGTAGGCATGGTAATTGTTATGCTCATTTCCAACACGTGTGCTTTGGACTGGATTATACACGTCGTACATGCATTACAGCATGCCCTGGAGCAAATCGATGTGCGATGGGTGCTATAGCTTCTGTTTATTACTTGTTTGTGTAGTGTAGGGTGACTGAGTACATATGGAACCTGTGGGAGCTGTTTGCCCGAGCAGCTCTACTGCCTCCTCAATAACAGTTGATTAGCCAGAAAAACCATTTACTCATTTACTTTCCTTGCCATGTTTTTGAGATTTACTAATTTTGTTTTACTAAAACAAAGTTAAAGGTATGATTCTCTAACCTTTAGGCGATATGCGCTCATTGTGTTCAACCGAAACGGCGCCATTGTGACCGTGGACATTTCTTGGAAACTGGGTTGACGTAAACAAACAGCAGGATATTGTTTCCGCTGAGAGCTGCTCCATCTTTTCCTCCTGCGTCGCGTTTCCTGCAGCGTTCTCTAACATGTTTATCTGAGTCAGGTGTTTGGGCTTGTTAACTGCAGCTGTGCAACGGCAGGCGTCTGGTTGTGGATCCGGAGCCTCTGCAGTCTTACATCAAAGTCTTCTCCTAAATGTTTCTCCCGTGCAGTTTTGCTGTGTCAGTTCTACCCTCCGCGCTGATCCAAACGGGGACAATTATTTTGAACGTTCCTGCAGAATAAAATGGGTGGAGATGTCTGGTCTCCTCAGGAAATTGCTCCAACATCCCAGACAACGTGTCAGTCTGTTCCCACACCCATTTTCAGACAATGAATTTGAAATACACGCCGACATTTAAAGCAATAAAATTTGAAAAAAGTAATCGGCCTTAGCTCAGCAAAATGAATGCATTTTCATTTAATGATCTTTATTTTGCAGAGTAGAAATATCACGGCAGTGACCATTGTGATACTTAGTTCGCAGAGTAAAGTGTTTATGACTGTTGAGGTTGAGTGCCGGCTGGAGCTGGTTTCCGTGTACGGTGTGTTTGTATACGAGTGTGTTTATGTGGCGGGGGAGACCGAGCCGCTGCAGCAGGGGCCTCGTGGTTCTTGTCCTGCCCTCCAATGCACTCCCTTCACTATGAGACAGTGTTTTGGACCGGGGCCCAGGACCAAGCCTGAGGCATGCTGCTCCGCTCCAGCCTCTCCAGAGCGCCGACTCTCACTGACATTACATCAGCTGGGGAAACATAGTCGACTGTGTGTGTGTTAGTGTGTGTGTGTGTGTGCGCGCACTGGAGTTTAGATGCTCCTTTCAGCTTGTTTCTCTGAAGCAAAACAAAGTGGTCTGCAGATCATCTTCTCTCCTGGTTCTGCAACCGCGAGGCGTCATCGATAGTAGAGGCAGCAGCAGCTGGCCGTCAGGGAGTAAAAGCAGCTCACCATGGCCGTGCGCATCATACGTGGAATGGAAGACCTGGTGGCATCGGGGAGCCAGCTCGCCTGGAGCCTGGCGCATCAGACCCTGAGGAGGTGGTACAATCGTGGGCTGATGCCATGCAGACGCTTCCTAGAAGCCTGGTTCAGGATTGGAAAATGCTACCAGGTATGACAGCTCTGTGAGCTTTTGGCAACGTGAATAATTTCAAAGTAAAGACATTTAAATACAGCAGGTTTTATTGATCGCTTTATAGGCAGCATGGAGGATTCATTACCGAGTGCCAGATGGATTTCTTTGATTACCCATTGCTTTTTTTTTACGGCTTTGATTACCCATAATCTATCTCCCTTCAACTTTGCTCCAAGTAAAGCGAGGCGGTGCTTTTCTCTCATCTGGCTCATTAGTGTATGCATGTGTTTATTTGTGCGAATGCAAGGAGACTCGGGCTGCCTCTTGGTGAGTCACAAAGGCTGCTTTTTAACAAGGGGTCTCTCCCTCAGCACATATGGCAGTCATTAGAAAGCAGCATGACCGGCCGTTTGATCTCACTGATGAGGAGAACTTTCAAAGTTGTCTTTGAAATGCATTGTTGCTGGAGCACCTGAACACTGTCTGTGGTTGGAACATATGCTCCTTGAATGCTCTCTGTGTAAACGTGAAGAGGTTCAGGGTTGCTCTTCTTTTCCCAGCATACTGCCATGTGACCCTTTTTGTAGATTTTTGCAATTTTTTTAACTAGTTTTTACTACAAATACAATTATGAAGGTATAAAGGTGATACAGAACATTTTTCAGATAATTTCTCTCAAGCTTGCAAGACCCTTTAAAAGCACACAGACACCTTTTTAAACAGCTTTCTGAGTCATTTGCTCAATCGCTCTCTTCACACTTCACACTTCACACTGTCAGATCCCTTTAATCTGTTTTTTCCCCTGATTTTCTTGAATGTAGCAATACTACATTGTATTGCTACAACACAGACAGAATGGCCTCTGTCTGTGTTGTATTATGATTTAACTGGATTGCTGCTTTAAATGCTTTGAAACCACATATTTTGCTTGTAAAATCTGAATTTAAAAAGTAAGTTCTAACAAAAAATAAACAGTAAAAAATACAAAATGTCAATGCAGAGTGGAAGTATAAGGTAGTATATGGTAGCTGTGTGGGCCCAGCTCAGCCTGGGCAGGTCGGTGTGGCTGGAGGGGTCATGTGAATTGAGCACCACCGGGGCTCGTAATGACAGAGCTTAAAGGGGATGACCTCCCTGACACAGTTGCGACCTTTCTTTTTATCATCTGGGACCTCGCTCTGAAGCTCAGGTCTTCTCTCCGTCTGAGGGCAGCGATCTCTGTCAGCCTTAAAAGAAAAGATAAGAAAGTGACTTTGAAAAAGTAGCAGCTTTCCCAATGATGTTTGTTTATTCATGCAATTGTGAATATTCTACAGTATTAAATCAAGGGATACACTTGGATCAATTTTTAGATTTTAGGAATTCTGTGACACATTTTTGAGCATTCAGGAGAACATAATTTGAAGGTAAATCTGAAATTCAATTGTTGGCTTTACGCTTGAAATCAGACTGCAGGCCTTTGTCCATTTATGTTTGGATGTCACTGCCACAATGCACCATTGATAGACGAGGATTGATAGTACCCTGGACAGCCACAACAATTAATGAAAGGCTTTCTTTAGTGATTAATCCCAGATTAAACTATTATATTCTTATAAATAAGTTTATAGTATATTGTATTTTCCCTATCACGATGAGGAAGTTTTGTTTCAGGTTAGCTTCATTATGTTTTATTTTCCCCTTTTTCCCTGTCAGTGCCTGCCTCCTCTAGACCACTGAGATATTAAGTTTAACACAGTCCCACTGTGCAGTGGGTTTGGTGTTGAAATATTGGGGCTTCTAGAGCAAAAGCTAGCACGATAGCAAGTTAGTGTGACTGCAAATAAAACCCTTTTGTTGAGAAGTACAGCTCTTCCCACAGAACTATAAATCACACTGTGGTTTTGGGCGTTGAAAAAACAACAAAGTGGAAAAGGAGCTTGTGCAGTATAAAAGTGAAATGACATGTGCTGTGTTGTGGTGCAGAGAACAATATGTCCTCGTATGAGTGAAGCTTAGCAACGAGTCAGAAGGCGTCTTCCTGGCCTGCGGTCTCGCTGGACGTTAACGTGACCCTCACTTTCCAACACAGAAGCCAACAGTTGGATGCCACATGTTTTTCACTGAAGTCACAGAAATAAAAGGCGTCCTGGACACATTCCTGGGCAAGAACAACGGAGAATTTAGGTTCTGTTCAGTGTCACTGAGATCAGACGGTTAAATACTGTTGATTCTGTGACTTGAAGATGAGGTCCACAGAGTAAAGGAATGAGATGGCATTTATTTTATGACCGCACTAATCTCCCAACCAATAAAAAACAATCAAATGGAACACATGTTTGTCAAAACAAAACAAAAAAACAAACTGTCCTGGTTGAAGTTTTGCTTTTAGCCCACTGCTGGCACGCACTGTGTCATTTTGGCACTGCCACCGGGGGGCGCCAATGTCAAGAATTGTAAAAGGCATAGCTGCTGTAATATGTGGGTTTATTCTTTTCTATTTCACCTGTCCTGTGCCTTATCTTACCCATGTGGTGAGTTGCTGGACCATAACCAATGACGTGGTGTATTACTACCTCAAGCTTGTCAAACTATCAATTTTGAAAGAAGAATTAATGGAAATAAAAGGTTGAATTCATAAGCTGCTTAACCCAGCATTGTTCAAATCAACACACAGAAGCCTTACTTGGTCTGGTATGACCAGTAGTTTGTGGTGGCTTATGTCAGCTAACAACACAGACTGTGTGAACACAAATAAAGAAGGAAATCCACAATGCTTCACTATGTATGAAAATTAGTACTCAGATTACATTTCAACAACAGCACTCCACTGGATATAATGAACACTATCACCGGAATCTGACCAAAGCCATTACAATATGTTATAACATCTGCCTGAACGTTGACAGCTTAATGTACTGAAATATAACTAATATTTGTCGCCACACAATAATATTTCTACCTTGACCGGCATTGAGAGGCAGATCTGCTGACTGCAAGGGAATGAATCCTAATGCCATTCATCTCAAACAATACAGTGGGAATTCAATTAAACCATGCAGCAGGGCTTTGTCTTTTGGCTTTGTGTCTTAACGGCAGAGGAAAAACTTGGATGTTGACATTTCGGGGATTTTCATTAGACCAGTGATGCAGTGGAAGGATTTGTGGGCAAGAAAGACAATAACATGTGTGAAGTCTGAATGGCAGAATAACCTCAGAGTCCTTGTTTATGATTCATGATTCAACGATAAAGAGACAACTTATGGCTGAGATTTGACTGCTTACACATAAGGATGATGATGTCTTTGATGTTTTTTTTGCGTGGGTCCCATATGGAGACTTGCCTAGTGGCTCCTGTTATTCATTCAGCACAGAGACAATGACATTGAGGGGAGTCACTGTTCAACCCCTGGGCTATAGTAGAGGAGGCATTAAGTGGAGGGGTGTAGGTGGAGGTGGAGACGGTGTGCTTTGGCAGCAACTGTGTTGTTTTACAAGAAATGTCACGTCTCATGTTTCTGTCCTCTAGATGACGGAGGGCCGCCTGTGTCAGGTTCACCTCCTTGACGGCAGGAAGTTGGAGCTGCTGGTTCAGGTAGAGGACACTTTCTGCTCACCTCCTCCTCACAGATTATGCTGCAAGATTATGTGGATGTACAGACGATGTGTTGGATGCATTGCTGTGTGTTGTTGGTTATTTAAAGTATCTTGATTTCCTGCTGAAACTGAACTTCTGTGTTTTTAATCTTAAATGTCCAGCCCAAGCTGCTGTCCCGCGAGCTGTTAGATTTGGCAGCCTCGCATTTTAACTTGAAGGAGAAAGAATACTTTGGGTTGTGCTTCATAGATGACACGTAAGTGCATTTCCTAATATAATAAGCATATTTTAAAGAAAAGAGCAATGTCCTTTTATGTGTTTTATGTGGTTACATTTTCTTTTAATCGAAGGGATCAGTTGATTTAGAACCGATCCAACACCTAAAGAGAGGACAAAACAAAAGAGAGAAAAATGATGAAAGCAGCATTGCAACATATGATTTTTTTTCTTCTATCCCTGGTCAGTGGCCAGAACAACTGGCTCCAGCTGGATCGTAAAGTCCTTGATCATGACTTCTCCAAGACTTCGGGGCCTTTGGAACTCAAGTTCCTGGTGAGGTGAGTGCTCTCACTGCGAACGCTTGCCAAATGTGGAATACTGCTGTACTAAATTAGAAACGTCAGCCTTTACTGAGGATTGAAAATCCCATGTTCTGTGTATTTGAGTTGTGAAAAGTCGCCCTTCATGGCCCACTCTCATCCAGACCAGCAGGTGGCAGTGATGGAACACAGTTTTACACAGTCTTGCTGTGTTACTGCTGAACTACATTACATTGAACACAATGAAGTCTGTGAATAATGCTGAGGCAATGGTAAAATGCATCGACATTAAATTTCAAGTCTTGCTGACCCCCCGAACTCTTCCAGGTTTTATATTGAGAAGATCACCTTCTTGAAAGACAACGCCACAGTGGAGCTGTTCTTCCTCAATGCAAAATCCTTAGTGTTTAATGTAAGTGGTTTTCAAGCATTTCATTCATCTTCAGTGGTGTTTTATATCCTAGACTATCCTAGTAATTAAAGTTGCCATGTTTTATAGTTCCAGACCATTCAGCACAAAGATGAGTGCTTTATGAGATCAAACTATTGATATGCCTTAATTTGCCATATACTCATAAGAAATAGATTTAATTCAGATGGTGTTGACAGACATATGATTAATATGTTGCACATTGTTGTAATGTTCATACTGGTCAATCAACTGAAAAAATAGTCATTGTTTATCTCCTAAAGCTAATAGCTTTATTTTCATTGCTTCATACTTCGTCCTTTTATCTCTATGCCGAATTGTTACACATAACATGTATAATATGCTGCCATATTTGATTCATAGCATGCTATTTATTGAGGAAATACATGTCTCTGTAATCTCACAGTATTTACATTTTTTTAAAACTCGAAGATCTCATACTGCTATTGGATGTCTGACGGTTATTCAGTTTGCTGCTTTCACGTGCAGTTGGACATTTTTACAAAATTACGTAAAGTCACTGATTCACTGTCAAAGCAGTATGTTATTGCTCAGGCAATTGTTTAGAATCACATTCATTAGTCTGCCTTGTTAAAAAAAACTAAGTTAAATCGTTCACATGAGAGTTGTAGCAAGACCTGTGATTCCAAGTGTTTCCTGTTATCATAACAAAGGCCAGATTGAAATTGGCCAATGGTCTAAAGATGTTTAATTTTGACGCAATACCATTAAAGTATTACATTCAGATGTGTACTGTTGGATGAAATATAAAAATACACGCGGAGAAGTGTATCCTCTTAGGCAGATAGTTGGTTGCTTAGGCGTTTTGGGGAGTACGGGAAGCACGTGAATGCAGCATGTGATCAAACGTTGCAGTGCAGTTTTTTTTCGCGGGGAGAGCAGACTGGTCACCATGGGAGACGGAGACTGTTGAACCTGCTTTCGGACCGTACCACTTTAACGAAGGGGCTGTAGCTTGGGGCAGGACCTTAAAGTAGCCTTTCTATGCACCATCGTGTGTTTTGTCGCCTATTGAAAGAGTAATGTTAGCTCGGGTGCGGAAAACAGCAATAAACACACTTCACGGACAGTTTCACTCTCCGTATTGTCTCCGCAGTAGTGGTTCAGTCGGTAACGGTGGGACCTAGGTACGGGACGGGAAGATTTTCTCTCAAGTCAAGTGTTTAAGATAAGCTGCACTTTGTCTGCGCGTGTTTTTATGAAAAGGACCCCGTTGATTTCACTTCTTTTTTTTTTACAACAGGAGACCATCGAAGTGGAGAGTGGAAATGTATTCAAGTTAGCCGCGTTCGCATTGCAGGTAAGAAAGAGTTTGTCGCAGGCTTACTACACTGAAATGTTGTCACTCACCCTAAACGCGAATGAAAACGGTCGCGGGGCCGGGGCACGCAGCATTTGAAAACAGTCGTCTCCTGTGGTTGCTTTGGTCGGGGCTTTTGTTAAAGAAACTGTCCCTTTTCATGTTAATATTGACCTCTAAAATGTACGCGTGCTTCGAGGCAGCGTTAGTTTGAGTAAACGGAGAAATAGAAACTAGTCAAATGAAACGTGTTGTCGTTTTATCGTGTAGTTTACCTTTTGTTCCAGATTGAACAAGTAGCTAACATTAGCACAACTGTTAATTTACTGGGTATGTGTGTAAGTCTTGAATTTATTTGTAATACGTTTACTAACTGCAGTATTTCCCTTTTTAAGGAGGCCAAAGGAGAATATACCAGGTAAGAAGTTATTCAAATTAATCGTATAACGTGGAAAGGTGGAATACTGCCCAAGGTTTTTTTTTTTTTAATCGAGTTATCTTTTCATTTAAACATGTTTCGAGAGTGTAAGTCAGGATAAATCAGCTTAGAAGTTAAAGTATTGTCAGTGAAAAGCAAAGTACATTGGTACGTTTTATCATTAAAAGGTTGCATGTACTAAACAGTTGGATATAGATTTGCTGGCAGACAGCAGTACAACTTTCTGTGAACTTGTGTGTGTATATATATATATATATATATAATGTATGTATGTATGTATAGTGTTGTTTCTATACTCTGATATTGAAGCAGGGTCAGTGCTCAGTGTACAAAATGATGATTGTGCATAGCCAGTTAATGTTCAGCTTGACTCAGATTGTTGTTCATGCTTTACTTCCTTCAGTTGTTACATTGAACTGAACCCCTGCTGGGTTGCTGCTATCCTCGTGGTGCAAACAATGCCTTTTAAAATCGGAACACTTTTGTCAGACTGACTGTTGAGGCAGATGCATCGTGTTTACACTTTCAACAAAGGCAGTTATTTTGTGCCATGTTGTGATTGCATCACCTCTTAATAAACGTCACATACCCAGACAAACACAGCATATGTGACACTTGTACAAATACACGGACAACTTGTACACCATTTGGTTGATCACACTGGTCCGACACTGTACAAAACCTCGATAATCTGTTCGCTAGTGGAGATAATGTGTTCATAGTGGGCTGTGCTCTCAGAGGCTTGACCTGCTGATAAGGTATGTTGTTTTTTGGCCAGCCGTAGGAGTGAAGGGCATTGGCTGTGATTAGTAAACACTGCTCTGTCTGAGTGACTGAGCAGGTTGAAGCTGCACAGCCTGTGTTGTCCCATTGCTTTGCCTCTAAAGGCCTCCCTGTCCATTATGTGAACACAAAGATTTGTGCTCTGTAAGGAATTGCGCGTGTACTGTTTGAATGGTGATACATGCAATGCTGAAAATGCAGTTTGACCCCTTGTCAAAACATAGCTTTTGTTCCCTTGCAAAGAAAAAAAAAAACATGGCTTCATCAGCTTGTGCTCATTACCAGCCCCATTATTTACATGATTGACCTGATAAAAGTTCATCATTATTCATTGCAGCTTTAGCACAGATTTTTGGCTCAGTCTTTTGATTTGAAACTACTTCACCCTGAAGTTAAGTGTGCAGTCTGAACTTTCAGCTCATGTGGGTGTGGGGATGGGCTGTACTTTGTCCTGAATCTGAAAGCACAATAAAAGACAACCTGCCAACAAATTTGGCAGAATCAGCAAGGACGGGAGCGTCTCCAAATTGAGCTGTCTCCTTTCTTTATTTGCACAGATGCTTTCCCCCTTCTCATTCTGATTATGGTTTCTAGACATTAGGTTGTAAGACACTTAATAACAAACAATGGAGTTGTTTTCCTCAAACTTCTCTTGTATGAAGCATGGGCCTCATAGTCTATTATCAAAGTGATGCATACCCGCTGTCCTGTGGAAGTATTTCTCATTCTTGTCTGCAAAGTTCTTTTAACTACTGCTTTGAGAAAACATGCCCAGTAAATCCGCTCATAAAGCATGTAATATAAATGTGTCTCCTCTATACTATATCAGCAAAGGGCCCTGGAGCAGTGAGATTAGCTGTGGAGGAGTTGGGGAGACTTCCTCCTCCTACAGCTAGCTGCCTTAAGAGGGATGAGCTAGACCCACTGTCCAATGGTAGACAGCTTGGCGTCAGGAGGACTCACTGTTATTGTGATGGTGTGGGCCAACCCCCTGCTGCGCATTGAATTAATGCACCATCAGGTTTCACAAAGTACTTGTATCAAAATTCACCTTGAATATGTCAGTATTGTATTGCATCTTTTCCTTACCATACTGATTCACAACACCTGCAGGTATAAACCATAGTAAAATGCAACAAGTTACAACTCCATTTTGAAGTTTATGAAAGAGCTTTAGAAAATGTTGGAAATCACTGAATTGATTGATGTCTTTAATTATGCCCCAAAAATAATACACTTGTAATTGTAATACACTTCAAAAGTGAGCTACATACATGTTATATGCTGCTATTTATTAACTGCCATCATTTAAATTAATTTGATGTACACAATGCCAGCCATGTTCACATTTTAAAACACATGAACAATATAACACCCAGATTGTTTTAGTCCTCAGTTCAATTTGCAGGTGTGGCCTGTGGCGAGTGGTTCATTCACAGCAACAGGCTCTCTTATTGTGCTCCCTCCACAGTCACCACTTCTCAGCCCTGTGGAATAGCTGACACATGAGTATTATCTCTCCCCACGCTGGGTAGGCTGTGCTGGGCTGGGCTGCACCGGGTGTAGGAATTGCCCCCACGCTGCAGGCTGAGAGGAGATAACAGACGTAGTAATGAATTCCAGATTGCTGACAGGGCAGCGCGGCTGTGGAGTAGATCACCCCGGCAACGCCAGCCCCCCGCTCCACGTAAAATGTATGCCATCAAACATGCAGTAAAGTGCCGTGGCAGCAAAACTCAGTCAACCTAGGAGAGGTGGCTACAGGGAAGAGTGATTCAAGTGACTCTGCCCGTACAGCAACTCACCCTTGTATTTGTTTAGTAAGCTGGTTCACATAACTGGATCATTATGGCCCCGTCCTACCATGTCAGCGGTTGTTAAATTCCATTATGCTTTGAAGAAAAGGACTTAAGTTGATGCTCAAGGTCAAATGGTCATTGGCATGAAATCTTTATATCATGTATGGTCTGACCTCCACATTTTCAGTTCCATCTCAGAGGCCTGCTTTGCTGTGACCGTTACAATGATTTCAGGATGGGAAAAAGCTGCCAAGTGCTTGTGAATGGCTTTTGTTAATTTCTCCAGTGGACTGCCCCACTAAGCCAAAGCCCTTTTTGTCCAGCAGAAACTGTAGACACAGTACTCCCTCCTACATGGTGTTGGAGTGAGTCATAGTTCACTATCATAGACCTTGACAGAAACAAACACCACACTTTGTAGCATGGCCACCAGTTTCTCTGTTAAGTACATGAAGCATATTTAGCAGATTGTTTTTGGGTAATCACAACTGTACCCTTAGCATCTGTCATGGTGTAATCATTGGCTAATCTGTGAAGGTCACAAAGTAGTGTACCTACAATACATTACTGCTGAGGAACCTGCATGCATTGACTTTGATATTTTTTTAATTCTTTCTTGCCAAGCCTCTTAAAAGGTTGCCTGTGATGTAGAGGCCCTGTATGTGCTTTTATAAGTTAAGTCTGGCAAGACATGAGTGAAGCTCAAGTTTAGTCTTGGCAAGTAGTACTACTATTTATAGACAAGAAAGATGAAAACAATATCCTGACACTGCACCTAGTCTAAAGGGTTGCAAACATGAATTATTGCTGTCATGCCTTAAGATAGAAATTCAAACCACACTGTGAAAGTACAAGCACATGGAGAAATGTTCTCTGCACATTTTTAGACTTTGAGTTGGGGTTCTTGTGTAAACATCTACCTTTACTTTCCTTGTGGTCTGCATGCTGGTCTGGAGGACTAGTGCATAACAGGGCACTAAACTGCCTTAATGTAGAGATTTCTCTGTATAGGAGAGTTAGTTATTAGGCCATGATAGTATGTCTCACATCAATCAACAGGAATTACTAGAAAATACTGTTTTTTAATGAATTAATAAAATAATAAATGTGCTGTTCTTAAAGTTTGTATGTGATTTTTTTTGTCAGTGCTGAGATTGCCAGATCAGACCTGAAGGAGCTCCCAGTGCTGCCGACCAGAGTATTGCGAGAGCATCCGTCACTCAATTACTGGTAAGTTTGTGGGAGGGGCAGTTTTGGGGGGGTACAGTGCCTACAGCTCTATCCGGTACTTGGCAGATGGTTTTGCCTGATTCGGATTCGGATGACTAATTAATGCCTGGGTTGTGTTAATTACGTTTGCCTATTAGCCCTGCGAGAGCACAGGGAGGTGCTGACAGCCACTGGCTATCTAAAGGATTGCTGTCTGTCTCTTCAATCCACACTCACTGCTGTGTTTGGCCAGAAGTGGAGGGGCAAGCAGAGGAGCAAACGGTCATCTGAGGCTGCTGAAGCAGCTACATTCAGTTTAATATCCAAATTAAAATCACAATCTTATGGTGCACAGATGAGCACATGAACACACTCTCGCTCTCATTCTGTCTGTTAAGCTGCAATGCGTTTGAGGCCTCGCTATGCTATTAAAAGGGATGATTACAGTGGGAAGTAAATGGGATGCATTTGCAGGAGAGGTAGACGAGAGCCATCAGCAGGCCAGTAGGCCAGACTGCATTTTCTGCATGAGCAGACAGAATTTGTGTTAAAGAAAGAGCCCTCTCACAATTCCTCTGTGGCTGGAAGGTGCAACACTTGATGGTTTATTCATTAAATGTTTTATCTGTCCATTTGCAGTGAGGACAAAGTGATTGAACATTACAAGAAACTGAAAGGACTGACCAGAGGACAAGCCATTGTGCAGTAAGTTTGAAAATAACTGTAATGTTTTGTCTTTTATTGGCATTTGTGCCCCAATTTATGAAGTACTGCTTCTTATGCCTCAGTTCTCCAGCACCCACGCCAGGCCTACCTGTTTAACATCATGTGTCTAACACCGTGGTGGCTGTTGTCACTGGGCCACAATGTGTCATTAATTAGAGGAGTAGCTCTTAGACTCGGCAGCCAGCCAACCTTGGGAGGATGTCAGTCCTCCACTTTGCTTTTCCCGGGACTGTAACTCCAAGCAACCCGGGGTCATTTACGCTCCGATGATTTGTGCCCTTGAACTGATCAATGCACTCTCTCTGTCATGGCCCTGAAAGAAATCGATCAGCTTGCCACTGCAAATGACTGTGACTTCTCAATGACTGTAGCTTAAATCCCACTCTGTCTGTTGTTAAACAGCCACCAGTTGACAGTGATGAACTGTAAATGTTAACCTGTTCCTCCCTCTCTGAAGGTATCTGGCCCTGGTGGAGTGCCTGCCCGCATACGGAGTCCATTATTACCCAGTGAAGGTAACGGTGGTGCCCTCAGTCATAAAGTAGCTTAACTTTTGAACAAGCTTCTGTCAACATGCCGTTTTAATTTCTTTCTGCATCACATCTAACACATCAATCTAACCTTTATTCAGTTAGAATGTTTAGCATATTTGCTTGATTCTTGAATCATGAGACCTTTTCCTTTTTTTAAATCTGTACGGCAGCTAAAGCAGTAACACATGTATATTACTGTAGGAACATACAGGGCTACACTCTGCCTGCTTGGGTGGAGAATACAAACATGCTTAGTACAGAACAACACCTTAAATAATTAAAAAAGGAATCAGAATCCAGTAAACCACTGTAGCACATTTAGTTAGCATGTTTTAGGTGATAGCTAAGGATGGCATTAGTTCAGTCCTAGGGGACCAAGTAAAGAGCGCTTGCCCCCTATGCACTACTGAGGTACACTTGAGCAAGGTAGTGGGCGCATTATAGTAGATTGCATTGCTCCTCACACTAGGATGGCTTCAATACAGAGGCTAAATTTCACTGTATGCTGTTCTGTGTAACAATAAAATTTCGATTTACATGTTTGATTTACATCCATTCAACGTTCCTTCCTTTTACTTGCTTCTTGTAACTTTCTCTACACAATCTTATTAAAATCAAGGTGTTTGAGGAGATCAAACAGTGGCGTTAAAATGAGTCAGCCAGGCTTGCAGAGAGTTTAAAGTCTTCAGTGTATTTGATCTCTTCTTGTGTTGCTATTGCTGTGAGCCTTAATGGGGTAATTGCTTTGTTACAGGCCCTTTTTTCACCCTCCCGCCAATAAAGCTACCTCTAATGAGTAGTGTGTGTGTGTGTGTGTGTGTGTGTGTGTGCTTTCATGCAGGACAAACAAGGAATACCGTGGTGGCTGGGAGTCAGCTACAAAGGCATCGGCCAGTACGATTTGCAGGACAAACTGAAGCCAAGAAAGGTAGGTTGACCTCTTTCTACAACTGCTCTTTTCGTCTAAAGTGTCTTAGCTTTCATTTGAAAATCTATTTTTCTTTTTTAAAGCTGAACTTCACCAAACATGTTTCCTTATCCATGTCAAGAATCTAAGGATACAGGATTTCATATCTTGTAGACATAGTGAAGTCCTCTGAGACTAACTTGACTTTTGGACTTTGCATATAAACTGAACTTGGGCTTTCATACAGTGACATTTAGTACTCAAGTAAGTAAAATGCCTAATGTTTTAAGTTATTTGCTTGTAGAAGTATGGGCTATTGAGCACTGTTGTGTGTGTGTGTGTGTGTGTGTGTGTGTATGTATATATACTTTGCTAGTTCAAAGCACAGCTTTCATCGCCATGCCTCTTGTTAGCTGGTTAATGATCCATCCACACTGTAAATAGGTGTAATTAAGACCCTGGTTCCCATGTCAGTCAGGAGAAAGAGGAAGGCAGATGGGAATATATTTTGGAGTATCAGTGCTGTGAGCTGTCAAGGCTGTAGGTGTGAGAGCAAATAGCATACACTACTAGCAGCAGTGGAGTGATTAGTATATAAAGAGCGTAACCTTGAATACAGTTTAAAGGGGAAAGTGCACAAATACTTACACTCTCAGCCTGAAATAGTGTAGAATGTTCCCTTTTTGATTATAAAAGCATTTCATTGGGGCAATATACTATGAGAGTGAATTAATATCATTTATTGCAGTCATTTGTAACTGAAAAACAACAATTATGTACCACAAGTGTCAAAACGGTACCTTAAAGAAGCATTTATTTCACTTTGAAGGGGAAAAAATCAGACACATCTTCCTAAAGCTATGATGGATATGAAGCTACTATTCTAGTGTGTAGGTGGCCCATCATGTGCCTGTCATGGTGCATCTATGAATAAATTACTTTCAATACAATAATGTACTGCTCCTGTTCTACTACTTTTTTGAGTTTGTACTTGTGTCTGTGATTCCTCTCCCTTTTATGTTATAGTCTCAACCAAGCATTTCTCCCCGGCTTCTTTCATTAGACTCATCGTTGCTGCCGTTATATGGCAGAGACCTGTTGACATAGCAGGGTGTGCTTTTTCACTTTTACACTGAGGCATTAATGGGCACAGCCACCATATATCTCCCCAACCCTCCAATGGAAGGTGTAATTATGGTTCTCAGTGGGAAGGAGTAGGCCTCTAGGACTGGAGGTTGGCCCTCTGCCAAGCGGGTGTGTGGGCTTTTGGAGTTGGGGCACAGCAATTAGGGTGTTGGGGTGCTGGGAGGGCTCAAAACTCTTCCTTCTCCAACTCCTGCACATAAAGAGGGCATAGTTTTATTTCTGTCAATGAAATGCAGTTGTAGCACTTTCTCTTCACAAGACAAACTGGACTAAACAAAAACAGTAGCACAATCCTGTAGTTCATTTAAAAAAAATGTTTTTACATTAGGAGGAAGGTTAACAGCAGCACCAAAACAACTGTTGGGGCAGATAACATGGAATCCCTATTCCATCCTCCTTGGCCATTCGACTCTTTTGGTGGCATTTGGTCTGGGTGGTCAGCCATGGGCAGCGACCGTCTCAAGGTCGCTCACCCTTAATTTATTTAATCCTACATGTCCTCCTCCAGTGTAGATTTGTTTATTTATAACATATGTAATAAAGATGACAAGACAAAGAATAAAGACAAGAATGTAACTAAATCCATGGACTCTACCGGCCGTAGCATGTAATGTACATGCAGCGAACACTGGGCAAACATCCTGGACTGCTAATCACTACTCCACCATGCAGCCCCTCACAAGTTTCTTATTATGGGGAAAATGTTGCACACTGATAATTGGTAATATATTGCAACCTTTCTTTTGCCTTGAAGAGAGCCATGTATATATGGTGAAAATTGGTAGTGCTTCCTGCCTCAGTTCACAGCCCTGTATTCAACCTAGCCCATCCCTCCTCTGCCCAGCCCCTCTCAGCATGCTGCATTCATTATGGTAATCTATGTGTGTGTCTTGGAGGGAACACAATTGATCAAACAATACAAACAATGATCTGTGTTGGAGGCTGGATTTAGAGGCGTTACTGGTGGGAGCTTGGCAGTTGTGTTGTTTTTTTTGTTTTGTTTTATAAATATGTATACATCTTTTTTTTTAATAATTGAAAGCACTACAGTATAGATTAATGCCATACTATCTTCTCTGCATGCATGCCAGTTTCATCACTGTATTGAATAGCCTGGATCTTAAAAGGCCAATTCTCCCTGCTGTGTTTCAGAGAAGTGGCACATTTAGTAATGTGAATACCCTGTCATTTCCATTACGTTTAGATGCAGTGTATGCAAAGATCTGGCGGGGGGGGGGGGGTCAACGAATGAATAGGAGATGCAGGATGCCAAAGGAGAGACAACATGTTACGTAGGAAACTGAATAAGTTCATTATTTGAGGAATGCAAATGGAGGCACAGCAGTGCTTGAACTAGAAAAGTGTGTGTCATGGATTGACGCAGATGGCAATTCAAGAATTAATTCTTCCTGAATTAAACCAGGAGACTTTTCTGTTCCTCTCTCTGTGTCACTCTCCCAGTGGGCATGGGACACTCACTGAGATCACATGCTGCTTCACGCATATGGTGAGCCAGCAGAACCAAAATAAATCCCCAGTTTACTATGGGTGACAGCCTCTGGGTAATAATGACATGATATAAGAGACTTAGAAGAAGTTAAGTGTTTCAGTACCAAAAAAGAAAGTAAAAATGAAGTTTAAATGAAGACTGAACGGATACTCTTCGGTCATTTTAATTTTGATTCAACTCAGGTGTCAGGTGTTCACATTTAAAACAATGTGTCATGTTGTGGAAACATACAGTTGCCAACCAGCCAGAGCCCTTTTGTGACGCGTTATGTGAAGGGTGGGGCAGATCTTTTTCTGTACAGGCGTGTGAGTCAGAGCCTTTGACACATTTTCATCCATGTTTGATTTTGTGGACTCGTGGCCCTGGGGTTCCTTGGGTTGTGGGTGTGAGCTGTATCTGAACAGCCTGATCCCATCTGAAACCACAGGCATTTCTGGCTGGCTTCCTGCAATGAAATGTTTGGCAAAAACATGGGAGATTAAACACTAAAGATAGAAGATACAGAAATGCAGTGTATCCACTCATACCATGAGTATTGTTAAGCTGGCAGCTTTGTTTTCTCTACCTACAAGTTGATTGATTGAAGTAAACTAACTTGAGTGCAGAATGATGTTCTAGAGAAATACATCTATACAACAGTATCTTCTGAAGTTGTGTTTATGAACTAAGAAAGTGCTCTTTAAGAGGACTACCTGCGGACTCCAATGCTTGTAGAGACTGAGGTGTGTCGCATCCTTGAAATATTTTTGCAGTTCTTGAGCAGGAGTCACAGGAGAGTCCTCTATTAGTTTCATCTATGCGCTGGCACACAGGTGTGGAGTTTCTCTAATAGGATATAGGCCCGGTGAAAGTGTGTCTACTGTCTAAGCCTTTGTTCCAGATCTGTTGTTGTTACGATGCTAGTGATAGTGGCTAGAAGGTGTGAATGGTCATGGGGTCCCCTCTGCAGCGGGGTGAGCTTTTTGTAGGTGTCCTGCTGGACATGTGGTTCCCACTGTTCATTGAATGCCATCTCTTCATTTCATTGGTAGACTGACCATGTAATACTCATAATTATGAATTATGAAGGCAATGCTGTTATATTTTGACAATAAATCCAACTTTAAGTGTAATAATAGCAGCGAATAACAGCAGTGTGGTTTAGTAGAAAGAAACATGCTTGCTTGCTAGTGTTTGTAAAACATAGTGCAGTGTTTTTTTCTGCCTGGTCAAGTGGCCTGACAGAGGGCTCTTTTTTCCACATGAAAGCAAAGGGAGCCCCTGCTATTAATGATTAGACCATAGTAACAGATTCCTAACATGTTTGCCCTTGTGGGGGAGATGGTGATAGTAGATTGAGCCACACAGCGTGGCTTTGTGTGGTATTTACAATATAAAAAGCAGAGAACTTCCCTGATAGAAGTGGAGTATTCTAAGTCTTTGTGGAATTGATCTATCTGTCAGTGCCAGTAAGTGTAGCAGAGATTAAATGTTCTTCAAACAAGGAAAAACCAAGCCTAGCAAATACAACCTGCTCATCTGGTCTGACTAAAACGGAAGTGAGCTGTGAGGGAGAGAGAGCTGTGCCGAGCCGCAAAGGCAGCCTGAGGTATCTGTGATGTCAGAGGAGGAGGGGTGGTTAAAGGGGCGTGGTCAGCTCAGCTGAAACTCTTGCAACACCTATCTGGCTCCCTGAGATCAGACAAGAGAGAGTATTGTTCGAGGAAGCTCTAGCCCTGTGGGAAACTCAGTCAAAGGATCCAATACAAGCCCAGGAGAATTCAGCAGGGATTTGATAAGCACAAAATTACCCTTCACGGTAAGCCTTTTCCTTGGGCCCAACTATTACCTGTTTGGCTGTTTGAAATATACACTAAGGTAGTAATGTTTTATTTTCTCCTTGTGCTCCTCTAAATGTTCTCTTTAGTGTGGTGTTGTCCTTGCTCTATGGGACCTAGAAACAGACACTCTGTCATTGTGTGGACCACTAAAAAGGAGGTGTTATAGTTAGTTTGCTCATAAATTATACTCAGCAGATATGCTTGTCCCAGTGTTGGTGGGAGGAATTTATCTAGTGAGCCCAGTATCAGTGGAGTAGATATTTCAAACTGACACAGAAAAGTCCAGCCTCTGTTTCACTCCACAGCACAATGTAATGAGAAACTGGCCTGCTGCCTGGCACGATTTTTCTCCATGCAGTCGCAGCAGCATTATAATTGCACCTGTGTTAGCCCAAACCTACACTTGACTGGCTGGCCCGCTGAGCCCCATTCACAGCTTCAGCTGTTATGTTTCTGCTAATGTTGCAAGTTAACTGGAAACTAATTGTGCTAAAAAGAAAGCTTCTGTGGTTTAAGCAAGGCCAGTTGTTTTAATACCTGCCTCCCTGTTGTGTTGTATTTTGGCTTATATGGGAAGCTTCTACATTTTAATGAGTAAATTGATTGTGACTGTGTTTTATAGCTTTTCTGTATCAAATTACATTTCTGTTTTGTGTAGAGTAAATCCACATTTTAATTATTAGTCCTGTGTTGGCTTGTGCATTCACTGATGTGTCATGTCTCTCTTACCCTCCCCCCTCCCTCTCTGCCAAACTGTCTGGTTCTCTCTGCAGCTGTATCAGTGGAAGCAGTTGGAGAATTTGTATTTCCGCGAGAAGAAATTTGCTGTTGAAGTGAACGACCCACACAGGTCAGAGAAGTCTAACGGCTTAATCTATCTTTACTGACGTTAATATGACATTTTCACAGTTTTGAATGTGTTCCCATTTTAACTGCCCCTTGCTACAAATGTCCTACACCTTACACACTGTGAAGGGCATCGGCAGCCAGTGGCCCATTTAGGACACCATGTTAATAGTTGTAGCTGGTCTGTGTTTTCCTGCTGTTTTTTGGCCACTTTAGTATTCTATGTTTGCTATATGTCCCCTACCCCTCACAGTAGAGGTGGGAGAAATAATAGATGCTATCATGCATCGAGATGCTTTGTTGAACGATTCTGCATCGATGCAGTAAAGTCTCGAATCTTACCACACGAGTAATGTAGCTCATCAACTCTATCATACACATAGGAATTGGTATTTGAAGGAAAAATTATATTCATTCATCATTATATCTAAATCCAAAATAGAGCTGCATTGGGAATCGTTTAATAATTTAATCGTGACCCTCTGGATCCTAATCGAATCGTGAGGTGACTGGCGATTCCCACCACTACCTGCCAGAAGGTTTAATGTGGCACTTTAAGCCTCCAAAGCAGTTTTAGGCATTTTTTTTTAATTAGTGTCTGTTCAAAATGATGTTGATTTCCTTCTCTTCAGTATATTATTACACTAATTACCACACATTTAATTGGACTCAAGACCAAAATGAACTAAAAATGATACATTATAATTATTTTTAATGAAAGCCTTGTTAATCTACCAATAACTCTTTAATGTTTGTATGCAGCTGTTGGAACAGATTCACTTCTCGGCTCAGTACTGAATGTTTATATTAATATCTTCTACAGAGCAACAGTGACCAAGCGAACCTTCGGACAGACTGGTCTGGTTATTCACACATGGTATGCCAGCCACTCTCTGATTAAAACCATCTGGGTGATGGCCATTAGTCAGCATCAGTTCTACCTGGACAGGAAGCAAAGCAAAGTGAGTGTCTTTTTTCTCCTCACAGATCCACTTTACTTCATTCACATTTCCTTTCAATTCAAATGTAGTTAAAAACAGACTAATACTGTCTAATGCTTGAGCTGTACAGAGATCTTTCGCCGTGTTAAGAGACCCGCATAGGCTACCCACCTACAGATCAGGGTCAAGAGTGTGTTTGGCTTAGGAAAGTCACACAGGCAAATAGCATTGTACTGCTCATCATGTGATACACCACCTGATCCATGTCCCATGCCTGTGACTTGTGTAAATAGCTTGATTGACAGGTGAGGTTTAATGTAAATAAGTCCTGTGCTAGACAGCCTTATGGTGGGAAATTGTCACGTCCTTGGTCTATTGAACCTGAAGTAACAGCCGGTTAGGTAGCTTTAATTTGAAATGCACAAGAGCTTGTAATTGAGTAGAAGATGTTTATCACTCTGCCAATACAGTCATTGTAGGAGTGCCCAGTATAATTCAAGGATAATTTATTGCCATTGCCTTGAAACACAATGCACTGTGAAATGCAGCTGTAGTCCAGTTAATACACAAGCAAAAATATGACAAAGAATGCAAACAGCAGCAAAAAACTATACACTTTTCTGGGCAGATAACATGTCTGGCAGCATAATATTCAAAATTCTTTGACTATGTTTGAGCTCCAAGCATCATTGATGTAAAAACTAGAGTCCACCTGCTCTCTGTCCTGCGGTCTGCCTGTTAAGTGCAGCTCGTTCCGGGTCACCCCAATGGAGCCGGGTCTCTGTAAAGATGTGGGTAGAGCAGTCAAGGACCTCCTATTGCTGTGTTAACCTGAAGTCTTTTTCATCCATCTTATTTTATTGTGACCAGACAGCCAGGAACAACCTGGGCAGTGGAGTAGCCATAGGTCTGAGCTGGGTTTGCTTAGCTTTCGTCTCGACGAGCCTGCTCTTCCCGACGCAGTCAAGTTTTTGGGGTGGTCTTTGGTACAGCAGGTCTGGCTGGGTGATCTGCCATGGGTGGGGATAGTCTCATGGTCCACTGCCCTTAATCAAACCCCCACACTTCCTTTGCTGATGTTGCCCGTTTTGCCTCGTCTGTGGCTTAAGAGGAAACATATTCAACCCAAAGTAAACTACAATTTGCCATATGAAATGGAAAGTTTGGAAGGGATACATGTTTTTTTATGACCACACCATTGATAATACATAGTTAAAGGCACAGTGTGTTCACAGCGGTGTGCGATGTGCAGCTTGTGGTGGAGATGGATGAGTGTGTGGCTGCAGTCAAATGAGGTTATTCAGCCACTGTCTCCATCAAAGGCAGATGGTGTGTCAGCGTTCATCCAGGAATAGAGCCCACACTGACTGATGAGAGAGCAGTGCACTTGGAGTACCAAGCATGCAAATGGACCTTCCACTATTACAGTGTGCTATCATTAAAATGAAGTACTCCTCTCATTCCTCCTCTCATTCCTCCTCCTGTGTCCTCTATCCCCAACAGTCAAACATGACCACAACCAGGAGTTCAGGAGACATCGCCATGGACCTGACAGAGATCTGTGCCCCGCGGATCAGCAAACTTTCCAGCATTGAGAGCAGAGACCAGCTTATCATGGCCAGCAATGGAAGCCTCATCTCAGCCGGTAAACCGAGAGTTAATCAGCTAATGGCCACTGTTCCACATCAGAATGATATGTGATGATTTATTGCTATAATCTCCTTCCAGGTTCAGCTGACTCTGAAGTCAGCGACGAACAGAAAAAAGAGAAGGTTGCCGAATTGAAAAAGAAAGAAAAGGACCTTCAAGACACACTGACACAGAAACTTGAAGAACTGAAGAAGATCTGCATGAGAGAAGCTGTTAGTGTCTCTCTCATTCTCTTACTTTTGAATGATGTTTAAAACGTCCACACTCAGCTGACTGTTGGTTGATGTTGTCATTCACAGGAGCTTACGGGAAGATTGCCCAAAGAGTATCCCTTGGCCACTGGTGAGAAGGCTCCTCACGTACGACGCCGGGTTGGGACAGCCTTCAAGCTGGATGACCTTTTCCCTTATGATGAGGTTGGTATACCTATTGTTGTGCTGTGATATATTCCTGTTATGTAATTTAGAATGACATGCTTTGTGAAAACACACTTCCTGAACCACCGTGTTTGTACCTTTTGGTTCATTTCAATTTTTGAAATGAGGCTTAAGAGTTTAATATGTATTTTGAGGCTTACATTGCGTAATGCTTTTGCATGAAACATTTGTTCGGATTTGGAGCTGGTTTCCATCTGCAAGTCAAATGGGGAATATTTATTTGATTGAGAATGTATTTGTGAATATTAATGTGTCAGCACACTGAACATGAAATGCTTTGAAGATGAGTTCCATATTGCGTCTGGGAGATGTTAAAAGTCTGTTTCTTTGTTCAGAGTATCGCCGTTGACAGGATCTGTCTTTATTTTCTGGGAAATTCCCTGTTAACTGTGTGTATGTGTTGTGTGTTTCCTGCAGGACCCACATCTGAGGAATCTGGAGAGCAGGTTCGCCTTGCAGCAGAAGATAGTAGAAGCAGCAATCAAGCTATCCAACGAGTGCGACCTTTGCAAGACAGTGAAGAAAAAGAGGCGAAACAACTGTCTGGACGCAATGAGGAAGCTGGAGGAGATTGAGAAGGAGATCAATGCCTACAGGATCAAGAAAGGACAGAAACCCACCCAGAGAGCATCACTGATCTTAGCAGGTAGATATCATCAATAACTGATGTGAAAACTGTACTGGCTATGGTTTACTTGCAAAGCAAAGCTTTAAATTTGTTTTTACGAACTGAGAATTTTTGATAAGTGGAAATTGATGTGAAAAGTGGAATATCTAAGACGTCTCTGAGGACCGTTTCCTGCTTTCTGTTATCAGACGATGTCAACCCTTCAGATCTCAGCTCTCTATCTGACAGCCTCACTTTGGATGATGGTAAGTGCCGAGATATAGTCATGCTCAGCCTGCATGCGTTTACTCCCCCATGTAATGCATTTTAAGTGAGTTTTAATCAAGCAATAACTTTTATCTTTCAGATGATGACTTCAGTTCCCAGAGGCAGCGGTCCAGATCGGTTCAGTATTCCCCAAGACCACACCATGCAGATACTCTGGACATCCACTACAACAATGACAGACGAGTCTCTGCCAGTGACCAGCATGCAGACAGGTATACAAGCTGGCACTGGCACCCATGGAATTAAATGTAGTAATATATACATTTTCAGTGTATGTCTGACAGTTGTTTTTGTAGACACTCTAAGCATGGAGCATGTACAGACCTGTAGAGTAGATCCAGAGCTACATTCCTGCCACTTGCCTCCTCCCTCCTTATCCCGCCTCTCCAACAATCTCCCTCTTATCAGCCCAACACACAATTTTAAAAATAGATGGAAAAGGAACATGTCGCTGCCTGTGAAGGAGCAGACAACAATTCCTAGCTGAGAGGAAAGAAGAAAACAGGAAAGTGGTCTGGAAACATAATTTAAATGGCAGCTACTTTATGACCAAAATTATATAAGTGATTGAATCTCTTTTCAAACAGTCATGTTTGCTGTGCATGAAAAGAGAGTGATCAATGGACTCTGTAAGGGCAGGCATTCAGGTGTAAGTGATCACTAAAATCACCCGCAGGGTTTTTTTTCTCCCTCAGCAAATGAAGAGAAGGTAGAGATGTCTTATCTGAATAAAAAGCTCTGCCCTAAAGAGGTGAATGCCCTGAAAACATTGTTCTTATCTGTGTTCCAGATTAAATTACAGCCAAGTCCAGGAATCACTCCACTACAGTCACTGTGATACCTTATCAAGCCACAGCAGCCCGTTTAAACAGACTTCCAGACAGCCACGTGATGCCCGCAGCATGCCCCCCACCCCCCTCCTCACCCGCAATGCCTACAGCAGCACCCAGCTCAGGTAGGGTCCTCGTCAGTGTATTTGTTTGTTTTTTACATTTTCATTCATATATCTTCCTCTTCAGCTCTTGGAGCCATTTACTCACCAGTTGTGCTGTTAACATCCTGGTTGGGTTTGTGTGGGTCATTTTCAACACTATGTCTATGGGAAACCACTTCCACATCCCATCTGCTAATAACTCCATCCATCCATCCATCCATCCATCCATCCATTGTCTACCGCTTATCCTGTATTCAGGGTCGCCAATCCCAGCACATTCACACCTACGGGCAATTTAGAGTCATCAATGAACCTATCCCCATCCTGCATGTCTTTGGACTGTGGGAGGAAGCCGGAGAACCCGGAGAGAACCCACGCTTACACGGGGAGAACATGCAAACTCCACACAGAAGGAACCCAAGCCCAAACCGGGAAGCAAACCCTCTCGCTGTGAGGCGACAGTGCTACCCACTACACCACGTGTAGCCCTGCTAATAACTCAATGAATGAAAACGGGATTCTTTTCAAATGAATGTTTTGGTGAACATCTTTTAAAGAGTGTTTTTCATTTGCAGATCAGAGGATGCCCCTCAACATTTCCGCCAGCGTAGCGGTAGTCTGGAGTCCCAGTCTCAGTTTGTGACAGAAACAGAACCTCCTGTGCCAACGTTCACCTTCTCCCCAGCCCGACGCAGCAACAGCACTGAGGTCCTTGATGATGGCTCCTCCTACACAAGCCAGTCCAGTGTGGAGTACAGCATCCCCGGTAACCACAGGCGAAGAGCTAGAGGTCGCCACAGAAAAGACTTGTACGCCAATACGGGAAGCATGCCCAACCTGGCTCAGCCAGACACCCGAAGCCATGCCTACCAACCACGGGCCAGACCTACCACGACAGCCTACTATGTGACGGGGTATCCCAGCTACGTGGAACCAGAGCCTTACGCCAATGGAGTGTACATGTATGACAATGAAATGGAAGGACACTATAATGTCAATCCTTCATACCACGTCACCCCAACAGCTTACCAAAGCCACGACATGCACAGTCACTACACCAATGACGAGATGGACGGCATGTCACAGAACCCTTACGCCACACTGCGGCCACCGAGGAACCGGCATGCGCCCCGTGGCAACGAGCAGGTCGGCAAGAACATCCAGAAGGCTTTGGTGGCTGAACATTTAAGAGGCTGGTACCATCGCAACGCAGTACACAAACAGGCAGCGTACAACTATGACTACGACAGAGGCTCTCAGCAGAGCCTGGGCTATCAGACCATGCCTGCACCCCACAACAACAGGAACATAGCCTACTCCTCAGGTTAGATCCCTGCACCATTACACATGACGCTCTAGTGCTTTATGTTGTTGACCCTCGGTTCACATGTAGGTGGGTCAGTTGCTGACTTGTACACATTTTTTTCCTCCAGTGTCCTCAGTGTCCTCGGGTGGAAACTGGCACAGTCACATGAGTGGTGGTGGTGGTGGTGGTATGTCAGAATATGACATGCCCATGCACGCGCCGCAGTCCTACTCTTACAGTACAGCCCCCTACAGCCACTCCGCCCACAACAGGTGAGAAAACAAAAACAACCTCAACTCATCTGCTTATCCAATAAGCCACTCCCTGATCCTCCTTATCCTAACATAAGCACTACTGTTTAATTACCTAGAATGGATGGCTGCAGAAAATATAAGCTTTCATTTGGTGTTGTTATCCCTTACACACAACAGAACGGTGGACTGATGTATAGCTTTTCTTCCTAATGTATACCTTTTCTTCAACCTCAACCATTGGTTAGAAAGTCAGAAAACATCCATCTGCTTAATATAGCAGCCTGGTTCAGCAGTAGGATTATAGGATCTATGCAGCCAGCAGTCAGTTCTTCCTCAGAGCTTAAGACTGGTTCTGCTCTCCTCCTTAACTGTCCACTGGCCCCTGCTTTCTTATAGATATGGCACCTCCCAGCCTTTTAAGGGCTCCTGGCACAGCCCTGATGGCCGGAGGCGCTGTGCCTTTTTCCCTGCTAGTTCTTCCTCCTCAGCTTCCTCCTCCACTTCCTCCCTACCCTCCTCCTCCTTTCCCTCCTCCTCCTACTCCCCCGGGTGTCGGGTCAGGCAGGTGGCCTCCAGCCCTGCGCAGCCACAATCCTCCCGAGGGCACAGGCTCAGTAAGGTGTCCTTTGCTAAAGGTAGTTCATAGTAAGTAAACAGAAACGACCGGAGCCTGTGCGTTTGCTTCTTTCCGTTTGTCTGCAACGTGACTCCATAGTCTGCTTGTTGATGTTTGGAAGTGAACTTTGCATTTTTGAGATGTTGACTGATGTTTCTTTCATTGTCATGTATGATGAAGCAACTGCATGGCTTCTTAAAAACATGCCTGCCCTACTTCCTCTTCCAGCTGGCATATTGTTATCCAGTGGTCACATTTCTCTGCCGTGTGCCTCAGTTTGTTTTCCTCTGCTGGCCCATGTAGAAAAACTCTCCGCCCATGTGCTGCCACTCACCCTTGACCTTTTTACCTCTTATGCGCAGATGTCCCACAGAGTTTGAATGGCGGAGCTGTGATAGGATGGCGTGCCCTGCAGGGCATTTAGAGAGGTGTGGTGCTGTTGCCTATGCTACTGGCCAGGAAAATTAACCCCCTCCCCCCCAATTATCACAGAAAAGGGTGAGAGACGAGAATATACAATTCCCCACATGGTTATCATGGTGATGGTGATGTGTCATATATATGTGGCAGACTAACAGAGAGCTCCAAATCATCTCACATGGCTTTGGCTGATCTTTGCTTTTGTTTCTCTGGGTGTCTTGCGGTGGTGGGAGAGCACGTGTGTGGCAGAGCAAAAAATGTGACCCTGAATATTGTCGCATTTGAAGGCTATGCGTGTGTATAATGTGTGTGCATTTGCTGTTTTGTTGGGTGAGAATGTTTGACCCTGGGTTTACCTTTTGTCTGAAACGGAGATTATTATTATTAACATGCCTGAAACACTTAGTGTACATGACTGGTTCTTATTATTTCTTCTTTTATAAAGCTGAAATATGACCGGTTGCTTGATAGCCCAGGGTTAATTCATTCTAAACTCATAGTTACCCAGCCACAAGCTCCACATAGGTTGCCACCTGTCTAATGTGTTGCAATCTTCTGTTTGTTACAGATCCTACGTAGATGTCAGCCAAATGGACCCACACATCAGTAACCAAATGCACACTACCCTGGAGCCCGAGGACCAGATTCAATGGCACGAAGACTCAAAACCGGGAACAATAGTGTAGTTGCCTGCCTGTCATTGTGCTGTATGAATTTTTCACCTTGACAAGTTGTCAACGTGCCTTAGACTGCACTTAACATTTTTCTGCACAAGAGGATCCAAAGAATGAAGGATCTTAACTTCTGTGGGATTCAGCATCTAAAAGAAAAGAAGTCCTCTCATTTTCTCTTCTCTTGAATGCAATAGCCAAACTGACTCACAACCTTGTGATCATAAAACCTCACCAGAGCATCTTCATGTCGGGATTGCGAGCATTTGTGGTTATGGCTCTCGTGCTCTGAAACTTTATGAGGGCCTGCTGTGGACTGTATGGTATAGGCCAAAGGGAATATGGACTAAATGTCTCCAGTGTGTCTCTGTAGAGATACGAGTTTCACAAAGCAAGGACGAGGGCTGTCTCTGTGAGAGGATACTGAGCTGCAATGAACAACGCTTTGGCAAACACACTTTTATGAACACTTTAACCATGAAGGACTGGAGGAGGATTGATGAGGACATTATCGAAAATGAAGGATTGAACTCATTCAAAATGAGTCAAAAAGACAACTACTTCCTGGAACATTCTGCAGTCACCAGATCCAGTTTTCTAATAGCATAGCTTGTAATTACCACAGTGTACTCTTGTTTGTAATTTGCAAAGTATTCTCACTGTCAGTACTTACAATACAATTGAGTCAATTACTTGTCACCATTTGAGTATTACCAGAAGTCAGAAACTTTGAAAACACTGCCGCATCTGATCAGTCACTGTAGGAAGACAAAATATTCATTTTATTTTTATTTTAACATGATTATTTCATCCATGCTGGAAATCATGGACTGGTGCTCCCAATTTCTCTCAAGAGAATGAAGCTGTATGTAAATGTTGGTATTGTAAATATACTGGTTCCGTCTTTTTTAGAGCATTTTTATGTATTTTGAAAAGCATGTAATATATAGTAAGCAATTGTTGTTAAGCTGGTTCTTAGTGATTTGTATAATTCAATTTGTTTAAATAAAAAAAAATCAGCATTTGAATCAGTTCAGTTTGAAGGTCGTATTTATCGATATAGTAAACTTCTAAATCTTATCCACCTGAAGGCAGGAAATCAGGCTTTAAATCCAAATTCATTAAATTGGGTATTAGCCAGTTCAATTAATGAAATGGGGTTTGAAGTAAGTACAGTGATTGTCACCACATGGAGAAGAAAATGACCTAAAGCCTCATTTACATTTAATGCAGAACAGGCTTTGTCACAGTGGATTAGGATGGCGGACCTGGCCAACTGGAACACATAAATACATTCTTCACATATGACTGCTCTGGTGCATTCAAGGAGGCAGATTAGTCTGAAAGACCACTGGAGTATCGGTACATCCCAGTCTTGTAAGAGTGAATGCAGAGCTGCAGTCGCGACGAGAGATAATTATGAATAAATGATCTGCGTTTATGCTTCAGTGTTCCCACCGCCTGCTGTGTTACTAGGCTGGTTTTCTGTGTCAAGCCGTGAACTCACCAGACCGGTCTTTAAAAGCTGTCACACCCATTATGGGCTATAACCTGTTCTTCTGCCCTCCCTGTGAATGACAAGCTAGTGTTTATAACACCAAACCCTCCCTGTAGGCATCCATGTGATAGAAGTATGCTCCCTCCTCCAACCCCCATAGATTTTTCTATAACCCTTCACCTCCTTTCCCTCCCTTCCTTCCTTAGCCAGGACGCAGTTTCTACCACTGTATGGGTATCCTGCCTCCGCTTCCCCCTTTATGAAGGCCACAGTTGAGCAGCTTTACTTGCACGCAGTGCCCCTCCGTGTTTTGCTTCTTGAGCGAGCTCAGGGGAGGTCTCAGACACTTCCAGCTCCTCGGCTTTACCCGAGGCAGAGTGAGAGGGGGATTGCTTTGTATCCAGCTGTCTCCCTCTGTCCCTGCGCCTCTGCTGCTTCACACCAGCTGCAGCCAGACATCAGGCGCGGCTGCTCCAGCTGACACTCCACTACATAAACAATGGGCTCCTATGTACTTCCCCCTCATTTAACACACTACAGACAAAACTCTAATAAGGAAAACGAATCAAAAAGTATTACGCATCTGGTCATATTTGTCTTGTTTAATCGTTCTTTGAACAAAGTGTCCTCTTTTAGTGTCTTTCAGCTCATTGTTTTGGTTTTGGCTCTGTAGAGAGTTAGCAACTAGCTAGAAAACCTAGTGTAGCATTCTGCTACTAAAGAGACATCTTAGAGATATTTCCCTCAGGGGCAGAGCTAAAAGGAGTGTTCAGTATCCGTCCATCCATTATCTGTAACCTTATCCCTTTAAAAATAAAAAAAAAAAAAAATCATTACAAATCAAATGTATTATTATTATTATTATTATTATTAATTTAGAGTCAGTGTTCAGTATATGAGGCTTAAATTAATTAGGTGGACAGTAAAACGACTAAATGGATAGTAATGTTGCTCTGTCTGCCGTAGCTAAATGTTATATTTACAGCTTGTTCCCCCCATAAAAATCCAAGCAAAAATCCCTTTGTGCTGCTTAAAATTAATAAAATTCTAATTTCATCGTTGCCATTTTTATTGAGGAAAAGTAATTATACAGCTCACTTTAGCATTTGAGTCATTTTGTTAAAGGTTTTTGTAGACAGGACATGTATTGTCAAAGTAAGATATTGACATAAGTATTGATTTTAACTATTGCTTTGGTGTTAGGAGGTATGGAATTGGCACTATTATTGCATTTAAACACCTATAGAACAGACGTGTCACTCAAGTCAACCCTGCCATAGGTGTCAGCCAAGCTCAGATTAAAGTGACTATAAATTATATTATGCCGTGAATTTCCCAGGATGAGCAGACTTGCCTTGATCCAGGGAGTAATGGCTCTGACAAATTATGAAGGGTGAATAGTTGGATTAGCGGTGCGGTCACGTGGGCTACTACGGATGACCTTCTATTGGGGAGGCGGTGAAACCAGCGTGGGTGTATGGGACGGTTGGAGAGCTCACATCAGGGGACCGCAAAGGTCAGGGCAAGTCACCATTAACGTGTCACATGATCATCTGTAGCATAGGCCCGAGCAGCCGCATATGCCGACTGACAGGCTGTTTGATTTGTTGAGTAATGAGGCTTGCTAACCAGCTTGGCCAGCCAAAAGCCTCTCAGACAAGCTGAGGGATGAAGGGGTCAACTCGAATGCAGCGGGCTGTGCTGTGTGCATGACCAACAACATCAAGCATGGTATCATGCTAGATGACTCCCTGCCCCACACCTTGTTTGTGTGGTGGAAACTAAACAGGAGGCAGATGATGCAAGTCAAAAGCATGCACAGTGTTGTTACTAAGCAGCTGGAGCAGAGACTGGTCACATCACTGGAGACTACCTTTGGGAGACGATTAGGATTGTTTCGACATGACAAGTTGGTTAAGTGTCGTTGAGTCATGCAAAAATAAAACCACCACCAAAGGTTTAGCGTTGTGTTGCGTGCGTAACTTCCTCTCCTGGGTTTCCACCTCTGTCGAGGAGGAATCACCAAAGGCAAACACCTGTTGGCTGTGTAGCAACGCACACGTGTTGGTCGGATCCTCACCGGCAGCTGCAGCCAAACAAGGGCCTCCACTGTGCCCTGGAAGACATGACCCTTCACTTCCACTTCGTTTATTGACAGTGCTTTGGTTCACTCCTCCAAGTTGCACAATATGGACGGAGATGAGGCACGGCAGGACATAAATCACTACTGTTGCAGGGAGAGGGGGAAAGCCTCGCTGCTTAAGCCAAAGTTAAACTGGAGAGCCACTGGAATACGATTACACCAGAGTGTGCAGAGGTCATCAGAAGGGTTAATTGGAAAAATGCCTTGCATATCTTGAAGAAGATAGAAGCGATACTGCCTGAAACCGATTCGTGAAAGCAAGGGGTAAACAGGGACACTTAGTAAAACCAGCACTATGGAGCGATTACTCTTTTTAATGCCAATCATTCTTATCTTCATGTTCCACCCTCCAATCCCTTACTGCCACATAACCAAATAACACAGCATTTTGTTCCACGTGGATTCTCGTTATCTGCAGTCAATTTCAAATGGAATCCAATAAAAAAAAAAACACACACACACAAAAGGAAAACAGCTGAAGCAGCTGAAGCAGCTGAAGCAGCTGAAGTGGCGACTAAAACGGGTTTGGAGGTGAATGACTGCAGATGAATCCACTCTGTCACTGTGCAGCGCTCAGCTCTCCACACTATAATCTGCTGCAGCCCATTGATTAGCGATGGGGTAAGTGGAGAGGAAAGCAAAGTTAGCCAATCCATCACCCAGGGGGCATTTTAAAGATTAAACAGTCAAGAGGCGCAGGGGGAATACTGATGGCAGTGGGTTAGGACCTCACACTCCTTTGAAGTCTTCATTTGAAATATTGACACAGTGATCAGTCCATGTATTTCATTTCTCGAGACAAAGCAGTGCTTTCTCTTTTGATCTGCACAAACCTACGCTTGGTTGGTTTCTGTTCAAATACACATTTAAGTAAACTTTTGATTTCATGTGAAGAGGCATTATTCAAACGCTCCCAACAGTCCAGCCTTGAAAATACCTTGGCAGTCGTGCATGTTGACTCTGTGCCCTTTTTTCTTCTTTGTTTGAAAGCAACACTCGTGTTGTGCGGGAGCAACGGCTGTTCCTGAGACTGATTAAACATAGATTTCATACCTAGACAGGAGTCTGCAGCTGTGCTGAGGCTGACTGACACATTGCATAGCAGATACGTGAAGTGCTGTCATCACCGTTTGAGAAAAGTGCCCTGACAAGTTCTAGGTGGAGTGATACCCTGAGGTAAAGAGGGGCCCTTCAGATTACAAGCTTTCTTTTCAAAACACACATAGAAGAATGCACTGTGTACCAAACACACTTTAAGAGGTTAAGACTGAGACTAAACAAAAAAATTAATCCAAGAAAAAAAGTAAAGATTTTTGGCCAAAAGAAAAACACACATGCATGAATTCCAGTCACTCCCTCAGTTTTCCCTCCAAAAAGCTCTGGATCTTTTGAAAGTTCTCCTCCTGCTGACCCAGCGCCTCCAGCAGAATACCCATGGGGGACCTCTTCAGTCCAGCTCCTTCTATCTTGTTCTCCAGTTTATTCTTCATGTTGCGGAGGCGATAGGAAGCGTGTGCAAAAATCACTGAAAAGCAGAGGGGAGAGTGACTGTTAATGTTTTAAATGCTTGGCAAAAACAAACCTATAAACCTTTGATCATGTCAAACTAAGAGAACATCACACTTTAAGAATCTGAAAGATTTCAGTCCAGCACAAGTTTTATTAATTTTGAGAAGAATTGAATTCCCTACGGTTCATTTCACAAGGCTTCCAAAGCACTGATCATTATAAGCCATCTCTATTATTTCATAAAACACATTTAACGATCAAACTACAATACTAATTATAGAGTAACAGGTATATATTTATATATAGCACCCTAAATGTCCAACAGTATCATCCTGAACTCACAAGCCAGAGGTAAAGTGATTGCAGTCATAAACACCATGACGCTCCCCATCATAGAGATCAAGATGTAGCTGGCGACCATGACGGCGATCACAAACGCCGTGGGATTTTGTCTCTTAAAGTTGCTGATGAAAGCTCTGTTCTCTCCGGCCCACACTGAACCCAGGAAGACGCCCGACACCACGGCCATGGCTGTGAACATCCCCAGAGGGTTCAGGAACCTGCAGGGCAGCAACGCAGGACACATGAGAGCAGAAGGGCCCGTTTAAAAAAGCCTGTGCTTGTCTGTGTGGTCTCTGGCTCCACCAAGTGGTGAGATGATGTTTGGACAACAACAAGACAGACAGGACCCACATCTTCTTTCCACTTCTCAAATTGTGAGGATTCACTGCTTGCACTGTAGGATTTATTTATTTTTTAAAGGCCAAATTATTTATCCATGAATAAAGAAAAATAATGAAATGAAAATAATATTTTAATTGTAGCCCCGAAACTCTTCTTTTTCCCAAGCAGTACATCAAAGCCTGAGTTTACGGCTGCAATACTTTAGTTGGGACCTAGAAAAGCTTTCCGTGATAAATCCAGCCTTGGCATGACTACAGCGATGTCATCAGGCCAAGTGCTTGACCTCAGTGAGTGTGGCCAGTTTCACTAAGTTCAACCTACCGCAGCTCTCTTTGGTTTCACAAACACTGGTGATCCTGGGGTATTGGGATTGTGATATTGCCATGCATTGCAAAGTCGTTCCACTGATTTATAAGTTATCTCAGTAAACAAACAAGGAATAAATGCTTACCGTCTTATCCATGCGGGGGGGGGGGGATTGATTTTCTTGGATGGGTTTTTGAAACCTCTCCTGAATCGCTACACTGCAGTCTATATTGTCAAATATGTCACAATTATGTTGTGCAATTGTTGCCTCTTCATTGAATCTCTAAGCATATATCCTCTCCACCTGCTTTCTCTGCCTCCATATTGATTATAGAGTCACAAGTTTTGCTCCTCTGCATATCACACACACACACAGAAGACAGAAGACCAGGTGAGATCTGCACTCAGGGCCTGCAGCTGTGTTTAATGGTCTGAAACTAGGCAGTCGACGTCTAGTTGTGTGAAGAACTGAACACTTTTAGCACGGAAACAGAGGTCCATGCAGTTGCATGTGTCTGAGCTGAGCTGATAATATCATTAAAAGGTTTTATGAAAATAATGGTAAATGTGTCAATATTCATAACTGTTGGTTTTGTGCCACATATACTGTAAAAACAGACTCATTCAAATAATAAAGCAATACTGATCTCCCGAGTCAGGGCAGCTGATCAAACTGCTATTTTCTCACAACTGTGCAGGGCAACAGCTGACTAGACAAAAGGCTCATGAGGCCTTCATCGCCATAGCAACAATATGTCATCATACATATTATGGTGGCTAGACTGTGACAGGGCACCACTATTTTTAGTAAGCTGGGCTTTAGTTGGAACGAAGTGCTAACTAAAGCCAAGATGTTTCCCAGATGAGAGCTGTAACCGTGTGCTCCCTGATCTGATTGAATCTACCTTGTATCTACTTTATCAGATAATAGACTGCTTCTTATCAGATAATAGACTGCTTCAGTCAGGCGGTCTGTGTCAGCGCTTGTACTTAAGGCCTATGGAAATATTGATTTTGGTTCATGTACCCTATGTGTCAGGACCTCACACTGGTCCATTTTGGTCTGTGCTTCCACATGACTGCATCACAGGGGCCTCATGTCATATGTTAAATCCCAAATTACTTTCCTACATGGGGGGCACAAACTGGATAAAAGTCGAGAAAGAAAGGTTCACAGTGACAGTAGATAACAGTGCAACACATGATTGCATGACTGCATCAACATGTTTCCATTCATTCTCGTGAGATTCTATCCAACTCGACTTTTACATAAACAGAGTCTACATCCTGCCTGCACCATCATCTTTAATCCGGGTAAGGTACACTACGTCACACATTTACACTATCAGGGCAACAACAACGGATACGATACACCGGAAAAGGTGCAAAGAGCCTGAAAAGTGCACACCATTTATCTGGGAACCACAAAATCCACACTCAGCAGCTGCTGTCTTGTCATCATAAGTTTCCGTATATAACTTACCCAACTACGAGGAAAACACCGATGGCCAGGGCTAAATAATTCGTTTGATAATACAGCAGGTTGCTGACCACTCTGTTGTTCCATTTCGCCAGATCTTTGCCATCCGGTTTAGCGAATCTTTCCGAGCCGGGGTAGAAGTCGTCCCATGGTCTGAGCGGCGTCAGCTCCACTTTAGCCATTTGCCTCCCGTTGCCTTCACTAATCTGACAGTACCGTCGGCAGGAGAGTCACCGAACGCTACAAACTAAAATCTCGCGAGAAGCCGTTCGCCTCGTGATGCTGATGAAACCTCACGCCATTGGTCAGCCACCGCACGTTGTCGAAAACACTTCCTGTGAGGCTTCAGAGAGAGCGAGAAAGAGGGATGTCACGGAGTGAAAACAGCGCTGTCTGGTGATAACAGCTTCTGTTTTACGTCTCCGCTGGGTTGTATTTGTTATGTTTGCTAGTTTTACATGAACACGTCGTTGTCGCTCGCGGGCTGGCGGCACGTGAACCGCGGTGTGAACGGGCAAGTGCACGCGGACCGCTAACGGTCGCATGTATAACTTGCATAGACATGTAACGTGAAGCTAACTCGACGACAGCTCAAACAAACCAGACGACGTTTCTCTTGTTGTTTGTACAGATGTGGAGACGAATACTGAGACCTCGTGTGATTGTTAGAGCAGCTTTCTGTTGGAGAAGTGTCTTCACGATGCAGCTGAAGACCAGCGAGTTCCGGTCTCTGTTCTCTGATGGGCTGAATGGACTAGCAGGTGAGATGGAGCTGTGAACAGACACTTTATTTACCTGCTCTCTAGACTTCCTGTCTGACTGACTGACATGGCAGTAAAGGTAGTTTGTGGTTTGCACATCCCAGAGCTTTGAAATCTGAATATAAATGACGCGGACACACTTCTTCTAAAGAGTTAACTCCTGTAAATGTGTGTTTGTTTGTTTCCAGAGCTGTTTGAGAAGCACCAGCACGAGCTGAGGATTGCTGGAGGTGCTGTACGAGACCTGCTGTCTGGGAAGCGGCCTGAAGATGTGGACTTTGCCACCACAGCCACTCCAGAGGAGATGAAGCACATGTTCCAAAAAGCCGGCATCAGGATGATCAACAACAAGGGAGAGAAGCACGGGACCATTACTGCAAGAGTAAGAGGCTGGCCTGTCTGAGCAGGCAGGATGGAGCTGTATCCTGCTTACACTTGTCTTAATCATGTATCATTCGTTGCTTGGGAAGCTGCTGTGAACACTACGTCACTATCCGCAAGATGAAGTGCTTTACTTTTGCACAGGAATAGCTGAACTCCATCTCCAGAGATCATCAAAACATCATTTTAGGGGGGATTTTCCAGAAAGATTGTAGCAGTGATACAAAGATCATCATAATGGTCTTTGATCATGTTTGTCATCAATTTATGTTATATATCTCAACTTAATTTGGTGCACTTTAGTCTATTTGTCTTCTCCATCTCAGTCTTTTTAACATGTTTGTTCGTGTCAATCATTTGTAAAGCCCTTTAAATTGTATTTGTATTTATTCTGTTGACTGGTCCTCTTTCATAGCTACACAATGAGAACTTTGAGGTGACCACGTTGCGCGTGGATGTCCAGACAGATGGACGTCATGCTGAGGTGGAGTTCACCACTGACTGGCAGAAAGACGCTGAGCGGAGAGACCTCACCATCAATTCCATGTTTTTAGGTATTGTGGTTTTTGCGCTCCACTCAATGCAATTTCTGTTTACATTTATTGTACACCTGCTGTGGTGCTTTGTCACGTATTTTAGTACATTTGTTACACTTATTATGCTTTGTTGACCTTTTCCCTCTCACAGGGCTCGATGGCACATTATATGACTATTTCAAAGGATACGAAGACCTGCAGAACCACAAAGTTCGGTTTGTCGGCAGCGCTGAACAAAGAATCCAAGAGGACTACTTGAGAATACTGCGCTATTTCAGGTGGGCTGCTTCATTTAGCTTTCAATTTAGTTAAAATAGGAACATATTTGTTTATGTCATGGAAACACTTTGACCTCAACTGTTTCATCTCATATAGGTTCTACGGCAGGGTGTCCCAGGAGCCCGATGCTCACGAGCCTGAGACACTGGTTGCTATCCGGGAAAATGGTCGAGGACTTGCAGCTATATCAGGAGAAAGGATTTGGGTGGAACTAAAGAAGATGGTTGTTGGTAACCATGCTGCTCATCTGCTGGAGCTGATGTACAGTCTGGAACTGGCCCAGTACATAGGTGAGAGGGGAGGCGATGGAAAGATGTAAAAGAGGAAGCCTACTTCCTCTCTCTTTACTCCTCAGATGCCAGGGACATGACATCAAAATGATAAGGGTTGCACATGAATAACTAAACAAATGGGTTGCACATGAATAAAATCATTCATGATTTGTAGTTATGACTTTATTACTTGTTGACAAAACCTGGTAAACAAGGAGGACATTTGGTGCATTGGAACCCCTAAAAGAAACAACACTAATACAGATAGAACACGGTACATAAAAACGCATTAAATCAGAGAAATGCTAGCATTCACCTCTCTGTACGGGAAGAGCCTGAAAGCCAGTTAAGGGACCAACCCCTTAATTGCAACTTGGCTGTGAAAAAAGTATTAAAAAAAAAAAATTTTTAAAAAGGCTCAAACCCACAATTTTATGTGTTTTGGCACTGTCCTGATAACGTGATAAAACACGGTCCCATTCTTAACCCTTGTAGCCTCACAAACTCAAGCACTTATCAGGCGGCGTCAATTAAGTCCTTGAGGGTTCCCTGCTCAGGATCCAGAGGGGACACTGGGATAATGGTTGCAAAGTACAGGCAGAGATGAATCAGTGGTGTCGACTCTCAACAGTTCTGTTTCTAAATCCCCGAGACAAGTGGATTAAATGCCTCTTTACGTCTCTAGTCCTGTGAACTCTGGTTGTAAGACGGCATTAGACTGTGAGGATTCAATGACTCTTGAATTATGTAACTCTTCTCAGGCTGTTAAGAACCGCAGAAGACTGCTACCAGGATAGCAATGGTGTAGGCACTCATCAACAATAATTTGTTATATTTTGTCCTCGTCTTGTTTAGTTTCTGTAGTTGTTAAAGTCCGTTCTGCTCACCTCTCCTGTCACCGTTCTTCCTCAGGTTTACCTCCAGGTGGCAATGTTGAGAAGATGAAACAAGTGTGGCAGAAAGCCAAAGAGCACTCTCCCAAACCCATGACCATCCTGGCTGCTCTCTTCAGCTGCCCAGAGGAGGTGGAAAAAATGGACATCCGGCTGAAGGTGTCCAAGGAGGAGAAGACTCTGGTGCTCTTCCTCGTCAAATACAGACAGGAGCTCTGCAAGAGCAAAGACGAGCCGGAGAGCCTCAAACCCTTCACTGACTTTATTATTGATGTGAGTATTGGCTTCCTCCAGTGATCAGATGATATTTGTTCAAGTGGTTTTATGATAAAAAGGGAAGGAGAGATTTATAGTTGGGACACTTAACACAACAATGTGGTCATTGATTTCAGCCACGACTATTCATAGTGTGTGTATATCATCAAGCAGTGAGCGATCCACACTAAATCAGTGTTTGAAAACCACCTGCAAGAACACAAGCTTTGAACTACAGCTGAAACAATCGGAGTTATCGATCATTTCTGCAACAGAAAATGAATCGACACCTGTGTACCTGTGCTCTTCTTACTGCTTACAAGTACATGTCACACATTTCTATGTACCAATCAGGATTTAGGAATATTTTAATCAAAGTGTCATGACAGTCATGGGGGTTGTATTCTTAGTCGTCCATTGTACCATTCTGTCTGTTCTCAGAGTCGTGAGCTGGATTCCCAGAGTAAAGTGTGTGAGCTACTGAAGTATCAAGGCGAGGAGAAGCTGCAGGCGGAGCTCGGCAGGTGGTCCATCCCTCGCTTCCCCGTCAGCGGTCATGATCTGAGGAGGATGGGGATCACGACTGGCAAGGAGATCGGTGCCACCTTACAGAAGCTGCGCGACATCTGGAAGAAAAGTCGTTATCAGATGGACAAAGATGAGCTCCTCGGTCACTTAAAGTCCTAAATGAGGAGAAGAGTAGACGTAATTGGCCTACTCAAAGATATTGATCGAGTGAGCGGACTGCTGCATATTGTTTGCAAACGCACTACAATAATAGAGGCGTGCATCTCTGCTGATGAATGTGGTTTAACTCTTAATTAGCCCAGTGCCACAGCTGCCACAGTATGAACAATGACTGCTGATTTCACCATGTGTGTTATGACGGAGCTCAATGCACATTTATTGGAAAAGCATCTGTAATGCTGATGTTAGAAACTGATTATTTTCATTGTTTAAACCATGTTGAACAGCAGAAGTTTGGTTTTGGTTGTTTTTTGGTTTCTCCTATGTTTAACTGCAGTATTTATTTGCTATGTTTTCTGTAAAGAAAATGTCCTTTAAAAGGTTCTATTTTTATTGGAAAGACGACATCATGATTATTTTGTTTATGTTAATGTGCTGCAAAATACAATCTGTTCATATCTATCCACCTCTGTGTTTGGTGATGTCAGAAATGTGTTGCTCCTCCTCCCCTTCAGAGATGAGGTGCTATAAAGCCCTCTGCTCTCCTTCACCAGCTACTCAGCCTGGAAGGCTCAAGACTTGTTGCCCACTGGATATTCACTGCACTCCCACACTTTTTTTTTTTACAAGGAATTACCTTTTGATGAAATAGTTTGAATTCTGCCTGATTACATTTTTTTTTTACGAATGCTTCTATAACTGTTCAACTCATTACTGTATTGGGGGTTGGGGGGCAGCATGGCTTGGTTCGTTGTAAACATGAGTAACATCACTTTGGGGGGTGCACTGTCTGGTGATGAGCCTCGAGATGAGCGTTTGGCTCAGGTGGAAATAGCTCTCCTGTCCATCATCTTCATCACTGCAGGGATCCTGAACTCTTGGCTCTTGCTGGTGCTGTGGAAGCAGAGGAAACAGCTCTCCAGGATGCGCGTCTTCGTCTTCCACCTGTGCGTCGCCGATCTGGTGGTCACGTTCTTCCAGGTTTGTCCCCAACTCATGTGGGACATCACTGACCGGTTCTTCGGGCCAGACATATTGTGTCGCGTGGTGAAGTACCTGCAGGTGGTCGGGATGTTTGCCTCCACTTACATGATCGTAGCGATGACCATGGACCGATACCAAGCCATCTGCAACCCCATGGTGACTTTCCAGAGGCGCAGGACGCGCTGGAACGCGTCGGTGTGCGCCGCCTGGTGCGTCTCTTTCATCGGCAGCCTCCCGCAGATCTTCATCTTCTCTCGGGTGGAGGTCGCTCCCGGTGTGTACGACTGCTGGGCGCAGTTCATCAAGCCGTGGGGACCGAGAGCCTACGTCACCTGGACTACTTTGGTGATCTTCGTCCTGCCCATTCTCGTGGTGACCGTGTGCCAAGTGTGCATCTGCCGCACCGTGCGCGTTAACTTCCGCAAGAAGACGCACCACGTAGCGGAGGCGGCCGGTCGTCCGCTGTCCAGGGCCAGCAGCGTGGCGGGGCTGTCCAATGCCAGGGTGAAGACGGTGAAGATGACCGTGGTCATCGTGCTCGGGTACATCATCTGCTGGACGCCTTTCTTCACCGTGCAGCTCTGGTCTGTCTGGGACGTTGAGGCGCCCACTCATAGTAAGACGACGGGCTTCTCGCAACTAAACAAAAAATCATCAATTCGCACTGATATCCTTGGAAGCCTACTTTAATGGCAATATTATGACATGCTTTTTAATTCATCTTATTTTGGAATTATTTTCGCTGTGAGTGAGTTTAGGTAAAGAAACTTCTTCAACATAGACAATAATAAATGTCCCTTTTCGATAATTAAGGCCTATATTTTATTTAATGACATATGGGAAAAGCTGCCATCTCCATGTAAACACATCCACTATGATTGAAATAGTACAATATTAGCCGAGTTTACTTGATCTCCAAAATAAAATAAAAAATATTTTAAATTCGTCCTCCTGAGTAAAACAGATCACTCCATAAGAATTAAAGGCAAAGTTGCTCATTTTTCCTAATTTTCTCCCGTGTGTTTGCAGCTGCAGTGTTCACCATCTTGATGCTGCTGGCCAGTCTGAACAGCTGTGCGAACCCCTGCATATACCTGCTGTTCAGTAGGAAGCTGCCCAAGACGCTCATGGCCCTGCTGTGTGTAGGTGAGCCTGATCTGAAGGAGTCCATGCAGGAGGAGGCCACCATGGTCAGCTCCCTGTACATCAGCCTCAAGAGTTTGTCGGACTGCAGATGAAAGTACTAACAGCTTGAAACCAGACTCATCAGATGAACACATCAGCGTGATAAGAATGAATTTAAATCATATGTGAACATGGTATAAAAAGATGGATCCCTCGCAAGAAAGATTTCCTGTATTTGCATCCTCTAATGAGTGAGGATAAATGTCTTGTAGTTACAGTAGTGAGACCAAATTAAATGAACAATCTATGAAATGCTTCAGGTAGAAAGTATTGATTATCATATGGTTGCTATAAAGAAAGGATTGTTAAAGATTGTTTTAGCCATGTTAGTAGTGTGGTTCTAGAGACTGAGATTATCTACAACTGAATAAGTTCACACACACACAGATTCACAGGTTAAGACATTCATGTCCCCAACAAGACAAATTCTGTCGACGGTGATGATCCCCTGACTCTTCCTCTAGCACTAACAGCCGGTCAACATTTTCACTTCGCTAATCAAATATCTCTACTCAATAAGTTGGCACAAATTGTACAGACATTCATAGTTCCCAGAGGATGAATCCTACTGGCTTTCTTGATGCCCAGACTTACTCTAGCGAAGTTGACATTTTTGGTTTTTAATGTCTTCACAGATTTTGGATGGATTTCCATTACATTTGTTGACATTTATGGTCCCCAGAGGATGATTTGTAATAACTTTGGTGGTCCATTAACTTTTCCACTTGTGGCGTCACCAGGTCAAATTTTCCATTTCTTTGGTCTATAACCAAATACCTACATAATTAATGTCATTCCCATCAGCCTCAGCTGAAGTTTGTGTTTTGTGCTGATTAGCAAAAGAGCTTGCTGACATGCAAAACTAAGCTGGTGGATATGATAAAAATCATACCTGCTAATCAGGATGGGGATCAGCATGTTAGCTGACATTAGCTCAAAGCATTGGTGTGCAGCCTCAAACAGCTGCCAGCACGGTGAATATCAATCAGGTTATTTTTCCAGAAAGACATACATGTTATCACGAGTGATGGAATGGACCCAACATTTGCTTTAAAGTTATTACTTAAATAAAAATGCATGTAATATTTTCTTGTCAAAGAGGTTTACGTAAGTGTTGTTGGTCTTGTGAAATTATACATTTTCAGAAATCCATCTATGTGCTGTGTAATTTAAAAGAGTTTCAATCAAATGTAAAATCTATATTACATTTGTATATATGATTATATGTATGACAATGATGGATATCTGTTAGTCGTTGGTTGATAGTAACAGATGGTTCTGTGTTTGTTCAGTATTTTCAGATATGCAACACTACGCTCAGTGATCAATGTTACAACATGTTTACATTTTTCAACAAAAAAAGGAGTGATGATCTCCGAGGTGCTGCCAAATAAACTGACTTTATCCGTGCATGTTCCCTTTCTTCCCAACAGCCCTGTCCTATTGAGAGAATTAAAAAAAAAAAGTTATTGTTGTTTTTTCTGCAGGATGACGTCTGTAAGTTTCCTCAATTTAAACCATGCAAAATGAGTCATGAAGTCTTAATATCTTATTAGACTTATTATATTTAACAAGAAGAATCAAGAAACAAAGGGTAAAACTTGGCGCGGATACAAATGACTGTGTAAGTATGTCGTACATATGGGGGACCAATTAAATACGTAGTTGGATGAAAAAGAGAATTTCAGAGGGAACCTACTAATTAACTTCACAATAATCAAAGAATGTACATTAGAAGCACCTGAGTTTGCCCATTGACTTACTGTGCACCACAATTAACCCAAAAGCTCTACCTTGTGTGTTTTTGCCACTGAAGAACAAGAAACTAGTTGAACTAAACGCCCATGTGATCGTAGAAACCACTTTATTCTATAGCCATCACCTACACAGTAATTGCAGCGTTAGAGATGTAAAGGCTGAAGAGCTGTATATTACAGCCCACACACACCTCAGAATAAAATTGTTATTATAGGGCTTTCTTCTCATGCTTTTAAAAAAACATACATACATTGACCATGAATGTGTGAGTGTTGAGTAGCTGACTACATATCTCGTTATGTTGCATGTTGTCCAATAAAGACAAAGTCAAAGTTACTTTAATCGGTCTCCCCAAGGAGAAATGTGTCTTGGATAATAGGGAAATTCCTGCATCAATTACATTACAACATACAACAGAGACATCCAACCAACACAAAAAATATTAAAAAAGAAGACCGTAAAAGTACATATGTACATTGAACATTTGGGCATCTCAAAAATGAGCTGTGCAAATTGCCATCTATGTGCTTGTGCAAAAGAAACACTCATTCATACTTTCATAAATATCCTTGCATTCAGAGACATGGGTTCCATAAATTATGATTTATTAGATGAGTGTAGTAAAGTAAAGGAGATGAAAAACCAAGCGTTCGTATTTATGGGCAGCTTAGGAAAACTCAACACAATGTTAGTAAAATGATTAAAATAATCTTTATTAATACTATGGCAGTATGCTATACACAACTATAGGGCTTACCATGGGGTGGCAGACTAGGGATGTGCTCAAGGACTGACACCAACCTTAAGTGCACACACACACACACGCACGCATGCAACAAGGAAATGTTATCAAAAGGTCACACATACAGAGTTCCAAATAAAATAGGTTAAAATATCAGACTTCTCAAACTACATTACTCATTGTCTCATGTCAGTGCGCTACAACGAGGCAATACTGTTGCTGATCTCGCCAGAGCACAAAAGGAGGTAAGAACAGCATGGGAATTTTGAACCACACGTGAGAACAGAGGAGGTGAGAACCTGAGCTGCACTATGGCATATCAATAAGACTGACGGCGTGATGAATTCCAGATGAGATTCATTCAGCTTAATTGATCATTTTTATCTACCTACATACCTGAAAGCCATACGATAATAAAGGGGAAACTTTTCTTACATTGAACCCATATGTCTCATGAAATTTAATGGAAGTTTTATGGTCACCCACATAGGAGGTCCAGTGAGCCTGTCTTTGTTCATAATACATAGACTTCCAGCACTGTGCGGGATTCATTGATGAGCAAAGTCAAGTCAAGGTCATTATGTGCTAAAAATTCTACCACTTGAATTGTGTGTCTGATCATGGCTAGTGACGATCACAAAGACTTTGTGAATGTGGACTTTTTTTTTTTTAAATAAAACTGTTCTCAACACGAAAAGATAAATTCATATACACACTGCTGCTGCTGTGACTTCTATCGCACGATGGAACAGAATAATTACACAGTCTTAATCATCATTTTTGCAGCCGAAGGATATAAAGGTCACCATGTCAGGCTGTGTAATGAAGGCCCTGCTCCTGGGTGCATAAGTTCAAAATATACTGAATACACCATTATGTCATAATAGCCTTGAAGAGGCCTGCTGGACTACTGAGAAGGAAGAGAACTCAGTCTGACACAGAAGCCTTATAAAAAACCTGCCAGGTGTGGGAGCTCTTAACAGGGAAAAGCATCAGATTATGGGTGGGGAAAGTGTGACAGTCATTGTTTTTTTAAGAAATTGAGATCATAATTTAAAGAAAGAATGAGACTGACAACCTGCTGGCATAGAAATCCTGGGGCCAACAGCATAAACCAAGGGCACACAGTGCTCGGCTGGTCTTTTTACCCCAGGGTACCCTGGGTACCCACGATGTTTGGATCCTAAATTGGCTAATAAACATCTTTTTTGGATTAAAGACTGGCTGGACTGCTTTTCATCTGGGACTACAATTGTGAGTCTGTTAGATAGTTAGTTTATCTAAAATGGACCTAGAAATGATGTCTTTGAAGTTTTTCGCTACAAACTTCAAAGCCATAGATCTTACACATCTCAGTTTGCCTGACACTTGTAGTCTTATACGGCACAAACCTCAAAACAACATCACTGATGTTGAGGGAGACCTGTCAACAAGAATGAGCCACATGTATACAATTTCCAGCCCATTTCCCCCGTGTGAGCATTCAATGCACAGATGACACAGATAATAGGAAGCATTGACTGGTGATGTACGCTTGATGAAGAACCGCCATTATGCTCAGGAACTCTTTTGTGGCTGGCGTGTATTTAAGTGGCTCCTTCTGCAATCTTTACAGCTGCTGACGTAGTAATGAGCACTCATGGCCCTTGTCACATGGGAGATCTTCAACCTTCCTTCTGGTATACACTCCAGTCACCTGGGTTCAGGTTGTGTCATTGGCCTTTGACCTCAGGTCTCCTTAGCAAGATGAAATTTTGCTTCACATTTTACTCAATTATTTTGCTTTAACTGTGAATACTGATTTCCTGAGAGAGGGCATACTTATGGTGGGCAATTCATTTATTTCCATTTTTTTTTATTTTGCTATAATTTCTGATACAACACACAAAAAGACCTGCCACTGTTTTTGACTACTTTTGAAGAATACATGTGCAGATCCCTATTGAAGGTGTGAATGCTGTTCTTCAGGCTATAAGCGACCACCCTGCATCTGCTACATATCAGGGATGTGTACTATGAATTGAAGGAGGTTTGGACCCAAATGCAGTTGAAATCCCATGGGTGAACAGAACTCACAACAATAATCCAGACAAGACCAGGAGAGACAGGCAGGGCTGATCAGGTGGTGGGTGTACATCCGGGATAATGCAAGACGACCAAGCAAAGGCAGAACAGAAACAGGTGGAAACACACGGGCAGGCTATGGTGAGAACAAGAGGCAAGGCTGATGAGACACAGCTGGGAGACAGAAAAAAGAAGTGGAACCAAGACAGGAAGCAAAGCACGTGTCAACACAAGACAGAAGGACTACAAAATAAAACAGGAAACCAACACTACAAAAACCCACAGTCATGACACTACACTTGCAAAAGACTTTCCGAATGAATGAAGCTAAACCAATTAAGATGCACCCACTTGATATGTCTCTTTTAACCTAACAAGGATCATTTCTCCTCATGCCTTAATGGAGGCACTTATCTCTGACTCATTATCCCTGGTTTCTTTAACAGAGAGAGAAGTTAAAATCAGGATATTTTCATCTTGATGCCAGGCTGCTCATTCATACATTCTTCTTAGTGTTATTCACTTGAATTTGCATGCACGCTTAAATTATGTAGTTTAAAGATATTTTAAAAAAATGTTTTTTTTTTAACAGTAAAAATACACATCGGTGTAATACGAACCTTACACTTGTGTTGCTTTCAGCCCTTGAATGAAGGATCACAGCATATGGAAAAGTGTACAACAAGGAGGCTCTGTGGTCCGAACCCAGATGGCAAACATGAAAATATGAAATATTAGCATGCAAATATTGCCCTGGCAGTTCTTCTGTTTGAAGGCTGTTATCTGTCATGTTGATGTTATTGGTTATCCAGGGTTTATTATTGGGAAAGCAGTGTACAGTCCTTGCTGGTCTCTACAGAAATGTATGTAATCTGTGGTACAGTCACCCGTCTTGTCAACGTCAGCGAGCAAGCTATTTCCACGTGTGTCCAACGACACATTCCAATCTGTACATTCATAGCAGTCCCTCAGAGCCTCGCGTGCCTCTGGAGTCCACTTTCCTGAATGAAGGGATGAGTAATGTGTAAGGAAGATTCCCTTTAACTTGTGGATAATGTTGCACATGGCTGTTATTTCCTCCTTATCCTCTTTGTACATTTTATACAAAGCCAGCATTCTTCTGTCTCCCAGGAGTATAATACATACTATCTCATATCATTAACTTCAAAAGGCACATACCTGGAGATCGTGCTGTCAGTGGTTGGCATGGCTACTGTATGAAATGCCTTCCTCCAAATGCCAGAGTGGATGGAGAAACAGTCTGCTGGTGGTCGTTTGAACATTAGTTCTACATTATTGGAAGTTTCTATCTAAATCTGAGTATAAGCAGCACTAAATACAGGGCTCTGTAATACAAAAGCAAGGGGGAATAATCTGGTTCAACAATATCAAATATGGTCTTGTACTATCAGCAACATTTCTTTCACGATTTTATTAATATATAGGTACATAATTGAGGAAATATTACAATATATTTGATTGGTTTAAATTACCTCATGCTATCAGAACATCTATGTGGCCGCAGAGAAGGGAAAAGCCCCTCTCCAAATAGGGCTATTCATCTCTTCATCGCAGGTGGACTGATTTAGGATCACATATGGAGATTCTGCCTCTGTTTGGTTTAGTGAATGGATCTTCTGTGTGTCTTTATGTTCTTATCCTCATCACGTTATGTGTGACCGAATGATTCCTCCCGAAAACCCGACAGGGACTTTCCATCTTGCCCATTAAATGATTAGCAGAGACGTGCTCGTTCACCGACTGGATTGTCAGAATTGTCAGATTCAGGACGCCCTCACGTATCGGCCGCTCGCACAGTCAAACCCCAGGGATAGACAAGGCAGCTAGACAAGGGAGAAGGGAACACGCAGCACTATCTGTCCTCAACATCACGCAATATTCATGTAGGAGGCATGAAACGGCCAATTTGTGGAACAGCAGGCTGATATAGTCTTGTCAAAAGGGAGCTGCTGTGAATGTGTATCAATGAGTTTGTGAGAACATGCAGCTCTGAGCATGGCAGGTTGTTGGTTTACTTGAGTTAAATGGTCAATGTATCTCCATTCATAGAGCACTTAAGGCACTTTACACTATATTCTGTCTGTTCACCTGCACATCAGGATCTAACTCATTCACACACATTCACACAGCATTCAGGGGCAATTTGGGTTTCAGTAACTTGCCTCAGGAGGAGGCAAGTTACTGGACTGGAGGAGCCAGGAAAACGATTCGTTTGGCTGCACGCACAATGCCAGAACCCTGAAACTGAAGCAGCTGAATGAAAAATGAGTGTACACCCTTGTGTCTGTCCACGGTCAATCTCCTATTCTGCTGTAGCAAAAGGCATAATATTTTTGGGGCCCAGTCAAGGCTGCGCTCAAGGACCTCTCGTGGTCAAACTGACTCACACTTTCTCAACTCCTATTTCCTATTCTACCATTTACTGTGTGCTGACTCCTAACTATTCATAACAGACTACTGTTAACACAGCTGAGTGCCTCACGGCCCCCGGCTGCTACTCGGGGCCCAGAGACACAGTGGGGGGAACAGTATTCTCCATTTAGGGTTTTGGACAGTGTGTCTGGTTAAATGGTAAACGGACCTGCATTTATATAGCACCTTTCTAGCTACTCAGGGTGCTTTACACTTCATTTAGTTCCTTTTACCCGTTCACACACACATTCATGATTCACTGACAGCAGAGGAGCCGCCCACACATCAGGATCTAACTCATTCATACACATTCACACAACGATGTCACAGCAACCGGGGCAATTTGTGGTTCAGTAGGCTACATATCTTGCCTAAGAATAGCCTACTTCTGCATGTAGACTGAAGGAGCCGGAGCCCACAGAATTACCAGTAGCTACACATCCTGCTGTACATTTACATTTACATTTAGGGCATTTAGCTTTTGTCCAAAGCAACTTACAATAAGTACATTTGTCAAAAGAAAGAAACCACAACGTATCATTGCCGATAAAGTAAGAGCTAAAAATAGAAACAAGTGTTAGGTCCTCATCTGAGTAAAGTCTCAGCAAACATACCTTAAGAACAACAGTGCTATGATGAAACGGCTATAGGTAAGAACATAGAAGTGATATTTTTTTTTCTACGCAGGAAGACAGCTTGGTGAGTTTCATTTAGTATTTTGGAAAGACTGCATGAAACATATTGAATGATTGGAGCTGGTTGCCTTAACACATTGCTGCTTGTTTTTGAATTTGAATTCAATGGTGTTGACACAGATGGTTAGCCAATTGTAGGGGAGTTGCAGACACACCTGGCAGAGATCTGCACTGAGTGCACCTCTCGAGTTCATCTTGTTATTTACACCTGTGCTTTTCTGAGCAGGTCATATCATTTACACACATTTCAAGTGTCTCATATCTGGATGGAATCAAGATTCAAGATGTTTTCATTTACACTACGTTGCTACATTTTTCTTGGATGCAGTTACACTTCTGAGAGCAGATATCTGTTCAATCTGGCCAAGATGCCTGAAATGACTACGTGTGGGGTAAATATAGTCCTGCCTTTTGACAGGCACCATCCCTTCCCTCTCTGTACTCGTCCCTTATTGCCTAAATAAGCCTCTCCTTCCATCCCTTGTTCTCTCATGAAGCCCAGCCTCAGTATATACAACATACTTTACCCTTTCCACTTACAACCTGTTACTTTATTTCTGTAAACCCAATGAACAGACTTGCATAAAGAGAAAGCTTGCCTATAGAGCTAAAAAAATAAAAATAATAATGAGGCTAAAGCCAGCTCTAAATAAAATGTGTAATGTAGCTCCAATAGCACATATATAATTGAAAATTGGGGGTGAAAGAAAGAGCAAGAAAAACACAACACTTGCAGCCACTGTAAAAATGTATTTTTGTGAGAGTGTAATGGAGCGGAAGTGAAAATCCACTCCTGGTACTCTCTCCTCCACACTGCTTTTGTGTGTTTGCTCATTATTCCACACCAGATCGTCTTACAGTCACCCTTAGTGACGACTACTGTGACTATGTGTGCAAAACATCGTGGGAACTTCAAATGAAATGTTGTAAATGTCAGCACTGTCTGAGCAATGGCTGTCAGTAATCTAAATTAGTCCTTCCAAAAAAGTATGGCTGCTGAGCTGATGATATACAATGCTCTGTCTCATTTTGTCTGCATTTTCCTCTGTCAGTAGCTGGCAGCTCACCCTGAATTAACATACACTTGCACCATGTAATTATATCAACAATGTTCTCTCCCCACACCTTGGGCAATGAATTTATCGGGGATTCAGAGTTGCTCTTTCCAGAGTGTATGATGATGATTCTGATTCTGTTTTTATCAAATTTATTTGTAGCCTGTAGGGGAAATCTTGAACTGACAATATTGTTCAGTGGGGGGACACTCAATGCTTTTAACACAATTACCTATCACTCCAACATATCACCTAAAGGCAGGGAATGAGCAGAAGCAACCTCACGGCACAGCTTTCTATGAAGCAGTTAACTCTACTATATTATTTCTAGGGACGCCCAAATACCAGAAAGTAGTCGAAGAAAGAAGAAAGAAAGAAAGAAAGAAAGAAAGAAAAAAAAGACTGACAGACATCAGGTGCTCATGAATAGACAAAGGAACTATAGACATAATAATTCTAGTTTTAATTTTTTTAGTGACACAATGTGTCTATATCTGTGGTCCTTAAGATCCACCTAAAGTTTGTTGTCAAAAAGTAATGTTTTAACACATGATAATGTTAAGATTGACCTTCGACCAATACTCATCACAATTTGGCTTTGTTACTTGGCCAAACAGGACAGACTCATTGGAAGGACAATCCTTACTCATGTCAGCAGATTATGATACATCTTGAATACTCAAACGAGTGGCTATTTGTCTGCTGTGGCTGATTTTACTTGCCCAACTCATTCATTGTCCATTATTTTTATTTGTATTCATTATTTCTATTCAAACAGTTTCCCCAAGGATCCTTCTTTACTTTTTACTTTGCTGAAATTACCATTAAAAATGAAGACCCAACAAAACTGAGACAGTTACAAACAAAAAAAAAAACCCAAACATGTAGAAAGAGCTATAGACACTGTGACGGGTGCAACAAGAATTATTATAGCTTTGATTCTCCATGCGTAACCCGCCCACTCAGCCGCTGTGTTGCGCTCCTTTTCAAAAGTTTTGGAGCTGAACGATTTGGCAGGGAATCTGACATAATTGTCATAAACAGCATAAAAGCCTCACACACCTCACGGGAGGTAAAGGTTGTGAAATGTTGAAACCACCTGGAGTATCCACCATGAGCATGGTATGTTGTGTACTTAAATTAAGTATATCAGTGGGGTTGTGCAATATGACAGTATCGTTACACTTTCTGATGAACCAGTCTTACAGTTATGGCCAACTGAAGATACAATAATGACTAAGGGCTGCATGTTCTACAAGACATATGAAAGATAAACGTCTTTGTTATCCATCTGTATATAACTGTTGTGAAAATTACAAATGTGTAAGCTTAGCTTTTATCTTTATCGTTTGAACCTGCTTTTTGCTGCTGAATAAGTTTGACATCCTGGATATGTCCTTCAAAATGTATATTGTTGACATTTCTGTCTGCTTCTCTCTGAACTCGCTTTCTGTTTTTCAAAAATATTCATGCAGTGAGTGCAGTGTGGTCTCTATGGCAGCTCTGACAGAATGAATGAATGATATTACATATAAAGCAACATTCAAATAACACATGAGGTGCATGCACATTTATGAATAAGTGTAAAGTAGGTGTTGCAAAAGAAGTAGCAGTTTATGGCTCCCTATCATGTACTGTATATAGGATATGCATGTACTTATAGGATATGCATGTACTGTTTATAGGATATGCATGTATTGTATATAGGATATGCAGGTATATGCATGTATTGTATATAGGATAAGTATGTACTGTAGGATATGTATGTACTGTATATAGGATATGTATGTACTTAAAGGATATGCATGTACTGTATAGAGGGTATGCATGTACTATAGGGTATGCATGTACTGTAGGATATGTATGTACTGTATATAAGATATGCATGTAATACACGTATACTATATTTTATTTGTATATTCTTCACACATATTTAACATCCCACTGCATGCATTACAATAATGACCCAGTTATAGCCCTAATTTATATGTTCTTAACAGTGAAAGATCATATTAATTTAATTCCGGGCCTTTATTCAAAGTGACTTATCTCTTTGGGTAGCCATGCTTGTGATGTGATTGACCTGAACATATGTTGACATATAGCCCTAATACCTATGTCACAGTGTTGCTATAGCAATGACTGGAAGGATTATAAGGTATTGACTTTAAGGTTAGCACAAAAAGTCAATGAACCAGAATCTAATGTGTAACCTTAAGATTACAGACCACTAACAGCATTCCTGATTGACAACTGCCTGCTAATCCTACAGAACACCTGTCTCCTTCAATCAGGACGATCATCGGAAGGGTCATGTATTTAAGGGCAAAACATGCAACACCAGGTTCACACAGTTTCTTAACGATAGTTATTACTTCACATTTTAAAGCAAGGTGTTAACAGTGTAGAGCACTTTGGAGCAGAATGGTACAAAAATAATGTCAACTTTACACCATGAGCTGTTCCTTTTCTCCTCTACAGTAAATAACCAAACGTGAATAATTCAACTGAAAGATATGTATCGCCACAGACTAATTTCAGGGAACATGGAAACATGTTAAACTCATACTGATTAAATGGATAAACATCTTGTCAAGCCAGCAAGCCAAGTGTTGGATAATCAAATTCACAAGGACAATGTAAGGGTCTGTTTTGGGGAAAAGCTTTAATTGTGCTAAAATTGTTACATAATGACAACCTGAATATAGGGAACATCTTTATCACCTAAAGATACTGAAGTCAGAGGCATGTTATTTCCAACACATGGAGCCATGTTACATATTAGTCTCTGCTGACATCCTACAAACCCACACTAAACCACCTGCACATGAAAGGTACACTACCTCATTGTGGTCCTTAATTTAAAATGAGCTATTTTGCATTTCAAAAGGTCTTCCACGAAGCCCCGAGATAGAATGAAAATGCTGAGAATATCTTTTTATTTTTTTTAAATATAAGACATGCTTCTGTGATCCTCACCTGTGCTTGATCATTTTCCACAGTACATGTCAAGATTTCTTGCCATTTCCTCATCCTACAAAAGGAATACGTTTGCTCAAGCACAATTCCCATGCTGAATTCCTGTGTAGAATTAGGCCAGAACAACTTTTTTTATTTTAAAGGTAATGTGTCAAAAACTGGTAATATTATGATAATGTATATATTTTGATCAAGCACCATCATCAGGTCAACATTGTATTTGTTCAATGCTTATAGATAGGCAGGAGACTGCTGTTCGTGTTTCAACAAAGAACTTTTGTCGCATTTTTTTCTCTCAATTTCATAGGGAAGTCAAACATGATGTTTTTATTGTATCATGTTTTGTTTTGTCTGCTTACTACATGTTTCAAACTCTTTTAAACTGCAACCGTTTGTTCCAGAAAAAAAATGTTTCCCTGGAAACGTAATGGAGAGTGCATCATTTTGTAGGCACTGATTACGAAACACCAGGAATGGCTAACCCAAAAAGGTGAGTTTTCAGTTGTTCTGCCACAGATCCTGAAGGAGAGCACTCCAGAGGTGAGGGCCAGCCAGCCTGACGGTCCTGTCAGCTGTAGTGCCGAGTCTGGAGGGGGAGTGGAGAGCAGACGGGCATCACTTTAACATAGTTAGTGAGTAGTGGAGGAGTTTGAATGGGAGGCGCCAATTCATGGAGAGACTTCAACTTCAACTTAACTTTATTTATAGAGCACCTTTCATACATGAACATGTAACACAAAGTGCTTTACACATCAAAAAAGAAAAGAAAAAACAATTACAAATAAAGCCCCTCCCTCCCACCCTCCATACTACACACGCACACACACACAAACACACACACCTACACACTCTCACTACTGACAATAGGGAGACATGGCATGACACTGATGATTGAGGAAACGCTATCTTTGGGGCCATCCACACTGGGAGGAGTCGTAGGCTGTGCCACAGGGGGCACCAGTGCCCAGGCCCCCCGACACCGACAGACAACAGTCAGCCGGGCCGAAGGGACCCAGGGAAAGCGCCCCCAGCAGCAGCCCAGACACAGCTCCCAGTGTGGAAGGCCCCCCTGAGGAAACACTGGAGTTAAAGCTAAAAACTAAAACACATGAAAAAATAAGTGACCAGCTTAATAAAAGATAATAAAGATAATAACATAAAACAATACCAATGATAAGTAAAACAACTAAAATTATTTAAGATCAATATCATCTAAAAACAAGATAAAAGCAAAAATATAAAATAAGATAAAATCACATAAGAACGTTAAGAAGAATTTAAAATACTAGTTTAAAGCCTGATTAAAAAGGTGTGTCTTTAACCTTCCTTTAAAAATATCAACTGTCTCTGCGGTCCTGAGGCTCTCTGGCAGGCTGTTCCACAGGTGGGGGCCATAGTAGCTAAATGCCGCCTCACCAGTGCCGGAGGACCTCAGGGTCCGCGAGGGTTGATATGGTAAAAGCAGGTCAGCTAAATAAGAGGGCGCAAGGCCGTTAAGACATTTAAAAACGAGTAAAAGAACCTTAAAATCGATCCTGAAGCGTACAGGGAGCCAATGCAGCGACGCTAAAACTGGTGTAATGTGCTCCCGCCCTCTGGTCCTCGTCAGCACGCGTGCGGCTGAGTTCTGTAATAGTTGGAGATTTAAAATACTCTTTTTGGGAAGACCAGAGAGCAGGGCATTACAATAATCTAAACGACATGAGATAAAAGCATGCATCAGCACCTCCGTACTGGCCTGAGAGAGAAATGGGCGGACTCTAGCTATATTCTTAAGATGATAAAAACCTATTTTCGTCATATGTTTGATATGTGGAATAAAATTCAGCTCAGAGTCAAAAATCACGCCCAGATTTTTTACTGACTGTGCTGGTTTAAGATCTTGTAGTTTTGGTAAAAGTTTCTCTCTCTGGCCTTCAGGACCTATAACTAAAACCTCAGTCTTGTCCTGGTTGAGCTGTAGGAAATTCTCTGCCATCCATGACTTAATGTCTAAAATGCAGTTAAAAAGGGCGTCAATTGGCCCTGTGTCATCAGGAGACACGGCAATGTACAGTTGCGTATCGTCAGCATAACTATGGAAGCTGATGCCGTGCCTCCTGATGACGTCCCCAAGGGGCAGCATGTAAAGATTAAAAAGAAGTGGACCTAAAATTGACCCTTGGGGAACCCCATATCCAATTTCATGGGTTCTTGAGGAACATGTATCCATACTTACATAAAAGCATCGGTCTGTGAGATAAGAACAAAACCAGTTAAGAACAGTACCAGAGATGCCCACCAGGGCTGTCAGAGGCTGTCTGAGCCTATTTAATAAAATGTGATGGTCTACTGTATCAAAAGCTGCGCTCAGATCCAGTAGAACCAACACTGTGAGCTTTTTATTATCAAAATTCCACCTGATGTCGTTTAGAATCTTTAAAAGTGCTGACTCGGTACTGTGGTTTTTCCTAAAACCAGACTGATGCTTCTCTAAAATGTTAATTCTGTTTAAAAGTCGTTAACTTGGTTAAAAACCAGTTTTTCTAAAATTTTACTTAAAAATGGTAAGTTGAATACAGGTCGGTAGTTATTAAAAACACTTGGATCTAAATTGCTCTTCTTCAGAAGGGGCTTCACCACCGCCGTTTTAAAGGCGGTGGGGAAGACACCCGTCTGAAGAGAGCAATTCATGATGTTTAAAAACTGTTATAAACCAGGGGAAGTTTACAACAAATGCGGTATTTATATCCCTTCGACTCTCAGCCATGAGGCTTCAGTTCTCTTGTGGTCATTTCACATACAAGTTACATTACATTTAAAAGTATTCCAAAACAATTTATTTGAACTTTAAGTCAGCTTCACAAGCAGCCCATGTATAATAATAATAATAATAATAATAATAATAATATAATAATAATAATAATAATAATAATAATAATCCATCCATCCATCCATCGTCTACCGTTTATCCTGTATTCAGGGTCTCGGGGGGCTGGAGCCGATCCCAGCTATCATTGGGCGAGGGCAGGATACACCCTGGACAGGATAATAAATAATAATAATAATAATAATAATAATAATAATAAAATAATAATAATAATAATAATAATAATGATAATAACAATGATAATATTACAATTTTAATTCTTTACTAAGCCAAGAGGTGGAAAAGGAAATCATCAGGGTGGTTATGGGTGTGACATATACTTAGTTTTCTGTGTGGTTTATTATAAAAGAAGGTTTAAATGAAAACTAGGCGCTATATTGAAATGATATGGTGTGACTAATGAATACCATACATGACTGGGATCAAGCAGAGTGATAATGAATGCAAGGCCATCTGCTCTCTGACATTTACGCTGAAATGCAGATTATGACGGGTGATCCAGCGACAAAATGTTGACATATAACAAAAATCCAGTTTTTGCCTTTGATTCTCTGGAATCAATACCGTGGAAATGTCATCGAAGATAAAGAATGGCCAATTTCTATCTTACATCAAGCTCTGGATCCATAGCTTTACTTTCATCTAAAAATAAAGGCCTTTTATCAGGATTCTCTCACCCTTGTTATTGCTCCAAACCTTTCTGAAAGCCGTTTTGTTTTACCTTGAATGCAATGCTTTAACAAGTAATCTCAATCATATATGTACAGCGCTGTATGCTCTATATGCAAAGAGAGCCTCCCTTAAAGCCTGATCAACAGCAGGGCTGCTCCTTAGATCAAGTAACCATGAGAAACGTTGTCACATAAACCCAACGTTAAATAAAAATACATTCTTGATAATTAAGTATAAAGAACAAAGACATGATTTATGCAATGTGTGACAAAAGACATGCTTCCAATGAAGCCAATATCAGGAAGTGATGTGAACAAGATAACACACGACACAACATTACATAAGGAATCATTCCCCTCCCCAGAGAAGTGCAACAAAAAATACCCATTTAGTCAGCCCAAACTGTTCCCATTAAACCAGCATGCTCATCATTTATTTATATTAAAATCAATATCAACACAGAAAGCAGACTTTGCCCAGAAAGCATGCAACAGAGCAAAAAACTGCAAAACTGATCTGCTATATAATTGTGTTATGATCATGCCACTCGCTTCCCCTCTCCTTGCTGTCAGTCTCTCTTCCTGTGTTTGCGTTGTCATTTAGTGTGGACGTGGTCAACAATCAGCACAATCCAATCACTTCTCTCCTTCCAGTCTTTGCCAGATTGTTGTCTTCTTGCTCTCATGTGTTTCCTTCTGCTTTCCCCTTCACCGCCACTATACTCCCCAGACTCCCATTCCTTCCATTCCCTTTTGTTTATAAAAGTAATCTTTATTTTGCACCTCTTTGTCTGCGCTTGTTCTTTGTGTTAATCACAACACGAGCTGATGAGATGTGCAGAGACCTGTTCAAGGTCCGTTTTCCATTATTTCATATCTGTATATTACTACGGGGCATATTTTTTAATTGATCTGCTCTCACAGCTCGTTATGTGGCGTCTCCTGGCTGCATAGAAATACATGAAGCCACAGAGGCAGCCAGTCTGAAAAGAAAAAAGAAAATGTGAAGAAATGCAGCATATCAACAGTATAAGGTTCAATTCATAGGTTTATGGTTAAAACACGCAGTGTGGTCCTCAAGGGGAAGAATGTAACTTCAATGTGTCAAATGAGTTTTAGATTAGGTTCAGCTGTACTCATCAACAGCAGCAGCTTGGTGCCTGTGATGCATGTGTGTATGCCTGTTGAAGTGACTCACCCTATTGAGTTTAAATACTGGTCTGTAAAAGAGGAGATTAGAGTGCCCTCTAGGGGAAATTACTTGTAAACACCTCTATATTTGAAAAGCTCAGACTGCAAAGTGCTTTTCATAAGAGCTTCCGCATCAAAGGATGGTGGAAATATTTAAATATTTCCTTGGAGATGGAGGTTTCTTAAATCTGCATAAAAGGGAATACAGCATAAATCAAATGAAGATTTCTGTGCATATATTGTATTTTCACTTGTAGGTTGCTTTGAACCCAGGAGATGTCAGTGCTGTCATCTAGAACAAGATGAACTGGCCGGTGATGAACATTTGAATGGGCGCTGTGGATAATTGTCTGATTAAATGGATCAGAAAGTAAGATAATCTACCCTCCTGAGATTTCGTCATGGTCTTCATAAGACATTACTTTGTAATCACACCATCTGATGGTTACTGTTTATTGAATGTGACACAATGTCACTGATCATGTTTGCAATAAGTCCCACAGTATTCAAGTGTCAGTAAAACAAAAATACTTGCTGCTCTAATAAGAGCTAAACAGCCTCATAATGCCACGTAACGAGACACGCTAATGTGATATAAGTCTTCCTCATTATTGTGACACTTTAGTGGACCTGAGCTTCAGCGGGCATCGGCGAGGGCTGGAGAGTCCTGGCCAGATTGATCACTCTATCTTTGTTGCTTGGCATCTGTCCGCCATCCATCAGGCAGCGGTGGACACCTACCAAGGTCAGAGCCCAAGTTGTCAATACTACACATGATTCAGCACTTTGTCAACAGGCAGGACCACCAGTGTGTCTCTATCACATGCATATTTATCAATCTGCAGTGACATACTGTAGGCAATCGTAGTGTTTTCTCCGCGGGTATGCTGGACAGCGGACCGGGGTACAGAGGCCCAGAATAATCAGCCCCTCTGATGGATGCAGAGGAGGCTCTGCTGCAGCTGGCAGGCAGGGCCTCTCACTTAACGTTCTACATTATTTATCCAGATTATTCACACAGCTGCATTCAGCCAGCCACCGATGTGAGTAAGGAAACTTGTGTTGATCCTTTGCTGACCGAGGCAAACTCACAATAGACGCAGATGAAGCCAGTAAAGAAAAGCTTCTTATCCGGCGGTCATTAAGTGATTTCGTGTCTCGTCGCAAATGTGCCACAGATTGTGGATTTGTTTGTTTTATTTCCTGCATCACTGAAAAATCTGACAACCAAATATAAATATGAAAAAAACAAAACAATGTATTCATATGCTTGGGGGAGATTTAAACAGACACCGGTGAGATGCATGATGGGATGTCTCGGAGTTTCACAGCTGTTCTTCTAACCTCTGTGTCGTCCTGCAGCACAGTGACAAAGAGCCCTCCACCAACATGCAGCTATAAGACAAGGAGAACAGAGAGAAGTGTGTTGATGCTGATAGAGCATATGGGAGACACTCATTTCCAGGCAAGATTCTGATAACCCCCCCCCATAAAACCAAGCATGGGTCAGGAAGCATTGGGTTCTTATCAGGTTAAATGGCTTCAACACGTTAGGCTTTCAATATTTTTCCCCAGCTGCAGAAAGCCTGTAAAGCCTGGAAGGCAAACGAGAGCAGGTGGGGAGCGCTGATGCCACGGCTCCAGCATGATTTTGTATGGATGCAGGAAGGAAGAGAGAAATAAATATATATTGGTTTGAGAGTGGACGAGGAATAATCAATTTAACTCTAAAAGGAAACTGCTTAGCTTTATATTTGCAATACAAACATCACAATGGTCTCAGCATAAATAATTAGGAGAATTAACATTTTTTTGCCTGAAAACTATGCATGGAAAAGATTGCAGCAAAGGGATGACATACACTACATATGAATTTCAAAAACTGCAGATCAGGACACAAATCCAGCATTACAGTGGAGCAGAGCAGACTGCCGTGGATTGAGTTGTGAACGGAGGAGTAGAGCAAGTAGCAGAGCGAATGAAAATGACAGCTCCGTGCCCCCGTCACCCTAGCAGAGGGAAGACTGATGAGCTGCTTTTCCCCGGCAACCTCCGTCTCCATCCGTCATCTCCTTTTAAACTGATTTGCCGGAGAGAACATGTCTCTGTCATCAATTACAGGGGATTTTACCACAACAAAGCTGATCAGATAAGAGTGGGAGGAATGCAGAAGTTTGCTCTCCTCTGGTGAACATGTCAAGCATCCTGCGAAGCCGCATGAATAAACTGATTTCCAGGATTTTCAAAGTGGTTGTGTAACAATCTGCCGCAGAGCTCCGATTAGACTTGTTTATTCATACACTTTGATTATCCCTGCCTCCTTTACGCACGTTTGTGCCAACATTAGCTATGCAGCACGATCATTCTTAATTATTGATGAACCTTCATACAGCCATTACCTGATGAGCTGATACATTGATTTGATTTTGAACTCATAAAGCGATTTTATTGCATTAACATGTTTTTATTTGACAAGGTGAAGGCTGATGTGACTTGCAGACGTGTCAGTATATTAATTTGACAACATTTTCCTGTCAAAACAGCGACCTCTTTGTTGGGTATTATGCAGTCAATTTAATTACATAAGAGTGTGTTCATAATTTAGAGTGAAGATTGTTTCATAGTACTGATGTCAGTTTGATGAAGCCCAATGTAATAGTGTAATGGAACTAACCTGAATAGATATTGATCAGTGTGTTCGTGTTAACAATGGATTATATAACTGTGTGTGTAATGTCAAAGGGGTCGCTCATGGGGCTGCTGTTTTCACTGTGTGAGTCATCATGGCAGAAGTAAGAGTCAATGGCACCCCTACTTTACACATTTGGCCTGATTCGGGGTGCAGCTGGTGTGATTCCTTTACAGGATGGTGTTTAGTTTGGATTTTCCATCAAATTACCAGCCAGGCACTAAATCCTGTGACTTGCTTGTGAACACATTGGAGCATTTAACAGCCAAATAACAACCAGATATTTTTTCCAGTAGCTGGTGGAGACCAAAACAGAGCAAAAATAAAATACATGTTGACCTTATTCATTGGTTGGTTTTGGTTTCAGGTCAGAAACACAAACGAAAGCTGATATTGCTCTGTGTGTGTTGGATGTGTAAACAGAATGTGTTTGCCATACCAACTTTACAAGATGAGATAATAAGGCAGATGCTGTGTTTACGGCTTCTTCTGCTTCCCCAAAGGTAGAAAACTTTTATGCAGATTCAGATAATGAATTGTGTTCAAAAACTCCACATGTTCAGTACAAATAAAATCAGTAAATGCTCAATAATACCCTGTAAACTGTTAGCATGCCAGCTGTTGGAGAAGAGATTGGGAAATGTACAAATGTTTAGAGCCACACATGCCGTCTTCACTGAATCTGAAGTGAGTCCCATTAGTTCAGAGCACACATGGTCTCTCTGTTAGTTCCCTCTTCTTCTCAGCAAACCTGATTATCTTTAAGCACTTTTAAAACTTGTAAAATCTTGTTCGCTATTAATCCAAGAGTGAACATGGTGAGGCTGCACGGTCGTGTAGTGGGTAGCACTCTCGCCTCACAGCAAGAGGGTCCTGGGTTCGATTCCCGGGTCGGCCCGGGTTCCTTCTGTGTGGAGTTTGCATGTTCTCCCTGTGTAAGCGTGGGTTCTCTCCGGGTTCTCTGGCTTCCTCCCACAGTCCAAAGACATGCAGGATGGGGATAGGTTAATTGGTGACTCTAAATTGCCCGTAGGTGTGAATGTGAGCGTGAATGGTTGTTTGTCTCTACATGTCGGCCCTGTGATAGACTGGCGTCCTGTCCAGGGTGTACCCTGCCTTCGCCCAATGACAGCTGGGATTGGCTCCAGCCCCCCCGCGACCCTAATACAGGATAAGCGGTAGAAAATGGATGGATGGATGGATGAACATGGTGAAAAGTAAGAAGTTATAGTATCTTTATTTATTCTCCTTGAGATGTGTGACAGTTGACGTCACATAATCACCCAGATTACACATCAACAGTCAAGTAATTGTTTGGCGTGAGCAGCACTGACAGGGCTGCAGTTTCCAAGCAGCAGCCCTGACTTTCAATGAAAGATGAGTAAAATTGGACAAAGATTGGATCTGACAAACTGAGCAGCTGAGGTTGAAAGAACAACATTTGGCCGGCTCTCCTGATTAGATTATTAGCTATTAAATTACTTTACTATGTTCTCAGTAGTGCTGTGATTGCTATGGGTAAACTGACTGTAGGTGCTTGCACAAGTCAGTCCTACATCTTGAGGTGAGGTATTCATGCTACCTGTCTGCTCTCCTGGTTGACCCACCACCCCTCCTCTCTCTCTCCCATTGCATACTGTGTCACTATATTTGCACAGATGCATTTACATTGCATACAAGTCAGAACAGGCTGCATGGAATACAAATTACATTTTATTGCATGTAAAATTGATGATCAATTGATTGTCATTCATAACATTTAGTAAAAGCAGGCTAGTATAGTATCAAACTCAAACATACAGATATTTTGCCCATAAACTGACATGAACTTTTTACCTGATAACTTAAAGGGCCAGTGTGTAGCATTTTGGGGAACTATTAAATTATAATGTTAGTGTTCACAACATTTTTTTCATTAATCACCTGAAACTATGAAGTGTTGTGTTTTGGTTGGTCTAGAAAAAACCCTGCCGCCTTTTTTATGGTTTTTATGTTACCTGAAGGCCACATTATTTCTTGGACACCCTTGTAAAACTGCGGTAACCTGAGCTGCAGAGTGTAAAACCGCGGTACCGCCAGCCGCAGTCTGACTTCCATTGCTAAAGCAACATTATTATGATCAGGATGGTTTAGCATTTGGCATCTCATGTTACTGCAGTCTTGGAAAGGGAGGTGTGAGCTTAGGGGTATTCAGTTAGTTACAATCTGCAACCACACCACTAGATGCCACCAAATCCTGCACACTGCCCCATTAGTGAAGTCCAGGTGTAAATAACTAACAGTTCAGACACATAGGCTGAGTGTAGTTGGCTTTCCCTTGTCTATTTGAATCCACATATGTGTGACGCCGACTCGTGCTGCTCTACAATTAAGGTTTTTTTTTGGTACCATGTTGTTGTTGTCGCCTCATCTTCTTTTAATTTGATTAGATCTGCGAGGGTGGTGTCACTGATTAGCTGGCAGGGATCGGTGGAGTCGTGAAGCACAGTGATTGAAGCAAAGGGAGTTGAGGACAGGGGAGAATGCACCCTGTCTCCCTGACACACCAGCATGTTGAGTAGAGGGCTTCATGATCCACTGGTCAGACTTGTCTGAATTCTGAACTGAACATAAAAACAGGAACAAAGCGCAAACACTTTGAATTTGTTTTTTTTGGCTGTCATTTCTATCTGATAACATAAAGTAATTGCTAAAAACTACAACATAGCTACAATGACGAGGCTAGAAAAAATATGTAATGTTGTAAATATAAATGTTAAATCAGCCATAACAAAAATGTAGCACTTAGGGAAGGGGCTGCAGAGGCCAATCAGCTAATGAAACTGTGACTTCTGTTCTTCCTGAATGAAAATTAAGTGCATTGGTCATTGGCCTACAAACTGTGATGGATGTTTACAACAGACAGTTTGAACAATAATGTTACAGTTGTCTCTTCCAGTTATATGTTTGTTGGCTATTCTAGAGGCTAGCTTGATCATCTTTCCGCTATGTTCCCCATCCGTTCTCTAACTGTGTCTGCCTATTGCTTAGCACTGAGCAGGTACAGTTGGGTATGGGTTTTAGAGCTGTATAAAAAAAGCTGTGTGTAAAAAACAAGAGCCTAGGAATCCCACCAAAATGCATTTATTTAGTCTTATTTATAAAATGTTTAACATGTGTATAGGCTATGCTTCCTAACACACATGCACACAAAAGTGGGTCTCCAGTTGTCTATTCTTATGTTAATTATCTTAGGTTTAATCTTTCATTACTTGATGGGAGTGGTTCCTGCATTTATCAGAGTGAGCTAACAGAGGGAGCTATGTTAGCATGTGCAACATGTAGCCCTTTCGTTTTTTTTACAGGTAAATATACAAATTGGCTCCCAAATTGGAGATGCAGTATTTACATGACAGTAAAAGAGTTAACAGCAGGAGATCTATATGTGGCGATAGTCGGCACTGCAATTTCGGGAAAGATGATTTGGTTTTCCGCCATGATTTCCTGTTACGAATGCATTAATTGTTCAGTCATGCTGTGATTTCCCCCTCTCCTGCAGTACTGCCTCATGTATCTCATGCATATTGATGAGTCCAGCAATTTTCTCAATTCTTTTTAGCTTCTCCAGTCCGTCGGAAAGGTAGGGTTCCCTTCGGATGAGTAAAACAGAACACTTTCGGTCTTTTAGTGGAGCCATCGGGGATACAAGCTAAATTACATGTGGGCCAGAGTAAGATCACAGTGAATTATTTATGTGCCTCCTGCCCTGTGCCCTGCTCATCGGGGTATGGCATTGCACGGGTAGTGGAGTCAGGCCAGGACATGCCTTGAAGCTGTTATTGCAACCTAGTACTCCTCAGGCAGCAATCATAGCAATCAATACGATCTCTCCCCGCAGGGTTTTACTGGATTTAAAAAATAAAATCTAGAGGATGAGTCGAATGAAATAGATGTTTTTGAAACATTAAGGTGGTGGTTTTTGCAAAGATGTGTCTTCATTTTTATTCCGAAGCTGGTGATGAAGTGATCACTGCTGTCTGCCATGAATAAGACGAGCCATTCATAGTCCCATTGCATTTCAAAGATCATTGGAAAACAGTTTCACTGACACAGATACATTGAGGAAGTGATTGGATTGTTGGATCTGAGTAAATTGGTTTGGCTACTAGTGTTGTGTCCTTAGAGTAGAGCTGGAGGACAGGCAAATGAGAGAAGGGACAATGGCACCTGATGAAGATGATGGCTCAAGAGCAAGTCTCGGGATAGTGCACAACATGTTATGTTTGTCTTCTCAAGACAACAGCTAATCCGATTATGGTCTCCATGCTCTGTGGGATGTTTTTGGGCTGTGAGCAATAACACAGCCTAGAAGTACTTGATGCAGGCTTAGGGCTCTGTTTTGATGCCTATGTGACTTGGGATTTAGATATTTAAATAAGAAAATGTTTGCAAACGATTTCACCATATCAACTTTACAAGCTGATAATGCTGGTGCAAATCTGCACTAAAAAAGGGTCTATTGTACTTTGCTGCTTCCCCTCTTCCATTACTGTGTTTATAGTTTTTCATGCATGTAAAAGGTCTGCCAAGGGGGAATTACTCTCCCCCTCAGAAACTCCTGAACTGCTCCAACTGTCGATACATATCTTGCGTTTTCTTCCATAAAGAGGTGATGTCACCAAGTAACAACCATGCATATAGTCTGGCCAGCTGCAAGAAAGCTAGTAAGAGTGGAGCTGAGCATGGAGTCGCCATGTTGAGAAGATGCTGTTGTACAACTGTTATCTTGTAATGTTAAGGGGTGTGACATCTCTGACAAACACACTAAGTGGTTGATCAATCAGAACAGACCAGGGTTTTTTGGGAGGGAGGGGCAGGCGCTCAAACAGAGCATTTCAGAGAGAATGTGAGAAGAGCTGCTGCAGACAGGATGGTAAAAATAGAGCGTTTGAGCATTAACACATGTAAACATGTTCTAGTGGTAACTTGAAATATAAGTATGCATCAGAAAAGGAGCATACAAGGTCCAAGATTCCTGCACAAAGTTGCTTATTTGTTTTCTTTTCAGTGCAGAGGTTTCATTCACACATAATGGAGATAAAGGTGAGAGTGTGAGCACACCACTAAAAGTGTGTATAGCGGTGTGCTCACACTCTCACCCCTACCTGAGGAAAACCATCTGTGGTTGAAACTTTGGAGCCAAGAAAAATAGACAGACATTAAGAAAAGCAACCAACCTGTCCTGCACCCAAGTACAGTGTGTGTAATATATGGCTTTCTTACTATCTTTACAGTTTATCCAACTTATTTTTTCGTTAAATTTGTCACATTCACAATCCAACATACAATACAATATTTCCCCATGTCTGCACAAACAGCATAGCTTGTGAAAAATTACAAAACAGATGAACAAATGCTACAATGGTTTTTCATTATTTGTGTGCTCCACTTTCTTTGACTTGCTGTCAAAAAATCGTATCTCTATTTGGCAAACCCTCAGATTTTGTTGAAAGTAAAATGTTGTTTTTGATCACCACCATTTGTGCCGAGATGTATCAGACGTCCTCGCACAGTTAATCAAACACTTGGAATAAAATGAGAAGAAATATGAAAACACTCAGTGGATTGATATTAAAGATCTTTTAGTGATTTTATTAAGTTTGCAGTTTGACTAAATGAGTCACAAAATCTAAGAACAGAGTATAACACCATGTACATCTCTCCTCTAATTATAGAAAGGGTGTTGTTTCATTTTCACTTACTTTCACAACCTTTCACAAAACACAGCTCTCTAAAGACTTGTCAGAGATGTGTTTTTAAAATAGCATTCACAAGATCTATATGATCACCCACTGAGTTTTTAAAGAAGCTATTTTCAGCTGCTGAAGACAGGACTATTGAGTGTTTGTTGACTGTATGAAGATAAGACTTCAGTCGAATCTCATTACAACTTGAACAAAATGCTCCCACACTTTCACGGTTTGCTGATCAGTTGCCATTAGGTGTTCAGGATCAGGGAATGATCGTGGTCATGGCTAAAAGAAACCAACGTTGATTGTCAGTAGGAAACAGGAAGTCAACAATGGTGTCCCAAGTCACATTTTCTTGACTCAACCAACCACCCAAACTCCTCCCTCTGCTTAATTTTTTACTCTATCATAACACTTATTCCCTTCTTTGGAGGCCTCAGTCCTCCAATTTTTAGAGTATACCTGAATGTTCTTACTTGACATTTACTTAACATCATCACGGGAACGTCGGGCTCGCCAATATGCAAGCTAGAAAAGACGTTTTCACTAAAGAGAGAGCAGTCAAACCATAGATGTTCATATAATTGGCAGGACTGAGACAGAAGCAGTGTATTGACATGTATATAGGGCTGCTTGTTTATGGCAGAAATTAAAGTCCTAGTCGGCAACATTTTCTTTTATCATATTCACCGAAGCCGACACTACGCTCCGATAAAACAACATAAATCATCCGGTTTTAGAAAGAAAAGTGTCTCTACGTGCACATAGAGCCTGTTGTTTGTTTTGCAAAAAATCGACAGAGCCCAGATCATCCTGTCCAATCAGCACGCAGGGCTGTGTTCGTACACACACAGAGCCCCTCCCCCCTCGGGTCGGTCCACTATCACAGGAGGGAGGGAGAGGGAAGCAGTAACAAGCTTCCAATTCCTTGGTTTAAAACCGAAACAAGGAGGTCCAAAACAACCAAGGAAAAGAAAACACCGGTGGAAAAAAAGAAAGATTGCGACGGTGCCCGTGATAAAACCATAGTCAACATCGGACCCACATTTCAAAGGATCTAAGGGATTTCAAAGGGCACAAAGTCGAGGGGAAGAAGCTCGGTGGTCGTGGGGGAGGAGCCAAACAGAAGTAAACATTCAAAATCTGACAGAGTGCCCCCGATCTGCCGGACTTACAGACTGGGACTTTAAAGGTAAACTACATGTTTTAGCCTGCTGATAGTCTCATCCTCTTATTCATATACAATGTTGAGAGTCAAACTTGAGGAAATACAAATAAAGTAAGGCCTTAGCTTAGCATAAAGACTGGAAACAGGGGTGAACAGTGTGGTTCTGCCGGTCAACCAAAGTCTCTTCTAATGCTTGTGAACCAAACAGAAACACAGTGACTTAATAACAGAGCAAAGCGATGACAATGATGAGTGTAGAGAATGTGCAGGCTACTAAATGTGACTCGGCTCAAATGCACAGACAGAACACACACAAAGAGCAGCGCTCCACGGGTACTGTAAGACCCTGCTCTTCACGTGAGGTCCCAGCTGACAGCTTATCCAATTACTGCTGCAGAAACACCGGTTACAAGGGAGTCAACTCTGAAATTGCCTGGTGTGATTCAATGTGGCCCGTGTGACATGTGTAAAATTGACAGTGTGATTTCTGACTAGGCTCCAGCAGAGATTACCTCCCACAGGACGGCGCTGCTTCAGAACCACGGGCTGTGTGCAAGGCGGGGGAGCAGGGAGCAAGAGGAGGAATATTGTACAGTGTTGGAGGCTGTTGGACTCTCCAGTGAAAGAAGCCACTTGAAAGCAGAGTGAGTCAGAAATACTTGATTGATCCCCAGGGGGGGATTTATGTTACAGTTGCTCTTAAAGAAAAAGAGGGAAAAGGAAAATAAAGGATATTGTAAAATAAAATGTCAATTAAGTACATAGTGCTACAATATATAACATCTATCTATCCATCTATCCATCTATCTATCTATCTATCTATCTATCTATCTATCTATCTATCTATCTATCTATCTATCTATCTAGGTGTAAAGAAAGTTAGAAGAACACATTAGAAGTTAGACTGTTAGGAAATGCCATGATTGAAGATAATAATAACTTCTGTAGAGCTACAGCTTCTCTAAAATGTATGCGTTGCTGTTTCAGCAGGCCTAAACTCCTGTCTTCTCTGCTAATAAATAGAGAATGCGCTCTGCTGTGAAGTTGACGAGCAGCAGGCACAACTTACTTGAAAAACACTTTCTTTCCCGCCTTTGTCAAAGTTGCCGTGCAGAATATTCATTGCCTCAAATCTGACGCCCCTTTTGATGTGCCCGAAGCTTATACTGATTCGCTGCAAAGATGCTCCTCTCATTAGAAATTCCTTAAACTCACAGCTTCAAATGGTATTAGCTGAGCGCGGCAGAATCCCTGGTGATGCAACCGCACACAGTTACTGTGTGAGTTCACCTACTGTGCGCAGGGGGGAAGAGCTATTTATCACTACACACCCTGAGGAAGTGTGCCCAGAAAGTTGTTTTCCTCTCGTCTCGTCTGTTTACCTTCTCAAGGTCAGGAGAGTCAGACATGCATATTGATGATGGAGACGATAGGCCGTCCCATGCGCTGCATCTGCCCCAGAGCAAGCACTAATCAATGCGGGGAGGAAAACAAATTAGCTTGACAAAATGTATGGCAATTGAAGGCAATCAAGGCTTGAACACAAGCATTCATTCACACACAGACACTCCATCAAACCCCTGAAATTATTACTGCAAACACGAGGGTTCCCCAAAGACATAGCTGCAAGTTTTCGTTATTTTCATCGGACAAACATGGGAAACAAAGTCCCAATGAATGTTCCAGCTTGCCATGTCAATTATGCATGGAGCGTGGTTAATAATTGATCACATGCTTCATATACTTTCAGTTCTGTGTGTTGAATAATTGAGGTTTGAGAATTGTTATCTTGTGGCGTACCTCACAGTTCCTGCTGCCCTGCAGCGGCTGGAGGTGTTTTACATTTCCTGGTGCCAAAAAACAAGGGACCTAGTGTTTGGGATTACAAGCCGACCTCCCAGCTGGGCGGAGTTACATCACTGCTGCAGCCACAACACACATGATCACTGAGTGAGAGCAGGTCAAATAAGGTCATGTAACATTAGCTGTTGCAATCACATGTGACATGATAGTAAGCCTATTTATCACATCCATTAAAGGGATAGTTCACCCCAAAATCAAAAATACATAATTTCCCTGTTACCTGTGCTGTTTTGTCCATCTAGATTGTGCAACGTAATGGATCTAGAAGGCTCTCGGGATGTTGTGCTTAATGCGCCAATAAAAATGTTTGTACATGTGCTGTACAAGCATTCCTGAATGAGTGAATTAAGTATTACGTGTGTCTTTTGAGTGTGTGTTTCTGTGTCAGTGTTCTCAGTGGGTTTTTTTTTTTTTAATTTTTATTTAACCGTGCAGGAAAAGTCTCATTGAGATTAAAAATCTCTTTTACAAGAGTGTCCTGGCCAAGACAGGCAGCAGCATTATCATACATACACACAACTAAAACACAAACATTAAAGACACAAAAACAGCAACATTTGAAGGTCAGCGACAGTAATAAAAAGCCTCAGGCAAATCAACTACAACCAGATGTTTCTGCCTCCAAGTCATCCAATTTCACCTTGAAAGAGTTCAACGAGACCAATTCATTTTGCTTCAAAGGTTTTTGTAATATATTCCAGGCAGAAGGAGCAGCAAATCTAAAAGTTTTCTTTCCCAGTTCATTTCTGACTTTAGGGACAGACAGCAAGAACAAATCCTGAGACCGAAGATTGTAAGTACCAGCATTACTTTGGTTAATGTAGGACAAAAGGTAAGAAGGAAGAAAACCTAAGATTGCCTTGTAAATTAGCATATGCAGGTGTCTCAGTCTGCAAATTGATAGGGAGGACCATCCAACCTCATACAGCTTACAGTGATGAGTCAGTGCTTTAAAACCAGTGATGAACCTCAGAGCTCCATGATACACAGTAAGAGCATGTAAGCTTTGAGACGAGGCACGCATATATACAACATCGCCGTAGTCCAGAACAGACATAAAAGTAGCAGCAACCAGTCTCTTTTTTGAGTTAAAAGAAAGGCAGGATTTAATCCTAAAATAAAAACTCAGTTTCAGCTTCAATCTTTTTACCAGCTGCTGAATGTGATTTGCGAAAGAGAGGGATTCGTCAATTAATATACCAAGATATCTGTATTTGGAAACACACTCAATCTTTAAGCCCTGAGAAGAGAAGATTGAGGGCAGATTTTGAGGTTTTGATTTAGTGTTTGATAACAGCATGACCTTAGTTTTGTCAGCATTTAAAACAAGTTTTAAATCATACAAATGTTCTTGAACCGTCTTAAAAGCAAGTTGCAACTGGGAGAGGGCCCCTTCTTGGGTGGGTGCTGAACTGTAGAGTACAGTATTGTCAGCATAAAACAGCGATTTCACATTTGATACATTTAGAACAATGTCATTGATGTACAGAATGAATAGGAGTGGACCCAGGACTGACCCCTGGGGTACACCTTTGCCTAGAATTAGAGAGCTAGAGGTGCAGCCCTCTGCCTGCACTCACTGTGTCCTGTCTGTAAGATGATTTACAAACCATCCAACAGTTTTTTGAGACAGTCCCGCTTTGAATAGTTGGAGCACAAGGTGGTCCACTGTGTCAAATGCCTTAGAAAGATCAATGAAGAGGGCTGCACAATGCTGCTTGTTATCCAAAGATCCAATTAAATCATTTAAAACTTTAAGAGCTGCTGTTGTTGTGCTATGCATTTTTCTAAAACCAGATTGAAAGTCAGATAAAACATTATTACTATTTAAAAAATCCTTCAGTTGATCACTAACAAAGGATTCCAAAACCTTTGCCAGGACTGACAGTTTTGAGATAGGCCTGTAGTTATTTAAAATAGGGGGGTCACTCCCTTTAAGCAGGGGAACAACAAAGGCTGACTTCCAGACACGAGGGATTACATTTGTGTAATAGAAGAGCAGTCATGTTTAGGACAGGATGACTCAAATAAAAACCCAGAGGCTATGAAGTGTTCATTAAAACAATCAAGCATTTTGGCCTTGTCTGTTATTTTTCCCTCATTTGTTACAATGCATGGGGGAAGCTCCACACCTTTATTATTATTTTCTGATAATGATTTAATAATTTTCAAAAATTTTGATGGGTTGTTCAGATTATTTGATGGTTGAGAAAGAAAATAATCAGCTTTGGCCTTTCTAATTTTAACTGTACATTCATTGCGCAGCTGTCTGAAAACCAGCCGATCAGAGTCTTAGAAGCTTAACGGGGCCAGGCTTCTGACAGGTTCTCACACACGTTCACAGTCCATTTTTACACTTTCCAAAGTCTTCTTTAAATGATCCGAGAAATGTGCTTACAGAGGTGCTCTAACTGCAGTGTCATCAGCCCTCATTGTACAGGTGCTTACAAGTCTGCCTGTTTTCTCTAGCAGTCACTGAAACAGCTGTGGCGCTGCAGTAAAGTATTTTATAGAGCTATATTTGTCTATTAAGTGATGCATTCAAGGATGCCTGGCTTTAATCCAAATGTGTGAAACTAGAAGGTCTTTTTTCTGAGTCACATTTTATTTAAAGATAAAGGCTGTGTGTGTGTGTGTGTGTGTGTGTGTGTGTGTGTGTTTTCAGATGAAATGTCATCCCTATGATTCAGCAAGTGACACTGTATGTAAAAGGATTTGGCTTACCAATCACATAGTAACACATTTACAGATCCACTTAATCACACTGGACTTCACACATCTGAGGCTTTATGCTCCCTTTCTCTCAGCATGTCTGATACAAAAAAAGGCCTCTTCAGGATGCTTCGGTTGCTCAGTAGGGCTGTATTCTGCAGGAATCATATGAATGGGTCTAATTGTTGCTCATTTAGGATCCATAAAGGCAGAGAGTTTTCTCCTTGTGATGTTAATCTCTTCTAAAATCGCCCGAGTGTATTCTGAAAGGGAGTTTTTAAGCTTTTCCAGGAAGAAGGCCGCGTGGTCTGCTTGACAAACTATGTGCCATTACCAGCCACCATGAGGGAGCTTTTAAGACACATGCTGCCTCTGTCCCTCTGCGCTCATCAACATCTTCCACATACAGCAACGAGCTGCCATCATCTCGCTTTTAAAGCTGAGACAACGACTAAAAGCCAGAATGTTTCTTCATTTGCGAATGGAAGTCAAACAGAGAGCCCCAGACAGAGTGTACATGAGAGTTTCTCTCTGCTCGTCTGTCTATTATCCACTCACAGATGGCTGCATGTGCAGATGAGCGTCTGAATGGTACATTGTTAGCAGAAGCTTGTTGCAGCTCTGCCGACTTCTGATGATGAAGTGAAGTCATTAGCTGTTCACTGACTCCACTTGTTTTGGATATGTATATTTATGTTCCAGCTCCCCGACTGCCTTTTCTTCCTGGAATCAAATTCAAAGACTTATTCAACTTCATCAGTATTTGATGATGGACATAAAGGTTTTCAATCAAACTGCAAAGATAAAAAATAATTTAATCCAAACTATGTACAGTAGTCAGTGCTGGGCAGTGCCATGTGTCTCACTTCAGACACTTAAGGGAAATTAAGTCCACTGGGAATTGATGATGTCACCATGATGTCAGAGGCAGATGTTAAGATCTGCACATTCATTTTTAAAATGTGTGTTTAAAAATGTGACAATGTGAGATCAACAGAAAAGATGTAATGTGTATTGATGACATTTGAGAGAGAGAGGGATACTTAATATAAATATGAATGTCTAAAATATAGTATGTCAATTGAGAATAGGCCTATTTAGTTAAATTCTCAAGCTACGTTCACATCAACCGCAAAGCGAATGTTTGCCCTGCATTACGAGAAACAAAATGTAAAAAGTCTGAAGTCATGGTTTGTTAGTTCGGATCCATCGGAGGTTAGCCATGCTAACACTGTAGCTTCTCCACCAACATGTCTGGGCTCCTGATTGCTGGCCCACCTGTGACTCATTCGTCTCATCAACCCCAGCTGTATATAAACCAGCTCTGCACACTCGTCCCCTTCTGTTGTTACCACCTTGTTGGTGCTGATCGAACTGATCACTTTGTTTGCTTGTTTTTTTCTCCTCTGGTTAACTGCTGCGTCTGTGTCCCATCTCAGCCTCACCTTGTTCACATTCTCAGCTTTACTATCCTCGTCCATCCGGTCAGCCCACTCACCAGCCTCCTCCCAGCTCACCTGCCCGACTCCTCTTCTACAACCTTCATGAAAATCCCTCCTTGCACAATCACAAACTGGTTTAAACCTCCTTCTGTCTCCGGCCTGTGTCTGCTCTTGGGTCCACTTCCTCATTCAATGTTACATTTATTTGGCAACACTTTCTCACCCAGAACTCCTCAAATACCGACGCTTGGTCCATGGCCCTTATCCTCACCCTCAGACTGTGTCATTTTAAGAGTCTTATGGAATGATTTAGACAGAAAAGGTAAAATATAAATGTTTTACAGTCATGTCTCTTAATAACTGTAAAACAGGAAGGTGACAGACAGTCCTGTATGTTAAAAATGACAGCGCCAGGACAAAAATAGCCACGTTCCTATACATATCAAAACCTAAGACGAGCTTTAGTCAAGTTGCCTATTGATGATCTATTTGCGTCTTCGTTTTGGCGCTGACATCTATTTTTGGGATGAAGTTGATTTTGCCTTTCTGTTCTCCTCCAGCTTGCATCGGTCCCAGCTCTGTTGCTCTCCTTTCATGAGAACTTCCAAAGCCGTCAGTGGGACACAAAGTGGAAGACATCATTTGAATTTCAAAGGCCTGACAGAACACATTGCCTCTATCAGCCAAGTAAAGGTCCTCTTGACAAGAGAGTGCCTTCAGAATTAATCATCCACGCTGAGAGTCCTCCTGGATGCTGCTTCCTCTGCTGACAAGGAGAACAGCCGAGGAGGTGGTTTCAGAGAGCAGGAAGCTGTAGCCGAGCTTGATAAAGGAGCTGAAACCCTCCCACCCTGTCCTGCTGACAAGAAAGCACAAACAGCATGAGGTCATCTTGTTCTTGTTTGTGCTCTTCCGTTTTGCAAGAAAACAGATCTTAAACTGTGTCATTTTCAGTGCACCCTGGGGAGACGTAAAATGACCCATGAAAACACAAAGCTAGAGCTTCTCCTGATGCTCCAGAGGCCTGGTACGGGAGACATACGGCCCCAGCGAGAAGCAGAACGCTTCCAGCCGTCATCGCTATGAGCTAATTAGCCATCACTAATGTGAATCGGCTTCCATTTTTACTCACTTTGATTTACAGGGCCCGTCCCCATTACATCTCCATGGAGACAATGCAGTTTTTATGGACCGTTGTGGGCTTCGTGCACCAAATGATCTCATAAAAGAGCATTTATAAGTATCACCAGGCCGTCTTGATGGCGAGTCCTGTTTGTAGACTGTTGGGATCAGATGAGGTCATCAACCGCTGGATCCTCAACTGTGAGTCCGAGATTACAGATGATGACCACGTGGGTATTTGTTTTATCTTTGTCTTTGTCTTTGTGTCTGTGTTTCAGGCACCTAATGGATGTGACTGGAACTGATTATTGAGAATCAGTATCCGCATCCTCTCTCATTCACGGTGCAGGGACAGAGCTGAAGAGGAATCTCTGTTCCACACTCCTCATTCATTTTCATTATTCCACAAAACAATCTTATAACATCTTATATTTAATGTTTAAAGATCCCATATTATACTATTTTTACTCAATTTCACACAGCTGTCAGAGGTCCAACAACACAGTTTTCTATATACATTGCCCCAAACCCATCCATGGTGCTGAAGTTTCAGCTGTCTAAAAGTTGCTCAAATGAGCTCTCCTGAGAACAGACTGTTTCTGTGTCTGCACCTTTAAATGCTAATTAGCTCCGTCTGTCATCGCCTACTCGGAGAGCTACGGAGACGATGCATACGCTAGCGGCAGCATGCGCCCATGTTTACGTGGATGTATCGCTATGGCTCGCCTATGTGGCTCAGGTGAAGTTGCTGGGTCCCGTATGGTTGGGACAGATCCTTTTAGGAGGGTCAGTGTCGAGGCAAAGCCAGCTTTGTACTGACCCTCATTATTGAAGCAGTCCGATGTGAAGTAGTTAGCACACAAATACAAGCTAACACGGACCGTAGCCGTAAAAATGAAACGCAAGAGACCAGACCCGGACCGTCATGCACGGTGCTCTGTCGGACACACGCCTCGGGCTCCGTTTGACCGGAGGCAGCAGTGAAGACGCGCCAGAGTAAGTTCGCCCTATGCAAATGACTCCTTTCATTACGTAATGAAACGAGCTGAATCAGAACAGCCTGTAGGAGCACCGTTTTACCGGAGGATGGGCTGCAGAGACCATGCAGGAATTGCTTGTTTTCCTCATCCTGGGAGTTGGCAGGCTCAGGGAGGACCAGTTTATAGGTGAAGGACCAGAGAAAACCTGTTTTTCATAATATGGCCCCTTTAAAGGTTGAGTAGGTGATTCAATTCAGAAACACTCTCTGTTATTGTACTTGAAATCCTCATAACATACTGATAGCCATCTATAAATGAAATGCTCTGACATGAATCAACCATTGCTCAAATGTTTGAAACATGATAATGTGACAAATAACCCTGGTTATGACAGATTGGAGTTGGAATTACAAAAACGTGTGCTACACTGCATTTGCTTGTATAATTGGTGTACAATTCTACACCTCATGCTTGTTACATTTTATTAAAAAGAACATCCTGTGGAAGAAAAAAAAAATCCCAGCTTTGAGCCTAATGAGCAGCACACATAGGGAGCTATTCAGAGTTCAGTTCTCTGTTTGCCTGCTTTCATAACCAACGTGTAACAGCCTCAACGTTAATGAACTCTCATACCTTCAACCATCACTACCTTTCAAGTATAAAACTCTGCCCTGCATGCGTTGGTGTTTTAATGTCAAACGCAGAGCTTCAGAGACTCTTTAGGTACTCACCCTGACAAGTGCAGAACATTCAGACCTAATGAACCACCGGCTTTTCATATTTGAGATTCTGACTACTGGTCTGTTGGATGCCTCTCAGAACTTCCACGTCTGAACCGCCTCTTGTTCTTTCAGTTGAAAACAAAAGTTGCTTGAGACACTTACTTTGTATCCCTCTAATCATTCTCTCTTTTTACCTTCTCAGGTGGGCTCCTGTCAGGAGAATCAATCTGCAAGACCAGGGAGCAATGACACAGCGGCCATCGCTCACCCACGCTGCCTGGCTCTGCTCCTGACGGTAAGCCCTGCGATGATGAGGAGTGCGTGACAAGACGGGGAAGAGGAGTGATGGGGTCCCTCCATCACAGCCAAGGCCCTGTCAGCACGTCTCCACTGCTTTTCTCACCATTCCAACTCTGTAACCCCCCCCCCCCCCCCATCTTTCTCTCTTTTCTCCACCTGCAGACGTCCATGCCCTGATGCTAACGAGGGAGCAGTTATTGGGGTGATCATTCAGCACTGATAAAACCAGACCGCCTGGTGAGATCTCTTGGTGGGGGGGAGAGAGGAATGCTGCAATAAATCAGATAACCTGAGTTCACCGCAGTCTATCCTAAATCTAATTTACTGTTTAATATCGATGAACTTTTCCTTCTCTCAAAGCAGTAACTCATCTAACTTACACGGCATCCTGAACACTTGGGGAGAGGAGATAATCATTTTACAAGTGGCGCAATTCCATCTCTTAACATCTCCACCCTGGGACGTGAGGGGACTCCCCATCCCACATATAAACCTTGCTGTCTGGTGTTAGGACGACTATTTTCCACACCCCACTTGTCGTTAAAGAAAGGGACTTTCAACAGTTGCGTAACTGTTGACATTGGGAGCCAAAGGGGATTAAAAAATATGACAAATCTTCTTTTTCATGTGAAGCAACCTGCTGTACAGTGTGAGTAATCAGACAGCAGTGTTTGCTGGTGAGTGCTTCTCTGTTTATGGGCAGCAGGCCACGAGCCCCAGCTGAATACTAAATGCTTATCAGAGACGGTGGCAGGCCAGAGGCCAGAAAGCAGAACAAGTAGCAGCTGTGTTGTGCTCCATCAGGGCACAAAGATCCACAGAGCCACTGACTTCGATCCCAAATACAGCACTATCAGAATACAGCACCATGTGTCCCCTTGCACTGCCGTTTCTCTACATTATAGCCAAACACAGACAGCAGAGAGCGGAACCCGTGGCTAACCAGAGTCGGCTGCTGATTGGCCAACATTGTTTAATTGCCCAACGTAGCATCATGACTTTTCGTAAATATACATGTCACTTCCTGTGGCGTGTTATCTGTACGCAATTCGAGCTATCCGCATGTATGTGCACGTTCTGAGCGTGTTTGTCAGCGCCCTCTAGCGAAACGACCCATTACATCCGCGTGTATGTAGAAATACAGAAACTATGCGGAAAAATATTTTGCCACCAAAAGACAAAAAGTTAAGGAAAAGCTAAACCAAATTGTAAAGAAATGTAACAATTTTCAGCAAAGAACAAAAACAAGCTGCATATAATATAATGAAAGACCAGTGTGGAAGAATTAGATGTTTGTCTTTTGTTTTCAAGTTTGTTTTCTTGAAACACAACACTTGATTGCCATTGTAACACATTGAAAATGCCCTCATTTTTTAACTCTTATGAAGTAAATACTTAAATAATTTCCTTCAGATGTTTACTGGGAAAAAAAGTTGTTTTGAAGAAATGTAAACGAAACGTTACCTCAATTTCTTTCCCCTTTTTTTCTTAGGTTTACTTTAATTTCCAATGTAGTGCTTTTCAGCATGATACTAACGATGCAAAACTTTCTGTTTTTCCATCTGAGAAACAGCTGTTCATGCTCCACTGACCAGCTTGCATCAGTCGGGGCTGAATACGTCACTATTTAGCCACAAGGCTCAAATACAAACCACCGTAACCTGGTATAGGCAGGTTTATTGCTAACTTCACAAAAAGCAAGAGCAAAATGCACTGTGAAAAATTTCACAGAGACAAATAGATTTTAGTTTAAAGACTTAAAGAATCAAAGGCATGTGTCAAAATGAACGTTGTATACTGAAGCCCAGGCACAACATCCAATACAAACTCATTAAATCTATTCCCTTATGATGAATTTCAGTCCATCATAGTCTTCATACTGCAAATACACTCACTGTCAGAGAGGGAAGGGGGAACTACAGCTGATTCATTTAGGTTGATTACAGCATCCAAGATGGTGTAACTGTCAGCAAGAAGGAGGGAAGTCTCTTCAATGCAGTGGTGCCTTTATTATGAAACTCACATGTACTCACACACAGACAGTTCTGAAATAATAATAAACAATATTATTTCTGTCTTGATAATTTCTTGCATGTAGTCACATGAACAGTAAACTTAAATTTAAACAAAATTATCTTCTGTGTGTTCATCTAGATTTATCAAAAAAAATGCCCAAAATGCATACATATTAAATCCCCAGTCTGCAAATATGTTTTGATCATATTAACTGAAGCCGAGACTATGCTCTGAAAGAACAATATAAATCATCTGGTTTTAGAAAAAAAACAGCGCCCGGATCATCCTGTCCACTCAGCACACAGTGTTCATGCACACACAGAGCCCCTCCCCTCGGGCTCGTTCCAATATCACAGGCACACACATCGCGTTCATCTGTTTGTAGCGTGATGGCGGAGGGAAGATAGCAACAAGCTTCCAATTCCTCGGTTGGCCAAATGAGGAGGTCCAAAACAACCAACGAAAAGAAAACACCAGTGGAAAATAAGGAAAATAAGAAATCGTGCCTGCGATAAAACCAGAGTCAACATCGGACCCACATTTCAAAGGTGGCGTGATCTAAGGGATTTCAAAGGGCACGAAGTCGAGGGGAGGGAGCTTGGTGGTCGTGGGGGAGGGCCTGAGAGTAGTAAAAATTCTAAATCTGACTGAGTGCCCTCGATCCGCTAGACTTGCCGACTGGGACTATAAGATGAACGTGAGATACATAGGCACACTGCCCTCTGCTGGCTAGCAAAGGAAAAAAACACAAGCGCTCACAGACTCCTGACGTCATCACTTCCTGTAGCAGCAGGAAGAAGGGCTATGCTCTCCCTTCAAAATAATAGCCTTTTATACAGTCACAATGCAGGTTGTGATTAACATGGAGGGAGGTGGGCCTCTATTCATCTTTGATTTTCTATCAATAGTAGAAAGACTTTCACTTCATATGCAAACGGGACCTCTTTGATATTAAAATGTAAAAGGGCTGGTGTAGTCTTACATGTTGTATGCAGATTTATTCATTTATGCTATTTGGGTTGAGAATAGATACATGTCTGTGTCCTTACATAGTAGATAACGTAACATCAGCATTTCATTAGTTGCTAGGAGGGAAGTATGTGAAGGGTGGAAACAAATCTCTGGTTGTGAGGTGAATATAGGTCTCCTGGGAAATATAAGGCCTCAGGACAAAGGCTGATGAAAGTAGGCTTTAACAGTGATAGTTTCTTTTTGGTGTAGGTACAACATGTTCCAGCTATTTTAGAGCCGATAAAAGGAAGTGTTATATTTTTTATTAAAAAAAAAAATGAAATTAATAATAGAATATTATGGCAGGTACCAGATGACTCTTCCTATGCTGTCTTCAGCAGAATAAAGACAGACCCGTGTGCTCAGCTAAGAAGCAAATGTGGCTACTGCAGATGAAGGGCACCAGGATGCATGAATAGTCAGTGTTCATTTGGAGAGATGTGGATCTGGCGGATGGTTCTCACTCTGAAATCTTCCTCTTTCAACTTCCTCAAAGGATAAAATATGAAGCACATCTTCTCAGGTCTGCACGAGGCTAACTAGAGAGTATTTTCGCTCTCATCATTTGCTGCCTTTGGACCCACTGTATCTCGCCAAGGCCACCTGTACTAATGGATGCTAATGCCTTTATTTGTGTGATTGTGGCAGCACGTGAAAACACACGTGAATGCTCAAACAGTGTGAGAAAAGGGAAGGGAGACTTGCAGAGTGTGAAAAATGAAGCCAGTAAATAAATAATCTAAAGGAGGAAGGGAGTTGTTGGTGATGATCAGCTCTTCTAAATCTCCCTTCAGTTCACATGGTGATTTCAGTTTGCTCATACAGTCTCCTTAAAAGTAAAAAACTACAGTTCTTCCTCCTACAGGGAATAATACATGACTTTGGATGTGGGAAGTAGGACGGCCAACAAATGAGCTGCAGTTAGAGTATGTCCTTCCCCCAAGTAAGGAGGAGCTGAGAGTGATAGTATTGATTATCACTGAGCTTACAAAGCTTCTCTTTGTGATGGAGTGATTGCTATCCTTGTTGCTAATGCAGCTCTCCAGTGTGTAGAGTGTCCTTGGACATCGCTCTCTCTCTCTCTCTCTCTCTTTCTATATATATATATATAGATATATATAGATATATATATTTTATATAGTAGGCCTGGAGCCTTCTGGGCAGTATTGCTGTTCATAGGACTGTGCTCCTTCTTTCAGCCCTTGGTATTTTTTGAACTTCTCATGTTTCTTCTTCCTGATGTTGCTGTTGCTTGGCATAGCTATCTATCACTGCCGTAGCAACGTCTGTTGTTTGTCCAGCAACACAATGTCCGGTTGGTGAACCACAAGGAACTAGCTTAGTCATTCCCCACCACCTTTGGAGGTGTCATCCAGGGCCGGTTTTTGCTATGGGCAATGTGGGCGACCGCCCAGGGCGCAATCTATGTGAGGGCGCACGAGCGAGCGCCCTCCAAAAAAAATAAATAAAAAAATAAAAAATAAATAAAAAAACTGTCGCCATATCTCTATACTACCGCCGCTCATTTCCATGTCAAAGTTGGTGGAGTGGGCGCTTGGGCGCCCTCACGTCAACTTGCTGCTGAGAGTCAGAGTCATACAGGTTATGTGTGTGTGTGTCAGAAGAGGCAAGAGGGAGGGGGCGGGGGATAGACTGATCCTAGGCCACCACACAACACAAACTGCTGCCAAATAAATTGTATTTCATTCCTAAAATTAACATAGACCCATATACAATCACACCGGCCACGGAAGCGCCGCGAATAGGCGCGGCCGCCCCGCGCCGTGAAGCGATCGTTTCGGCGTCTGCTCTATTTTTTGCGCGTGCCGCGAGCGATCGTGTCAATTCTGGCAGGAAATCACACAAACAAACACGAGACAATCCGGTCAATTTTCAAAATTAAAGCAATTTTCAAAATAAAATACCGCAATTGACAAATGCGATATTTAACTCGCACTGGGAAACAGGAAGAGAAAATACATTTAATAAATGTGAAGAGTAGATAAACAAATATGTGTATTTCAACTGTATATCTACACTGTCTACTACACTCTCTGTGTGTGTGTGTGTGTGTCTCTCTCTCTCTCTCTCTCTCTCTCTCTCTCTGAATGGATAAATAGAAGAAGTGTACAAACCTGTTGGTTACAGAAACATGGCATATTTATTTTATGAGGTTATGATAAAAAAAATTGCTCTGAATGAACAACAGATGAGCAGAAGCGCTTGTCGACCGTCGCGGAGAATTACCGTCTGGTCTGAACAGGGGAGCAGGGGGGGTCCATTTGTGTGTATGTGTCTGTGGGGGGGGGGGGGGGGGGGGGGGGGGGGGGGGCGCTGGAGGTGAGGTTCGCCCAGAGCGTCATGAAACCTAGGACCGCCACTGGTGTCATCCGTTATGACCTCGGGACTTCCAGCCCCAACAGATGTTCCTGTCCACTCAGCCACGTGGTTATAGCGCCCCATGTAGGCCGTACCTGCCTGCATCTCACACCCTGCTGTTATGTGCAGGACTGTCTCAGGGCCATCTTTGTGTGTGCACTTCCACCCTGTTGACATTCAAGGGGTTAGTTCACACAAATTATTAAAGAAAAACCCAAACGTTTTCGAGATGATTATAAACAATGTGGCAAAAACACATCAACTGTTGACCAGACCAGCTCTACAAGATGGAGCCCATCAGGTGTTTGAATGACAGCACTCTCCTTTCTTTGCCCTCATGTACCCACACATCCTCAGTGTCATCTCCCAGCTTGTGTTTGCTGCCTCTTTGTTCTGCCTGCCTCAGCACTGCTAGTTTTCAAGGAGACACACTCTAGCTCTCTATACAGAGAACCCCCCCACACACACACACACACACACACACACACACACACACGCACACATACACACACACTCTGGCTGTGAGGCAAACTTTGTGTTTTGTTCTGCATCACAATGGCACCGTGCCCTCGTTTTTACAGCCATCTTTCCTCGCAGAAGGAGGCACGTACGTGCATGGTCGGAGTAGAAATACTCCCTCATTCCACATGGGAATCCCTACAGTGACTAATGTGTTGTAGGTGTCTGCACAGGGAATACTGACAAATATGGTGCAGTCAAAAAAGTGATATACTGCAGCGGTTAAATAAAGTTAACTCTAGGCATCAGAAGGGGAGCTTGTATCCCATATAATTCTCTCCCTGAGATAAGCTATAAGTCTTCATTAGTCACTACCGGTCTCTGGAGTAGTATGGTAAGAATATCTAGAATACTGCTTGTGGAGGCGAGTCTCATTGTATGCCTGGAGCTAAGAGTCTGAACTAGTTCATTATGGTCTCTTCTTGCAACACTTGTTTGTCTGAGTGAAAATGTGAGTTTTCTTGCTCTTAATACATTCATATTTTCAGAAACTTGCTTGATGGCTTGAGTTATTCTGTAAGAATTCTGTGGATTGTTTAAAATCTCCTTTGCTTCTGTTGAAGAAAACTCTTCAGGTCCAATTCTGTAGCTGGTTCAAATGAGGTTTAATCACTGACAGTGGAGAAAAGACAATGTCGCGGTTGCCACACAGCCCAATCTGCCCTGATGTGAGGCAAGAGACAACTTATACAGAACCAAAGGGGCAGGTCTAAACAGTGGATTTACATAGATTCAATACGCGTTTCACTCTGGGGAAGAGACGTCCTGAGACAACATAAAGGTGTGACTTCCTCGGAACAGCTGGGTTCTTGCTAGATAGTGTCACAACAGGGGCCATTCATGAAGGCCTTGATCAAGTATGTGGGATGAAGGTGTTTCGGAGACGGTCCAGGAAGGGGGACAGATCAGAGGGTCTCATCATTAACATGACAAGGCTTACATACAACGAATGCAGCTCAGCAAGACATTTGAGGTTCCCGAGAGGAAGTAATATTTAAACAAAACAAATTGGAAGGTAACACATTTTCTTCTACAATTCCCCATTTTGTCCTATAGGACAACAGTGAATACACAAGAAAATGTAATCAAGTGAAGTAAGAAAATTACAATACATCAATTCTACACAATTCATCGAAAACATCAGGAAATAATTCTTTAGGTACGTTGTGAGTAGTTCGTTGAATCATCATTTTAGTAGTCACCTTAGCTGTAATAATTTTACACATTGCTCTGATACAAGAAAAAATAATAAGGGCTAATAAAGAAAACAGATTATTCCAACATAACAACAAAAACTATAAAACAGATTAAACCAACAAAAACATATTGAACTATATTTGTACCCCAACGACCAATGAGTGTTTCCAATCATTCAAAAAGGGCTACTAATATCGCTGGTGTGCACTTTATCAGCAATGTGTTTAACATGTGCAATGACATCAGAAAGGCTAGCATTATAATCTGGCACATAAGTACAACATTCAACACCAATCACTGCACAAGTACCACCCTGGGATGCTAAAAGATAGTCTAAAGCTGCTCTATTCTGTAAGGCAACTAGACGGGTTGCAGCCAGCTCTTTTGATAAGAGAGACAAACCTAGGGAAGTGGTATTAGCTAAATCGTCTATACGTTTGGAAAGATCTCTTATCTGATTCAGGGAAGACAATACACCATAACTTGGAATAAGCATGCCGAATAGACGGCTCCAATATGTCTGTGAATGAGTGATTAACACATCTCGCTTGGATCTTGTTGACCTTAATCCTGAGGGAATTGTAGGCAATTTATTCACAACTCGCATTGCTGGGACTACGTAGCCCAGGCCACATACTCCGCTCCAACCCGTAGGAAGATATTCATATGCTTTTTTTGTCCACATATCCAGTACATCCCTTTTCCAGCTGGGACGGAACAAAAAGAAGCCGCTGTGGCTAACCTAGAAAAGTTAATGTCAAGTGTCGAACAAGCTGTAGGTGAAGGGATGTAGTCCGAAGTCCATTTTCTGGGAGAACTTCTTGGTATTGGATAAAACAGCGAGTCACAGTTCGAATGTCCCATGTCATGACCAACTCCGGTACCTTTAATGCACCACTTTAATGGTCGTGGAACTACCCTAAGAGGGATGGCAGCAGGGACATCAGTGCATGTCTGGCACTTGCTTGTGGATGTTTTGCAAGGTAAAGGTCTCAGTTCAGGTGTAACTGGGCACAGTTCATGGGTGTAAGATGTCTGTGTATTTAGGTGAAGTAAATGGCACGTGTCACAGTCAGAAATGGGCAGAGCCATCAGGGGGAGGCCTTCATTTGTGCTATGTGGGATGAAACCATATACGTAACAATTGGTAGAATTTGAGCTGTGATAAGCTACCATCCTAGTCAGGTTGATATAGGTGTTTGTGGAAATCATTTGGTCGTGTGTGGAGACTGCATTTGGTCCAGTTTCCCGTTTCTGACGATGGCTGGAGACTGCAGTTGAGGAGGGATGAGCTGTCCCTGGTATGCTTCTTTCTGGTGGCTCCGTAGCTGCAGTATTAAGAGGGGGATGTTCCAAAGCAACCTGCTGTCCCCCTAGGTTCATACTGGCAATGTCAAGGAGCCATAGGAACAATAATCCGGTCACGAGCAGCAACATTGGCGTCAGTCATCAGCATCTGGTCAGAACAGCAACGTTCCAGGTTGTTCTCCTGCTGGGCTGTTGATCTTCACTGGTCCATGTTGGCATCCTGCTGGGCTGTTGATCTTCACTGGTGTGAAGAGTGGATCCATGTGGGGTGTCACACACTTCATGACAGTGTTGTTGGTCAGCAGTATTTGAGATGGGCCGGTCCACCTGGGCTGGAGAGTGTTCCTTTGCTTGAACTGCTTCAGGGTTGAAATCACCAGGCTGAAGGTTGTGATAGTTCCCGTCAGTGGGAGGCGTGTGGGCTGCGATCACCTGTTAGTGCAGAGCTTAGACAGAAGAACACAGTTCCTTGCAGAGTTCTCGTGTGATAGAGTTGTTGAAATGGGTGCCGTCGTCGCTGTTAATGCAGCGTGGGATCCCAAACAGGCAGACAATGTCTCTGAGGAGCAGAGTAGTCACTGTTGTGGTGTCTGCTTTCCTGTTTGCAAAAACTTCAGTCTATGTTGAAAACATATGATTAAAAATAACAAAACAATAACAATAACATGTGAACATATGACTTTGTACAAAGTCAATCAGCATATTTACAAAAGAGTCCTCACGGGGGGAATGCTCTTCTTGGTTTGTGTCGACAAAATTGTTTGAATTTAGGGACGTAACAGGAGCAACGTAAATCTGCTTATTACAGCAACCATTCCCCATTTGCTCCTGTGAGTCCCACCATGTGTCACACAAACAAGTTGAGGAAGCAGGAAATGTGTGGCTAATGCGCGGCCGTCGCAGGAGCTCCACAATTCGTAAAACAACACAACCAGGCAGAGCGCTCAGAGGTGTCGGGGGCAGCTTGTAACGTAGCCACGTTAAAGCAAAGAACTCAGCTTGTGGGGCTGAGCATGGGGGGTGGGTGAGATTCTAGGATCTCAAATAGGGGACCAATTGCATAACCTGAGTCAAGTGTAGGGCTCTCCGATTCCCACAATGCACATAGACTAAAACGCAGAATCTGACAAGAATACCTGTAAAACGTGGAATTTCGTGGAATTTGTCAAAATGTCAATGTTTTCTCGAACATTATAAGAGTTTGTTACCATATCTAAGCTGAAAGAAAAGGGAAATGGGGGCGGGGGGGGGGGGGGGGGAAGGTGTTAAACGTTGTGTAATCAACGGGAACAACGCATCGTCCAGCATGTCTGAAAAGTGAAACGAATAGCAGCTAGTGGATTACTCGCTGATTTTAGACACAGCGGGGGTCAGGGGCAGGGGGCTGCTAGAAATTTCTTTATTTTGATCTATCACCTACACGATTACACACTATTTGATGAAAGAAAAAAAACAAAAAAAAACAAAAAAAAAAACGCTATAAAATTGTAAAATACTGAATTACTTTAAATGAAAACGGAAAACAGAATTTCAAAAATAAAACGGAAAACAGAATTTTGAAAAATGAGAACGGAAAACAAAATTTAGAAACATTTAAACGGAAAACACAGAAGTCCGAAAAATGGAAAACAGAAAGTATGGAATTAAGGAGAAAACAATAAAATGGAAAAAAGAATTTTGAAAAATTAAACAGAAACCGGGATTTAGAAAATTAAAATGGAGAGCACGGAATTTGGGAAAAATTAAATGGGAACACATGGAATTTAGAAAAATAAAAATGTAAATCAGTATTTAGAAAATGAAAACGGAGAGCACGAAAATCTGGGAAAAATAAAAGGAATCTTGAAAAATTTAAACAGATTTCATAGGGTTCTAGTCAAGTGCTCCAGTGGGAGAGCGGTATGAGCTACCATCTACAGACAAAAATAACTCAGGTTCTGCAAGTGGTTTGTCTAGTGGATCGGGACGGGTTGAGCAAAAAGATCAACTAAGATCAGCTTTCACAACTATATGGCTTGCCATCAATTAGGGAAGGAAGGAGGGAGTTAAGTTAAGAGGTGATCAGCGCTCAATAGTAAGGTTAGGAAAGAAGGGGGAACTCATAACAAGTCTGTCTAGAGGAGGAAAAAAATGTTGCTTTCAGAGCAGAAGACAACATGGGAGACAGAGTGGGGGCAATTAGTGTTTAGTGGAGATCTCAGTACCATGGAGGAGGTTGTTTCTACAGCGAGACTGAAATAAAAAATAATAAAAAAAACTGGGATCTGGGATGAAGATGGAAGAAGGTTGTAGATGGAGAAATAGGCTGGGGGGCTAGGTGTGGTTCTGTCTGTGACAGAGTTGAAAAGATAACAGGTTGTGGATCAAAAGAGACACACAGGATGTACCCCAAAGAGCCAACCTTGTACAGTGGGTAACTGGCTACAGTATCACAAAATGTTTTGTCATTACAACATTGGAATTACTTTTCCATCATGCCCAGCTCCAAGGTGTCGTTTTAGTTAGCAGTAGCTACTGCGATATGGGGAACACCGTCATCCTTCTGAAATCACTATCATTAACATGCAGGAGGGAGGTTGCTCTTTCATCTTGCTCAGCTTTTTGAGTATACTCAGAATTTGGAACTGCATCGTGATGAGCTAGACAATGGAGTGAGGGAAATCAGAGCAAAGAGTCAGATATTTCAGAAATCAGCCAAGAAAGGAAAGGAGAAGAGGGCTTGGTTATATGGTTATAGATTGTTTGAAGTTTTTTTTAAAGAGAGTTGAGGAGAGGGCAACTGTCAAGCATAGGTCACTGATCGGGAGACCTGTTGTAGCATAGAAAAACAGTATTAACATTAGCATCAGGTACATCAATATATACCCCATCAGGGGTGCATTTAATGGTGCAGCCAAATTGACATAATAAATCACGACCCAGTAAGTTCAGAGGGGTATCAGTAGCCATTAGAAAAGCATGTTCTCCAGATAGGGGGCCTAATTCCACTGTCATTGGAATACTTACTGGGTTTTGTTTAGTGATACCGGAGACACCTACTGTGTTAACAACTTCAGAAGACAATTTAACAGAGGGCAGGTCTTTAGGATTGATGGCTGACATCGAAGCACCGCTGTCGACAAGAAAGTTAACAGGTTTTCCATTTACAGATAAAGTAAGCATGGGCTCGTCATTAACATTTTTTGTGAGACGTTGAAGCATTTGAGATGATGTGTCCCTTGGCCACCCCTATTGGTTGTTAGGGAAAGGCCTGGCAACTGTCCAGGAGGCAGTCTCAGGCGATTGTATTGCAAGTTGCTGTTGTTGATTAGGACAGTTTCTTATCCAATGTCCCAATCGTCCACAACCGTTGCATGGTTTGGTGAGATCAGGATTTGGATATTGTCGAAATGGTTGTTTGTTCTGTTTAACTCTTCTGTGTTGCATTGGTCTCTTAAGATTGTTGTCTGTTTTGTCTGCCATTTTCTCATAAGCTCTGATTTGAACTGCTAACAGCGTTTGGGCTGTTTTAGTTTCTTTCTCCTTCATTTGGCGATGCAAATGTTCAGCTGTCAGGCTAATTTCTGACATTTCTTTCCCTTCCCATGACACACACAACTGTTTCAAAGATTCAGATATGCTAGGCAACAATCCATTTACGTAATAACAAACAAAAAGCGTAGTCCACTGATCTGGCTTTAAACCTGAGTGTCTCTTGAATTCCTCTGTCAAACGCAGTTGATATTCTTGAGGCAATTCTTTTTCATTCTGTTTACATTGATTAATTCTTTTCCAGTTGACTATCGGTGGGGAGATGTTTAATAATGTTGAGTACAGCTGATCAAATACATGATCAGCTTCGGTTTGGTCAGTTGGAAGAGTCTGTGGCCAATTAACCTTACTCTTGATGGAGGGCCATTGATTATCCAGTACAGCGGAGAGCAGTTGACAGATATCGGCTGCTGTAGGTTTATAACAAATCACTATTTGTTTCAGTTTTTGAACAAATTTGTCAGGGTCATTCTTAAGGACAGGGAAACTAGCAACTAAAGATGCCAGATCACTAGGAGACCATGGCCTGTAAACCTCGGTGGTACCTGTGGTAGTTGCTACTTGTCTCATTGGCATTTGAGTCTTTGTATTTCCTGCATTGCAAGTATTGTTATCAGTTCGTGAACGTGTTATTCTAGAGCTAGTTGTCGTGCTGTCTGGATATGCAGAGGTATGGGGTTCGTGCTGCATATTGTTACCTGGTGCACTAGCTTGCACAGGGGGTGAATCTATTTGAACTGATTGTTCATTTGCATTAGGTGACGGAGCATACGGGGGGGGAGAAAAGTCATCATCATCACTGTCACTGTGAGTGGTTGGCAAATGTGGATAGGATGTGTCCACTCTTTTTTGTTTTTGATGCGCGTCTTTTCTGGTTTTATCACTTTTCTTATCAGTCTTTGCAACCATCATAGTACTGGTATCTTTCTGCATTTGTTTTTCAAAAGTATTCTTCAAACTGGCTAGTTTGCTGGCTGTGTTCCTTCGTTCGCCTTCCTCACACCAAGCCATGTAATTCAGCCAGTTTACCTTCTTTTTAAGTTTTCTATCCCTTTCTTTATCAGTCAATATCTTTTTTAAAGCTTCTAATATGCTCTTGTCGAGTGATCCTTCTAATGGAAAACATTTATCTGTCCCTTGTGTCCATTCAAACCAGTCTGGCACACTTTCAACACACTCACTTCCGACATTCACATACATGTACCATGCAAGGGTCCCTCTCTCAGGAACCCATTGTTTGCTTTGGGTTTTACCCATCTTGGAAATCAAATAAATGCAAAAATAACTAAATGACAAATAGAAATAACAAATAAAAAAATTAAAATAAAGATAAAATAAAATAATAATACAACAACAAAAACAAAAAGAAAAATAGAATGATAGAGAAATAATAAAATAAAATAAAAATTTAACTTGAATCAAAAAATAAAGTATTATAAAATGATTAACAAGAAAATTAATAATAATATTTAAGAAATTGGGAAAAACATTTGTAAAAAAAAAGAATAATAATAAAAAAGAATAAAACGGGGCAAATTAATGAATACAGAAACAACCGGCTCAAACGAAATGATAATACCAGAAGGATAAGGTACAGTATAAGTTATGAGAGACTAGAAATTATAAAATTGAAAAACAAAAAATATTTACAAATGATAAAAGGTAGGTAGGGTGAAGTAAATTAAAATAAAATAAAATAAAATAAACAAACCAACAGGCTAAACAGTTTAACTACAGTAAGGAACAAAAAAGTAAATAACAAAAGGCAGGGAGGGGGAAACTAATTAAAACAGAGGGACAACCCAACTAGCTAGAGAAGGGATAAAGGGCAAGTTACTAACAGTCTTTAGTAACAAGAAAATAAAAGAAAGAAAAAATAGAATATAATGTATTTAAAAGAAAACTAAAGTAGGTTGGGAAAAATGAATCAAAACAGACACACAACCCAACTAGCTAAAGAAGAGATACTACACAGTGAAGGAAAAAAAAAATTAAATTAAAGTGCTCTTAGCCACGTGGTTTATCGCAAAACAGCAGTCGTGAATCACAGTGATCAAGAGGCTATTAACTAACGGATAAGGAACTAGAGCTGGAATGTTGTGTTCGATTGTAACCTCCTGAACAACTACTTAATTCTAGCAATACTTTCTTATAGTAAGAAAACAACATATTTATGGCCGCAGCGGGCCTTAAATCACAGCAAAACACAAACACACAACATTGAAAAAAACAAGATGTTACAATGAGCTCATACAACTTTTAAACCGGTTAAACACATGTCATTCATTCAATATAACAATCTTTTACCAAGAGAACCACTGAAATCCATAAGATTACAGAGAGTTTCACCATGCAAATCGTCATTACATTTCCAAGTAGGAATTACGATGACATGAGTGGCGGACTGGCTACCCCACTTAGATATCGTCAACCTCACATAACAATCTCTCACATAGAGAAACACTCAGACCCATAAGGTCAGGGACAATTTCACAATGCAAACTGTCATTATGCTACCAATAGGATTTAAAACAATATGAGTGGCGGACTGGCTACCCCACTGAAATATCGTCAACCTCACATAACAATCTCTCACATAGAGAAACACTCAGACCCATAAGGTCAGGGAGAATTTCACAATGCAAACTGTCATTATGCTACCAATAGGATTTAAAACAATATGAGTGGCGGACTGGCTACCCCACTGAAATATCGTCGACCTCACATAACAATCTCTCACATAGAGAAACTCTCAGACCCATGAGGTCAGGGAGAATTTCACAATGCAAACTGTCATTATGCTACCAATAGGATTTAAAACAATATGAGTGGCGGACTGGCTACCCCACTGAAATATCGTCGACCTCACATAACAATCTCTCACATAGAGAAACTCTCAGACTCATGAGGTCAGGGAGAATTTCACAATGCAAACTGTCATTATGCTACCAAGTTTAGGAATTATGACAATATAAGTGGCGGACTGGCTACCCCACTGAAATATCGTCAACCTCACATAACAATCTCTCACATAGAGAAACACTCAGACCCATAAGGTCAGGGAGAATTTCACAATGTGAGAGATTGTTATGTGAGGTTGACGATATTTCAGTGGGGTAGCCAGTCCGCCACTTATATTGTCATAATTCCTAAACTTGGTAGCATAATGACAGTTTGCATTGTGAAATTCTCCCTGACCTCATGAGTCTGAGAGTTTCTCTATGTGAGAGATTGTTATGTGAGGTCGACGATATTTCAGTGGGGTAGCCAGTCCGCCACTCATATTGTTTTAAATCCTATTGGTAGCATAATGACAGTTTGCATTGTGAAATTCTCCCTGACCTCATGGGTCTGAGAGTTTCTCTATGTGAGAGATTGTTATGTGAGGTCGACGATATTTCAGTGGGGTAGCCAGTCCGCCACTCATATTGTTTTAAATCCTATTGGTAGCATAATGACAGTTTGCATTGTGAAATTCTCCCTGACCTTATGGGTCTGAGTGTTTCTCTATGTGAGAGATTGTTATGTGAGGTTGACGATATTTCAGTGGGGTAGCCAGTGTCGCGGTTGCCACACAGCCCAATCTGCCCTGATGTGAGGCAAGAGACAACTTATACAGAACCAAAGGGGCAGGTCTAAACAGTGGATTTACATAGATTCAATACGCGTTTCACTCTGGGGAAGAGACGTCCTGAGACAACATAAAGGTGTGACTTCCTCGGAACAGCTGGGTTCTTGCTAGATAGTGTCACAACAGGGGCCATTCATGAAGGCCTTGATCAAGTATGTGGGATGAAGGTGTTTCGGAGACGGTCCAGGAAGGGGGACAGATCAGAGGGTCTCATCATTAACATGACAAGGCTTACATACAACGAATGCAGCTCAGCAAGACATTTGAGGTTCCCGAGAGGAAGTAATATTTAAACAAAACAAATTGGAAGGTAACACATTTTCTTCTACACTTCCTATGCATTACATTAAGTGCAAGGAGTTAATACACTGGATAAATGTTGTCAACATCTATTGGCTGTTTCGATACGTATCATTCATTCCTCCATCATGTCTCTGCAAAATGGCATGTCACTGTGCCTCCCCCATCTTTTTGTATGCAAAGGTCACCTCCATTGGCATTCTGAGGCAGAAGGGCCTTTGAAGAGTGGAAATTAAATTCCAATGACTGTGAGGGAAATCTGTTTCCACAGAAGGGACCAAACAAGGTCGAGACAGCCCTGTGAAAAGTTCATTCAAATTATGGATTGCAGTCATTTCTGTTGCATTTTTCACGGTGATTGTTTTTTAGTTTCCCTGGAACAGTGTAAAGGTTAATTATATAATTGAGTGGCTGTTACTGACTTTGCTGCTGTCAGCATGTCCGAGGGGACCCATATTATGTGAAAGTATTGCACCAATGTTTTATTCCAAATAAATTTAGGTAAAAGTATGGATGGATGAATTAGAACATGAGCTCACTTGATGAATAGTCTATATTGTAACAGAAGGAGGAACTTTGCTATTTTTAACAATTTTAACGATTTCTTCTCAACACATCTTTTTGAGAACACATAATTCTAGTTATTTGTTATCCTCCATCCCTCCCTAAAAGCTGCACCCCCTTCCAAGACATCTGGTTCAGATACACAAGTGCTCTTCACGTCTCTCCCATCCATCCATCATTTACGAACATGAATTGTATTTGAGCAGGCAGGTGTTGGAGAGCGGAGCGGCATTCCTCCACAGTCTCAATCACAGCCTGGAATACTGGCGTCACGAGGCTCAGCTCTCTTTCCCAGACCCAGGATAAAGCCTCAACAGCACAGCTCAGACTGGTCCCATTCTCTTCCATTGTGTCCAAGATGGCAGTACCATAGCAAGGGTCAAGGTGATAGGCTGGCAGCCGCCTGCCTCATACATATGGATGACAGACACTCCATCTGCTCCGCTGCAGAATGCAAATACACAAGCCCCTTTTTCTACTCTCACCAGCTCGCTTTTTTCGCCTCAAAGGGCAACCCTGCCAGACCTTACATGGCATCAGTTCCACTTGTTGGTCGCAGAGTGGCGATTTATGCAAAACCATAATCGAAATGCAAGTCATTGCAGTGCAAAGTCCCCAACCCAATCCCCAGCACCACCACAGCTGACTCTCATAACATGTGTTTTTGTCGTCAGTTTGTGCAATTGCTTGCTGCTGCTGTGTTTATTCTGGATAAAGTCGGTCCAGTTTAGTTGGGGTTTGTTATCTGTTGTCAAAGTGTGACTCAGTCAGTTTTTCTATACCACAACTTTAAGTGAAAACCATGACCCTCATCATGCCAGACTCTTTCAATATAAGTGGGTTAGAGTCAATGAGCACAAATGCTCTTTCCCAGGAACACTCACTGCTCCACACATTCACACTTGGCAGCTGCCCAGCACAACCACTACCTGATTTTGTTAGCCATGGAGCAGCTACACATAAGTGCCTTGCTCGACGACACCTCAGTGGGGCTCCCTCTGTATTTAGCAGTGAAAACAATGGCTGCTCTGAAGCACCATTGTGTGACTTTCAAAGACAAGCACATTCCCTCTAGAAGTAAATTGCAGCCCTTGTGTTCTAGTTCTGTGTAAAATGTGAACTAATGAAGGAAACTTTAGTGAGCCACTAACAGTAGCCTATCGTGGTTGGTGCTGTCAGGTTGTTCATTGGTTGTTTATTGTCATGAAATAAGTCAATTTAAGCACTTTTGAACACATTCTGTGTCCAATATTTTGCTTTGTTTTTGCCCATAGGGTCAGTCAATGGCTGTTTGTTTTTGACTGAAATAATTCAACAACAACTGGAAGATTTCATGAAGACACTCATGGTCCTCAGATGATAAACCTACGCACTTTTCATCTTGTGCCTCCATAAGGTAGAAATAAAAAATATAGCATGCTAACACACTTATAGGTGATTCTATTCAGAAACACTATGTTATATTACTTGAAATCCTCATACCATAATCATCACCATAATCCAACATACCGATAGCAATGAATAAATGAACTGTTCTGACGTAAAAAGAAAACTGTGGTCATGGCAGAACTGTAAAAACCCAGTCCCATCAAAAAAAGTCGGGCTGGAGGAAATAATTGGACAGCCTGCCTTTCTGTCGATGGTTACTTCCTAATTGTGCGCACTCTGGGTTGGGGCGGCAATTTTTTCAGTTGGCGATGCATTTAAAGTCTCTGTGGTATTTCCAAATTACCTAACTAAGATGTTGAAAATGGTAAGGATATCTGTTAAACATCAACATGTAAGCATCTTCACTTTGAGCATGTTGACGTTAGCATTTAGCTCAAAGCACAGCAGTGCCTTAGTACAGCTGCATTATAACAAGTTCACTAATGGATTCATGGTGGGTTTTTTGTTTCTTTTTTACAAATTGATTGTTTGACACATTCTAAAGAGCCAACACTCAACATCAAAAGGAGAAAAGGGGAAAATGTGATTAAATACATTTGAGAAAAAAAGTATATTGAAGGATCTTTTATTCTGTGCAACTACACTTTACAATAAGCTCTGTCACAGAAGTCGTTGCTTAATGATTATTCCATGGCTATCCAATTATAGAATTAGAATTAGGGCTAAGACGCCCTTTGTGGATTTAATTACAGCCCATCAACTGTTAATTACAGAGTATATCAGTCATATTTTCTTTGTTATACATGTGTAACTATACTCTGTGTAACCAGACCAGTGGAAGCAGATCAGCATTTATTGATTACCAGCAGGTCATCTGTCCAATAAAATATGGGCAATAGGCAAGAAAGAGCGATCTATTTTTTGGAGCAATATAAGGTTTTATTGTTAATGGAGAGCAGATTAATGCTCTGTTGGGTGAGGAAGCCAATCTTTCTGGGCCCATGGTGAGATCTCATGCTGCTAGCCAGGCTGCTACTTGGTCCGCTGACTCTATATTTGATCCCCATGAGGTCGGCCTTTAAGCTCCTTCTGTCTGTGCCAGTCATGGGAGGGGGCTGAACATAAACACAATCCTCTTTTGCAAATATGTTTAAAAGAGCTGCTTTGTGAGCAGCCCACCGAGAGCCAGCAGGTGTTATCACCACTTTTGTGTAGTGTTAACAGCCTCCTTACTGGCAGCGGGCCTTTGCTATTTATCGAACAACAATATGCATCAGCAGACTTCTTTGAACAGCTCCCCTGGTACCACACATGGTTGAACACTTTCATATTAAGTCCAGTGGATGGAGGGTTTCCTGTTTTGGTATGAGGTGTTAGACACTCAATGTCATGACGGTGGGTTTTGTTGTTTTGGTTTCTGGGGTTTTTGTAGTCATTCTGTCTTGTGTTGTCGTTTGTTTTTCTTGTCTTGTCCATGTTATGACTGTGGGTTTCTGTAGTGTTGGTTTCCTGTTTTATTTTGTAGTCCTGCTGTTTTGTACTTCCTGGTCCTTGTTGTTTCTGTTGTCTTGACTTCCCCACCCTATCCTGTTGATTACCCTGCCTGCCCTGTGGTAGCTCCCTGCCTCCCTGTGTATTTAGTCAATGTCTTCCCTTCACTCAGTCATTGTTGTGTTGGCCTCTGTTCACGTCTGTTCATGCCTCTCGTCCCCGTCTGCTCCTGCTCATGTTCCTGCCTTTTTCAAGTCCCTTTGTGTCATGTTTTGGTTTTTAGTTTTCTGTGTTTAATTAGAACTTTGCCTTTTGTCTATGTACTTTGTCCTGCCGTTTGTGTTGCTAGTTTGCCTCGCTGTTTTTTTGCTACTTTGCCTTTTGTCCCCCCACTGTTTTTTTAATTCAGCTTAAATAAAGCTCACTTTTTGTTTCTCCCTATTTTGCCCCCCTTGTCTGAGTTACTGCATTTGGGTCCTCCTTCCATTCCCGTAGTTATCCCTGATAACGTGACACTCGCTCATGAGTATAGATTCTTTGGTGGTATTTGGGCCTTAACGATTCTGTCTCGTCTTTACCAAAAAACTTTTCATCACAGCAGCAATTCTGTAATGGCCATGTTTGAATACAAAATGTTGAGTTGAGGAGAAAAACAACAAGAGTGAGGAGGTGTTGTCTCTCCAGCACTGAATGAAAGTCTGTAGTAGGGTAATGATAACAGCCCATGAGTAGAAAAAAAACTCATATATTCTCAATAGAATTTGATGGGAACCTTTGATTTTCACATATATTTTACAAAATACATTTGTATTATTTGAACAAAGATATGTGATGGTGATGATTTAACTGACATGCCCGAACTAAATAAATAAATAACACAGTTTACATATTCCATTCCATCCATCCATGGTCTACCGCTTATCCTGTATTCAGGGTTGTGGGTTCCATTAAACAATTGAAACATATTTTATAGCTGACCGCGTCCCCTTAAGGTCACTGTTTCTCCTTTCTAAAAGACTCACAACTACCATGACACTTTTAACCTCAGAATATGTCATCATGTACACAATGTTCAGAAAGATGTGGATCTTTGGTTAAAACGATATAGAACAGTATCTGGTTGGTTGGTTGGGTGATGGTTGGTTGTCGGCTGGTTGGTTGGTTGTTGGTTGTTTGGTTGGTTGTTTGGTTGGTTGGTTGTCGGTTAGTTGGTTGGTTGGTTGTCGGTTAGTTGGTTGTTGGTTGTTTGGTTGGTTGGTTTGTTGGTTGTTTGGTTGGTTGGTTGGTTGGTTGGTTGTCGGTTAGTTGGTTGTTGGTTGTTTGGTTGGTTGGTTTGTTGGTTGTTTGGTTGGTTGGTTGTCGGTTAGTTGGTTGTTGGTTGTTTGGTTTGTTGGTTGTTTGGTTGGTTGGTTGGTTGGTTGGTTGTCGGTTAGTTGGTTGTTGGTTGTTTGGTTGATTGGTTGTCTGTTAGTTGGTTGTTTGGTTGTTTGGTTGGTTGGTTGGTTGGTTGGTTGTCGGTTAGTTGGTTGTTGGTTGTTTGGTTGGTTGGTTTGTTGGTTGTTTGGTTGGTTGGTTGTCGGTTAGTTGGTTGTTGGTTGTTTGGTTTGTTGGTTGTTTGGTTGGTTGGTTGGTTGGTTGGTTGTCGGTTAGTTGGTTGTTGGTTGTTTGGTTGGTTGGTTGTCTGTTAGTTGGTTGTTTGGTTGTTTGGTTGGTTGGTTGGTTGGTTGGTTGGTTGGTTGTCGGTTAGTTGGTTGTTGGTTGTTTGGTTGGTTTGTTGGTTGTTTGGTTGGTTGTTTGGTTGGTTGGTTGGTTTGTTGGTTAGTTGGTTGTTGGTTGTTTGGTTGGTTGGTTTGTTTTGGGTTGTTTTTTGATGGATGGATGGCTATCTATCTAGTTGCAGACCTGTGTTCAAGCTAGTTGAGTTAGTTGGTTGTTGATTGGTTTGTTGGTTGTTTGGTTGGTTGGTTGGTTGTCGGTTAGTTGGTTGTTGGTTGTTTGGTTGGTTGGTTTGTTGATTGGTTGTTTGGTTGGTTGGTTGGTTGTCGGTTAGTTTGTTGTTGGTTGTTTGGTTGTTTGGTTTGTTTTGGGTTGTTTTTTGATGGATGGATGGATGGATGGCTATCTATCTAGTAGACCTGTGTTTAAGCTAGTCAAGTTAGTTGGTTGGTATGTTTTGGTGAGTTGGATTTTGGGCACATTGGTACACACTAAAATCACCATCCTGCTATGTTGATTTGAATGCCCCTCAAACTCCTATTCAAATCTTATGACTTTATATGATCTCCTTCTATTTAGCATTTTTAAACACTTACATGGACACTTACATGAATACATTTTAACATTAAAATATTATTTGACACTTTGATGACTTTGAAATTACTCCCTATTAGGGCAGCCAATATAATATTGATATTAGAAATTAAGAGGTCAACAATATAGAACATTAAGATCAAACTGCAAATACTGTAGCTGCATTGAGTTTATTGAAACAGATCAGGCTTGAAATCAGCATCCAAAATAGATTTTTCCTTGCTTTGCTGAATACTATTCACAGGCTCCACAACAAAGCACAGTGATTATTTCAAACAAAGCAATGTTTAGAACTGGAGTGAGCAGACATAATATCACCCTGATCAGATTATGTGGATTAAGGATGTGTTTGCATGACTTTTAGCTGCAAAAGAGGATTTCTGCTTCGGCTTTAAGCTTCTTCTTTTTTTAAATGGAATAATACTATCATATATAAAGATACAAGTATAGCTGTGGCTTTGCTTTCTGCTGAAAGGTTTTCAGAGCCGTATAGCTCCAGAATGTGCTGGATCAAAGTGAAAGAAATTTGCCAAGAAGTTTGAGATTAAAGGAAAGATCAATGTTATATCTAGCAGAAAGTATACAGAAAAAAACAGACACCAATAAAATACATTTTGAGTGAGAACATTTCTCGAGCTCCTTTTGGAAATCACCATTTTTAAAGCTGCTGCTCTGGCTGATGTGCTGAAATCACCTCTCTGCTCTGTGGCTCCTTCAAGGTGATTATGATTCTTAGAAGTGATTCCCACCTAAATGTCCCAGGAAATGCACCATTCATTCACACTTCACTTTCACTCCCAACTCAGGATCACAGGATACCCACTGCTACCACCACTATGTATCAAGAGATGAGGGTGAAAGCAGAGAAGGCATCTGTCTTTGGGTCTCCATGTGGGAAATGAATGTCATTGGTGGCTTTTCTCCATCTCTTGATTTCCTCTCCATAAATCCACTCATTTGAGTGAACAGCTGATCCCTCTGATGTCTCTGCTGCTCTGTGGGAATCTGTGGTGGAGCATCCCATTGAGTGCACATGTTTGGTTAGTAGGCAGACGTTATTAATATTTAAAGACGGCGTTCTGGTGCATGTTGTGGTGTAAATTTGCGTTTTCAGTGGTGCAAAGGCTGCACGTTCTCTTGGGATAAGATGGGAGACTCCTCCAGATTCGAGGTTGTTCCTGTGCCATACACAGTTGACAGAAGACAGAGAAACCCTCTTACTATGTGTTTGCTTATTCATATTCCAAAGCCCACAAATCCTCAAGCAGATAGAGTAAGATACTCTTCTAGCTTTTGGGGACATATTTGGCATGGGAGTTTTTTCTGACTGTATGCTTTTAGCTGTATAAATTAGTATTAACAGGAAGGGTTGGATGGGTGCATATGCATGACTTATTGCTGAGATGCGTGACTGAAGCCAGAGAGCGAAGTGACTGAGTAATGAAACACCTCTCAAATCTGTTACATGGAGAGAGGTTGCTACAAGGAAGGGGAAGGACTGGGGGGGGGACATGACAAAAAAAGAACAAGTGAGAAAGTGATCAGGCTGTCTCACCACTATGAAGCTGCCAAATCTGCCCGGCAACCACAGCTCGTTTAGCAACCATCAGTTGGGAGCTCACAGTCATTACTCCCTTTGACCTTCTCACCCTTGACCTGTAATGTCACCTTCCCTGTTGCGGTTAAAATTTGAGTTGATGCATTAGCTGCAGGAGCCGGATGTTAACAGACTGCACGCTTGTGTATATTTATAAAAAGGGAAGGAGAGAGGAACGTGTGGGTGCCCATCCAGAACATGCCAATGCACGAGTGTTGATTATTGGCTACATAGTGATGCAACATAAGCAGATATATAGAGCAGTAAATGACCTCCAGTATATCAGGGAAGCAAAAAAACAGCTTTTATAAAGAAAAGGTTGGACTATTGCTGGTTTGCTGGCACTATATTAACAGGGGATTTGCAAAATCTTACTGCTGCCTCCTTCTTCTTACTACTACTACTACAGCTACTATATCAGAAAGTCTTTTCAACTGTTTAGTAGAGCACATTTTAAGTTGGTGCCCAATTGCAGGGTGTACACAGTAACTAATTATGGCCTTGTTCCAATTAGGTGGGCAAGAGCCCTGATGTTGTGCATGCTGGCTTACTGGAATGCCTCTGACACTAAATACAATGGACCATAGTTCATAATAGACCATAATTAATTTGATCAATTACACTTGTGTTTACCCTGCAATGACAAAAAGGCTGCTGTGAAAAGGCCTATATAGGCAATAACGAGTCAACAAAGTAGCAGATGTGGGAACGTGGACGACTTCGCCGTGGTCATTGAACAGCAACTGTCTATTTCTAATTCAGAATGTTTCGTGTTCATACGTTAAATGCTTTATTTATAGAGTTTTATGGATTTCTCCAAAGAATATAATTAAAGGTCTTTGATTTCACTTTTGCACATAGTCCACCCAAGTGTTTTCACTTGTGTTGCCTAATTGGACCTCTTCTCAAGCCCATATAAAAGTCCACCTGAATCCTGATGAAAGCCAAACTTGAGAGCAGCATGTCTGTGATTTGCACCAGCACAGCCTCAGGTAATAGATTAAAGAACAAATTGGTCCCTGCATCCTTTTGTGGCTCTGCCTCACTCCCTCGTCTGTCCTCTGGAAATCAAATCAGAAGAAAAACAACTTTCAGCAGTCAGTGAGGTGCATTTTAACCTCTGCGTTGGTGCATTATGAAGGGGAAATCCGTGCTAAGCAAAAAAAAGCAGACACTCGAATAAGCCCCGGGAGAATACGTTTGGCTTGCTGGAGGAAATGGCAACGTGAGCTGAGGCTAACTGGAGATAAACAGAGAGAGAGAGAGGAAGAGGGAGGCAGATCTGGCCTGCAGTGATCGTCATCTTAAAGCAAATGTTTCATAAAATAATTCACCCTCAGGAAAATGGTTGTCCCTTACAGTAAAAAATGCAAGCACTGGTCTTAAAATATCCCCCACATATATTTCACACTATTTTCCCTTTCTTGGGTGTAAATTTGGCTGGCGTGCGCTTCTTCTTCTCCCGGTCCTGTCCCATGATGTTTCACGCTAAATGAGAGCCGGGAGTGTGGTTTGCTGAGGCTCCAGCAAGGCGGCCAGCGAGCGAGCATCTCCATCTTGTCCTTCCTCCTCCCAGCAGCATCACCTGGCTCATGCTCAGCTGACTGTCAGCTCTTCTGACAGCCTGACCTCCCGCAGGCTCGCCAGCCAAATGCCACATCACATCGGCCTCGGCTTCGCCCGGGTCTGGCCCTCAATCATTTTCACACCCACATCCCCCCACTCTCCACTTGACACTATCTGAAAAAGAGAACCATTTGTTTGTTTCCCTCTATTTATAGCCCTCGCTGCGTCTGCAGGCTGGGAAGACTAGCCTGGTGCTGTGGCATTGGAGAATGGAAATGCTAATATTAAACAATATACTAATATTATTTTACCACACACTGCCTCTGCTGGGAGATTATGCTTATTTGTTATCCGTCTGAAACAAGAACTTGTACAGCCTGCGTAGGCGTTCCTATCACACAGGCTAATTTCATTGAAGTTTCTTCTTGCTGCCGTTAAAGGTTCCATATTGTACTGTTTTTCCTCAATTCCACACAGCTGTCAGAGGTCCAACAACACTGTTTTCTATATACATTGCCCCAAACTCATCCGTGGTCCTGAATTTCAGCTGTCTTAAAGTTGCTCAAATGAGCTCTCCTGAGAACAGGCAGTTTCTGTGCCTGCACCTTTAAATGCTAATGAGCTCCGTCTGTCATCCCCTACTTGGAGAGAGACGGAGACGATGCCATTTATGCTAGCGGCAGCATGCGTCAATGTTTACGTGGATGTATCGCTATGGCTCGCCTATGTTGCTCAGGTGAAGTTGCTGGTAACATATGGTTGGGACAGATCCTTTTACGAGGGTCCGTGTCGTGGCAGGACACACCGAACTTCACCTCGGTGATGAACGCCCCCTCTCTGATATCTCCTATCGTCGTGCAGAGGAGGTCGGCCTATGCAAATGACTCCTTTTGTTACGTAACGACGGGAGCTGAATCTCAACAGCCCATAGGAGTTCCGTTGTACCAGAGGTTGGGCTGCAGAGACCATGCAGGAGTCGCTTGTTTTCCTCATTCTGGGAGTTGGCAGGCTCAGGGAGGACCAGTTTATAGATGTGAAGACCAGAAAAATGTATTTTTCATAATATGGGACCTTTTACAAAGCTATTATTTGATTGCACCTGGCGGTCATGAGAGCAAGAACTTTTTGTGCAATCCAGCTCACAGTGAGATTAAAGTTTACTGGAAACTGAGGCACACATACAACACACACACACACGCACACACACACACACACACACACACAGACACACACACACACAGCACAAATGTGTCTGTTGTTGGCACTCTGAGCCTCTTTTGATGCTGGTTATGTTATCTAAAGCTTAGCATGCACAGTGTCTCATCCTGTGAGGAGATGACAAGGCCTGATAAACCACAGTGTTTACTGCACAAGTTTACGGAGGCGATCAATAGCAGCACTCAATACTGAATGCACAATGGCTGCAGAAGAGTATCACCTCCTGGGGTGATTGGAGGAGGGAGGGCATGATCTTAAAAAAAGTGTCATAATAAACAGACAAGGAAAAAAACAAAGGGTTTTGAAAATGAAAATTTGATCAGAAAGGCCAGCACCTAAATATGATGGGTGGAAGACATTATTTGTCCATCCAGGGCCCCTCACACCTGCAGGCCTGATAAGAAGAGATGGTGTGATATACTAATGGCGGCACAACATACAGTGGGACATGCATGCACAGCTGAGTCAGAGTTGTTGGTTTTCTTTCTGTTGTTGTTGTCTAACTTCAAAAAGAGACTGAGAAGACGCAAGATGAAAAAAGAAGAAGGGCACAGCACACTGCAAGGCTGAGAAGACTAATGGCAAGATTTTGCATCATGAATAAATCCAATGAAGGACTGGGCAAAGACAAAACATGTGATGCAAATTTAAGGTGAGATTGAAAGGAGCATAAACACACAATGTTCCATTGGCTGGCTGACAGAATGCTGTTTGTAGCTGTACATTTGCCACCATTGAAGCCCAATGGTAAATTTTACTTTTTGAAGTTTAATGGGGTTAACACGTGATGATGCAAGCACAGCTGGCCGTGTGTCTGTCTGCTCAAAGACTAATGCAAAAGTATTCTCTAGCACTCTTGCTGTGTGATGCAGGCTCTTGTTTTCCTCAAGACTCAACAACTCTCAAGAGAAGTAGGTCAAACAATGAGAAGAGTCCTGAATGAGGGAAGACTTGTAATAGTCATGTCCATGCAGGTTATGGAGGCTTTGTTCTATACTCTGTTGTTGAGTTATTGGCCAACATCTGCACATTCAAGTTTGAATTTAAGCTTTTGATTTAATATGCAGGACCAGATCTGTCCCCTTTGGAAGTGAACAAAGAGCTAAATATGATAGAGATGTTGATTCTTAAAATATAAGCTGATTGTTTTTTGTTTTGTTTTGTTTTTTATAATTTATTGCCAACAAATCTGTGTGAGTCCCTCTCTCCATGTTTTGACTTGAGCCAAGTCATTCCTACTGAAGGCACACATTTTTAAAAACGGATGACAAATATATTGTTTCATTTTTAAAAAGGGCAATGTAATTTAAACAAATTAAATAGTGCTCTATTTTTTACTGCATATTAACAAAACACATCTGGTGTGTGTGGGGTTGACTCAAAAAAAAAAATAATTTACAAAGACAATACTTCTTAATTGGATCAATCTATTTTTTGTTTTCTATCATGGAAGGAGCAAAGTGAACTTTGTTCTTCATGATCAAGGATGTGCTGGAGAAATTTCCAATCTAAGCAATGTGTTCTATGTTTGCAAGACAAGTCTTAGAGAGAGACTGAACTGATTTCAGGTTTCATACTCTCTGCTGCACTGTATGGTGACGCTGCCACAGGTGAGCCACTGTATATGAGCTGTCCATGGTGCTGAACTAGCTGCTGAAACTGTGGTCTGAAAGACACAGAAATTATGCTTAAAATGTTGCCTGTTTGACAATATTCTTAAGGAAATTGCTGAGAGCTAAGTTGCTTGTTGCCCTGTATCACTTCTGGCTAGATATTCCTCGATATGCTCGAGGCTCGGTGTCTGTAGGGTCTCAGGGTCTGTGTTCAGCCGTGTGGCCCTGACAGGCCAGAGTAAGCCATCTGTCTTCATCTCTCTATGGATATGAACCAGAGAGGAGGTATACAGATAAGAGTTTTACTCCCCACCTGCCACATATCGTCCTCTTCACCTCACCAAGGTCGGCTTTGAAATCTGCAATATATACCTCCTGGTAGACAGCTTTGACTGTGTGAAATTCAACCCAGCAAAACACTCTCTGCACCGCATGCTGTTAGATGTTGTCTACCTGCATGGCATGCTAATAGAGTGGTGCTAGGATGGCGTATTATACTCAACAAGAAGGCAATCGTAATTTTCTAGTGGATTTTGGATCAGTGCAAAAAATAAGTTCTGTGGCAAGTTTACGATACTTAGACATTCAGCAAGATAATCAACGTAAGCAACCACCTTTTTTAAGAAATGTAAAAGCTTCAAAATCCACACGAGGGCTTCATATTGATGGATTTTATGTCAGTCATAAAACAAAAGGTTAAATCTCTAAAGCTCCTGTTATCCACAGACCTAATTTTAGGCATCAAAAAACTCATTCAAAAAACCCATTGACTTATACTATGGGAACCAGAAGTGCCAAATGCTAATTAATTTCCGGGTTTTACGACTCGTTCCTGCACCACTCCATTACCATTTGGCTAATGTGCCATATAAGCTGCCTCCTGTTCCCAAGATTTCAAGAACCTCTATCATTTAGAGTGAGTGCATTAAGATGGCGGTGCTTCAAAGTGAAGGACACTGAAACATCAAATTAATTCTAGAGGACAGTGCACGCTTCTTTCCAAAAGGGATGCACCAAGAAAAAGCATGCTATTCACTTTTTTCACTTCAAAAAGACAAATGTCTATTTAAGAAATCCAGGTTCAGCCTACACGCTTTTTAAAACAGGAGATTCAATGGAAGGTGGCTTTTGAAGGGATGATTAGGTTTGGAGGCTGTGGACCAAAGTACAATTATTCATTCAGGGCCTCTACTTCAACCCCTTCACATCTCATTTTTTGCCTTGCTGCAGTTGCCATTCACTTTGGGATGCGGCAACCGGCAACGGGAGCAGCGCATTCAGCAGCTGCACGTACTATAATGGCAACGCCGGGTTCATAATCTCCTTGTCTCCCCGCAACCGTGAGCAAACGGATTCTTCAAATCACACTAATGCTTTACAGATGTCATCATACATGGTCGCACAAGTGCTAATGGAGCCAGGATGCTTTTCAGCCTGTGCCTCCAGTTTAATGCGATCCTGGTATTCAGCTGCATTTATACTTAAAGGTCACTGCATGATATTACTTACTCCTATGGCCTATATATATATATATATATATATATATATATATATATATATATATATATATATATATATATATATATATATATATATATATATATATATATATATATATATATATATATATATTGGTGGGGGGGGGTTCTCGTGTATGGTTATTGTTGCCATTTCATTATGTCAGTATTTGAACATGAATTATGCTTTTACACAGTGGTGTTATATGTTTTCCCATTGATTTCAACAGCTAACTGGAAAACGACAATAGTGCATTACATAATGCGATATTAAATAAGTGATAAGCATTCCATCAAAAGGGAATATTCAATAATTTAACACACATTTCCCTTGAATTCAGCCCGACATATATAATCTTTGGAAACTTCACTATGTCTTGTCTGCTTGTTGGGCTTGTGATTGTCGAACCGATCAACATGAATGTTGAGGTTTTGGTCCACGTAGAGGCCTCAAATGAGAGAAAATATCACATAAAGCGCTGTGGAAACTGAAATTCTGTTTAAAGAAGAACATCCAATGTGAATTGTACTGTTTTTCAGCTCAATTATTCACCGAGCTTAAAGAGAAAAATGAGGATAACATATTCACAGAAGATGACAGAAGTCTTGTTTGCGATCTCACAAAGTATATATTATCCTCCAGGTTGACGTAAAGACGAGGAGGGTTTTTTCAGCACTAATGCCATGCTCCGACCCCCATGTCCCCAGCCACACACCCCCCCTTCACCCCATGCCCCGCCGCCCTCTCCTGCCTTTGTTCTCATCACAACAAGCCCGGAGCAGATGGCGCTGTGCTTTGCTTGGCGGACAGTGACAGACAGGCGCTCTCAGCCAATAGCCTGCTGGGGAATCAGCTGACTGGTCTGGACAGCGCCAGGTGTTTTTTTTTTTTTTTTTTTTTTTTATAATTTCCCTTCTCCATCCGTAGGAGGAGCAGGCGGCGGCACAGCGGAGGAATACCGGGGTCGGTGGTGGGTTGCAGCAGCTTGGAGATCTCCGTGCAGACCGCACCATGCCTCTCTCACTGATCGGATACCCGAGCGGCACATCGCCGTCAGCAACCTCTCGAAGCCGCTAGGATACAGGGATATGTGTCCTCGCGCTGTTTGAAAACACTGTGCGCTCGGCACAATAACGTTGATCTCATCCATCGCCGTGTTGACGCGAGGATCTGGAGAAACCTGTGCGCTTTGGACACCGGACCGGCATGCCAACAAGGTGAGACCCCCTCAGGCAATTAAAAGGCACGTTTCCACCGCCGGGCTCTGTTAGTTTTCTATACAAGCTGCATTTTTTTAATGGTATTTTTTTAGTAGGAGAAAACATTTTATTGTTTTCAAGTGGAGGACAACGCAGTGTCTACTTTGTGAATATGTTTTCATTCATATCACATTTCGCTGCAACGGCGATGCAATGAGTTGGGATATATTTAGGATGCAGACACTCAAGGGCATGATCAGCGTTTTTCTTCTTCTTTTTTTTTTTTTTTAAATACATAGTCTGGTTACAGCCTATCACTTAAAGCTTGAAATGTGCCCTGAATCCACATGAGCGCATGTGACCTTTAATCAACCGTATCAACGCGTTATAATGCGTCAAACGACACTCCACAGAAAACTAACTTTGATCTCGTTGCGGTATACTTGCCGTGCCAGAGCTGCGTGCGTGCGAGCGAGCGACGTGCGCAACCTCGTGTCGATGTGATTTGCATATTAATGTTAAAGTATGTCGGCAGATGTCTCGATGCCTCCGTTCTATAAGCCAAAACAACAAAACAAAAAGAAGTCTTGAGGCAGACAAGGCCCCGTGTTAAAGATGCTGTGCTGAGAATGGGGCTGCGTTGGCAGGGGGTCTATTGTGGTTCACCAACGCTGCAGCTGTTGCGCTTTTGTGATGGGGACTGCTGACTTGCATCACTCAACTTGAGGCAGAGGGGACGTGCTCTGGAAAGGTTATACTGAGAAAGGGATTTGTTTTTAATGTGCGTGCCCTGCTCACTTTCTGCCCACAGAACTCTGTTTGTGACCTCTTTTAACAACAAAGTGCTGAGAGTCATCTTTTTCTCTGTGGACGTCCATGAAATAAGAGACTTTACCGTGTAATAAACTGGATGAGGGAACAGATTTAGCAGTTGCTTCCTGGATATGTCACAATAGAAGCTGTTTAATTCTTGTAGACTTTGTCTTGGTTGGTGCTGCACCGATGTTGTCTCACACAAGAAGACGAAATCATTTGTTTAAACAGAATGAACAAGATAGATCACTTAATTGGGTTCTTCTTTTCTCTTTCCCTAATAGGGCATCCTGCACACACACACACACACACACACACACACACACACCATTCTGCACACCGGCACACATTCAAGATGTCTATTTTCTTTTTAACTTGATCATGACGATATAGTGTGACAATGGGGCGTGTTTTACAGGCAGGTGTGTGTGAGTGTGTGTGTGTGTGTGTGTGTGTGTGCGTGTGGTTGTTAGGAGACAGCAGGGCTCATAGGAGGGGGGTCAAGGCTTCACCACCACCACAATTTAGGTCCCAAGGGTATAAGGCAGGGCGTGGAGGGGGTGGGTGGGTTATTGAGCTCAGGCCTCCACCATTATTCCTCCAAGGAGGGTTGAGGCATTAACCCTTTGTCCTCTGAGGCCCGAAGGTCTCCAAGAAAACAGACACAGAAACAGCTCAACAGCTCTTCAGTGATCTCCTGAGAAATCAATGTGGTGACTTTTCATCACAGAGACGTACCTGTGTTGCCCTTCAGCTCTGGGGAACAGAAGTGTGTGTGGCTGGACAACAGGAGTCCCTCATGAGCGGCCCTCTGTGGTCCTTTACAGCCAGTTGGATGCTGGACAAGAACCACTGGATCAGGCCCAGCTGCCCAAATAAACAACCCAGAAGGACATCGGCTTCACATCCACAACAGTTAGTTTAGAAGGTTATCTACAGATATATGTTCAGTTTGAGCCTCAAAGACCAACAAGGCACAACTAGTTCAGGTAGGACGGAGTCTGTATCTATGGAAAGGGAATTCTAGTCTGACTGCACCAAAGGAGGTGGCTGAAGATCAGGTGATAGAAGTGTTGAGACACAGACTGAAGTGGACGTAGTAAATACGATGGGGAACTACAGTTTTGAAGCCCCAAGTTTGGCATTTTGACTGTCACCATCTTGGTTTTTAACTTTCACCATATTGTTTTCTTTGGAACCAGAGGTGACATGAGAGGTTGGAGCTAAGTACAACCAAATGCTGAATAATACATTCCGGACATATGAGACGAAAACATGGACAACTTCCAGACTACCCTATTTTATCATCTTTTTCACTCTAACTGGGAACATCATTTACTAAATGTACATGATACTGTATTGAAGAAGACTTCAAACTAGTGATCAGGACTATAAACTTGTGTTAACATTTTCTTATAGAAATCTATATGATTTAACTTCTTTCTGCTGCTAGATCAGTCGCCTCCCTCTGGCCTTTCAGTCAATAACATCAGTTACAGCAAACAACCAAATAAAATAAGAGATATATGTTCGCTAAAAGTGTTGAACCTTTTGAATGGTAGCCATGAAAAAGTGTGTGCTGCTAAACAGTGCAACTGAGGTTCAGTGCAAGTTAAGCTCATTTATTGCACTTGGAACAAAGGAAATTTTAAACCTTTGGAAAGACTGCAAGTTTGAGGCACATCTGCATTGGCTTCATTTTTGGCAATTCATTGTAGCTGGTTGCAGGTATTTTTGGGTGGTTCAATGGACAAACTCGTCCTCCCACAAATAGACTTGATCAAGTCACAAGTGCTCCCCAAACATAGACTGTTTGATTGAACTAATCTGTTGCAGTTCAACCATTTAAAAAAAAAAACATGTTTTATGTCCCTCACCACTTAAAGATAATGGCCTAATAATAAAGTTCATGACAGATTATTGTTGTTGCGCTACTTTGCACTTTGACCTCTTTTAAGATCGAGTGACAGCAGGATCCACTCCAGTTAGCCAAATACATTTACACCGCAGGTTGCTCTTAAAACCTACCTCGCAGTTGTTGTGGTTTAAATCAGACCTTCGGTCAACCACAAATCAAACCAATCAGCATGTTGAGCGGTGCGTGTTTGTGTTGACAAAGTGGCCCAGGAGTTTCCAACCAGGGGAGACCTTACATGAACCATTTAACGTTAAACCAGCCAGCATGTTGCTCACACGTACTCATACTTACATACTTACAAGAAATCAAACGGTGTGTGTCTCAGTCTCCCTCTTTGAATGCTGATTTATTTGTCAGAATACATTTGACTGAATGTGTGTGTGTGTGTGTGTCAGTGGAAGCTATCCATTACATACACTGTACTCACAAATGTGGCATTGTTTCCTCTCTGTTGTGCTCTGGATTGGCGACCACAGCTCTACAGGAAACCTGCTATGGGCAGTTTAGAAAATAAGGACTCATTGTTCACCTTCTGCTTATTTGAGACTCCTGCAAGGAAGCATAAGTGCATTATATCAACTCCTCAGAGGGAGAAGATGGAGAGAGCATTAGAGACAGGTGTGAGCATGAGCAAAAGGATCACAACAACAGCCCATGTTGATTCCCTCCTCATCCATAGGAAGAGGATGTGGTCTACATGACATGAGTCTCCAAGGAAGGCATTTATGTGTCCCGTTGTAAACGTCTCCCAAGAGCCTGCAATATTACTTTTTCTCTATTTTTAGTTAAGTTGGGGACGGATAAGTGCGACAGTTGAGTTTTCACTTCATACATTAGGTGTATTTTCTCTCCATTTAGCCTTCTTGTCGCAGCACCAGTCTGTTCCCTGTTGAGTTGTTGTCACTCAGGCTTTGTCATCTAATTCAGGAGTGTTTTTATCACCTCCATTTTTGTTCCATTTGTGACAAGATGTGTTTATAGGCTCCCTGGGGTTGTTTATCTCCCTTGCTCCACCTGTAATTTGTTTTCCCTCATTTCTATTTTATCTATTTTTATGTGTGCACAGACAAGTAAACTAAAGCTGGAAGGCAAACCTGGGCCGGTTATATGTGTGTCTCCCAAAAGAACCCAAATGCAACACTTTTGTTATCCAGTTTAAAATCACATTGTCATTTTCTCAAGTCGCTCTGAAATCGTATCAGATTCAAGAAAGGACTTCCTTGATGATGGGCCTGAGTATCCGTGACGTGGACAGGATTTTGAAAACTGAGCCTTCGACTTAGTCAACCGTGAATAACAGGCTTTCACATCTCCCGTCAGTCCCGTGTCAAGCTGGATTATTTAAACCTTGTCACGTAGAAAGTGATTATTGTACTCTCATACTCATCACTTACATGGTTCCTCAAGTTCAGAAGAAAACATGTTGAATCCTCCTCCTTCTGGTAAATATTCAGATTCTGAGAACTTGTGCAGTTACTGTTATTATCATACACAACGTCAGTTCATTGCAACAAACAGGGCTCAACACGTAATGAGGAACGATTGTTAACTGTATCACTGACAGACGTTTGTGTATTTTTAGGCGATGTCTTACCAAGTGGGAGTACTACAAGTGACACTTTCTCGACTGGAAATGACAGGGATCAGGCAGGCAGTGAAAGTGGGCATTTTCACGGCTGCCAGGTGGCTTCAGAGTCGAAATGGCAGCGTGCTGTGAATGATCATGTTAACTTTATCCATTCACGCCATGAAAAGGATCACAAAACCTGAAGCCTAAACAATGCTGTTTTAGTGCTTTTACAGTAGAGGGGAAAAAGCAAAAAAAAAAATCTTGAATCAAAATTTCTGCAATTGAATTCGGTCAAGCACAGTCTCCTGCATTGTGTACCTGCAGCCATTTAACATTGGAATGGTAGACAGTGGTTCTTTAGCAGAAACTAGTTCAGAATTAAAAGTGACATCTGTAGATTATCAATAGTATTATTGACTATCCATTAACAGAACAATTAACAATCCTTCATATTTAGTTTGAATATGTCTGCTTTGAGTATACTTCTGTCAGTCACTTTTTCAGTGTTAACCGACTATACACTAAATCCTGCTTCCAGTCAGTACATAGTATCGATCTGGGACACACTGATAGATTTAATCAATACCACCATGTTGTGAATGTGGTTAATGTAGGTTAACGTATGTGTGACCTCTAGTTAGTTGTCACTGTGACAGTTAGACTGAGTTTGATGTCTGTGTAACATCATCCAGTGTGATATTTCACAAAGGACACATGGACAGATCAATGGTTGCCATGTCAACTTAACATTATGTAATAGTTGTGGGAATGAAATGGAAATCACAGCACTGCATTAACAAATAAAGCGTGTAAATAATATTTGTTCATAGGCTTTTATGACATGCAGCTTGTCCGTTATAACACCAAAGATTAAAATTCTCATTTACTTAATTTCCTTTTATAACATAAAACAGCAGTGTTTACCATAAGATGAGTTGAATGCCTTTTATCATCTGTTATTCCTGTGAGCACCACTGTGACCATGAAGTTCACCTTTGCTAACCAGTGCTCTTTGCATTTATATTTTATATAACTTCATATTGTTAATAAGCATCAATGCAATAACCAAACAATGATGATCATCAGCACAACCTACAATGGAAAATAATGACACAGTATGACATGAGTATGTGTACGAATATGAATCGGTATTGGATTATGGTAGATAGAATGAAAACAGGATCAACTCAAAGTATACTAATAGAAAATGACACGGTCACCTTTAGAGGATGCATTTACATAGATTACTGATCCGTTGCTTTGATCTCACTTTCTATGTCTTTGATTCATAAAAGCTGCACTACAGTAAACCCCAATGTAACAAATCAATAGGAAGCGATCCTGCGTCCTACAGAATGTATTGTTGATACGTCCTTAAGATCCAGGTTCAAAGGTGGCCATGGTTACAACCCCTGGGTTTTTACTGTTTCCTGCCTTCCTGTCTTCCTGCCTTTGGTGTTGTGTTGAGTGTTCCTCCACCTGCTGTGTGTTTTCAAGCTTTCTTGTGTTACTCTGATCACAATGGACCTGTGAAGCCTGTGTCAGGATGTCCCAGAGCTTTTAGTTGCTGTTGAAAACTCAAACAACAGGATGTCAATACAGGTCTCTGTTTTTCAGTCTTTTAAGTGCTCATAGTTACATAACAAAAACAAATGTAACCTACTTATCTGTTTGAGAAGTGTGTCATATTTTGTGTATTTAGTATTAAATGGGATCAGGAACTTCTTAATCTTACATTGCATGAAGGGCAGCACAGACAAAGCTGTTAACATTTACCAATGGGGAGAAGCTAAGATTAACCCCATTCGTGGTAAATAGAGTGGTGCAGGAATGAGTCTTAAAACCCAAAATTAGTTTGCATTTCTCTGAACTTCTCATCTCAAAGTCAGTGGGGTTTTAAAAAAAAATGTTTTTGTTCTGTTCTATGATGTAAAATATGTGAGTAAATATTTGACCCATGAATTTTGAAGCTTTTACGTATCTTGCCAACTCATTTCTAAATGAGAAACTTCATCATGTTGAACAACTAGTTCGCCTTAACTAAGTGACCTAAAGCCATGCGACCATGAAGTCGTTACTTTATTGCCTAATAAGAGCTTTTTACTTCTGATGATTGCATTTATGTTTCAGATGTCAAAATGTGTCCATTTGTGAAGATTATCTTGCTGAACAAGTATCATAAACATTTGTTGGCCACCAAGATTATTTTCTGCAGTAATCCAAAGGAAAAACCCTGTTCTTTTGTTGAGTGAACCAGTGCAATGTTAACTTCCTGGTTGGCCTACATAAATATGTCATCCCTGTACCACTCTATAGATGAGGAGGATTGTGAGAGCAGAACATTTCTATTTTTGTATCTGCCTTACAATCTATGCATTTTTTATATTTTGAAAGTAAATTTGCCCAGGAATGGAAGCATGGGGTGTACACTTCCATTTAGTCACAGTTTTAAACATTTAAATTTGATTTCATCCTTTTAAAAAACACACAACATTATTTTACATGTAAAGTATACATAGTGTTTTGAAAGATTTTCCCATGTTGGGGGGGGGGGGGGGGGGGATTTAAACAGTGCCAACTGTAGTGCATGGACTTATCAAGATACAAAAATGTATGTATTCTGTATGTTCAATACTGTAATACAATATACATTATTTTATATTATATTGTAATGAGACATTTAGTCATTGAAAAATTACAAACAAGCACTTAAGCAATTATTTTCCTAATGAGATAACTCATGAATTAACACTCGCTATGCTGTATATGCCTCAGTATGCACTGATATGTTGCTTTTAATTAAAGTGCTAAATGAACTGTATTTCTCCTCCGGGTTTGAATCCAGCACACTACCTCAAGCTAATCTCCACTTCAGCATCTCCATCCACTAATCCTGACTGGCACAGCAATCGCCACAATATACAGCTATTTAGTGTAAAGACAAGACACGGTGCTATCCCCGTTTCACCCGTCCCGTAGGGAATCCCCGCTATAGGAGGAGCAGGAACGTGTTCCTGTCTCCTTGGTGCTGTTGCCAGGCAGTTTGCTCTCAGATGAATTAGTCAGCTCTCTTGTTTGAAAGCCTCTTACGTGCTATCTTCTTAAGCTGGTGTTGGCCATAAAGCTGTGGGGTGGAGAAGGCCGTGGTACTGTGGTGCTGCCGTATGGCTCTACACCAGGTGGGGTGCCTCCTTAACAAGGCTGTGCACTTGCAGTACACTACACCAACTAATACTCACTGAGGTGTATTTACTTAAAGGCATGCTGGCAACGTAGTCCTGTTAATAAACAATGCAGAGGGACAAAACTGTTGCATAGAAACAGTACATCTATATCAAGTCTGCATGCCAACAGACTTATTGAGTGAGTGAGACACATATATCTATATAAAAGGAATATGAAAGGTATGGCTTATTCTGACTTATCCTAACAAGACTCAGAGTCAGGCCCTGTGAAGGCATTTGTCCATCGTCTGGGACCATGGATATCTGTGTGTGTGTGTGTGTGTGTGTGTGTGTGTGTGTATGTGTGTGTGTATATATACAATTTACGTTTCAAACCCAGTCAGATTTCCATCAAATCAAAATGTTTAAAAATGGTCATCAGACGCAATGTGATGGCAAGTGTGGTTAATATCAAGTAATCAAGTATACTAAAACATATATTGTAATATGAAAAATAGTTCTCAGTTTTATGAAAGAAAATATTAAAATAGTTTTGACAAAATGTCATGGCAGTCCATCCAATAGATCCCTAGATAAAAATACATGACTCCATGTATTCATAGATAGTGAGAGGTTTTAAATGTAGCACTAGCATTGAGTACAAACTCCATTGTTTGCCAGAATGAATGCTTTATCTTCCAAGTCACTGGAGTAAGTATTTCTGCCATATGGGCAAACAGATGCCCATTTTACCTCTCAGGAGCTCTCATTTGCTGAACCAGGCATGCCAGATCAGTCTCTCGTCCACTCACAGCCTTCTCCTGAATTCCCTAATTGTAGTCACAATTATTAGAGTAAAAAAAAAACTGCTCAAAGTTTTGCCAATTTTCTTTCTGTTCCCAATCATTGCAGTAAAAATCCTTCGGTTTGCCCTAAATTCAGAATGCTGAAGACGTTGCATTAAAAATGAAGACGTGCATCTTTTCTTTTCTTTTTTTTTTTTTTTGCGCTTCTTTGAGGCATGGCACATACAAATATCTCAGTGTTTAATGATGTTCGGAGAAGTTAATGATCAAGTCCTTATGGGCCTGTTGGATAGATGAAAGCCCTCGATGGAATTTGATCTGTTTCCAAGTAGTTCAGAGCAGTGTTTTGCGCCCGGCATTGTAATGAGCTGAACTTGCATTTTCTCAAAACTGTCGATGCTGCACATAACTCACAGTCTCCCAAGGATATTGGAGAAGCAATTGTTGTTCTTAGTCAGTCTGTCGTCTTATGTAATTGCTTCATTTACAAGAAACATGAAAGATTGTGTGATCATCCAGTAATTATTACATACAAAAAGAGTGTAGCTGCTAGCGGCTCTGTAAAGCTGTTAGACACAGTTCTGCTTTGAGCCAAATGCTAATGTCATGAGAACATGCTCACAATAACAGGGCTAGCATGCATATGTTTCAAAAGTAGTAATAGTCAAAGTAATAGACCAATTAACATATTTGACATGATGCTGCTGCTAAATTTCATCTCAACACATTCAGTAGTTGCTGAGATATTTAACTCAAAACCATGGATGTCAACCTAATGATGAGCTAATGTGAGATGAACAGTAAAAGGATCACCAACATGATGAAGATTTATTTCTCAACGTACCATGAAATTCTGCACGGATATCATGGCCACACAATATTTGTTGAGATATTTCAGTATGGACCAACGTGATGGACCGACAGAGACAGACCAACATTGACAAACATAGGGTAGACACTGTTTACTTTAATGACACATGTTTTCTCTTTCTTTTCCAGATTACTCTGGGGCTCCAAGATCTTGAAATTCTACCCCCTGCTGCGTCTTCCTACCATTTAACTGGACTGAGAGACCTAATCAGCTGAACGTCTGGTTGATGACTGAAACGCACTCTATCTCAAGATCATCTTTCCCTCCTCCTGTCCTACCCCAGCATGGCTAGACGGAGGTTAGACTGCTTACCTCTAGGCCAGGTGATTGCTGGCCTGATGCTGGTATCGATAGGACTTTCCTTCGTCCAGGGCAATGAGTGCCCCCAGCTGTGTGTATGCGAGATCAGGCCCTGGTTTACCCCCCAGTCCACCTACAGAGAAGCCATCACTGTGGACTGCAATGACCTTCGCTTAACACGCATCCCCGGAAACCTCTCCAGCGAGACTCAGGTTCTCCTCCTACAGAGCAACTACATTGCCAGGACCAATGACGAGCTGGAGCAGCTCTTCAACCTGACTGAGCTAGACTTGTCCCAGAACAATTTTAGTAGCATTCGGGATGTGGGCCTTATCAATATGTCCCAGCTAACCACACTTCACCTGGAGGAGAACCAGATCACAGAAATGCCAGATTACTGTCTGCAGGACCTCAGCAACCTGCAGGAGCTCTACATCAACCACAATCAGATCAACAGCATCTCTGCCTATGCCTTCTCTGGGCTCCACAACCTGCTCAGGCTCCACCTCAACTCCAACAAGATCAAGACCATCAACAGCCAATGGTTTGAATCAACGCCCAACCTAGAGATCCTCATGATTGGGGAGAACCCTGTTGTTGGAATAATGGACTTTAATTTCAAGCCACTGGGCAACCTCAGAAGCCTGGTTTTGGCTGGGATGGATTTGACAGACGTCCCTGGAAATGCCTTTGTGGGACTCGACAATCTTGAGAGCCTCTCTTTCTATGACAATAAGCTGGTCCGAGTTCCTCAGAAAGCCTTTCAGAAACTACCTAACCTCAAGTTTTTAGATTTGAACAAAAACCCAGTGCACAAGCTTCAGGAAGGAGATTTCAAGAACATGCTGAGACTGAAGGAGCTGGGTATAAACAACATGGGAGAGCTGGTTTCTATTGACCGATACGCTCTGGACAATCTTCCTGAGCTCACAAAGCTGGAGGCTACAAACAACCCCAAGTTCTCTTTCATCGACCGGCAGGCTTTCCGTGATGTCCCGGCCTTGGAGAGTCTAATGTTGAACAACAACGCACTGAATGCTCTCTATCAGTCCACGGTCGACTCTCTCCCCAACTTGCGTGAGATCAGCATCCACAGTAATCCTCTGCGTTGTGACTGCGTCATTCAGTGGATGAGCTCCAACAAAACCACTGTCCGCTTCATGGAGCCTCTGTCCATGTTTTGTGCCATGCCGACAGAAGTGAGGGGTATGCATGTGCGGGAGATGCTGCAGAATAATTTAGCCAACCAGTGCCTGCCGCTTATTTCCCATGATACTTTCCCAAGCCACCTCAACCTTGACATCGGCATGACGTTGGACCTTGACTGCAGAGCTATGTCCCAGCCAGAGCCAGAAATCTATTGGGTGACACCAATGGGTAATAAGGTAATGGCGGACACCCTATCTGACAAGTACAGCCTCACCAGTGAAGGAACATTGAGAATTTCTCACATCCAAGTAGAAGACTCGGGCAGATACACCTGTGTGGCCCAAAACTCAGAAGGAGCTGACACAAGAGTAACAGCTATACGCGTGAATGGCACTCTGTTAGACAGCACTCAACTTATGAAGATCTACGTCAAACAAACAGAATCTCACTCCATCCTGGTCTCCTGGAAGATCAACTCCAATGTAATGACCTCTAACCTCAAGTGGTCATCGGCCACCATGAAAATAGACAATCCACATATAACTTACACTGCCAGGGTACCCGTTGATGTCCACGAGTACAACCTCACACATTTACAACCAGCGACTGAGTATGAGGTCTGCCTCACTGTCTCCAACGTTCACCAACAAATGCAGAAGTCCTGCGTGAATGTGACGACGAAGCAAGCGCCGTTCGCTGTGGAAATATCTGACCAGGGGACCAACACTGCTCTCGCGGCAGTCATGGGAACGATGTTTGCAGTCGTCAGTCTGGCCTCTCTGGGAGTGTACATTGCCAAGAGGTGGAAGAGGAAAAACTATCACCATTCTCTGAAAAAGTACATGCAGAAAACCTCATCAATACCACTGAACGAGTTGTACCCTCCTCTTATCAACTTGTGGGAGGCGGACAGTGAGAAGGAGAAAGAGGGCTCATCTGAGACCAAACCCAGTCAGGTGGACACCACGCGCAGCTATTACATGTGGTGAGAGCGACTATCCAGCGGGAGATGTAGAGACATGTTTCTTTCAGGAGCACAAATATACATACTTGCTTCTTTTGTGTAATTGAAAAAGTCATTTTTTTTCTTTCACGTGTCCTAATTGCTTTCTTTCGGCTCTCTCAGACTTGTTCCCTAAAGCAAATGACGGACCGAAACTTTCTGATCTTTAGTTTAGCATATTGCCTTTTTACCTCTCGCCCATTGACTCACAACATGGCAGCTTTGTTTAGTGTCCTGAACTTAGTAGTCACTGTGCTTTATTTTCAGTATCTGTTTTAATAAACACAGCATGAGCATTGTCACGGATTCAGCGTACGCAAGCAAAGGAACAGCTGAAATCCAACCTGTTTTTGACATGTTTTTATGGCAGAATGTTAGAGACTACCTTCTTTCTTTCTCTTGTAAAACAGTTTCACTGTTGACTGTTGTGCACTGAAATATATATCCTAATTTGTCTATCAACTCAAATATAAGCTGACGAAGTATGTTTAGACTTGATATACTGTCTATTGAATAATGTTAGCAATTCCTCTGTAATGTTGTATCAGCTATGACTTGACTTACTTTTTGTACATTACATAATTAGAAGAATGTTTGATTTAGACTTTTAAGTTTGCAGATCGGCTCCTGTAAACCAGCAATAGAAATATGAATGTTATGAACTAGGTCAATAGATGTAAGGCTTTTTAAATTTCTTAAATCTTTTTTTTGTTCCTTATTTTGCTAGAATATGTCTACAATCACTGGTTTTGTTGTGGTTAACACACACACACACACACACACACACACACGTTGTTTATTGAGGAGCAAGTTAAATAAAATCTTTCCTCATATTTTTTAAACCATGATTTCAACACCAGGTGTCATTTTTATATTTAAAAAGTGTGAACTGTATGTTTGATACATTTGCGTTTAAAGTAAAAGTTTAATTGTCATCGCAGGGAAAAAGAATCATCATCACCAAATAATGTCTTTAATAAGGATTTCATTAATCTCAGTGTGATGGCCGTAGCTGTAGGTGTTTGGTTGCATACAATTTCATTGTTGATAAAGAGTGAATGGAAGACGCAGACTGCAGTGCCTCTGCAAAAGCAATTATCAATGAATGATTTAAATTCTAGTTCCGGTTACGATATAATTACCGCACAATATGCCTCGGAGTACATACAGTTACTTATAAAATAGAATTCCGACTTAAATCAAGACAGTGGATGCGGTGCCTGCATGTTTTGTTCACTGTGTGATTTTATTATACCCAACATACCTCTGTATCTCCAAATCTTTAAGAGAGGAAGCAACATAAGGGGAATAATACAGCTGAGACCAGACTGAAGGGGGTGGTGATATGGATAATGGACAGTTACAGCATGTAAGAGACTGCGGCATTATTGCGGTCTTACCAAACATGATCTCATCGTTTTGTTATTGTTTGTGTCTGAGACTGCAAATTATCCATCATTGTGTCATGTTGCATTTTCATTTGATATGACATCACAGTAGCTTTTCTCCATTCTATTTCAGTGAGATGACAGGAAACAACCATCTGCTTTCTCTGCTAAATCTAGTGAGACGGTAATATGTTGCTTCCACCAGAATGTAGATCCCAATCTAAGTGGCTGCCTGTCAATAAAATGGTAGATCGAGACGCTGACTGACAGATCTGTAGTGCAATCAGTCTGTCTGTTCGACTCCCCTGAGAACTTGCTCGTTCTCGTGCAGCTCTCTCCTGTGAAGTTATTCATATCTGGTAATTCATGATAAACGATATAATATCACACATATCACACACTTGTTATGGTAACTATATATTTTTTTAATAATGTTCCAATGAATTTAAATACATCAGTCTCATGCTGGCAAAGTCTCAACTGCTGATGAAGGCCAATGATATGAAGCTTAGAAACAGTTTTAAATAAACAAATAAAAAAGGTGTCATAATAGCTGCTTAAAACTGCATGATAGTTTGTCATAAACAATGTATTATTGTTCAAAAGTGCTTATAAATTGCTCATAAATGCAAATCAGGAGGTTGAAACAATCTTACTGATACACATTACACATCCCAGATAAAGTCCCTTGACTCTGAATGGCACGCTGTTGTCAGTCACTGCTTTGGCTTTGTCTGGGTTGAGCATCAAGAAACACGACTGCTGCATCGTGTATAGAGATGTCAGGAAATGCTGCAACAGTGAATGTCACACACCCTTTAGGGAGACCAGTGTCCTGTGCTGAGAATGGTGGACAGAGGTGGGGAAAGGAGCAGCAGGCTGGCATTTGTTCGACCTGCACATTGAAACTGCCACTTTGAAAAATCCGCTGCCGTCCTTTCATCTGCACAGAGCCGGCCAGCCTTTCTACCGTCTCTGTGGGTAGCCTGGTAACAGACCGGAAATCAGCTCATTGGGACAGCTATCAATGAAAGCTTTTCAAAGCGTGCGCTGGAGCCTGCACCGTGTCCCATCCAAGTGGCCTGTTTCCATGACAACCCCTCCCTCCATCCACCTGCAGGTGCTGGCAGCCAAGTGAGAGAAGTCCCCAGAGGCTGAAATACCACTGACAAGGTCAACACCCCGCAGGTGGGAAACCACTAAAACATCTTGTACGCTTTCAAAGGTGTGGAGCGAGAAAAGCTGCATTTTTGCACTGAAGGTGAAGCAGAGTGGTACAGAGCGCTCCTCGGCTTCACGCCTCTTTTTTTTCTTCCTGCATGGTTAAGATGAACTAAGCAATGATGAACAGAACAAAACAATATGTCTGCAAATATTTGCACAGTTCTAGCTTTACTTAGGGATGGGATCTGTCCAGTGAGAAGGCAGGAGGCATGTCTGAGCCAGAACCTGAAGCTCTCCACTCACTTCAAGCCTGAGCACCTGCTAGACCAGAGAGAGGATGAAAGAGTCGTTGAACTTTGAGCGCAGAGAGCATGAATTTCAATTAAATGTATCATCCTTTTAACCTACATACGCCGCTGAAAACGCAGCTCTTCTGCTCCTGATATACGCTGCAGTGGCGAGTTTCTCATACTCCCTATTGACCAGTCCCTGAGCCCTACTCCCCTTAGTTACTGTTGCTATGCCTGCAAAGCTTTCCTTTCTCAAACAGCTATGCTTTTTAAGCTATAGAGCTACTGCACAAGTGTCTGTATTTGACGCTCTGCCAGTGAGACCAGGCTGGATGCTGACCTCATCTCATAGCTATCTATGTTTGCTGTTAAGTTTATGAACTTGTACGTAACATAATTGCGCAGTGGATGTGCTTCTCCTAAACATTAATGCTTTTAACGAGAATCCCAAAAACGATCTAAATAACAGTCAATGGATGTGCTCCTTGGCCTTGGAAGTAACCAAGTGAGTGAGTTAGCAAAGTACGCTAATGTTAGCAGCTGACAAACACATTGTTTTCACCAATCCCCATATTTTCTACTAAAAAGCTTGACAGGCACTCGTTAATTACTCACGGTCAGTTAGGAAGTCAACAGCCTGCGAAAACGAGTATTGACGCTCAGCGAAACACAACAAAATGCCACGTTAAACACTGTTATTTATGGCCAATTAGTATTTATTGAGCGAGAGTTTGAAACAAGCCATAAACAAGACAGTCATTTGTCTTATAGAGGTAAATATTATCATATATATCATATGCAGCCAGCAGGAGAAGCCATGTGTAAAGTGTTGCATGCTGGGACTGTACTTACAATTGTCTGCAGTGAACTTTTGCATGAATAGTTCCACTCGAGCCTTTGAAGTTGAAATTGTAATCTTATTTAAAAGAATAAAAGAGCCTCCTCCAAAGCTGAGTGCTGTCATAGGCAGCGAAGTGCATGCGAGCGAAGTGCGAAAGCAGAAAGAATCTGCCTGCTGTTGGTAATCCACACAGCACTCAGCTTCTGATGACTCAGAGCGCCCTGGCTCTTCATTACCTGTATTTGGACAATGTGACGAGGTTCATGATTATCAAATAAGTTTACCAGAAGGTCATCTCACATAGAGTGCATATCCATGACAGAGAGGAAGCATGCATAGCCAACGTCATCATGGCCGCTTGTTGGTTGCAGCGATCACGTTATTTTCACTGCTGTGGTGAGAATGTGGGCCCGACTTCCCATCTCCTCCATGTTAGCTGCTGCATCATTTACTTCCTGGTGTACATTTCAACGTGTTTACATTGGCCAATGTGATGACCTTTGTTTGATAGTTGGTTAATGTCATCATCATCAGCAGCTCATTTCATTTCAATGTATTTTTCTTTACAGATGGATACACAGATAACAGCATGGTAACAGGAAGAGAGAATCAGAATCACCTTTATTGGTCCAGTAGGCCTATGGGTGCATAGAAGGAAAGGAAAATACATTTTTGCATCTCTTTCTTAACAATTTCTTGAAATAGAAATAGAAGTTAGGAACAAGGAAGCTGGGAAAGTTGAGGTAAAGAACAGAAAGGAATGTTATGTAGACAAGTAGTGGAAAAAAATGTTTTTTATATAAAAATCCAATGAACATTTAAAAAAAGCAAACAAACATGAAATGTCTTTATACAATGCAGGTGCTCTGTAAGTTGTAAACAAAAGAAGTGGGGCAAATGTATAAATACTAGCTGGATATACATGGATTGCATGATTATTTCCATGTATGCACTGAATGCTTAGCTTGTAGGATTTATATTGGCAGTGACAGATGTGCATGTTAAAAAGAATGTGCATCAAAAACTAAAATTAGACTATAATGGCAGCAGTGGATGCATGGAAGACAGGTCGGCTCAGCAATAATAGTCATAAAATATAGCTGAGCATTACAGTAATCATGATACATTTGAAATACATCTGAACATGATTTTATATTGGGCTTGTATATAACCTTATATAAAGTGCAAGTATCCTGGAGCGTAATATGTAATAAAATATGATAATCACGATTACCCTTTTTAAACCTCTCATTGAAACATTTCGTATCCAGATACACGATATAACTTCATTTACACCTAGTATGTGTCCACAGTGTCCACATTGATTTGTTTTGTCAGACATAATGCACTTTTTTTATACGTTTCTTAAACGTTTTTAATGAAAAATCATAATCTGAAAGGTAGCAAGTAAGTACAATTTGTAGTGTAGTAAAATGTACACTATTTGTCGGAGGTGTTGAAAAGTATGATGTATATAAAAAAGTATATAAAAGGGAAATACTGAAATACTTAAGCACATATGCCAACCTCCAAAGCTGTATTAAGTACAGTATATAAGTAAATGTACTCTGTTACTTCCCACCACAGTAAATAAAGTTGAGGTACATACATACAGTCTTAGTTTTACTAGTATAATCTATAAGTAACATGTACTAATATTCAGGAGTTGAGTGAGAAGTCTGTATTTCCTGCTGGTAGTTTTGTTGAAGCTCGTCCAAGCAGTCAGATCGCTGCTGCCAGCAGGAAGCGGCTCGTCCAGCTACAACAGGAGGTAAACTTTATCTAGATGTTTCACCTGCCAAGCACCATCCTTTTCTTCTTTCCACTCCCAAACTATTATTATTGCTCATAAGATGTAACACCAATCTTTGTTGCTGATCTTGTTGCTCTGATCTGATCTTCTTGCCAGTTTATCCTTATAAGGTTTCAAACCAACCTGCTGGAAAATGCCTGAATCTATTTTTACTGTAGATTTGAGTTAACTGTTGGTAACATTATGCACATGGTAATTTCCTTCTTATTTTTGAAATAATGTCTCTTTCTGAAGCTAAAAGGTTGAGCGGCAGCACTGTATTATTTCATGTGAACATTCATGGCTGATATTTCAGAAGAGAGTTTCACAGGAATATAGTCTGAACTAGTTGCTGACAGTATCTTGAATTTGGTATTGACAAATGAGTGGGACAGAACATTCTGGCAATAGATAATTGGAGTTTACTGACTGTTCCTTCATGTCATCAACAATGTTTTTTAGTAGCTCTCTAAGTGTTGCAGACTGGAGAAAATTAATTTGAACATGGTTTTATCTAATGCTGAGATTTCTGTTCTGGTTGGGTGTCTGCCCAGAGGGAATAGCATGAAGTTACTACACAGAGTAAGAAAAGGACGGCGACACCAGGAGGTCCATATGTCTGTCCACGACCACCCTAGAATCTGTATTCATAAGGACCTCAGTGAGTCCACGCTGAATAGAAAGGGGGAATAAATACTTGTAAAGGGAAAACCAGTTTGAGTAACATTAGACACAAGGTATTTCAAAAAGGTACACTCCATTACAGGGGTCACAACGGGAAGACACAGTTATTGCATTACTAATAGAGAGAGTTGCATTAAAGGGAGCAAGAAGGAAGACGATAAGAGAACAGACAGGAAGAAATTATCAAAGAACAAAAGAGATATGACGAAAAGAGAAGGGAGAAGAAGAGGGGGGGGATGATGAAAAAGTACAGAGAAGAAAAGGCAAGAAGGAATTATAACAGTAAGGAGAGAAGAGATGTGACAAGACGATAAGAGAAGAAGAACAAAAGGACTAGAAGAAACAATTAGAGAAGAGAAGAAACATGAAAAGAAGAGGGGATGCGAAAAAATGATTAAAAGAGGGTATCAATTTCTATCAAATACTATTAATTATATAATAAGATTGTGTTACAAGTGGATTCTCACACTGGTGACACTCTGAGCCCAGTTGTGTCAGTGATGGTCAACCAGACACAAACTCCCCTGAAGAATGTGCTTCTTGTATTTCAAACCTACAAGACCACACTAACAGTGGCTCTAGAAATGGCCATGTTGGCCTGGTAGTCGGCCCACCACTGATCCAGACAGCTATTGGATGCATTGCCAAGAAATTCATCAGACATCATAGCAGGTCAATATTTTTCTTTTATTCAGTAAAATACCTCAACATCTATCGGAATGGGTTGGTAAAAAAAATCTTTACAGATATTCACAGTCCCCAGACAATATCTGTGCAGACTTTGCTTATACTTTTGGCCAAATATCTACAAAACGAATGACATTCATGTGCCAAAGGTCTTGTTGAATTATGTTTTTATGGGTTTGGGTTTTCTGGTGCAGATGGTTGTGTCATTACCTGCTAGACGTCAAAATGTTTGATGCTTCTGGGAGGTTTACTTTTCGTGGCACAGTTTGAAGGCATGGGGATCATTTCCTGGCAAGCAAACACCAATGCATACAAACATATGTGCATAGTGGGCCATCATCATTTCACATTTGTTTTTCCATCAAAAAAGCAAACAGCGTATTCTGGGAACGGTCAGCGAACAGCAGAAACGATTATGGAAATGGTCGTAAAACAACACGGTCTCTGTAGTAAAGGGGCAATAAGTTCCACCAGTGTCAACAAAACATAAACTCCCTCATTGAGGAGTTGTGGAAGATCTCTTTATAGCCTCTAGAATCGGAGTTGGGCATGTGATGTTGTTCATTTGAGCCTGGACTTACAAAAGCATTCAGTTTGGGTTACAGAGAAGAGATTAGTTTCACTTGTTGTTGTATGTCTGTTTTACTTCTAGGACTTCATTGTGATAAGCTTATTGCTTCTATGCTATCTGAATAATGGAGGCACACTGTGGGAAAACCCACAATGGAAGTGAACATAATGCATTTCGGTAATTTTAATCATCTGTTAAATGCATAATGAATTGTTGGACGGGTTGTTCCCTTGAATTCTCTCAGGGCCCAATTAAACAGCTTTGCTTTTTGCCCGCAGCAGTACTGTAAGTCTGAATGTGTGTTAAGTCTCCCTGCTGACACAAAGGCTTGACGCTTATTTCCATCTTCTTAGACGTTTGCTCCACCCGTCACAGTTGTGTCTGTATTCAAACAGGCAAACAGGAAGCAGTGCTGTAGTCCTGAGTCACAATCAACGGGAAAGATATTCTCAAATTCTATGAGGAAACTATTTTAACATACAACACTCCACTTTGACTGTCATGAAGGGGAATATAGGACAATATACTCCATTAATCTATTGATTGTATAGAAATAATTTCAACAAAGACCTTGGTCTGCTCCTGACTTTTCCTCCAGCCTAGTGGTGACATTAGGGCTGAAAAGGTCGACCATCTGTTGACTTACAAAATCCAAAGGGGTTTTTCCTTTGAGTAGGCGCCTCATTTACATGAGAACAAGAGAAGGATGAATTGTAATAAGTTTGGTGATCCTCTGAGCGCCATCATCAAGTCAACATTTAAATCGACCAGTACTCCATGACTAAAACACCTGCAAAACTCACATTCCCATCAACCTCACCTTGTGGTCAGTATTTATTAGCTAATGCTGGCAAGTTAAACCGATGTGTGAAAATGTTAAACGTTATATCTCCCAAGCATCTTCATGTTCGCATCGTCATTGTGAGGCATCCACATGACCATGCAATAGACATGACGTAGTATTGAACAGTGAGAGACTATACTTTGGTGGGTGGAAGGGAGGTGGATGGGTTCTGACCTAGAAAAGAGAGACAGATTAATAAAGTCCTCCATCTGCTGACTTGCATACCACCGTGGTGTGAAAGGGTCTACAAACAGGAAGCTTCACAGGGAGTCCAGCAAGGAATCAGAGTTAGTACTCCAAAAACAATATAGCTTGAGTCTTATTAAGATCCCCACAAGGTTCCTATTCCCCGGGGAGAGTTCCTGCATTCAAAAAGGGGTTTTATATAACCTGGTAATGATTAGTCAGGCCTGGGGCTGCGTTCACTAACCCTACACCTGAAACTGTACACATTGGCAAGCTGATGTTAGCAGTTTAAAGCAGCACTGTGCTTAAATACAGCCTCAGCATGGATTTAGACTCTGTCTGAGACGACACTTTGTCTCGTTGGGGAGCAACATTTTAAAAGTGGATGTAAGAAACATAAAGAACACTGAAACACAGCGGCTGCCTTCATTATAACACAATAACTCCGAGCAGCTATGCTGGAGCCAAGAGCTAATATTTGCACCAGCGATCATATTAACTAGGTTACATTTCATGCGGGGGAACAAAAACAAGTTGCCTTCCATTGTTCAAAAGGTTGTTTTTTTTCCATTTTTCCATAATGACGACACGACATTAAAAAGTGCTCATTGCTGTGTGTCGCAATCATTTGCAACTGCGATTGGAAATTGCCTTGTGATAGACAGCCCATTTCATGCACGCTGAAGGTGGATGCAGACGTGGCGACAGCTCGGAGAAGCACGGAGCCCCGTGTTGTTGCAGTCATTACTGATGAACATGAGCAGTGAACGGTGAGCCCTGTACACACACCGTTCCCCGTTAGCACTGCTGACAGTTACAAATGACGTGAAACATGTGCCTTCGTACCTCAGTGATCCAGCAGTTCATTGCTGTTCATATCCCCTGACTGACAGGCTGTCCTGCTGCACTGAACTGACCGGCGAGATTCATATGAGAATGACTGTTTAACATTGATTTAACACAGCTGAGTTTGGCCATGAGGCACAGTGAACATGCCTTTTAAACCAAGCTGAATGCGGATAGATTGTCTGAGGTGAGAGACTCTTTTGTCTCTCCGCAGCACAACGGGTCCCGCTGAGAACGTGATTATTACACCTCATTTAAAACGCAGACACTGACCCGTGGCTGGCTAAGTGGAAACAGACAAAGGGTATTGATTGCATTGCAAGAACAGAACCTCTTGAGAGATTCATCCTCTCTACAGGGAACACGCCTGGCTGACTTGATTCATGAAGGCTGGGCATTGATTGCTGGAGATTATACACTGCTGTTATTCCCCACTTACTCTGTAAAACATTGTGTTGCTGCATCATGTCATACTTGTGAGAGTGAAGGGAAAGTGAATCAAGAAATGTCATGTAACACATGTGAAGTCCTGCACTGCACTTCCAAAATCAATGTAATTTCAGATTCTTATGTCAGCCTGAGAAATACCTGGATACATTGATCAGAAAATGACTAATTCTAATAACGTTGTCCAGGCAGGACAGTTAAAACCACTTTATGTCACATGCTGATAAAGCTGTGAGCTCTAGGTTGAATGTAATGTTCCTTGTTGGACATTGCTGCAATCTTACAGATATAATATAGCCAATCATACTCATGCTGTTGTTGGGACATTGTCCATTTAAAGGGACAGTGTGTAGGATTTGGCAGCATATAGGGTCCTTTTTATTTTATTTTTTCATTTTGGGTAATTTTTTTTCCCATTGTATTTATGTTCTTGACTGCAGTACTATGCTTTATTGTTTATTGTTTGTAATATTGTGCACACTGAAAACCAAGGCAAATTCCTTGTATGTGAAAACGTACTTGGCAATGAACTCCTTTCTGATTCTGATTCTGATTCTATATTATATGTTTGGTGAAGTGTCAGCTGTGGCTCAGGGGGTAAAGCGGGTCATCCACTAATCGGACGATTCCCCAGCTCCAGTCTGCAAGTGTCCTTGAGCAAGATTCTCAACTTGCTCCTGAAGGCTCTCTCGTGGGTTTGTGAATGAATGAGCGTTAGATTAGATCGTGATGAGCAGGTGGAACGTTGCCAGTCAGTGTGTGAATGTATGTGAATGGGTGAATGTTGACTCATAAAGTGCTTTGAGTGTTCAGATGCCAGTCCAATTACCATTTTACGCAAAAGATTTAAAACTTTTGAAATAAACTTCACAAACAATATCAAATTTATGTCATATTTCTTGACCTGATTCAATGTTTTTTTAGTTTTTTGCTTGGCTGGCAAACCAGGATCCTGTGGCACCATCTCGCTGGCCTAAAGGAGGATTTAGACACATTGCCTACCCCTGTTAGCACATTCAAATAGTTACTTTTTCATTTGAAAGAGGTTTTTTTTTTTTTAATGAATGGATTGTTTTCCAGTGAAACATCTTGTCTGATTCTTGTTGGCAAAGGCTCTTAATACAGAGGAATAAATAGAAGCTCATTTTGAACAGTAACATTTGTGTGTGTTAAAATCACAAACATCCTGTTGTCTTTGTTTTTACGTTGTGTTTTTTCACCTAGGACAGCTTTAGTAGAAAAGCAACACAGAACACAAAAAGAAACACAGCCGTCGTTTAGCTGTGTACAGTCTCGGCGAACTTGTCTCTTCGTAAATTTCTATCAAACTTTATTCATTCTTCAAACTCGAAGCGAAGAGCTAAATATGTTGCTTGCCTCAGGAGTCCTCACTTAATTGCTCTGCGAATGCTTGTCATGTGAGCGAATCACACCGTCACTGCGGTTGCCTGGCAGCAGAGGAAGGCACCCATAGGAGTCTCATGGGATGACTGCTGCAGGGGGTGCGAATGCGGGCTGAAGTCGTCTCCTTCTGCATCCTTTTTTTCACTCAAAAGTTCAAATGCAGTGTTTGTGAGCGTTTTTTTTTACATTTTTCTTGTCTTCTGCCTTGATTTTTAAATGCAATCGCTGACTGTTTCCCCCAGTCCTCCCTGCGATCAAAGCATGCCTGCTTCCCTGTTTGTTTCACTGCCTTTGATGACCACTGATGAACTCAGCGGAGTAGTCGAGGGGGGAGAAAAAAGCTTCTTTGAAACCTCTGGGGTCAACTCATTATAATCATGCCCACTCATGCTGACAAAGGCAGAAGAGGGAAACCTTTGAAATTTCCTTTTGTTCTCCACTGTCAGACCAGACAAGGGTGCATCCGCTAGGCCGCGCCGCAGCTCTCCTCACAAGCTGAGGGAAGCATCGCAGCCAATTTGAGGCCAAGTCAATCAGCACAGGAGCAGAGGGAGTGTTGGACCGTTGTTGATAGCACCTGCTCCCTGGACCCGATTCCCTCCTCTCATGCTCCTGACAATTCTCACACTTGCCATGCCTCCCTGGTTAATGATCCACCTCAGATGTGCATTCAGCGGATTTGAAGATCGCTATCATGAAGCTCTTATGAACCACCGGGTGAGTATTGACTCAAGCTTAGCATGTACATCTTATTCCATCTCTAAAACCTAGAACGTGCCCCTTTAAACCAACTTATCCTATCTATGCGGAAAAATTTACTAGTCCTTGCTAATTAACAAGTTTTTTAGTTTGCTCTACTCACTGAGAACGGCCAGGATCACTGTGACCGAGTCCCTGCGAGACGCCAAGAGCATCGCATTCCCGTTCTCATTCTCCTCGACTTATCACATGCAATAGTTACAGTCAACCTTAAAGTCTTTTCCTCTCTGGCTGAATGGCATTATTTCTCTGACACTTGTTTTACATTTACCTGGCAAACGGCACCTTCAGGTCAGATGGAATGCTATGTCCAAACCTGCTCTCTGGACACGGTCCTCAAGGCTCAGTATTAAGAACCGCTTCTGTTTCTCACTATAACAGTTCACTAGTTGTGTTATCACATCGCATGGACTAGCTTACCATTGCTACGCAGATGCAACCCAGCGTACACTTTTCACCCGTCCGTCTTAGCTCACATTGCAACTTGCATCTCAAACTTTGCTGAATCTGTCTGGACAACTGCACTTCAACCTCAAGTAACCTGAAGACAACAACTCCTCTTCATCCAGGAAGACTGCCCTCGCATGGACTGTCGGTCACTGAGGGCATCACAGTATTACTTCCTCAACTGCGAGGAACCTGGGTGTAATCCTGGACGACCAACTATCCTGCAGCCCAATCACTGCTGTGGTCCGATCTGCAGATTCGCCCTCTACAATATCCGCAGGATTCGGACCTTCCTCACAAAGGATGCAACGCAGCTCCTGGTCCATGCACTGGTCATCTCCCGCCTTGACTACTTCAAACTCTCTCCTGGCCGTTTTTTTGCTTCTGCGATTAAACCATTACATCCGTTTCAGAATGCCCAGCATCGCTTATGTTCAATCTACCCAAAGTCCTCCCACGTGACCCACCCTCCGTGACCTCCACTGGTTCCCTGTTGCAGACGCCCAATTATGACCGATGTGAACTCTGGCTTCAGTGTCATCAATGGAACGGCAAACCTTCTACTTGAAACCCTGGTCAAACCTCATTCCCGAAGCGAGCACTTCGCTCTCTACTTCAGCTGGCCGGCTGGTACCACCATCGCTGAAATCAAAAAATTTCGTTAGCAAAGTCCAGTCAACTCTCGTTCTGGCGGCATCCAGTGGTGGAACGAACTCCCGACCAATGTCAGACTGCAGGGCATTTGCCATCTTCCGAAAAAGGCTCAAGACTCAACCTGTTCACAGACTTCACCTTGACTCTACAACGTTGCCTATAGCACCCACGATCGAACCCCCTCCCCCTGGAATTCATTAAATCCAAACAAAAAAATTGTAAAACAAACAAAACCTTACCTATAGCACTCTGATCTAAGCCTGTTGCTCTTGAAGTACTACTTTACTCAGATGAGGACTAACACTTGTTCTATTTGTAGCTGTGTACTGCATCGGCAATGATACGTCGTGTGTTCTTTGTTTCCTTGTTTGACAAATGTACTTATTGTAAAGTTGCTTTGGACAAAGCGTCTGCTAAATGACCTCAAAAAACTGCTCCATTGCGGATGGCACTCTGTTGTCAGGTGACACAATTGGAACCTCAATGTCAAGTCATATTAAATACTCCAAGACAGGTAATTTTAAAGACTACAAAAACAAATGAGCATATGTTAGAAGATATAAACTAAATTTTTTCAGGACACCCCCCCCCCCCCCAATTTACCTGAAATCTTCAACATGCAAAATTAGAAATTGCATCATGTATGTTTGGATTGAGAAATTGGAAATGCAGTATGGTACGGCACGGGGACATGAGGCAGATTATGCAACTCTTTTCATCAAATCCTTAAAAATGCAGTCATCAGATTTAGTATTCAGGTCTTAATTAAGAAGAAGTGAATTAATGCAAAAATATGTGGGAGGATTGGTTTCATGCCCCCAAACCCCATTAAAAACAGGTTGTATCCATGTATTTTTTTTAATTTTAGCACTTACAGAAAAACTTAAATTTTAGATTACTGTTATTTTTTTATTTATCATTTATCTTTCATGAGTTTGTGGAAATATGAACTATGAATCTGATCAGGCGAAGTGAGGTCAATGCAGAAGTGCCTTAAACTTGCATTCTTTCAAATGGCAAGCAGGGGGCGACGCCATAAGAAAATTACCCTATTCTCACCTGATTTATTGTCTCAGTAATCATTGTAAACATGAGTTTATGGTCTCAGTCACTAGTTTCACATCTTCATTTAGTACATGTTGGTCCCATTCAGAGTAAAATAGATGAAAAGCAGAGTATGCTTTCAGGCATGGCTGGGTTCTCTCCGGGTTCTCTGGCTTCCTCCCAGTCCATAGACATGCAGGATGGGGATAGGTTAATTGATGACTCTAAATTGCCCGTAGGTGTGAATGGTTGTTTGTCTCTACATGTCGGCCCTGTGATAGACTGGTTACCTGTCCAGGATGTACCCTGCCTTCACCCAATGACAGCTGGGATCCCGCGACCCTGAATACAGGATAAGCTGTAGACAAGGATGGATGGATAGATTTCATTTTTGGAAGATCTGATTGTGGAGCTCAGCAGTTGAGTCATGAAGCCCCATGTTCTTTTCCAGACTAACCTCTGTTGTTGTCAGTCAAAACAACATGTCAGTCAGTTTATTGTCAAATACTCCCCCTAACTTCTCCCAACATTACAGCTCATGATTAAGTATGCAATATGTTGAACCGAGCTGCAGGACAAACAACTGACAGCACTAGTTTGGCGAAGGACAAAGATGAAGGATGATTCTCAAAGGAGAATCCTTGGTCGCTTGTGTACAGTGTGGAAATGCCATCTGACAATGTGACCTCCCCCCCATCTGCCAGATAGCCACCAGAGAATACACCACTGCATATGAATTACACATGACAACATTATAGCACCGTGGAAAGTTTAGGAAACAAACTCTTCATAATTGTCAGCGTCTAGTGAAAAGAAAAAGGATGACATTCAAACAAAGCAACGATTAATTCTCCACTCAGGAGACCATTCAGTCGTGACACACACAAAACATGTACACCAGTCCGTATCATCTGACAGTAGACACCAGAGTTCAACAAACACAGCTGAACTTCAGTGAAAAGGAGCCTTAAATCATGACCTAACCCCCACGGTGGTCTGTTTGTCTGGGCCGCTTTGAACCCACAGGCGTACTCACATGATGTTGGGTTATGTGGGTAGGCAGAACATTCTCTTTGGCATTAAATGTGCTCCATCTTGAGAAAGGGAGTGTCTGATGTAGAATCATTAAAGAAGAATAGGTAGGGGGGGTACATGTCCCCAATTTCTGAAAAACTTGAATCCTTGAATCCCCCCAATCCTGGCATCGGATCTGCACCCCTGATGCAGGTTCAGTTGTGAACTCTTTGCCTTGCTTAACTAGTACTGCCATCTGCAGGCCATGTGGCATTCCTGCAATTACCTGAAAACAGGACACTATAAAACTGCTTGTGCCTGTAAATAAAACGTGATAAATGGGTGTAATACTGAGCCCACTAATGTTTCTACTGCTCTGGAGTTCGGCCCTCACGGTGGCTGAGATGAAACAATCATCTCACGCTGTGTTGTACCTTAATGAGCTCTGCTGCGCAGATGGTCGAACCACGCTTTTCTAATTACAGTGGTGGTTTAACTGTGGGATAGCTCCCTCTAGTGGTGCGTGTGTATTAACACACGATGATTCTCAAAGGAGTGTGTATTAACACACGCACCACTAGAGGGAGCTATCCCACAGTTAAACCACCGGAAGTTGCAGCTTGTACGTTTGAGTTCATGCCTCTGGTTTGTGTCCGTCCCGGCGGACCGGCCGCTGCTTTCTCACCTCGGATATGAGTGGAGACAGATGTGCGGATTTGAGCGACTCCCTCGAGAATGTTCCTGTTTTCATTCAGCGGTCAGCTGCAGTGACGTTTCCTGAGTTTCAGGTAACGTAGCGGGTCTCTCTCTGGTTGAACCCATTTAGCCACGAAGTCCACCGTAGTTTAGTAGCTATTGTAAGAGTGGTGAGGTCGTCTATGTACAAATGAATGTTGTTTCCTATTATGATAACCAGACCTATCATAGTAGGAAGGAACAAAAACTTTAAAAACATTAAAGGGAGCGATGCTAAATCCAAGTGTCAACAATGTGGAGCAACAATAACTGGAGCAACAATGTAGTAGTAGTAGTAGTAGTAGCAGGACCTTGGAACTGTAGCACAAGGAAACTGAGCCTTTATTAATGATGCTCTCTACACCTTTACCTATTGTGACATATTAAAAGACACGCACGGGTCACTAGTGAGTCGTGTGCAGCATCCTATAGCTGCCAGTTGACAGTGTGACCACATCCTGTCTATAAACCTGCATGACAACACTACTGGTTCACCAATAGAAACTGACTGCTGACTGCTGTCTGCTGCTCACCAGGTTCACTCAACTCCAGTCCCTTTGACCTGACATGAAATAAAAAGATTCTACACTCTGACGTGTACTAATAGTTAAACTAGTAGTTGATTTGTGAAGAATTGTGATCGTATGTTTGTACTGAGGGTAAATGTGGTGATATTATATGTGCAGTGAGTTAGTTTTGACTCTGATAATAGTTTGGCTCTAATAGTGAAAAGGACATGGGGTCATGTTCAAATGCAAACAAATGTTAAAGAGTGAATATTCAAGTATGCACTTTCTAAATTAATTCTGACTTAATAGCTTTAGTGATGCCAGAGGTACACTGCAATAAAGCACTCTGTTGACATCCATCCATTATTATAGATAGAAACCTTGGCAACAGCTAATCAAAACCTGGTGGTGATCAACTCTATCACATGAAATACATGGTTTTACCAGCAGATGGCAGCAAATCTTTACGGGCTACAGACACATCATCTGACTACAAACAGAATAAAAAATGAGAGTAAAAGCAGAGTTGTCCTAGTTAACACATGAATGATATAAATCATCCTGGCCAAAATAATTGCTATACATGGTATCAACCATATGATCATCAAAATATGGTCGAAACTCTTAAATGACACCTACTGGAATCACTTTGCTTTACATTTTGTTAGAAAGTCTGTGAAGATTCTCGGTCATCCAGGTCATGGTAACCTTTGAAAGCTTGTCTAGGCTTCAGGTTATTGAAGACCCTTTGCCTCTCATCCAAGAGGCTTTGTTCTTCAGTTCTTCTTCAGAGCTCTAATTGGTCTCCCCTCAAGGATTGAATCAATAAAACCTGTCTGTCATATACATAATGTTTCCCGTATTCTTTAAAATCAGACTCTATTTTTCACTATCGTGATAGCAAAACAGTTTATTCAAGTCAGTCTGATTAAAAAAAAAAAAGCAATAAATAAACAAGATATAAAACTACATAACTAACTAAAAAAGTGTATTCGTCTATGCAACCATGTGCTATGAGACCAGATGATTTATGATCATTTTATTTAAGATTATTTGATTGTTTTTCACCAAAAAGCATGATCTCTAAGAAGATTGGTTATTATTTTTATTGATGTATCATCTGCAGATTATTGTCTTAATTAATCTTTCATTTCCTAAAACTCAACAGTGAGATGTCTTGTTTTACCTGATCAACAGTCCATAAATATTAATATATTCAGGTTACTATCGCATAAAATACAAGACAGGCAGCAAAGTCTAAAGACTTAGAAGCAGGAGCCTGTGATTGTTGACTGAAATGATTAACCAATTATCAAAATAGCAGCTGAGTGAATTCTCTGACATTCTTTACAATTCAAAACTTGAACTGCTCTTTGTTGTCACTCTTCAGTATTCCCCAGATAATATTCAGGGACCAGGATGCACTGTTGACCCCAGTGAAGTCACGCTTCCTGGATGCGCCTGCCTTTCCCGTTCCTGCTTCACTGAGAACTGCTCCTGCCTGCAGACACATGGGCAGGCGTACGACAGTGGCGGCGCCCTGCTGAACCTCAGCACAACAGACTCGGGTTACTGCTCACCTGTGTTTGAGTGCAACGCCCTTTGCACCTGCAGCGATGCCTGCTCCAACCGGGTGGTGCAGAGAGGGCTGAGCCTCAGGTTGGAGGTCTGCAGCACCGGGAACAGTGGCTGGGGCGTTCGGGCGCTGGAGGCGATCACACATGGGACGTTTGTGTGCGAGTACGCTGGAGAGGTGATCAGTTTTGAGGAGGCCAGACGTAGACAGCTCGCACAGGGAGCAGAGGAAAATAACTACATCATCGCTGTAAGGGAGCATGCGGGTACAGGCTCCGTCACAGAGACGTTTGTGGACCCTGCTATGGTGGGAAACGTAGGCCGCTTTCTCAACCACTCCTGCCAGCCCAACTTGTTCATGCAGCCAGTGCGCGTGCATTCTGTGGTCCCGAGGCTGGCGCTGTTTGCTGGACGCGACATTGACGCGCACGAGGAGCTGACGTTCGACTACTCAGGAGGGTACAGCAACCGACCTCCTGCAGAGCTGCTGGCCACACAGAGCGACGCTGCCGCACAGGCCAGTGGGACAGGTGGACTCCAGAGGAAGGCGTGTCACTGTGGTGCAAACAACTGTGTTCGCTTCCTCCCATTGGATTTGTCTATTATCAGTGGAAATACCTGAAATTAAATATGACGTTTGTTTTTAATTTTCATTTTTCTGATGCATTTCCTGCTGAACTTCATTTAAAACTACGTCTATTTAGTTATGTATTGGGTCTTTCTTAAAGTTTCCCCCCAAAACTTGGTTCATTCAGCCACTCATTAAAAGAAGATCATGCAAACTGTTGCTGGCTCCATGAACATGATCAGCTGGATGAGTCACGTCTGAGGCCGTCATTGCTTCCTGTTTAATCCACTCAGTCTCCCCTGATCTGCCACCGAAAAATAAATCTCAAGGCACTGGCAAGAAAAACAAGTTTCATTTAAACTAGTTGGCATTCCTCTTTCTGATCTCTCACTTGTACAATTCATTTCATCTATCAGGGGATGCTTTTTCTGTGTCAGGCATTTCCCAGCAGATTTACTGTCTTGTGGCTGTCATCTCGTCCTGGTACATTCAATCCCCGTTCCTCACACAGCACATGAATCTGGAAGGAGCAGAAGAATCATTTGCACTGACAGAGATGGAAGGAGTGATGTTCACTAGGTTTCCCTTAATAGCCACATAGGCCACAGAATGGATTTTTACACCCATGCAGTTGCAATAATAAGATGTCAGTCAGAAAAGAAGACCCACAATGATCAGTTAAAGTAATAACTGTCATGTTTCCATCATCTTGACATATCTTTCTATCTTCATGCGATGCAGCTCCCCCTTGTAGATATTCCTAGCTTCTCATTGCACTCGGGCCTCCAGAGATGTGGGACCAATTAAAAAGGGCCAGGGGGTATTATTTTTATATAGAAACCGACTCTATTCCCCTGTCAGAGGGGCGGAGGAGGTGTCCCACTTCAGTGTGATCATTCGGAAAATCAGGACCTTCTCCGCTCAATCTGCCCCGTTTCTAGTCTAGACCTGCTTTCATCTTATTAATATCCACATCTGGGTTAATTAGGATGGAGACCGTGTTTCATCCAGAAATGGGACCAGTGCTGCAGCCACACTGGCCCTGAGAGGGACTAAATGGTGGTGGTGACATGATGGAAGCCCTCTGTCGATCGGAGACTATACTGTCAAGTTGATTGGTAATGGTGTCACCCCTTTGAGAGGGCAGTGGCACAGGATGTTGTTATTTCGACCCATATGTACTCCTCTATGAGGGTTAGCTGAGTATTTTTTGTGTTGTTTCAAATACGTTGTTCTTTACATTGTACATAGTACAGCAGCAGGTTAGCTTAGCTTAGCACCAAGACTCTGTCTTATCCCTTCAAACACATTAAAACTCAGTTGAGTATGATGGGATGCATTCAGCCGTGGTATAATAATAATAATAATAATAATAATAATAAAAAATAAAGTTTGACATATGCTATGTATTTTATGCTTTATATTATCATATATACTGGATGTTCACTGTGTCTCTGGTCTTGGAAAAAACTAGGACAATACCCATGCATTTCTCAAACCACAGTATAGAACGTTCTGGGTCAGGGTTTCTCTCCCCACCGTCAGCTCAATCATGTGTGGTTGGTATTTTACCTCTGCCAGTAGATTCAATATTTAATTTGAAAACAAGAAACCACCATTAATCCCTTTAATGCGTGGCCCTCTTTGCTCTGCCTTTGTGATAAATCCGATTCCACTGTCGTGTCATTTTCCAGTCCGATGTCCCTGGAATCCCTATGGCAACCGGTTATGCGTACATGAGGTGATTTGGACAGCAGCGGTCGGTTTGGGAGGTGCTCGAAGGCTGTTCTCAAATCCTGACTGAGAAAGAGCTGGGCTGCAAATGAATGGCTCTTTTCCAGGGTGGTCACCTAGCAACCACCAGTTAATCACATGAGGTGAATTTCCCCACGAACCCGCTCCACACCCCCCCCCCCCCCCCCCCCTTCATACAAAAACAAACATGTCAAGGATGCCTTACAGTGCCGGAGCCCCGTGTTTTGGGAGTGAGTTTTCTATTCTAACACCTGGCAGAATTGTAGCCTAATGGAGGTGAACTTGGTGGCTGCACAAAGTGGCTGCTTTAACTTAAAAATGCAGAAATTGGAACACTCAGAAACACTGCAACATGATGTTTCATAGCAGATTGTTAACAGCTCGAGTAGCAACTGGCGAGAACGGAGTTGGAATTGGTCTCTCCACAGGGACTGCTGATCTCCACCCAAAGTCTTCTCAAGCATGATTGGTTAATATTCTGAGGACCACAGAATGAAACCAGAACGCTTCAGATACTAAACTCTTCGAATGTTGCCTTCATATCCAGATTCTCCGTATCCATTTATGATTGTTCACTCCGTTACAATAGCCGTGTTTCCATTCAATTGTCAAGCAAACCTTTGAAATGGCATCAACTTGGGAACAAATAAACTCATCTACAATGTAGTTTGGTCAGAAGTTGGAGAAAGAAAACAAATACTTTTTCCCCCACAATTCCAGAATATTCTATCTTATTTTAATGTTTCCATACAGTTTATCTAATGCGATACTTAATGCTGATAAAAATCTGTGAAAAGAAGTACAGACAATGCTTATTTGCTTTTTTTGTGGAGTAAAACATGATACTGCTCTTATGTCTGTCCATCAAATGTAAGCCTTTAGCCAGCATTGCTTTAGCTTATTTTATCAGATTAAAGGAATCAGCTTGCCAGAATGTGTTCAAAGGTGACGAAATACGCATAACGCTAAATTAAGATCTCAAATTGACTTTATATTTATCGCTTGGTTAATCCTTTCAAAAGCTAGAGAGGGTGCAGCCCCACTTTGATTTAGACGGGATTTCTACCTATAGATGTCTTGCCAAGTGTATCTTGGAAGGACAAAAGCTACTTATGACAACCTTGCATCACTTCAATGAAGGAGCGAGACACTATTTCAGGATGAGTAACCGGTGGAGAAATTACTACTGGCAGTCTATTTGTTAAAAAGAAAAATAGAGCAGCTCTCTGATGGGGGAGCAGATGTCCTTGCCTTGAATCCTGCAGCCAAGTCAAGAAAAGAAATCAATTTTAAAAACGGCAGCAATCTGCTTGGCCTCAGCTGGCAAAGGCACTTCAAAGTCCAATCTGAAACACGTCTTTCGACGCCTGAACTTTGTCATGGACGTATGAATTGTATTTTGCAGCTTCGATTCAGTGTCAGAGGAAGGGGATGTCAACAGGGTTTTTCACACCGTCTCCCCCCCATCACAGATGTTCAGTTATATTTGACCAGGACACCTGCAGTGGGCTCAGCAGGAAGTACTGCAGCCCAAGAAGCACACAGCTGGCCTCATCCCCGATCAGACCTCCACACGTACATGCGTGTCGTAAATACGCCTACACTATGTCTACAGCTCACAGAGCAGCTTTGGAGTGCACGACTGCAGTTTGAATGTGGCTACATGGAATTTAAAATCTGAAGAAATTTGATTAGACTGAATGTAAGGTATTATTTTCATAATAACCGTATAATGATCGTAACCACCAGATAAAATATCTTGTCATTTATGTGTCAAAGTCTTACCTTGAATGGTCCCACGGGTCCGACATGCTTCCTGGCGCATGTTAAATGCACTTGACAAATGTGGAGGACACTTGTTGTGCACGGTGGTGTAGTGGGCAGCACTGTCGCCTCACAGCGCGAGGGTTCCCAGTACGATTCACTGTTTGAGTTCTGGTTCCTTCTGTGTGGAGTTTGCATGTTCTCCCCGTGTAAGCGTGGGTTCTCTCCGGGTTCTCCGGCTTCCTCCCACAGTCCAAAGACATGCAGGATGGGGATAGGTTCATTGATGACTCTAAATTGCCCGTAGGTGTGAATGTGTGCATGAATGGTTGTCTGTCTGTGTGTCTGGCCCTGTGATGAACTGGTGTCCTGTCCAGGGTCCTGTCCTGTCCGCGACCCTGATACAGGATAAGCGGTATACGATGGATGGACTTAGTGTGCATGTCAGGCTGAGACGAATCATGTGTGAGTCACACTTCATTTTTAAACCCTGTGCAAAAGCTCACTGTCAAATAGTCCATCCCAGGTGTTTCCATGCAAACTAAGCCGTGGTAATCCCATTACCAGTGCTGCCTCACATTTGCAGCATGCAGCGCCGACTTCCTTCCTGCAGTTCTAGAAATATGCTACTTTGTTCTGTTATAATACTATTTTATGTACTAACTAAGTTTGTTTATTGTTATATTAAGCAGATACATGTCATTATATTAGATTTGTGTTTAATAATTACAGGTGCAAAGGAAAAATAAATCATGTTAGACCTGGATTGTTTTCATTATTCTCTGAAAAATGTAATATATGTGCAGCTTTACTGATAACCAGATAGGTTGTTGTAAAGTGTAGTAAAAGTTAGACCAGCAGTCCTCCAACCCTACTGATCCTGATGGATTACCTTCAGTTAAAGCAGCTTAGAGAACATGTTCTGCAGGTTAACTAGGTGACTTCAGACCCCCTCTTGCTTGGATATTGCTCTCCTGCAGCAGCATTAGCTCAAAGAGGAAAGTTAAAGTCATTAAAACTCTACTTGTATCTAGCTCAGCAAACATCTGGCAGATCATTTCCCCAGCCATTTGTATGGTCTGGCATGGTGATTGTGGCGTAACAAAGGGGATGTGGTGCAGTGATCTTCCTCACTGTGCGCAGTGTATTGACTAGCTGAATGTAGCTGTTGTATGAGTTAAATGAATATCTGAAATAATCCATCATCTGATGCATCAAATAATGAAAAATGTATTTTTCCTACATAGGTAACAAGTTAGACCACAAAATCACAAAGCCTTATTAAAAAAATCTCTGGTTTAATCAGACTTTCTCTATTGGGAATATGCAGGCCATTATACAGATTTGTATTATATACAGTATATATATATATATATATATATATATATATATATATATATATATATATATATATATATATATATATATATATATATATCCCACAGTCCAAAGACATGCAGGATGGGGATAGGTTCATTGATGACTCTAATTTGCCCGTAGGTGTGAATGTGAGCGTGAATGGTTGTTTGTCTCTATATGTCGGCCCTGTGATAGACTGGACCTGTCCAGGGTGTAACCCTGCCTTCACCCAATGACAGCTGACCGGCTGCGACCCTGAATACAGGATAAGTGGTAGACGATGGATGGATGGATATAAATGTATATATAAATGTATATATATATATATATAAATGTATATATATATATATATATATATATATGAACTGACCTATATGTCTGTATATAGGCCACGCCCATTTGTGCCTATCATTTTTAGTCCTAGCACGAAGACACTTTTACAAGGGAGCATTGCAATAGATACCAAATTCTAAGGTTTTGGCTTATATGAAATAAAAGAGGAACATAAAAACTTGACTTCAGCCGTATCCCACGGGTTGGTCTGCAAAACAAGAAGCTTATTCAAGCTGCCTCATTTCAGGGGCTGAAAACAATGTGGTAACACTTGTGCCACAATCCCTGTAGAGTTAAACCTCTTAAGCTTTGACTGTGCAACTGACTTGACTCTCCAGGGACGTGACAGACAGCATACGTCACAGGCTCAAAAAGCAGACACAGAGAGAGAGAGAGAGACGGGTAATAGACTGTTGTTTGGAAGCCTTGACTTGCTGTTCCAGCTGTCAGAGTTCCAATAATAGAAGTCAAATGGTCAAGTGGAACAGACTATAATGTGGATGTTGCTGAAAAGATGTTCTAGCAGTCATCCACATTTAGCTTGAAATCACTATTAAGCTATTATGTAAAGTCCTTGGTCCCGGTGGCATCGTGTCTTCAGTGGTTCACTGTCCCAGATCAGGAACAGCACTTAAAGGCTGCCATATTGTTTATAGAGTTACAGAGCTATCCATCTCCCCTTTAAATGGTTGACATGGATTTAAGTCTCTGACATGAAATGCAGATTGAATATTCCTTCCAAGAGGAAAAGTGAAAACACAAGAGACTCTTTGTTTGTCCTAATATATTTAGCTCTACTCTGGACATTTGTGATGAATGCCCAGATTAAATGGCCCACACAGAGGACTCTCGATGCCTCAGACAAGAAAACTACCAAGCATTGTGCCCACTCATTGCCGCTTAGGGAAGGCCTGAATCTGCACACAATAACACTCACTCTTAACACATGCAAAACGATGGCCACTGCATTTTGTCATCCCTTCGGCCCTGGTGCATTCCAAGCATGCCGATGCTGTGTTCATTCATTTTATTAGTCATGCATTAATTCTGTTTGAAAGTCAGCTTCCCGTCAGACCACCAATCGGGATGAATAATTGCCCAATTCCACCAAACTCGTGCTCTTTTCTTTCCCTTCTTTTTTTATGACCGTTACAGTATTGTGAAAACAATCAGTCAAGGCCATGCATAGTTTGTGGAAGCCTTCTGGCCTCTTCAGGTTGAGTTGGGCCACTATAATGACCAAAAATACCGGGAAAATAAAGAAAGCATTGTGTTTAGCGAGCTACAAATCAAACCTTGTCTGACATTGGAATTGCTGCAATTCACAAATACAGAAGCAGTTGTGTCCACTTTTATAACCATTTTTTTGCTCTCTGGTAGAAGTCGTCTCTACACTGTATCCATGACAACTGAGTACTCTGTGATCTGTATTCAACTTCACTTTATGTCAAATGTATCCAAAGGAAATGCTCTCAGTGGAATAAAGGTTAGTCTCTTATACATTGTGACGTCATGACGTTGGCATTGTTGCATTTAGACAAGGTGTCAGAAAAATAGGTGCTGTGAGACAAAGCCCTTCTCCTTCATCCTGCCTTTCACATCATGATGACGCAACAAAGGGATGAGCAAAGTCTATTTCTATAAAAGTGATTTTAAATGTGCTGTATAATAACGTAGCTATCATTTGGCCCAGTGAAATGTGGACTGTAGAAAAAGGAGAGAAGCACTTTTGTGGTAATGTACACATGTGTTGCCCCACTTAATCCACTCTTATCATCCCTCTAGATTCTGTCACTAAGAAACCAAATTAACAGTTTTGTTAATGCCACTGAGCCCATTTTACTGGATCAAAGTGCTCATTATTTTCCTTTCATTCATGTTGCAATTAGGAATAATTAGGAATAATCAAGCTTTGACACATTTTCAAATGTATGTAGCATGTATAATAAGTATAGGATGACTGTGAGGATAGTCTGCCTACACTTTATTTTATGAATATGGTAAGTGATTTTTGAGTTCAGTATCATACTGTGAGTATTCAGAATATTTCAGTACAGGAGTCTGTTCCAATTTCAGTAGCTAAAAATGTCACTGTGTGATTTTAATGGGTGAATTGCAAATGAAACCAGATCACTCAAAGTCACTCAAGCAAACTTGGAAACCTGTTGGTCCAAAAGCAAGACCATCTGTGTGAGGATGGTGCACAGACGACCCTGCAATAGTCAACAATATTTGTAAAATTAGAATTAACGCTTCGCAGTTAAACCTCTTCCAAAAAGTCAAGTTGCAGTTTAAATCTGCGTATATCCAAAATATTGTCACTTTATCAGTTTATAACATTAGACATTTGTGTGAAATTGTCATAATTAGCATATTTGGGGTTTTGGCCAAAACATTTGTTTTGTGAGGTGACCTTTGACATTTGGCCACCAAATTTCATCAATCAGTTCATCCTTGAGACATATGTGCGAAATTGGAAAAAGATCTCTCCAGGCCAAAAAAAAAAAAAAGAGGAAGAGAGAAAAACAAACATCCAAACTTGGACTCAATACATTTACAACAGTCATGTCCTCATCACAAACATGGAAATCTGACTGCCAGGGACCGAATCAGTGTTTCTGACGGGAGACCGCACACGCTACCAATGTCTTTATCTAATGCCCTTTCACACTTTGACAGGCACAGCATGAGCCCCTCTTTGTAAGGCAGTATATGCCCTTCTGTTTTTGACATCATATATGTCAAGTAATTTAGACCTTGACAGTCACATGGATGTGATCATTCAGAGACATTTTCCCTACAGTCCACAACATGTGACACAGCTTATGAAACTTGCAGCAGACGTGATGCTCATGATCTAACAGAGCAGGGAGTTTCCATACTATTTTCTCCTCGTATACTACAGAAGATTCAGCAGCTGGGGATTCAAACAAGAGCAACATCTCACAGCCACAGTGTGAGGCTGCTAGTGTGCTAAACGCTAACATAGTTGTTGTTTTTACTGTATTTATGAGTACGCTAGCAACTTGAAAAAAAACAACAACAAAAAAATACACACACAATTTACATTCATAGAGATGTTTTTCCTGCCATAAAAATCATTTAAAAATGTGAAATGTTAAATTAAATTAAATTAAAAATGACCGGCTTCTTTCTAAATCAACGATGCCTTTTTGAAATGAAGTATCCAGAACTTATTATGCACTACACGTGACAGCAGTTTAAATTCCCAGAGAACCACATTACCCAGAGAGCCCCGCTGCAGTATAAATAGTAACGAAAGGGGCGTTCCCTCGGTGACATGTGGAGGAGGTAAGAAGCGGATTGTTGCCGAGGACGCATTCAGCTGTAGAGATAACGCTCAGCCAGCTCTTACCTGGAGTTTCACCACCATGGACTTAACCGAGGACAGCGCCGTGGAAATTATCCCGTGCTGACCCACTAATTCTCACCGTTCTCTCTCTCTGTCGTTGACGTGTTCTTCCATTTCTGCCAGGTAAAGTGCTCCTTGTATCTGTAGGTTTCCAGCTAGGGCATTGTTCAGTGTGTCACTGAGCTGTGAGCATCCCTGTCAAGGAAGTAGCCCACGCGCTCATTTGTTGCTGTTATGCCGCAGCTCGTGCGAGGAGAAATGTTGACATTTAATCCAGCTAGCAGCGACGTCTGCGTCCCGCTCGGCTTCTGAGAAAACACTTGCAGTGTGTCACGATGCCTTCACCTCAACAAAATACAAACTAACTGTCGCAGTTGTGTGAACACCTGAACCCGTGTAAATATGACCTTCCTCTCAATCCGGACCAAATAGATGTACATTTAATGACAAATGCCATATGTTGTGCTTTCCAGCAGCATTGCACACTGTGAGTGTTATGTTATGCAAATATCAAGCAAAATGATGGTTCAAGTGAGTGTGTTTTTCTCTCTCAAGAACAGCAGAAAAAGAATAGACCACGTTGACCACATAACCTCTGTAAGTGGTGTTTGGTCTGTAAGTTTATTGTCTCAACCTGGCAACAAACTGAAGGATGGTGACCTACATTGAAGATGTAGGCCTACATGTAGGCTATTGGTTTCACACAGCTAACAATAGCACAGTGCACAGAGAAACTAGCTTTCTTTTCTTGGCAGGTTTCTTTTAAATTGTTTGATTTTCAATCATTCTTTGCATGTGTTTTTACACATATGAGTACAACTTGAATAAACTGTTAATACGCATTTTATCAACTCTACCACTCCTTCATGTCTGTCTGTTAAATGTAGCCAGTACTTTACATTTTACAAGGGCAGAACCCGTATTAGCAAAATTCAAAGGCGACATTCATAGAAGGGCAAAGATTAGCTTTAGTGCTCACTTATTTGACTGATGTATATTTTATTGATTTTTAGGGTTATGGCACTTTTTGCCAGTGTCACTCATGATCTTGCTCTGAGGATGATCTGGACCCAACGGATCTCAAACTCCTGCAGAAGCAAAGTCAATATCCTCAAAATAATGATGGATCCCCCTTAGATGATCATAAGCGTGCCATTTACAAGTTCTTCTCAACTTAATCAAGAATAATGGATTATTAAAATTGCCCTGGGTTTATTTTTTGTTGATCACTTCATTGACTGAATTGGTTAAAAGGATGTGATTATTATGTGTGACTTTATGTAGTTGTTGTTAATCTTTTTCAGGTGCATTGAACCCTGAGGAACCATGTCGGACAAGATGTCCAGTTTCCTCCATATCGGGGACATTTGTTCCCTGTATGCAGAGGGCTCGACCAATGGATTTATCAGCACTTTAGGGTAAGTCTGCATGTTTTCATCACGTCCCACACTTCCTTACAGGCTTCCAGGTGAGCTTGATGGAGGGATGGAGTTTCATGTTGTCCTACTGCGTAGAATACATAACTGAAACGGTACAAGCTGCAGAAATAAATGCAGTAACCAGTAATAATCTAAATGGTATCTGTTTTTGAGTTGATGCTGGAGTGTATTGGATACTTAAAGGATGTGTAATGCCTCTTTTTGGTTTCAACATAAGCATTACCCCTTTGTTCCTCCACATTTAATGGTGAATAGTAAGTGATATGATTTCAGTGAAAGAAAGAGGCTCGAGGGAGAAATGGAGGATTGCCTTTCAAGTATTTATTTTGCCTGCAGTCATTGACCGAGCCCATTTGCTCCACTGTAATTTGGTTGCATATATTTAACGACAACATTCTTGGCCCTATCTTGTGTATTGTGTAGGTAAAAAAAACCTCACATTTAGCACAGAGGGCAGCTCCATTTACTGCACGCATGTTTTTAAACTAGCAGTTTCTTGTCTTGTAATTGGGTGGGCCAGATGTTTGGCATGACATTGAAAATAACTTAACTATAGAATATGCAGGAGAAGAAGATGTGCAAGCTTTTACAGCTGAACCACATCTTTTTTTCAATTTTAAAGATATTGAAAGTCACAAAGTAAACATTTTGTTTGACTGTAATCAAAAATATGAATTTGACTGTTTGTCTTATATATGAACACTGAAGAGTCACTGGTGATAACATCGTCTGACAAATGTAAATGTGTTTAAAAACACAGATATTCTGTGCTGTTTGGCCTCAAATTGCCCTGTCTAATGTCTTCCTGCTACATGCTGAGCATTTATTTCAGGACTTGGCATCCGCCCTCCTCCCTAATTGTAGGCAACGAGTTAAACGTGCATCTCATTAAGTGCAATTTGATCAGATGTCGACCTACAATTGACAGTGACAGGAATAACAGCAGGCTTAAAGGAGAAGGTAGAAGAGAGAGAGAGAATGATAATTGATGTGAAGGTCCACTGTCCAGCATGTCTGACAGCTTATCTGAGGTGTCAGGCTCCATTTTTGTGCTTCAAGTCTGTCTCTTTCACCTTTTTTCCTTGCTATTTTCTGCCCCAGGCCGTTTGTTTGTCTTCTCCCATGGTGAAAATGATCACAGCATTTGTGTGGTCCTCTCCATCCCCCTCCTTTTCAAGTGCCATGTCACTACTCTATTTGCCACTCACCACAGGTCGTGTAGCGCCCTCCTCCTTGCCAGCTCTCGGAAGACCACGCTCTCTCACAGATCAGTGTTATGCGTCATTCACCATGGAAACAAATGTGCGCACAGCTTTTGAAGACTGCCACCATGACAGTGCTCGTTTGTCAAATTTCCCATTGAGACTCGTTATGCCTAGTAATCATACCCCCCCTCCCACTGCTGCTGGGAGTGCTCACTGTTAAAGACAAGAGCTTAGAGGGAGGAAGGTGTTTTTTCTGCTGTTAGCATACTGAATATGACCCAGAGAAATGGCTGCAGCCGACATCTTTTTGATGCTGGGACAGTTGGATGCAGCCATGATGCTGTATCCCATAATGCAAGAAGAGGTTTATTCTTGACCTTGGATTCGGATGACCCTTAAAACTCCTGTTCTTTTTGGGCCTTGGCCCAACAGTGCATCAGTGTGATCAAGGCTCCAGCTCTTCATTAAAGTAAAAGACTCTCACACCATGTGCTTTCTTCCCTCGGTGTTCCTGCAGTGCAGAGTATATGTCATGAGCTATAAAAAGATGTAACTGACTGGACCAGCTTGAGCATCCTACTGAATTGTGTTATTTGTGGTGCTCCACTATCTCCTAGTCTTTCCCTGGGGCTCCTAGAATTCCTCAGTATGATGGACCTATTAAAAAAAAACGTGTATCACTGACATATTTCTTATATTATTTTGAAAGACAAGGCCGACCGCTTTGTGTGTGGAGCGAGCCGGAGCAGATGGTGGCGTTTTTGAAGACGTGCTACGTGGGTGATGTGCCACCAGGGCACGTTTTCAAAAACTTGATCTTCAAGAATGGATCATCATCAGAGAGAAAGCACGAGTAGTTGCGAGCACGACGAAAAAAACTTGATCCACTCGAGCTAATCGTATTTCCGACGCTCATTTAATGTCACACGGCCGTTGGTGCTGTTGTGCTACTCATCATGGCCTCTCTGGTTTCACAAAGTCGGTATGCTTTGTAAAAGGGACACCGTTGTTGTGCTACTACATTGCGACGTATCGAGGGATCTCCTTTCCTTGATTACGTCGGAATATCTGTGTAGAAACACCTAGTGTCTGCCACAAATTTTTGCATCTAAACTTATCATTTAAAAATCGATTCTATTCGTTTTTGAGAACTGATACAGTATCACAAAACGGATTCGGTGCCCAAACAAGTACACAGCTCATACATTATCAACGTATTAATTTCTGGGCAGAAATGCAGAAGAAACTAACCTTTGCTCTGTTCATTTTATGCTTCAGACCTTTTTTGTGTTGTGGTTTGTACTCCTTCTGTGGTTTGCAAAGATTTAGATGGTTTAGTTTAACACAGGGTGAAATTGGACAGGGGGCCAGATTTTTTTCAAGTGAGACCTCAGGGGGCCAGATTACACTTTCGGACTGAAAAGGCCAAACGTTGACTCAACACATGGATAGGTAGGCTATTTGAAATTATTCATGAAGGCCTACACATCAAAAAGAAATTGTGTTGGCACCAAAATAGCCTCACAATGAGGCCTAAATACATACATTACAAAGGAGGATGATTGACAGGCGCTCTCCTTCATACAATCACGCGCACACTTCATGGCTGCACCTGATTGGACGATCGCTTTCACAGCTGTCCTATCTGCTCCCGGATTTCAAACCGACCAACATGGCGGCTCGTTTGAAAACGTTCAACAATAGTTCACCGAAACGTGTTTCCGAAAACATTTTATGCAAGAAATAAGCTATGCAGTTGCAGAATCTGTCTTTATTTTAGATGGACAACATTCCGTTTAGAAGATTTTCGAGAGCTTGCGGGAGGCAGCGGCGCACCGTCTCTCCACACTCGCCGTGAGTCGAATGAATTGCAGGGCATACCGTAAATCCTTTAATATAGAACTCAGCCAAAATCTTCGCGACGCGAACCTGACTGAATGAATGGGAAGGGTGGAAATAACGCTGCCTGTCGACACTTGCCCCGGCCAATGTGACTGGCCGGTAATAGAATACAGGCCAGTATTAGAGGATTTACGGTATATATATTTTTTTTAAAATAGATAAAATAATAAAAAATAATATTCTCCCCTTATCACCCGCGGGCCGGATGTGACGTACAGTCGGGCCGGGCCATAACCCTGGCATCCCTGGTTTAACACTTTAAACTCACATTAACGTGTATGTAATACTGTTAACAAAAGCTCTCTTCCATCAAAGTGTCCCATTAACCCAGGATCCGCACCAGGATCTTTGTACAGCCATTAATGTTGCCTACACCTGCGGTTTTCCTGTCATGTGAAAACTACGTGAAACGGGACCCTTCCCTTCCCGTATTGTAATGGTGTCTGTCAGCTAACCTGTCTTTCCATTTGATATGTTATCGTGAACAAAATCTAAAAACGTATGTCTTGAGTGATTGACTCATCATAATGACGACTGTGTCCCCAGGCTGGTGGATGACCGCTGTGTCGTACAACCAGACACAGGTGACCTCAACAACCCACCCAAGAAATTCAGAGGTAAGGCATCACAATCACTTTGTTCCTCACTAATGATATCTTAATGATGTCAGGATTTTCGGCAGTTTAAGTGTATTTTATAAAATATTATTTTCCTACCGTCACTGTAGTGGTTGTACTTGTGTACTTCTGTAGTTTGGATACAAACTATTGTTTTCTTTGTCCCAATATTTATTTTCCGATGTCCATTTGATTCCCTAAATTTCATGGGAAAATATGGAGTAAATCAAGTGTAAACATGATGTAAAGAAAATGTATCACATTCTAATGTGTCCAACAGTTTTTTATTTTTATTTATTTTTTCTCCACTCAAGTATCTGCAATAGGAAATCCCATCAGTTTTGGCCATTGCTGCCTGTTACAGCAAAGATGCTGACAGACATATTTCTAATCAGAGATATTCTTCTTGTGAGATAAAGATAACACAGTTACAGTTAAGTGAATTTTCTTTTCATAGGAGCCCAACACAATTATTGCAGCAGTAGTTTTGATAAAATCATCCAGGATATATATATATATGGCTACATAGGACAAGCGCTGTCTTGTGCCAGTCTTTTTAGTTTTCATCTGTGTGTCTTTTTGTTTTACTTTCTAGCAGTAAGAGTATGTGACTGTGCTAGGAGCCCCTTTTGCTGTCAGGAATGCTTGTTTGAGGCAATGTTTCTTCACAAGTGGTTTTTAAAAGGATCTGTAGTGATTTTTTAGACCACATATTGATGCTTTGAGGAAATCAAGTCAGTGTTGTGTTCTGCAACCCTGTGGAGATGGTAAGGGTTGTATTTGCATATGATCTGTTTGGAAGCATGCATTTGAAAGAGGGCTGACTGTAGCCGTGATCACTTGGCTAGAAACAAGGTCAACAGGTGCTGCTGAAAGAAAGGGCATAAGAAAACATTTTGCACACATAAGGCAGGAAAGATGCATGAAATTCTGAGCAGGCCATCAGGCACTACAGAAACGGACGATCACCTGACCAGGTGACGACGGGTGTAGCTAATGTAGTAGCCTCTAAGTGTATCATATTGGCTGCCGCTTCCTAACAAATTCAGTTCTAGTTTTGGCAGATTTCCAAAGGAGGTCTTTAGTAAATTAGTTAACAGTGAAATGACACAACTGCCATTTGGAACGGTGCTCTTTCCAAATTGATTCAATTCAGTTGATCCTTTTTATTCATGGGAAGCCTTGCGGGACCTTACTTAAAATGTCCCTGCAGTTTCTTAAGTGTCATCATATAGTGATAGTAAACAGGAAGAGGATAATGCACATACACACTCTTGACAGTATCCTCTAGGATCCCTTTAGCACAACATATAAACCTAGATATATGACATTATATAACATTTCATTACAGGTTATTTGGGGCTGTAATGCTGTTTAAAAAAAAAAAACCTGAACCTGGAATAAGTCTCTGAATCAATATAACGCCATTCATGACTTTACATGCAGATAATAGGGCCTACTAAAAGCTAGGGGCTATTTGGCTTAAGAAGGCTCTTTGCCAGCATGTTCATTTTTAGCCTTTTCAAGCGTTGTGTTGTCCAGGGACAAGAAATAGCCATGTATCTACATCAGGTAGTGTTTTTGTTTGCAGTTCCAGGCAAAATGCCAGAGTTAGGCATAAAGCCCAAAACAACAACCTGCCATTACATCTTAACACCTAATTACAGGCTCTGACCTGACAGCATGAATATGTGCATGGATCGGCTATCAGCTATGTGGCTATTTTTTTTTTTGTCAAAACGAGGTGCAGTTCCATTGTTGATTAGTTTCATGTAATGCATGTGATGCATTTTATTAGGACTGATTTAAAATCTAAATGAATGGCTTCTTGGGGCTTGCTGACCTGCTAGTATGATAGCAGGTCATGAAAAAAGGTCCATATTTGGACAAGAGCTGCGTAAGGATGTGCATTGATAAGCCCCTCTATCTTTGATTGCATGGTGATTGCTTGATTATCCCACGGTTTAACATTTACAAAATGAACATCATGCTGTATTGAAGACTTGAAACTTGGGTGATAAATCAAGTGAGGCATTCGTTTTGTCATCGACTCCAACATCGGACGCTGTAGTGATGACGTTTTTTTGTAGGCAAACACAATTATTGAACAAAATAGGCTCTCTGGTGAACAATCATTCATGATACTTGTTTAGCAAGATAAATTAACACCAATCTTGTGCTTTTTTGAAGCTTGAACACAATCACCAGACGTAAAAACATAATGCTATGCTTTGTTCACAACAAACCCGAAAGGAATGTTTTGGTTTGTGTTACTCGTATGAGTTTGATGACAGGTTCATTTATGTTTATTTGGGGATAATTTATGTTTATTGTCTATGTCAGATGAGGATGGGCTTACCTTACGCCAACAAAGTTTAATCAATCATTGCCAAAACAACCACTTTTGCTGCTTTGGACATGTTTTGGAAGTCCCAGCTACACCTGGAAACCAAAAAGGAATTTGGATTGATCGTTGCTAGGCTATGTTAACACTGTAGCTGCTTCATCAATGCTTAAAATGACATATACAGTATAAATACGGGAGCGACCATGATGTTTATACCCTAGACAGTCTAGGGTCTAACCCTAAACCACATACACTTATACACATTGCTCTCTCTCTGTAAATGTTCTATCGTTGAGTATATATAAATGTGCAAATATGTGAAGTTTGCATATTCGCCGCAATCACCAGCATGAATTTGCCTCTATTAGCGTGTTTGCATCGCCTCTGTATGTATACGTGATGGTTGATGAATGTTGAATGTCCCATTACAGTAGACACGACTTATATAGTTGTGAAATAAAATACAGACTTTGTGAAAATGTGTCAAATGTTACAGAAAAGTGCTGAACTGAATGCTGTCATTAAGTTGCATTGTGTTCAGCTGTATTTTATCCATCCATCCATTTTCTACCGCTTATCCTGGGTCGCGGGGGGGGGCTGGAGCCGATCCCAGCTGTCATTGGTTGAAGGCAGGGTACACCCTGGACAGGTCGCCAGTCTATCACAGGGCCGACATGTAGAGACAAACAACCATTCGCACTCACATTCACACCTACGGGACATTTAGAGTCACCAATGAACCTATCCCCATCCTGCATGTCTTTGGACTGTGGGAGGAAGCCGGAGAACCCGGAGAGAACCCACGCTTACACGGGGAGAACATGCAAACTCCACACAGAAGGACCCCGGGCCGAACCCGGGAATGGAACCCGGGATCCTCTTGCTGTGAGGCGAGAGTGCTACCCACTACACCACCGTGCAGCCTAGCTGTATTTTATTTATTTATTTATTTATTAGTAGTATTTGGTCAGCACATTTTAAGGTGTTTATAATACTTTTTCATTTTTCATTTTTTTGTGGCCCAGAACCTCCAGCTCAAAGTACAGCTTCACCACAGAAATGACTGGCTTTGATGTACATCTAGAATTAGTGATTTGTGTGAGGCAGTTGTGTTGATTTGTCTGATGTGATGTCAGTGTCTGTCTTCTGTATATGAATTATAGTGAACATACTGCTCGTTGGTTCACAGCAAGAGTGTGACTGTTCATCGGAAGTTGGATTATTCCGAGAACTAACAGGGCTGCACGAGCAAAAGACGACCTTGATGTTGAAGCAGCACAGTATGCCCTGCAGGAGCTCCATCAATGCATGACCAACAGAGGTGTAAACAACATTATTTTCAACAATGGTAGCTTTTATTCCTTGAAGTCACATTGATGATCTGCATAGCCTGCTAATCATAAAGACCTTTCCTTTTTTAAAATTATGCCAACAAATTAAATCAAGAGTGAGGTGAAGGGATACCTTGTGGAGCAGTAAAGCATGGATGAAATTAACAAAAACAAAACTTCTGAGTCACCATCGCACACTGTACTGCAAAGGTGGGTCATGTAAGGTTTCACAAGGGTGTAATTTTCATTTCCACTTTGTGAAATCATGCGTCTGATCATGCCACTAAGGATGTTTACAAGGGTTTTGTTTCAGCCCAACAAATGGACGCAGAGCGATTAGTCAGCATTTTTGTGCATATGTGATATGCAAACTCATACCCCTCTAAAATGAAAACTTCACTTCAAGTCTGTGTTAGCTTTACCTTTTGTATTGTGAACACAACACGCTCCGGGTTCCCTTTGCCCTTTGCTGTTGTATTTTAGAGGGAATGAATGAGAACGAGTTCTTTCTGTGTGGAAGAGACACTTAAAGCTATCGTCTACATTCTGAAAATCAGTTGAGCCTCTGAGACAGAAAAAAGCTATAATAATTCTATTTAATTTCTAATGTCTGATAAAATGTTTAAATTGAAATATGGAACTAGAACTAAAACAAATGAATGACTTCAAATCTAATAAGAGTAACATTTCAGTTAATGCATTTGAAGACGTTGACTTTGGTAGTTCACAACTACCACTGCTCTTTGTTAACATTTTGACTGATGCAGCTGTGTGCTAGTTTTCAAGCACAGATGATTTGACCTCATGAACATCCGTTAGTTGCTCTATATTTCCTTGAAAACGGCAGATTTCACCACTTTATTGCAGAAAAACACAGAATAGCCCAGATCAGCACATATGGTATCCAACAGTAGAGCCCTCTCCTGTGGATCATATTTTTCTTGACTTGCTCAGGATGTCTGTATCATTTATTCTCTACCACGACTAATGTACTAAAGGTATTACTCGCTGTGATCTGCTGCTAGCTGTACTGGCTCCGTGCATTCAGAAGCCTATGTGCAGGTTTTCTATAGAGTCCTATAGATTGGATGATAATATTTTGCATGGATTAAAACAAGACACCAGCTTTCCATTTGGGTTTGCAAAGGATCAACTTCCCTTGTTGGTTTCTAACTGAGCTATTCAAATCCCATTCAAAGTTGTGGTTTCGCACCATAAAGCAGCAGAGTAAGCTGAAATAAAGTAAATGGTGCTATTGGCACCTTTTAAAGGGATCACATGACCATACAAAAGCATTAGTACATCTTAGACACAACACATAATTTAAAATGAATGGTGCCACATATTGCATTGTACACTTTATTGTTTTTATGGATGATGATTATGAATGAGAAACATTTATTTAACAACATAGTTTTCAACATTGCATATTATGGCACATTTAAAAATGCAATGTACACCTAAGTTATAGATCACTTATTGGTTAAATCAGTATTCAAAGCATGTATTAATGTGAGGACACGTCTCACCATGTCTCAGCATGTCTCACCTCTCTTATTAAGACCAGTGTTAAACAGAAGCAAAGTGTACCAGGACTAAATCCTGACATCCTTGTTGACTATTTATAGCACACTTAAGCTAGAAAGTCTGTATCACACAGAGCTGTAGAACGGCATATTACTCCTTACTGCTGTCTCTGATCTCAGTGGTGGATGCATGAAATGAAGTGTATGTGTGTGTTTCTGTGTGTGCACTCAAATACAAGATGATTTCATGCTGATTGCTTTGTTTCCCTTTTTTAATGTCTGTACACAAAAGCTTTCAAATGAGACTGCACATGCAGGAGACCTTTGCGCGTCCTTGTGTGCGCTCATCACTTTGTGTGCACAATGGCTCCATGTTGTTGTACCATTCGTTCAGAAACTGGTCAATATGATAGTTACCATGTGAGCCGAAGATAAACATTCGTAGTTGTGCTATGTGATGCATCTTGTCTGTGTTTCAGGCTGTTTGACGTAAAGAACTAAACATGCAGAGCGCTTAAAACAACAAGCTACTAGAGTTAGGAGAGTTTGTTTTCTAATTCATTGTTAATAAAGATCAGTTTTACAGGCGATGCCAGGAATGCTTAAAACAAAAGCTGTAGTGAACTTCACATGCTAGTGCTTCATGCTTCACCTTAGTCTGGAGCAGGGGTAGATCTATTACCACTGTAGATTGCATTTTTAGATTTATTGATCTGATATGTAATTATTGGATGTTGCTTTAGCTATATTTACAGGGCCAGTTCATCAAAATCATAGGACACACTGAGGAGATCAATGAGAGACAGGACCAATGAATCTGTTCTGTGCCCATCGCTGCTCGTTTAATGATGTTTACCATTGCAAATTTAATGAAGATAAAGTTAATGAAAAGTAAGGAGGAAGTTCCTGCTACAGATAGAGCGGTTATGACCTGTGGAAGAGAAGGCGGTGGGACTCTGTCCCTTTCAAAGCTCGCCTTGCGAGACCCATGCACAAGGATAAACATGGCAACGGTGTATTTAGTCATCATTTTTAGACAGTTATACAGTGGATTATGGTGCAGGAATATTTTGAGAGAAAACTAAGGACGTGAAAGCCATGTTGAAATCATTTTATCTGCTGTGTATGCTGCTCTACAATCGTGTATCTCAGATGAGAGGTTTGTTATGTGTGACAACCTCTGTTCTGACAGAATAACATTTTTCTCATAACAGTAGAACTTTTTGTTTTGCAATGGGCTATTAGACTTGTCAAACAGGTGCCACTCTTCACTGAAATTAGGTGATAATTAATGTTATTAAAATCCAACTGTGCTTTTCTTGCTATGACAAGTCATAGTGGCATCGGATACGGCTCTTCAAAATGTTAAACCCTTAATTTCAATTTGGTGTACAGCAAGAGCCAAACTGCAGGATGAGAGGAGGATTAAAGTGTTGCATTTAGAAACAGTGTCTGAAATTACTCCATTGTTCAGTCATTCAATAGACCTGTCATCTCTTACGTGTTGAGTCAAACAACTGTAATTGTTGCATCCATAAAATGCAACACAATATATTCTTGATTGTAGGCAGTTCACTTCAGCACATGGCATAGATTTTACACTGTAGTGTAGTCAAGCAGTTCAAACCAAGTTAGCAATAAATGCAGACAACAGAACGGCTTTTCTTTACCATTGATTGTTGACAGCTTATCTAAATACTTTCCTGTCCATGATATTCACATACGTCCCAGTTTATTTTTCTAATTTTCTCCATAACCTCAATTGCTTTTCCCTGTCAGACAGATGTTCTCCCAGTGCCCATTTTCTCCATTGGTCCTTGGCCTCCTCTCTGCCTGTCCTCCACCTCATGGCCCATGATGGCTAACCCCAAGAGACTCTCATGTTGGCCGCATTTCAGAGGGAGGCAGCCACAGAGGTTATTTTTACCCCGGTTATAGCTCAGGGGTCCCCTGCACACGTTAAGCTATACTGTATGTGCATGAAGACTAATTAAAGCAGCAGTTTTTACATTGTCATATCTACAACTTTGCTCTGCTCTCAATTGGGGTTTCTTCCATTTTGGAGATGCACAATAACTACATAAAAGCATATTTCAGTATATTTGTCTCTTTGTTTAAAAAAGAACATTATTGCTGGGCAGCTAAGTCTCCATTGTTAAAAAGTGTATGTGTGAGATCATGGGGTGTGACATCTTGGTAGGACGTTTGGACTGACTGTGGCTTGGATGTCTGATAGCATCAGTACTGCTAATTAGGTGACCCAGTAGCTGTCCTGTTTAATCCAAAGTTTTTTTTTCCCATAAAACTTTTTTTTTTTTTACAGCCGTTTAATATTCTATTATTTCTCCAGATTTTTGGTATCAAATCATTGATTATGAATAATCTTTACACATTTCTGAATATATAATAAGACATCAATGATTTAATCTCTGTGCAAAACTAGTTGCTAGAAAGAGAATTTGGGTTATCTTGAATTGTCTCTTATTGGTCTCCATGGCCAGAAGCTGCTCTATGGTCCAATTCAGCTCCTTGGTCTCCCAAAGAGCAGACGCCTGATCTGGCTGACTGGTAATCTAGTCATGTCATGGCCTATTATCACATCTTAGAGAAGCACCAGAAAAAAAGATCACAGAGGGCCCAAAATGAAAAGGTATCATTCAGTGGGGAACACAAATTTGCTTATTTTTTTATTTCAATGCAGTATCTCCATTAGATTTTGACATTTCTTTCATGGAAGTGGACATATTTTCCCAGAAGTAATCTAAAGGAAGACATGGAAACATGGATTTACTCTCAAATCGAACACCCCACAAATCCACAGCACATTTCATGGCCACATGGCCAGTAGTTGTCAAGACCGGCTGACCAGTCTAGAGGGATGAAATAATTCAAATTTCTACCTTCTAATATCGATAAGATATTGCTTAGAGCAAATCTTGTAGAACCTCAGGAGAATATGACCCAGTACTGTTTTTGCAGAGAGTCATGGGTCAAATATTTGCACTACTCTAAAGGCAAGTCCACACCGGACCGAAAATCGGCGTCTTTGAGAGAGTCGGCCTCCGTGACACGAGTCTGCTTGGTGTGGTCGCTCGAATCGGCCCACGTCGGGGTTCATTTCAGCCGATTCAAATGTGTAATCTGCCAAGCGAGTCGGTGACTCTTTTACCATTCTGATTGGTGGAGGCTAGCCGCTTGACTAGCGAATCAGTGAAGCCCGGAAGTGACGATGTAAACATACCAGATAACCAGTAGAATCGAAGAAGGTGGTCTAGTGAGGACCGCCTACTTCCGGTTTTCGTGTTTTTTGGCGCACAATACAGATTAGCGCCGCCTGTTGTTTTGGAGACATTACATCTCGCGCAAGCGTGGAACGTATGGCCTCGGCTGTAGTTCCGTAGGTGTGAACCGCCCAAGTCGTTGTTCGAGTCTGCCATGTTAAGTAGCCCGACTTTACGAGTCGGGCAGTCGGTGCGGTGTGACCCGCCTTAATGCAAGCGGTCTGGCTGGTTGTGACTTATATTGTCTTGTTCTTATTAGGGTTTGTGCAGTAATTATTGCTTTCTAACCCAAACTGAATCCAAGTCAATTTCACCATATAGTCACACACCATCTAATTTTGTTACAGTGGTCTACTATTACAGATAATTAAGTGATTGCCAAAATGTTAATGTGGAGTGGTTAGTGCTGTAAGGATACATTTTATGTTTACTGTCACTAATACATGTTGCTGTCTCTTTTTAGTTGAAGTTAGGTAGCCTGGTATTTGTTATTTAGAAAATTAGTCCTAAATGGCGATATTTGGCCCCCTTACCTTTCTGTTTTTGTCTTTTTCCCTAGACTGCCTTTTCAAACTGTGTCCTATGAACAGATACTCTGCACAGAAACAGTTCTGGAAGGCAGCAAAACCTGGAGGCAACAGCACCACGGACACGGTCCTTCTCACTAAACTCCATGTAAGTGTCCTCTTCACCACAAAGCTGCAGCCTTGAATGTATGTAAAATGTGTGTGTAGCATTGGTCTTTGCTGTGTCCTAGAGCGTATGTCTTCCCTGCTCTGTTTTTTAGCATGCTGCTGACCTGGAGAAGAAGCAGAATGAGTCTGAAAACCGCAAGCTGCTGGGATCCGTCATCCAGTATGGAAATGTCATTCAGGTGTGTTCAGGAACCTATGAGTTGAGGTGCTTTGGTTAATAGATCTGCAGCAACATATATCCCGAGATATGACACTGTGTGCTTGATAATACTGACTGTAATTCTGTCATAATGAGAGAAGAGTTTTAAATAATAGCTTCAGCTCAAAGGCATGCTTTCTAGTCTGTTGTAATGTCTTATCTTGCTTTGCTCACAGTCCAGGAGTGGTTTGCATTCCTGCTCTGTGACATAAACGAGTGAGACAGTACCTACTGTACAGGTGTGGTTGCCACAAACTGTCATTCCAGTAATGGTGACCATTAATTGGTTCCTGGTTTGCTACAGGAAGTCATTTGTAACAACAACTAGCTAATACAGAGAGGTGCGCTCGGTATTTTTGCTTGAAAGCCTCATCCGGTCTACTCTGCGGCGTAAACTCACTGGTTCCAACCCCATATATCACCATGTAGGACAACGTTGGGCATTAAGTTAGTTGGCTGTGGGCCCCAAAAATATGCATAGCTCATATTCCAGTGTAGATGGAAATAGGTTTATTTTTGACAGGGTGGGAACTGTTTAAATGAGTGAACCGACAGAGGTCATGAGAACCATTTAAGGGAAAGAGAGTTCAAGTATTTGAATCGTTTTGAGAAGTTATAAAGACACCAAACAGTACCAGAGTGATATTTTCAGTGAAGTGTTCCCTTAGCTCCGGTTGTATCAGACTGACATATTTCCATCTCTGTTCCAACCATTAAATGTTTCCACTCTCTGCATGAAGTCATGGATGGTAGTTATGTGTCTTGTAACCTTTTCAACGCTGTTTCTTGTTTTGCCAACAGTTGCTACACTTGAAAAGCAACAAATACCTGACGGTGAACAAGCGCCTACCTGCGCTGTTGGAGAAGAATGCCATGAGAGTGACTCTGGACTCGGCGGGGAATGAGGGATCCTGGTTCTACATCCAGCCCTTCTACAAGCTGCGGGCCCTGGGAGACAGTGTGGGTAGAGCTCCATGTGCGATGCAAGTTAATTACGATCAGCGGGAGAATTTAAGGATTTATTTTTAGACTATTCACAGAAGCCGTTTTTATAAGAATTAATTGAAGATGGAAGACAATCAGCTCAATCCGAGCCCCAGGTCAGGCTACAGTGCTATAAGAGTGCAATTTGGTGGAGTAGTCTGGTAAGGATGCAAGATATGGTACTATAGCTGCAGCATACACCACATGGACACAACCTCTGCTGATCATGCTTTAGTCTATGCTAATGATGATGGAAGATGATAGAGTTAAGATGGCGAATGAAGTCACACTTTGTTAAGCCCATTGGGGAAACATCTTAATGATAAGGACAGCTAATGTGCAGGGTCCAGGGACCTATTCCAGTTTTGAGGCTAGTGTCTTGGTTAAGGCCAATGGCAAGAGGGGCTACTTGCTATATAATCATTTTGTGGAAACAGTTTCTGTTTGAGGTGCAGGTGCATTTAGTCTTAGTTGGCATAATTACGCATATTAACCACTGGTTCTACTTGCCGCACACACACATGTATCGATCAGGTCACTGGACTGAAACATGTTTATAACCCTTTCTCTCATCATAGAACGTTTTATAATTTTTTCCATTGCTTACCAGCTACTTCAACTTCAACTTCACTTTATTTATAGAGCACTTTTCCTGCATAGACATGTAACACAAAGTGCTTTACACACATAAAAAAGAAAATAGAAAAAACAATTACAAATAAAGCCCCTCCCTCCCACCTTCCATACTACACATGCATGCACGCACGCACGCACACAAACATACACACACACCAGCACACTCTCACTACTGACAATAGGGAGACATGGCATGACACTGATGATTGAGGAAACGCTATCTTTGGGGCCATCCACCACTGTGGATCTCTGCACTCTGTGGTATGAGCAAACTCATTGATCCTGTCCTTTCACTTGCAACATGGTCAACAACACCCCCTAGTGCTTATGTAGAGGCTAGCATGAGCCAATGTAACCATTTACATTTACATTTAGGGCATTTAGCAGACGCTTTTGTCCAAAGCGACTTACAATAAGTACATTTGTCAAAAGAAAGAAACCACAAGAGCTAAAAATAGAAACAAGTGTTAGGTCCTCATCTGAGTAAAGTAGTAGGTTTTCAACAAACATATCTTAAGAACAACAGTGCCATTAGGGTGTTAGTGGGTCATGCTATGCTATGCCATCTTCAGTGAAGGCTGAAGATGGCAAATGACTCTGCTGTCCTGACATTGGTCGGGAGTTCGCTCCACCACTGAGGCGCCAGAACAGAGAAGAGTCTGGACTTTGCTGAGGGACATTTGTTTGATTTCAGCGATGGTGGTACCAGCCGGCCAGCTGAAGTAGAGGAGCGAAGTGCTCGCTTCGGGGCATGAGGTTTGACCCGTGTTTGAAGGTAGATGGGCGCCGTTCCATTGATGGCCCTGAAGGCCAGTGCCATCGTCTTGAATTGGATGCGTGCTGCAACAGGGAGCCAGTGGAGGTCACGGAGGAGGGGGGTCACGTGGGAGAATTTGGGTAGATTGAAGATAAGGCTTGCTGCAGCGTTCTGGATATGCTGCAATGGTTTAGTCGCTGAGGCCAGGAGTCCGGCCAGGAGAGTTGCAGTAGTCAAGGCGGGAGATGACCAGTGCTTGGACCAAGATATGCGTTGCATCCTTTGTGAGGAACGTCTGAATCCTGCGGATATTGTAGAGGGCAAATCTGCAGGATCGGGCCACAGCAGTGATGTTTGGGGTGCAGGATAGTTGGTCATCAAGGATAACCAGTCTCTTATAGCTGTGTGTTATTTTCACCTTGATGAAAGGACATTGAAGAATAATGGCTAGTATCTTGGGATGTGACATACTTTTGGTTTGGAATTAAAATACAGTGCTGAATGCCACATGGTTGCTCTCAGAGAAGCACTATTTCATCTGGTTTCCAGATATTATCTTGCCCTTCACCGAAGTAGTCTGTATTATGATACTTACACTCTAGTCCATATTGCACAACGGTATCGCATCTTGTTTATGATTAACAGCAGAATATTCCTTTTTATTTGATTTAATGTACTTAAATGAAAAAAAAATATTGTGAATGCAGTATGTGTGTATTTATTTATATTGCTCCCATAGGTGGTGATTGGAGATAAAGTGGTCCTTAACCCTGTGAATGCAGGTCAGCCTCTGCATGCCAGCAGCCACCAGCTAGTTGACAACCCAGGATGCAATGAGGTAAATAAGACACAAGATAGGTTCCACATGTGCTTCATTGAATTGACATATGAAACTAGGGTCTAAAAGCATTCATGATATGTTTAATAAGACATACATTCTTATCATTCTACATTCTACATCCCCTCTGTCTGCAGGTTAATTCTGTAAATTGCAACACAAGTTGGAAAGTTGTTCTGTTCATGAAATGGAGTGATAACAAAGAAACAATACTCAAAGGGGTAGGTACTGTTGTGTTTTTGTATGGCATCAACTTATAATAATATATTTTTTTTCATCTCCAAAACAGACATAAGAAATATTGAAAACACATTATTGAAGATACATTGAAAAATAATCTGCAAGAGAATAAAATTACGATAAAATAGTGAGTTACATGTGACAAATGTTTCTTTTTTATCCATTACACACTGTCTGTCTGCCTGTCTGTCTGTCTGTCTGTGTAATGGCAGGGTGATGTAGTCCGGTTGTTCCATGCAGAGCAGGAGAAGTTCCTTACTTGTGACGACCACAGGAAGAAGCAGTATGTTTTTCTCCGAACAACTGGCCGGCAGTCCGCCACTTCTGCCACCAGCAGCAAAGCACTGTGGGAAGTAGAGGTCAGCACAACATACTCTCTGGACAAAAACCTAATTCACTCTTTGGTGCATGTCTGTCATTGTCCTGAATGCCAAGTTAGAAGCAGAGTGCCCAACCATAACCTATGTAACAAAGCATGCATCTGTTTATGTTGCTTTAATAACCAGATAACACTTGTAATGCAGCCTTAGAGCTATTTGACACATACTTATTTCTGCTTCTTTGTCCATGTCTTTTACCATTACCAGGTGGTCCACCATGACCCATGTAGGGGAGGTGCAGGCTACTGGAACAGCCTGTTCAGGTTCAAACACTTGGCCACGGGGTGTTATTTAGCTGCTGAGATGGGTGAGGTGTGTGTCAACTTCTTTACCTTTTTATACCTGAGCCCTGCGTTTGATACAGTGAGATCTGATATAGTAGTATAATGTCCAGTTTTCAAAATCAGCAAAGTACTCTGATGGTTGGTCTAGAGCCATGTGGTGTTAGACATTCGGGAAAATTGGACGCCCAAGTGCAGTGACCACAATATGAAATGACTGATGACGAGGAGAATGTTTGACATGCTTGAGTGTGTTTCCCAGGTGAATGCAGACTTTGAGGAGGAGAGCGCTGAGCAGCGGTCCTCGGTAAGACTAAATCTCCTCTCCTCCTGAGTGCTTAGCAACATCACGCTGGTTGCCCCACTTCTATTGATCGAATCTGTTCAATAATGTGCCGGATCTTTGCTCTCTGCTCCAGGTGGTGGACTTTACACCCTTTAATTTCCAGGTACTGTCATATAATCTTTACTTGCCTTGCCATGTCTTGCACATGCTGTGTTTGTTTCTTTGCTGTCCAGATTTGCTCTAGATATCCTCAATCATCAATGACTCTTTTAGTCTATATTGTGTATGCCTTCATTTTAGTAGCAATGAATCACCACAGGGTGTCACCATGGCATCATCTCAGCTGATTTATGTCTCTGAAAATCAACGTTAGGGGGCAGTGTTGTACAAACCACACATCCCCTGACAGGGAGGTTGTGTGTACCTGTAGTTCTCAGCTATAAGTCAGGCCCAACAGTCCGTAGTGATGACTGAAGTATAGCTCACTGGTTCGCATGACTTCAGTCAAGAGTGTGAAATCTACTTCAGTGGTTAGAGTGAAAGCATGCACACCCCTTGGCCTCATTGTGGGCGAGGACTGATAGGTGGCTTTATGTTGTAAACTTCAGTGCAGTTTGTAGCCAGTGCTTTGTTTTCTTGCTCTAGCTGGATGCAGATAATGAAGCTTTACGAGGTCGCCTGCGAGCTCCTCAGGAGAAGATCATGTACACTCTGGTGCCAGTTCCTGACGGCATGGACATCTCATCCATCTTTGAGCTGGACCCTACCACTCTAAGAGGTGGGGACTCCATGGTCCCAAGGTAAAATACCCAGAATACCCACACACCAAACAAACAGTTCTTCTTCTGAAAGGTTGTATGTAGAAAACATTCAGATATGACAGAGGTAGAACATGACTAGGAGACCTAAGGATACAAACAAGGATATGAAATACCCCAACCAGTGTACAAACATGCCCAAGACAGCTAAGAAGTCATACTAAGAGACAATGTCAAATAATCTCTTATGGGGAACCAGGTTTCTGAGGGATGTTCATATGGGAGGGAATGACAAATATGTCAACACCACAAGACCACAGTGATGTCAAGACTGCACTTGATCAAAGGGGCAAAAGTAAAGATTTGACTCGTGTAGAGCTGAAGGGGGATTTTCAACATTAGTAGGAAGATTCCGCAATGATGACAGCTGTTTGTTTTTGCAATGGATAAGGACACTTTCTTGTTATGTATGGGTTACCAGCTGTTTGATCTGATCATTTATTGACTTGTCATTCAAATAAGAGATTGTTTCCCATGCTTCTGTGTCTGATTGAATCACAGATTGCAGGAGAAGACGCGGTTAGGAAGAGTGTGATCATATCTATGGAGTATTTTATTTTAATTTTTTTTACAGGGATTAAAGTTTATTATGTTGTGGATTTTTATTAGGTATATTTTTGCTTATATGCAGATTTTGCCCAGTGTATAGTCAATTGAGTATTTTAATTTTTTTCCAAAGAGTCCATGCCACTAAAGTGTAATGTCTTGTTCTTTCACTCATTTGTAAAGTGGTTGGATGGTATGGTCCTCGCTAAGGAGGGCGAGGAAAGTCCAGCAAGGCATGGAACAGGAAACCATTACAATCAGTCACAGGGTGGGCATGGATAGTTGGCACATGACGGAAGAAAACACACTTCAAAATTCCATGCAAGACGCTTGTTATGTGTCTGAGGCAAATCCATTAACGAGACCTTGTGTAAACACTGCATGTCTTCAGACACACAAAGATGATCTGGCAGATAAATGTTTGATCAGAAAGCTGCTCTTTAATCCTGCATTGGTAGGAAAATATTTAATATGATAAAACATTTGTTCGTTTAGTAGGAAAATTATGTGATTGTTCATGTAGTTGTGGTGAAAAGCAAATAATTTGCCATGATGATGCTTTGACAACTGTCCACTACCTCTTTTTTAGGACAACTGTATAATTTACAAGGCTCCGTTTTGTTTCTTTAATTCTTGTGTAGAGTATTACAATGGTACACTTGTCCCTGTCACCGCACATTAGATCAAAGCACCTCGTGTTAAAGCCTCCATTGTGTCCCATGGTCAGGTGCATGCCTACATGCTGCTGGCTACAACTGCTAGCTCCTCCCATTACTACCTGAAATAACCCTGTCCCTCAACCTTTAGCCAGGGGACTAATTAAATCCCTGAAGAACCGCTACACAAAGGTAAGCCTGTTAGCTTCAGTAGGCGTTTACGTCATGCCGCCAAGAATATGGCTCCTGTCTGCTGTCTGCCCTGAAGGCCTAACAAACCACACACACACACACACACACACACACAGTCTTACACACGTGCTGCGGGTAAGGGCGACGTCGTTGGCTCAGACTTTGCTGTGTGTAAAGGTGTAGTGCTTAATGGAGGAGAGATGATACCGTACAGGTCACTACTGGCTAATCTGTAATGCTACTCACTTGGCCGAGGCAGCCGTCGTACACACAAACCGTCTTTTCAAAGTGTGTGTTAGTGTGGTCTCCCTTTAGATAAAGCTTGGAAAAAGGTGCCCTCTCACCACCTTACTTTAATGGATTAGTTTCGCTCAGGATGCCTATGGAATCATGATACTGTGTTACTTCATCCCATAGATGCTCAACAGTTAAGACAAGATACATGTAAAAGGTCTGTCCCAAGGCCTGCATTTGTTTTGGAATGGGAAAGTGGGGAAAACAGTAAAATTCACCCAAACTATGATCTTTAAACTTTCTTTAACCAAATCACACACATTAAGATTAGTAAGCTACGGCAAAACACAAGGTCTTTCTAAAATGAGAAGGGACTCATCTGGAACATGAAGGGAGCTGTAATGTATTGAGTATCTTAAAATCCATTAGCAACCCTTTGATAGAGGTAGCCGTCTTAATGAGCCTCTTTTATGCCCCTCCAAATTTGTCTTCTTACTCGTTCTAAACTCGGTGTAAATGGTGCTGGAGGCAGTTGTGGCTCAGTGGGTAGAGCCAGTCTTCCTTTAACCACAAGGTTGACGGTGTGATTCGCGTCTCCTACTGTCCGCATGTCCAAGTGTCCCAAGTGTAAGACACTGAGCCCTGAGATACTCCCTGGGTGCTTCACAGCCACCCACTTCTCCTACTGCTTAGGGTGGCTACAATGCAGAGGTCACATTGCATGTATGTAATTGTATGTATATGATTGGGGGGCAAAAAAAGTATGTTTTGAAAAATGCTTTGATCAGAAATCTAAGACATCAGTCTCACAAAAGGACAATGTCAATTCTTCCCGGCCAAGGCATGTCCAGTAGTTGAAACAAGTCAAAAAGGACAATTTGACTAGTGGCTGTGCTGATTTTGGAAACACTGTGACACCTTGTCCTGTTCATGTTTAGGAGCTCCTATGTGAGACTAAGACACTTGTGCACCAACACGTGGGTTCATAGCACCAACAACCCCATCGACAAAGAGGAGGAGAAACCTGTCATGTTACGGGTGAGTGGCTGATGGCTCGGTCAAGATGCACTGCATGACTGAGGTTTCCTGAACAAAGGTAATACAATTGATTGCTTTTTCCAGATTGGTACATCTGCAGTGAAAGAAGACAAAGAAGCGTTTGCCATTGTGCCGGTGCCACCAGCAGAAGTGCGTGATTTAGACTTTGCCAATGATGCAAGTAAAGTGTTGGCGTCCATTGCTGGCAAGCTTGAAAAGGGCACAATTACACAAAATGAAAGAAGGTACATTTTGGAAGTATATTTTTGTACATTTCTCAAAGAAATCCACTTTTAAAATAATCTGTAAAGTTTTAACTGTTTGTGTTTGACTTCAACTCTTCAGGTTTGTGACCAAGCTGCTGGAGGATCTAGTTTTCTTTGTGGTGAACATCCCCAACAGTGGGCAGGATGTTTTGGAGATCATGGTTAGCAAACCCAACAGAGACAGACCAAAACTCATGAGGGAGCAGAATATCCTGAAGCAGGTTCGTCTTAAACCTCAGAGACTGTAAGGGCACTGGGTAACTAGTTTTAGGGTTGAAAATTCTCTGTTTCCATTTCAGATTTTCAAACTTCTCCAAGCTCCTTTCACAGACAGCGGCGACGGTCCCATGCTGCGACTGGAAGAGCTTGGAGACCAGCGCCACGCTCCGTTTAGACATATTTGCAGGCTGTGCTACAGAGTGTTGCGCCATTCCCAGCAGGATTACAGGAAGAACCAGGTAGGTGGACACAGCAACTTCACTGCAACCCTCGGATACTATGGCCTTCTCTTTCAGTAATTATCCCCTCTCTCCTTGCCTTCACAGGAATACATTGCCAAACAGTTCCACTTTATGCAGAAGCAGATAGGATATGACGTGCTGGCAGAAGACACAATAACGGCTCTGCTTCACAACAACCGCGAGCTTCTGGAGAAACACATCACTGCTGCTGAGATAGACACATTTGTGACTCTAGTGAGGAAGAACCGGGAGCCGAGGTAAGGCTCACGGGAGAGACAGGCCCTGGCTGGTATCATAAACTGGTGGAGAAGAAGTGGCTGTGGTCAATTTGGGTCAGGTTTGTTTGTGTAAACGCTCCAGGGGAATGCAAATATATGTAAATGTGTGCAGAGGAGTATGAGTGGAACTGCTTGTGCATGACCTTGGCACTGAAAGTAATTTGCTGACAGTTAGTGTGTGCTCGCATTGTGTTCAAGTCCTGTCAGGTGCTGTTAGTGATATTTGAATCCGGCTCATTTAGAAGTTTGCAAGAAGGACGGCCTCACAGTTTGACATGTTATAGCGAGAGCAAGGAGAGGCTTTGTGTTTTTAACTTAACTTAGTATCACAAATTAATTACTTGATATCACAAATTAACGACTTAGTTTTTCAAATTAATGACTTGGAATCTCAAAATAATGACATAGTATCTGAGAATAATGACTTCATATTGAAACAATAAAGAGACATTTTGAGAGCTTAAGTCATTCTTTCTCATTATTTTCAGATACTAAGTCAGTTTCAAGATCATTTTTCATTATAATCACTTAAGGAATCTTTTATTTTTCATCACGTTGGTGGAAATGGACTTCCGCTTTGACTCCCCCAGTGTCTAATAAACATGTGATTTATTGTATTCCGTACTCAGGTTTCTGGATTACCTCTCAGATCTCTGTGTGTCTATGCACAAGTCCATCCCTGTGACACAGGAGCTTATCTGCAACGCAGTGCTGGACCCCACCAATGCTGACATCCTCATCGAAACCAAGTCAGACTCTCATTTTTCTTCATCATTAGAGTGTTTGCTAAGTTGAAATGAGCTTTTAAAAATAGCGTGCTTGCCGTCCGCCAGATTGGTCCTGTCGAGGTTTGAGATTGACATAATCACAAATGGAGAGACCCCACTGGAGCCAGAGGATGAAGAGGAGGTCTGGCTGTTCTGGAAAGACAATTGTAAGGAGATCCGTAGTAAGAGCGTCCGGGAGTTGGCTCAGGATGCAAAGGAGGGCCAGAAGGAGGACCAGGAGGTGGTCAGCTACTACAGGTGAGATTTCTTTAATTATACACATGAAAACATGTACATCATGTAGTTGTTTGTCGACATAAGGTAATGTCGTGCACTAGAATCCAAAACAAGCACATGTCCGGTTCAAACATTAACCTGGAATTTTGTTTCAAATATTGTTTGAAAGTAGAACATTTTGACATCTAATCTGACCAACTATGATATTTATTTACCTTTATTTTAAGACATTTAACTGATGATGAATATGACAATAACTAAATGTAGGAACTAAAACTAAAAAGACATAACGCTTATAGTTCTAAACCCACACAATATTTCCTCCTAGGTGCCAGCTTAACCTTTTTGCCCGGATGTGTCTGGACCGCCAGTACCTGGCTATCAACAAGATCTCTGGTCAATTGGATGTGGATTTGATCCTGCGCTGTATGTCTGATGAGGACCTGCCCTTCGACTTGCGGGCATCTTTCTGCCGACTGATGCTGCACATGCATGTGGACCGTGACCCTCAGGAGCAGGTCACGCCTGTCAAATATGCCCGTCTTTGGTCTGAGATTCCCTCTAAGATTGCTATTGATGAGTGAGTTCATCCCATGAATACTTTCAATTTGACTTGTGCTATCCTTGCAAAGATGTCCCAGCATCTCTTTCTCCTCTAATTATCCAGCTATGACAACGACGGGACCACAAGAGATGAGATCAAAGAGCGGTTCTGCCTCACAATGGATTTTGTGGAGAACTACCTGAGGGAGGTGGTCTCGCAGAACATCCCCTTCTCTGACAAGGAGAAAAACAAGCTCACCTTCGAGGTACCGTCTCTTTGTATGAACGGATATGAAGTCACATTGGTTTGATTCAAATTGTAAATCATGGTTCTGATTTTCCTGTCAAATAGGTTGTGAACCTGGCAAGGAACCTCATATACTTTGGTTTCTACAACTTTAGCGACCTGCTCCGATTGACGAAGATTTTACTGAACATTTTAGACTGTGTCCATGTCAACACCGTTTTCCCCGTCAACAAGATGGAGAAGGGAGAGGAGAACAAAGGTAGACATACAGCTCCTTTAGGCTTCACTCGTTCTCCTTTTACTACCTTGGATGTTTTATCACCGTACAAAGAGAGGGGTCAATATTGTCATTAGTCATTTTAGCTGTCAGTTTCTTTCCCTTAGGGTTAATTGATTCAATTGCAGTAACTGCAAGTAATTTAAATATGAGTCTCAAATAAATCTTCATATTTGTATTAAAGAGCAAAATGATGATATACTATTCATTTATTGTTAATTATTGGTTAAAGTAAGGTTTTGTTAGTCGATAATGTTTTTTTTTTTTTGTTTTTTTTAGCTGGCAGTAATGTGATGAAGTCCATCCATGGAGTCGGGGAGTTGATGACCCAGGTAGTGCTGCGAGGAGGTGGCTTGTTGCCCACGACACCGACTCATCAGCCTGAGGGAGATGTGGTTAAAACCCAGGTTGAACCAGAGAGAGAAGACATTATGGTCATGGACACAAAGCTGAAGGTCATTGAGATCCTACAGGTGGGACATCAGCATAACTGGCTCTTCATTGACAGCAAACGCTTTGTTTTTGATTTGTGGTGTAACTTTCTTTTCGGTTTTCCTCCAGTTCATTTTGAATGTACGGCTAGATTACAGGATCTCCTGCCTGCTCTGTATTTTCAAACGTGAGTTTGATGAGAACAACCCAGCAGACAACACTGCCAGTCAGAACGGTACCAACAATCTCACGGGTCAGATGCCGGGTAAGATGCCACTTGATTTAAGAGTTTTTACAGCAGACATTTTGGCTGTTTATAGCCGGAGAGGCACAGCCGTAATTAATACCATAATCTAGAAACGTGCACTCCGTTGAGAACTGCCAGATGTGTCTCCCGCTCCCCTCCGAAACAAAGAGTTGCATTTCACTCGTTTGTCCCTCCCAGATCCCTTACAAGATTGTGAGGAAGATAATGACAGGGATTTATTCAGTTAGTCAGGAAAAGAATTGCACTTTTGATGAAGGACAACATGTCCGAAACGTCGTGCTAAATAAATCCACGTTTGGGAGCTTTAATCAGTGTGTGGACCTTTATTATTTCTTCTCATTCATTCAGTTAGTATCATGCCTAACTAGTGAACCATAACACATCAGGTCTGGAAATGAATGAGACCAAACCTTTTTTGGCTTGTCAGTTTTTTTTTTAGCGATGAAAGCCATGTGGCCTGAAACAGACTGGTTAAGGGTTGTTTTTATCCTGGCTGATTGCCGGAAATGCCTTTTGGTAGTGAAGCAGTTGTTAGTCACATCAACCAGCCGGGTCAGAGGAGAGAAGAGGAAGCAGTCAGTGATGTAATGAAATAACAATAAAAAGGTTTTTTCAAAAATGTTCAATACCTGCAACCACAAGTGGTCCGTGAGTATACAATCATGAATCACACAGAAATATGAGGCCGGTGCATCCAGTAGCATGATCTTCCCAAAGGCGTCCACTTGGCAGAGATCATGACCAATGCGTGCCTTTTATGTAAGTCACTTGGTATTGTCCTGGTATTGTTCATGCTGGCTCACTTTCATAGCTTACTGGTTTCACCGTTGCCTTTCCTGCTGTGACAAGTTCATTTTCCTGTTGACATTTTGTCTCATATAAATGTTGAAATATATATTTTTTAAATACTGACTTTTTTAATCATTATATTTTACATTTTATTAACCAGGGAATCTTGACTTTGAGAACATCGAAGAACAGGCAGAGGGGATCTTTGGAGGAAGGTAATCAATAGCTTGCTAGTCTTTCCTGAGATATTTTGATATAAGATAAAGCGACATCATGTTGAAGTCATTTTTGTTCCAATGACATTTTAGTGAGGAGAACACTCCACTCGACCTGGATGACCACGGCGGTCGCACGTTCCTCAGGGTCCTGCTGCACCTGACCATGCATGATTACCCTCCTCTCGTGTCTGGAGCCCTTCATCTGCTCTTCAGACACTTCAGCCAAAGGCAGGAGGTCCTCATGGCCTTCAAACAAGTAGGCCTTCCAACCCTTCAATACTTTTTGAGTTCACGGGAGAAATGTAATGATTTTGGGAGGATAACTTTCGATTGATCTACACTCTTCACTTACATTTAGGTCCAGCTGCTGGTGACCAGTCAGGATGTGGATAACTACAAGCAGATCAAGTCAGATCTGGACCAGCTGCGTTCTATTGTAGAGAAGTCTGAACTTTGGGTTTATAAGAGGCAGGGAGAAGATGGGATGGATGGAGATGGACCTTCAGAGTCTGACAAAAGCAAGGTACAGTTAATGAAACATTTGTTGAACTGACAAAGACGTGTGTGTGTATATAATTTATATTAGATGTAACGCTATTACAATTCATGGATTGCTTGTTTAACAGGGAGAATCACCTGGTTCAGACAAGAAGAAGTCAGAAAGCACCAGCAGTTACAACTACAGGGTTGTAAAAGAGGTATGCTCATTTGAGTTATTAATATTGTATTTTCATGTACGTGATTGACTGTCTGCAATTAAAATCCTGCTGCTGTGTGTGTGTGTGTGTGTGTGTGTGTGTGTGTGTGTTCAGATTCTGCTGCGTCTGAGTAGGCTGTGTGTCCAGGAGGGAAGCTCGGGCAAGAAGAGTAAGAAACAGCAGCAGAGGCTGCTGAGGAACATGGGAGCTCACAGTGTAGTCCTGGAGCTCCTGCAGATCCCCTATGAGAAGGTACAGCACAGCAAATGAATATTGTATCACATGCTGAATCATTGGGAAGCTTCAAAGCTCTTTATAACTTTTAAACATTGCATTGCAGTTCCCCATTAAAGGGATTGTTCTAATGTATTGAATTGGGGCTGTATGAGGTGCTTATCCATATTCAGTTTATTACCTTCAGTAGATGATGGTCGCCCCTAGTTTGGAGAAACAGACGGAAGTACCAGCACAGGAAAAACTGACTGTCCTGCTGTGGATGGGGGCATTTTACATGTATTTTAGTCACCTTAAAAAAAAAAATTGGGGTAGCAGTAGCCCAGTCCATGGAGACTTGGCTTGGCAACCGGAGCAATGCCGTTGCTGTTTTTTCAAAGGAGTCCGCTGCTATAGATACTGTTCACCAACTGTATATAAGTGCCTCACAAAACCACACTTCACAACATCTGAACTATTCATTTATGTAATGTAAATAAAAGAGAAGTCTGACAGTGTCTGTTATCTGCGTTAGGGTGAGGATGTCCGAATGCAGGAGATCATGAAACTGGCTCACGAGTTCCTGCAGAATTTCTGTGCAGGGAATCAGCAGAATCAGGCTCTTCTCCACAAGCATATCAACTTATTTCTCAACCCAGGGGTAAGTACAGGCATGCTAAGTTTACTCACAGGAATTGAGTTCTAACAAACAAATCTGCAATTAATACCTCACATTATTTTCTGTTGATGGCCCTTCTTGACCCCTCATTTCCCAACACTCTCAGATCCTCGAGGCGGTCACCATGCAGCACATCTTCATGAACAACTTCCAGCTGTGCAGTGAGATCAACGAACGAGTGGTTCAGCACTTTGTTCACTGTACCGAGACTCATGGTCGACATGTCCAATACCTCAGGTTCCTGCAGACTATCGTGAAGGCCGAGAGCAAGTTCATCAAGAAGTGTCAGGACATTGTCATGGCTGAGGTCCGTACTATGATCAATAATAGTGATACCTTCTACAGTGAAGATTAAACAATAAAGCAGAAAGACAATGGTCATTTCAATGTGATACCATTGGTAATGTGAGGCTTATGATGCTGACTAAAATGGTAAGCTACAGCTGTAGTGTAATCTTTTGGTAATAAGACTGTATTCTCTGCTGTGTCCCTTCTCCACTAAGCTGGTGAACTCAGGCGAGGACATCCTGGTCTTCTACAATGACCGTGCCTCCTTCCAGACCCTAGTCCAGATGATGCGCTCAGAGAGAGACCGCATGGATGAAAACAGCCCTCTAATGTACCACATCCACCTGGTAGAACTGCTGGCTGTCTGCACTGAGGGCAAGAACGTCTACACTGAGATCAAGTGTAACTCCCTGCTGCCCCTGGATGATATCGTGCGGGTCGTCACCCATGAAGACTGCATCCCTGAGGTAGGAATAATGAATTTTAATCAGCCGTGACAGCATGTGGCTGTCATTGTTTTCACCTTGTACGTGTGTGTGCGTCATGGAAAATGTCTGTCACAACCCTGTCACAACAAATCTTTACATGAGTGTAGTTGAGATTAAAATGAAGGGGGGTGTGGTCAACATTCATGGTCAAAATCAGTTGTTTTTTTTAACCAAATGCTACTTTTTACACATGAAAAAAAAATGTTTTATTTTTTATTTTTTTATTTATTTCAGGCATGTCAGTAAAATCATCATCATCATCACACATCTTTGTTCAAATAATACAATACACATGGCCAAAAGGGAAAGCGGGAGAAGCCAAGGCTTATCTAGTCCCGCCCCCATTACCCATCCATCCATCCATCCATTGTCTACCGCTTATCCTGTATTTAGGGTCACGGGGGGGCTGGAGCCGATCCCAGCTGTCATTGGGCGAAATAAATCGTCATCATAATATTATCTTATCTTTTGCATTTTTCATTTTACATAACATTTTCTTTTACTTGTGATATTTGACATAACATGTCACAGCAGTCGGTGGTACAGAGAGCTGTTAGCTATTTCTAATTAAACTTGCACTAACCTGCATCGTTAACATCAAATCAAAACAAACACATTATAAGTAACAAATAAATTCTCTTTGAAATGAGAAAACAATGTTGCTGCACACACGCTTACCGTAGGTGTTTGAGAGTCGGCTTCAGTCCATGGATCACCGGTTCAGTCTTATTTTGGATACCAACAGGTGAAGATTGCCTATATCAACTTCCTGAACCACTGCTATGTCGACACAGAGGTGGAGATGAAGGAGATTTATACCTCCAACCATATGTGGAAGCTGTTTGAGAACTTCCTGGTGGACATCTGCAGGGTAAGCCACAATGTATTTGACACCTCAAAGTGACTGTGACCGACTGCTAATCAGACAAACTATAGAGGGATCCTGTTATTGTGCTTTATATAATGCCGTGGGTGTGGGTGATTATGTCAACACAGCATGAAGTGAGCACATGTTACCTGTCACCCACCTGGAGGAAGTGTGATCGAGTGGCTGTGTGTCATGTTGATATGTTCTCTGTCTTTGCCTAGGTGTGCAACAACACCAGTGACAGGAAGCATGCAGACACCATGCTGGAGCGTTATGTAACGGAGACAGTCATGAGCATTGTCACATGTTTCTTTAGCTCTCCCTTCTCTGACCAGAGCACAAGCCTGCAGGTAATGTGGAGTATCACATTTGAAACGCACACTACACACAGTCAAAACTCATGTACATGCTTGGAGTTTACTTGTTTGACAGAGAGAATCTCCACCATACATATTCTATAAAATGTGATTCTTCCCTCTGCATAGATGGCTCGCCGTGTGTATGTAAGTAATGGTAACTCTCCCTGCCACGTTTGCTTCCCAACCCTTGGGCTCTAATCAACAGGCTCTGAATTTTGAGAAGTGGCTTCATTGTGTGGGTTTTCACGTTCTCATATTCTCATAGCTTAGTCAGCACACAGACTCTGTTGTTCCCAGATCTGTGGGTGTGTTGCACAAGGTTTTGCCGGGACATGGTGCTGATGATGCACTCATGTAACATGGTCACTGCCTCTCTTAGACCTTGATGTTTTCGGTGTCCTATCGCCCACATCTTTCCTATCGTGAACATTACCCTTCATAGATTGCCAAATCCCTCGTACGGTGATGTTGTGGTGCAGTATTACATGCAGTTCCCCATTTGACACCCTGTTTTGTTGTTCTGTGGAATTGCCTTTGTTCCAAGTTCCCCCCTGTAGTAATGGTTGGTTTTACTTTTATGTTAGCCTTTGCACATTCTGAGAATAATGCTTCCTGAGGTTTACCAATATATGATGACCTCAAGACCCTCTTTCTCTTGCAACAGGCCGCCGTTCTTGGAAAGATAACTGAGGTATTTATTGAAACCTAAGGCTGTGGACAGCTGATAGATTGCTCTGTCATCACTTAGTTGTACTCTCTGCTGAACACTGGTCAGGTGTGATGTGTTGGGAGTGCACATGATCTTAATCAGCTGGCCTGCTGGCCCCAAAGCTGTAGACCCTTCCACCATAGGTGCTATAGTATCCTCACGTTAACATCTCCAGCACAGATTGGGTAATGGATTCAACATAGTCGAGCAACACAAGTCACATTGTTTGTTTATTCAATTCTTATTCCCAGTTGTTTTCTCCTAAATATATTCTATGCAGTATGTGCTTTGGTTTTCTTCTCTACTATCTCTCATTGTGTTGTTTCTTTTAACGTGCTCTCTCTCTGTCTTCCAGACTCGTCAGCCAGTGTTTGTTCAACTGCTGCAGGGAGTGTTCAGGGTGTACCACTGTAACTGGCTGAACCCTGTTCAGAAGGCCTCAGTGGAGGCTTGCATTAAAGTCCTCTCAGACGTGGGTAAGATACTGGGCGAACACCAACCACCAACCTCTTTTATTATTTTCAAACGGCACATGATAAAACTATTAATATGGAATATTTACAATTTGTTTTACCACTACCCAGCTAAAAGCAGAGCGATTGCCATCCCCGTGGACTTGGACAGTCAGGTGAACAACTTGTTTGTCAAGTCCAATAATGTTGTGCAGAAGAGCATCCTCAGCTGGAGACTATCTGCTAAGAACACTTCGAGACGAGACTCCGGCCTGACTTCATCCAGAGACTACAGAAATATCATTGAGAGGCTACAGGTCAGTAACATAACACACTTTATTGTTTTCTCACAAATACTGGATCATTTATTTAATTATTTTGTTCTTATTTAATAATTTGTTTGAATAAAATAATCTATAATTAAACCGGTTGAAGAGCACTCCCGATATCTATCCTGTCAGCTGTGTGTATAAAGTTGGCCAGTTTATTGAGGTTAACAGGAAGTAGCCATGGCTTATAAGAAGTTAATTAATGACACGTGATGGCAGAGTGGTACAGAACATGAAGTTCTTTCTGTGGTGGTAAGATGGACATCTGTACCGTACTGTCAGTCTGGCAGAGAGGAGCTTGAAGAAGGAGCAACTACTGTAACCGCCAGCTGCACAGCATGCACATGCAGCCGTTGGTTTTGGTTAGACCAAATAGGAGCCCCGTGTTTAAACTCATGAATTCATCACAAAAAATAATGTCATTAATGTAATTTTTTTGTACATGTCCACCTACTTCATTATATATAAATGTATTCCACTACCCAATACATTTTTATTCCAGCACTCTTTGTTTTTTAAAATATTCTTACACTTTCACTTTCACCTACAGTTAACTGTTTATTTTGCTTTCTTTGTTCAGCTTTGCTGTCCTTTGTCATTTAAATATATTTATTCCTGAAAATTGTTCTTGAAACATTTAACATTCAGAGTCAAGTTCCTTATATGGACACATACTTGATTCAGATTCTGTTTCTACCTTTATTTCCTGACTGTGATTTGCATCAGTTTAAAAAAGTGAAGAGTGTTATTTTGGTAATTCTCCAAGAGTGCCAACAAAATACTGTGGAAGTGGTTCCTAATTGCACCCTGTTTTCCGTCATAGGCAGAGCGGCTACACCCTACTTTCTTGTAAGCAGTGACTCAGTGTTCACATATTTTTCCAGATTTCCAGTGAAGTGTCTGGTTCAGTTCAGCCGTTATCTCTGCTTACACATGGTGTGTAGTAAGGTTGCAACATAAAAGTTCATTTTCAGCTATTTTTTTCACCTTGTGATAGGCCTTCTGTGCCTCTCACTGGACGGCCCACTGAGTCCTACAACTAGACTAGAATCAACACCAAACCAGCAGTTGTCGTGATGCACCTCCACTTATTTACATATTTCCCACTAATCATCACCAGGTGTGACAGGAAGTGTACAGAGAAGTGGGACGTGATGGTGCATCACGCTGATGGGTTGTTTTGTTTAAGTACACTATGTAATGAGAATGTCGCCACCTGTTTCTCTTATTAATTCATGAAGCAATTTCTCAGATCTTGTGAATATTTAATGTGGATGCATGTACAGAAGATGCACTTAAATATATGTGATACTAGAGTAGGTATGTCCTACAGGTTTTGATTTATTACGTTATTAAAGCTGTCAATAGTCAGTAATGTTGTGGTAAAACTGCACTGGTCATGTCTAATGTCTTTTTGTGTGGACCCGTGGTTTTTAGGACATAGTGTCGGCGCTAGAAGACCGGCTGAGGCCGCTGGTCCAAGCGGAGCTCTCAGTGCTGGTGGATGTCCTGCATCGCCCAGAGCTGCTCTTCCCCGAGAACACTGAAGCTCGCAAGAAATGTGAAAGTGGAGGATTCATATCAAAGTAAGTCTAAAAGATAGACTTTGGCACACTAGTTAATTTTCATTCTGCCAGTTAACGTGGGCTGTATGTAAATACATTTTTTATGATGCCATTGCAAAATGAAAGGTCAATTAACAAACAACTAGTGATAGTCGTGAGGTTGCCTGTGGATTTCTTTATAAAGGATGAGATGTTTAATGTCCTCTGCCTGCCTTTAGCCGATGGTGCTTCACTAACGGCAGCTAATTCATTCAGACACCCAGGAGGAGTGATCTGACCACTAACCTGGCGAGCTGCTGTTTCCAAATTAATTCTTCAGGTGATGTGAGCCATGCAGCGTATCCAAAGTAATTCAATATAGTAAGGAGACAATTTAACATACCGGTAGTTCCTGGACCATACATGTGGAAATACTCAGTGGTATTGAAAATGATGCATTAAATATAGTAAACATTCTTGCGCCTGCTTAAAACTAGAGGCTTCCCTGGACAATAATATGCTGTATTTTACGATGTTGTATTTTTGCTGAAAAGAGCTCTTGACAGGAAACTGGCGGGACACAAAGAGCCGTTGTTGTTGCAGGGGTTATCCCACTTCTTATGGCTGCCATTCTGGAGTACACTAGTAGTTTGAGGGAAAGTGTCAGCCCTCAGCAAGTTAATCACTGGGCTCACTACAGGTCCCTGATGGCTCACAACTGCTGGTGTTGAAGTTTCCTAAATTCTCTCTGAATAACTCCTAACTTTGTAGTTCTGTCATTTTCCCTCTTGGAAAAGTGCTGTCGCGACCTTATCCTCCAAATCTGTTGTTTTGGGATAAGTGAAGACATTTTATGATAGAAATCAGTCAAAAGTAATATGGTGTGATTTTCTTAGGGGTTAAATTGTGTTCAGTGGTGGAGTGAAGGGTTTGGGGAACCGAGCTTCCATCGATCCATTTGTACGTACTTACTTTTCTTTTCTCTTTTCCTGACCAGACTGATCAAACACACCAAGCAGTTGCTGGAGGAGAATGAGGAGCGTCTGTGTATCAAAGTACTGCAGACACTGAGGGAAATGATGACAAAAGACCGGGGCTATGGGGAAAAGGTACAATACCCTCTGCGTTCCTGTTTTTTCATCATCTGCTTGGAGACGTGCCCGAGATTCACCCACACATGAGATAAAACGCTTCACTGACATCTCAGGAGACAGTGTCCCTGTGTCTCACTGCACCAAATGTGCTGGAATACATGAGATCAAAAAACGGTAAAACAAAAGAAGAGGCTGAACTCTCCTTGGTTGCCTCTGGAGCCTGTATAGCGTGCTGAACAGAAAATGTTATCTCTTCCCAAAGCAACTTCAAACAATAAGTCCAAATGATTGAAGGATCTAATCATCATCCGTTAACGCTAGAAACATCACACCTGCTCTGCTCTCTCTTAACCATTTTACACAACATCCATTGGCAAGTAATTGGAAAATAATCTGTAATTTATTGCTTCAACTGGGTCAGCTTGCTTCAACAACGAGAGAGGTGTTTTCTGTTTTAATGGTTGTAATGAGGTTCTGTGAAGTGAAGTGAAGCCAGTTCAGAAGTCTTCTTCAATACAGCATGATGTTCATTTGGTAAATGACTGTCCTGTTAAGAGTAGGATAGATATGTGGCTACCATGTGAGTGTGTGAGTTAGCTACTAAGATGACTTTAACACTTGGCTGTAAGGTTTACCTCAAATGACGACTTCACACTAGAAGCCAGATAGAGCCAGACGCAGTAAGGTTGCTGCTCGTGTCAGTTGCTGCTTGTGTTCTGAGTAAGAAATGTATCTGTCGAAGTGAAGAAAAATATGTCTACAGACAGCAAGGAAGCAAGTTGTTCTTATTCGCTCTAAATCAACATGAACAAAATCAATACAATCTGTGATTTAAATATTGTATAACCAAAAAAGCATAGGTTATGCATTTCGAATAGTCATTAAAATGAAAAAACTCAAATAATTTATGGGACTATGGTGTATATAAACATATATATATATATATATATATATATATATTTACAAATATATATATACACACACAGTATAAACATATATATGTTTATTTTACTGTTGCAGGCGCTGCCTGGTAGAAACTAACAAGCGCTGCTAAAACATCTGTTGCACGTTCAGTTTGTGTGTGTGTTAATTAATAACATGCTATCCTTTCGCTGTTTTCACTAACTTGACTCGCTGCATGTGTGTGTGATTGAGAGGAGCGTTCACTCACTAATCAAGCTCTACTAACTCCTTGCCCCCTATACTTTTTCTCTTGCAGCTGATTGCCTTTGATGATGAGATGGATGTAGCTGAGGTTGATCATTTTACTTATTATTGTGATGTTACATTTGAGTCGTCTCCCCCACTAACGTCGTAGACATGCTTGTGCTGCACGTAGACTTCCTGGCATCACCTTCCCATCTGTGTCGCCTGTTGATAGATCAGTCCTCCCTGTTTTGTGCCTGATCTCCATGTTAAAATGTAGCTAGCGCGTCTAGCTGGCATTATGCATATGCTTGTCTGTTGTGCTCGTATATGGTTGTGTACTAACTTACTGTATTAGAGTGCATTCTTTGGAAGACTTTGAGCAGTACGAATGAACTGAACACATTCTGAAGAATGTATGTTTAGCCTACAGCATTTTACCAGCTAATTTTAGGTGTGCTACTATCTGTCTGTTATCTTAATAACAGTTCCACTACAGCCTGCTTATTATGGCATCTATATAGAGCAACAACATTTCCCATCAGATGGAGTATGGGAGTTTTGGGCCCCGTGTGGTGGGACAGAGGTTGATTTTTTTTTTTTTTTTTTCTGTCTTTTGATCATGACACAATCATGTACTTAGATTTGAAAAAGATGTAAAGATTTTGGTGTGGTCAGACCAAATGTGTGGTGCTAAGTCAAAGTCAGTGCAAAGAGAAACTGTGTCATTCATGTGCGTTGAAACATTTCAACTTGAGCAAGACATTTGCTTGAAGTCTATCAGTGTTGAGATTCTCCACTTGTTGCCACTAATGTCTTGATGTTGTCGAATCAGAAATCTGGAGCGTCTAGCTTGAAAGATGCGAATAAACACAAATTACACCAAATAAGCACACCATTAAGCACATCTCCTCATCTGAGCTGTACATTACCTATCTCAGTGTTAGCTGTATCAAGATAATAAATAATTAATAATAATAATAATCATCAACATCACTGAGATGTTTCTATTTTTCTGGTTGCTCCATCTACATGCCACACAGCCCCCTGATAGATGGTGGTGAGAGACCATCTAAACCCTTTGCCACCATTACAAGTGTGTGTGTGTGTGTGTGTGTGTGTGTGTGTGTGTGTGTGTGTGTGTGTGTGTGTGTGTATATATAGTTGGGGATTCTCCAACCTACAGGTTGGACCGTCTGCGGAGTGGTGTGCATGTCATGCATGTCCATTTCAAAAATATGTGTGTGGCGGTGACCTGTAGCCTTAAGGAAGTGGATAAAACAGGTTTCTCCTTTCTGTTTGTGTTGGCAAGTAGTTGTCACGGGGATTATGTGTGTGACTACTGAGGAACCATCTCTCATAGGTCACTGGTGATAAATATCACGGGACTGTCCTACACAAATCTATTCATAGTTCGTAGGATGGTTGTTTAAGAAACACGTAGTTATGTTTTTGTTTTTTAATTCTGTTTGGGGTGATATTTAAAAAAAAAAATTTTTTAGAAGTTTTAGGGTGCTATAATAACAATAGGCCCAAATTGTTTTTGGATGAAAGATTAGCCCGTGGTTCAGTTTCAGGCTCATTGGACTGCTGCAGTTCTCTTTTCATGCAGACCAGAAGTCAGTCCACTCACGTTAAGCTTACTCAAGATGGGCTCTGGTCTTTGGACCGATTTGAAAAGACAAGATACATGATCCCTATTCCTATTTTTTTTTAATTTGTGTTATATTTTCTTATTTGGGGTATTTTGTATGTCTAAAGTATTGCTTTTAAACTGTCGTGCAGCAATTTATATTGTTTCTTTAATAGAAATGTGCTATCAAATGAAACATTCCTAATTCTCTGAGTACACTTATTTATTTTCCGGACATTCAACCAAATCAAAAGATCTTCATCAAGAGACAGCTTATTAGATGTAACAATGCCATTCGTTGCACTTTGAGAACAACCTTGAAAATCCACTTGCTACCTTTTTTTCAGGAGCTTTTCAGATGAGAAGTCATCTAGTGTGCTATGGAGACTGCTCCTATCAGATCAGATTAATCCCCATGACAACTGAGCAAAATCCATCCACTGATGAGGTCTGTGTAATGTGGCTAAATCCCTCGTGAAAAGCTAGTAAGCGGACCTTGTGTTGGGACTTTTTGGCACAAGACTTATTAAATTGTTCCATTCTTCTTCTCTCGAAATCAGTAACTTGGTCCTCACTGAAAGCACCTATTGTCAGAGCAGGCGAATCTGTCCTGGCAGGAAAATAACACTGAGGACGGTGGGCAAGTCACTTAATCAGGAGGCGGCGGAATGCAAGGGAAGTTGACATGATGGTAGTTGGGGAAATGGCCAAATTGTCAGAAAGGGTCTTTCCAGAGTTGCCAGGAAGCGATATGCTCTCAGTTTCTCTGTTATGTCTCTCTGTCTCAATTTCGCTCCTTCCCTCCCTCCTTAAACATGCCGCTTGGTGCTGTGGCAATGGAAAGTCCCGGCTTCCACAAAAACAGGGCTGTTCACAGAGAACGCCGCTTTTGTCTTTGTAACTCCTCCCATATTGTATGCATCTTGAGAATGTACATATACTCCCTCACCGCCCCAGCACATGCCGTATGTCACTCATTCATGCACACCCTCGTTTCAACAACAGCATGCAGTGACGGCTGGCGGCATGTGTGCGGATGCCATTCAGATGGGAAAACGGCTTCCTCTCGGCAGAAGCAATATAAACTGCCATGATAGCTGTTATGTAACCTAGCGTTAACCCCGCTGCTGCTCTCTGACCTACCCTAACACACCCAACGCCCACCCAAATGTCTCCAGGAATGAGCACAGCTGTCAGTTTCTGTCTGTCTGTCTGTCTGTCTGTCTGTCTGTGTGTGTGTGTGTGTGTCAACAGGATATGGCAGAGTGACGGTTCCCCCATTAGCAGAGGTTACTCATTCGTCCAGAAATGGCAACACGATAAAATGTGAGCCTGAGAGAGAACAAGACATGAGCGGCTGTCATTGTCAAGCACGATCATATCATCCTCTACATGTGTCTTTCCTTGGTGTGTGTGTGTGTGTGTGTGTGTGTGTGTGTGTGTGTGTGTGTGTGTGTGTGTGTGTGTGTGTGTGTGTGTGTGTGTGTGTGTGTGTGTGTGTGTGTGTGTGTGTGTGTGAGAGAGCTTCTTGTTTGCGAGACTGGGAGTTTGAAGGGGTCAGATGGATATGATGTCTCTGTCTGGTGATGTAATACTGTACTGTACTGCCCATACATTATGGTTATATAAGGGACTATTTCTATGTGTGTGTGTGTGTGGAGAGAGAGAGAGAGAGAGAGAGAGAGAGAGAGAGAGAGAGAGAGAGAGAGAGAGAGAGAGAGAGAGAGAGAGAGAGAGAGAGAGAGAGAGAGAGAGAGAGAGAGAGAGAGAGAGAGAGAGAGAGAGAGAGAGAGAGAGAGAGAGAGAATGCGTTTCTCAAGCTCAGTTTATCTCCCCATTATTCTGGCCAATTACCGTTTTGTTTAGCTAGTGATTTCTCGAATACCGTTTCTTATTTTTGCCTCACACATTTTTCTGAGAACATCGCAGGCACTCCTTTTGGATTTTTGCATTTCACTTTCACTTTCTCAGCCAGCTTTTTTTTTTTTTTTTTTGTGTGCCACCTTTCCATCTGCCACTCCCATCACTAACTCTGCCAGACTGCCCTCAGATAGACTCTAGCTTGTCCTGGTTTGTCCTCCTGCCTGCTAGTGTGGGTGATGTAAGGAGAGACTCCAGGCTGTTGTTTTTGTTCTCGGTCAGCAGGGGGAGCTGCAGACGTGCCTCAGCTATACGCAGTTTCCTTAACTCAATGCTGCACGATTCTTGGGCTCCAGCCAGTTCTCAGGAAGCAGTTACATAAGAGCCAACAATCTTCTTTCCCTTTTCCCCCCCTCCATTTTCCTGGAATTTTAAACTCTCCACTGATGTGTGACCTTTGGTGGTAATTGGCAATATAAGTGCAGCAGAGATGTCTTCAAGGTAGCATTGGTGCACCTCCACCTAGGCAGACAGGCAGGTAGGGTAGATTGGCGGGGATGGGATATACTCTGGGTAGTGAGAGTGCACTTCATTCAGTACCATCATTCTAGCCTTTTCCCTAAAGCCTTGTGTTCTTTGATTATAAACAGCCAATTTCCTTAATGACCCAGTGAGTTGGGTAAAGCAGTGCTCCACGTGTCTGGCTGTTTTGGGATTTGGCAAGGCTCTCTCTTTAATGTTAAACTGAGTTAAACTGAATGAGGGTCGACACCATCCCGGGAGGAAAATTCATATGTTTCTGGTCAGCAAGATCATGTGACTTTAACTGCCTCTGTTTCTGCAAAAACGCTCTCATTGTGTTTATGTATGCCTCTGATGGTTTTATCATACATCCTGGGAAGCACTAATTATCAGGTTAAACCGTGCAGCTGATGCAAATTTGTATACGCCGATCTAGGTCAGATTATCATCCCGCACTTTATGTCTCTGTTTATATTGTATACTATTTATTATAGTCAGTGTTTATTGTTTGTTTAATGTTATTGTCCTCAATGTTTGCACCTTTCTCACCAAGACAAATTCCTCGTTGGTGTAAAATCCTTCTTGGCATTAAATTCTTCTGATTACACAAAGGGTTATGTTCCGCCAGCAGTTTGATTTCAAACCAATTAGAAGACGTTGGCAATGGTGTTGAATATAGCTTGGGTTGCATGTGTGATGCATCACCGGTTTTCTGTGGAAATCAGTGTGTTGACGTAAGAAGGGGCTTGATATAGGGGAATTCCTGTCCAGTTGCACAATGAATCAGCATAAACCAGGTTACAGAGGGAGACATAATGTTTGCCCATGTTTTAGGTTTTAGCTTGCATTTGTTGATTAGTTCAATTTACTGTGTGTGTGTGTGTGTGTGTGTGTGTGTGTGTGTGTGTGTGTGTGTTGTTACTTTCCTGAACAACTGGAATTCTGGTGCCTTATGATATCACTTCATTTGATTTTATCCTGTTTTATGTCAGTTTAAACAAAATGTTATGAATTTAGGGACTTGTGCCAATTGATTAAATCATCAATCAAAACTGTTTCCAGTAGTTTGGCAAATGCCCTTAAAATTGGTTGCGTTTTTTAACCCATTGCAGCTTTTTCAATACAAGCCAACATTTTCTGTTGAAGGATTAGATATGCTGCTCAGATTCAGATTTGGGGAGGAAAGTGACATTTGCTGATGAGGTAATTTTATTTTTAACAGTTTACCACTGTTGTATCACTTAGTTTTTTGTTAAAGGTCCCATATTATGAAAAACAGGTTTTCTCTGGTCTCTACATCTATAAACTGGTCCTCCCTGAGCTGTCAACTCCCAGAATGAGGAAAACAAGCGACTCCCACATGGTCTCTGCAGCCTCCCCACTGGTACAACGGCGCTCCTACAGGCTGTTCAGATCCAGCTCCCGTTGTTACGTAATGAAGGGAGTCATTTGCGTAGACCGAACTCCTCTGATAGGAGATATCCGAGAGGGGGCGTTTCGCAACACAGCAGGGAGAGTGCAGCTCGACTTACCGGTTGTGGCGCTGGTCGATCCGGCTGGTGCTCCGTGAATAAATCCCGGTGGGTGAAGCTGGAGACAATCCTCTGTCTCACGCGCTCTGGTGCGTCTTGACTGCTGCCTCCGGTTGGACAGAACCCGGGGGCGCGTGTCCGACAGAGCGCCCTGCACGACTGTCCGGGTCTGATCACTTGCGTTTCATTTTTAATGATAACGTGTCGGTTACGGTCCTTATTAGCTTGTATGTGTTTGCTAACCACTTCACATCGGGCTGCTTCAGTAACGAGGGTCAGTACAAAGCTGGCTTTGCCTCGACACCGACCCTCATAAAAGGATCTGTCCCAACCATACGGGAACCAGCAACTTCACCTGAGACACATAGGCGAGCCATAGCGATACATCCACCATAAAGATTGGCGCATGCTACCGCTAGCGTAAGCGACATCGTCTCCGGCGCTCTCTAAGTAGGCGATGACAGACGGAGCTCATTTGCATTTAAAGGTGCAGGCACAGAAACAGTCTGTTCTCAGCAGAGCTCATTTTAGCAACTTTTAGACAGCTGAAATTCAGGACCACAGATGGGTTTGGGGCAATGCATATCGAATCCAGTGTTGTTGGACCTCTGAGAGCTGTGTGGAATTGATGAAAAACATGGGATCTTTAATACAAAATGTATAATATGTCTTCATCAAATACATCAGTAGATAAGCTGAACTGCATTCCCCAGGTCAGAAATCTGTTGGATCACAAATAATTATCTCACAGCCTTTTATAGCAAACAATTAGCACTCTGAGGTGAATAAACGTATTGGTGAACTGATGAGTATGTATATTTTTGCTTTGAAAAGCGATGGTCCTTCTGGTCCTCGATAGCGTGCTGAAGGTCAAAACACAGAATCTCTGCTTTCTTGCTGCAATAGGTGAATGCTGCTTATCATCCATGCTATCCCATGAAAACACGAGACACGTTGAAATAAAATAACTTCCTATATTCTTTAAGCAATCCATTATCACCAAGGTCTCAGAGAGCTACATGTTTTTTGTCCTCCTTCTGTCTGCCCCTAGCTCTTTTAAGTTGCGCACATGTATGCGCTGCAGTTGTGCATGTGACCGGCTATCTTGTTAAGCAGCACAAGGTCAGATACAAAGAAAATAAACAAGTAAATGGCAGCCTTTCGGGTCAAGTAGTATTTAAGGAGGGTGCTTCTCTTTGGAGGCAGAAGCAACATAACTAATAACTAATTCAACATCTTCAGACTCTGACTAACACCATCCTTTTATTTCCAATCAGCTGGCACCTCCAGTCGAGCCTGAAGTCCCTGCCGAGGTGTGTTTAAGACCCCTATTGGCCCGCTGCCTGCTAATACGGGTCACTGTCATATTTTTATACTAACTTCATCCCATTACACTTGTGTTCCGTCATAAAACTCTCTTAATCCTAAAAGATGAGAGTGACATCCTATCATATGTTTTTGGATCGCCTCTTCGTGCTCCCGTATTGAATTAAGCTACATATCCGCCCTTGTGTGTATGATCACCGCGTCCCACTTGTCCACTAATCAATTCCTTGCCTATCGTTCATCTTTATTTCCACCTCTTGGTTTTTGAGCAAAGTGCAATTTCCTGATCTTCTTATGGTGGGGGGGAGGGGGGGGCTATTGAAGTCATGGCTGAGGTGTTTTTCCATGCCAGATTGGTGCTTACAGTGTGTGTCGGTAGCTCATGGCTCCATTATGTAACCTGGACCTTTTTTTTTCTCCCTCATTTGGCTTGTGTTTCGCCCCCTCCGGCAGCTTGTCATTCTCTTATGTAAATAATTTGGGCTCTTTTAGCTTTGCGACTGTAAAATAATGAGGAAGGCAATGCAGGCCAAATAGTGCAACGTTTCCCACACTGTCCTGTCATAGGTTGGCTTAAATAACCTGTGACATTTTTTCCCCTGATTAATTTAACTCCATGTAGGTAGTGGTGTTTTAGAATGAATATGTGTTCTTCTTTGCACGCAGCCTTGCATGACTTTGACTCAACCTTCCCTGACACAACCACTTCCCTCTTAACTGCATGATCTAATTTGCACCCAGTCTCCTGCATGCTAGTAAAGTCACTAATTTGCACTGTATTAACACCCTGATTTCTGTCTATTTTTTTCTTCCAAATTTCCTCTCCAACCTTTTTTTTATCATTCTTATTTTGTTGCTTTCTGCTAACTCACCTCACTTTTAAGGAGCTTGATCCCAGCCAGCCACAGAACCAACTGGAGGATCAGAGGAGGGTAGGTACTGAGTTTGGTTTGCTGTGGTCTGGTCCAGGCCTCCATCTTATCGATGGTTGAAACTGACTGACTGATGTGATGCCCCGTCAGTCACACTGCTTCCACGGCATGGCACTCGCTCCCCTGTCAGTTATATGTAATGTGTGACAGTCAACGGTTGGACGTCAACGTTGGGTGTTTATCTCTTCTTTGGCGGCTTGTGACACGTTTGGCCCAGAGGGGCCGTGTAGGTGACTCTGCTGCACTGATTTACATCTAACCAATAGGAGATGGGAGAGGTCAGAGGGAAAATGTCAATTATGAAGATGCTCTCTGTTGATTTCTTCCATCTTATTATGATTAGTCTTCAATTATATGCTACTCCTTCTTTAAAAAATAAAATAAATCATATTTTTTCCCCTATTTTTTATTTGTATTTAATTCCATTCAAAAGTCCATTTTACAGGTGTCCATCCAACCTTGTACCTTTTTACAGCCATGTGTGCTTTTTGAAGTGGGGCTTTTAGTGTGATTAAGTGTATTATGGCATTAATGTTCTGGTCTTGAACTCTAACTTTAGCGTAATAACACTGACTTTAGGTTCCGACTCTATTTCTGTGACACGGTTAACCTTAACTGGATTTCATCTCCTAACATCCATTTTCACCGATAGGGTGAAGTTCTGCGGCAGATCTTGGTCAACCGATACTATGGGAACGTCAAACCTGGTCAGAGGAGAGAGAGCCTCACAAGCTTCAGCAGTGGTCCACTCTCTTCTGGAGTACAGGGGAGATCACCTACAGGTGTGTGTAGCAATATCAGTATCTAATAGCAGTATCTGTGTATCCGATTGGTTACGCTAAAGATAAAATGGGATTATTTGAAAATGACTCTGGGATGCTGGCTCAGTGCTGCAAGCTCAACACACACATAAAAATCCCAAATTGAATTAAACACTAAAATCGTTTAGTTTACTGCTCCCAGCTGGAATATGTCGGGATAAATAAAGAAAAAGCATGAACCTTTCAGCTCTAGTCACACCATTTAAACTTAACACAAAACATAAGAGCACAGTTAGCCTGAATTATAGTATTATATGGTTACACCAGCCACAAAGCAGTCTTCACAAAAGGTGCTTCATAAAGCTTTGGAGTCATTCAGAGTCTCTTATTGTCCAAGAAAATCTTTTGACCCTTTCTAATGTTGAATCCGCTCAAAGGCATCGGACCATTTCATGATAAGAATGATGATCTTTATAGTAATGTAGTAAAATTGAAGATGTTGTCTTATATTGGCAACTGCTGAGCTGGCGGCCAGCAGCTAAGTGGGCTTGCAGCTAAGTGGGCTAGCAGCTAAGTGGGCTAGCAGCTAAGTGGGCTAGCAGCTAAGTGGGCTTGCAGCTAAGTGGGCTAGCAGCTAAGTGGGCTAGCAGCTAAGTGGGCTTGCAGCTAAGTGGGCTTGCAGCTAAGTGGGCTAGCAGCTAAGTGGGCTAGCAGCTAAGTGGGCTTGCAGCTAAGTAGGCTAGCAGCTAAGTGGGCTAGCAGCTAAGTGGGCTTGCAGCTAAGTGGGCTAGCAGCGCTGGTTGAAACAACAACAGTGCTAACAGAGCTCACAGGGTTTACCTGGGGATGACCCGGAGGGTAAGTGCTAGTCCTCCGAGACGATGCCATGTGTCACATGCAATAATATTCACACATGATCAAACAAAGCACAAAGAAGCTTGGATTACGACAGAGGGAGAGCTACTCTATCTTGTTTGCTGCCATATTAATATATTAATGCTCTGAAGTTCTAATTGGGCACCCTTAACACAGTATAAAGTGCAGAAAATCATACCCACACAAGGCATTCCCATCTTTTAAATCTTTAGTTTTTACACATGAATACATGAACGTTACATGAATAACATTTAGTATTTCTTAGGGAAGAAATTCTTGAAGAAAGAAAGCGAGGAAAGTTATTTCCGCTGATATTGGGTAAACGTTCACATTACAACGTAGAGTTAAACTTTCAGAATAATTTCACATCATTGCATGGGTTTCAAAGGAAAGTGTTTACAGGTTACGTGGAAGTTCCTCACATGTCGGAAATGTTTGTCTATTAGGTACACAGATTACAAAGAAGAGTCATAGTGGCAGGCGTCACTGCCAGTTTCCCCTTTGTAGCAGTAAACAAAAGATAGCTTTCACATGGACGCCCACCGGAACTACACTGTTAAACTACAGCAGGATACATTTTTGGCATATGTGCATTGTGTTCACAACAAGACGTTAACTGAAGGCCATACATATCATGCACAGAACACAATTGTTTTAAGTAATAGATTGTTTGTAACTAACATGTCTTCATTCCAGCGAGTCACTCAGTGTCTCTCATCACATCTATGACTCATCGTTGATCTCTAATGCTTTAGAGCAGAGAAGAAAAACGATGTTATTCACAGCCATGGCCTTGTACTCCTTTAAGCCCTTGGACCTCGGCTCTGCTACTGAGCATACTGGCTCTCTCCTTAGCATAACGTGGGCCGTGTTGTTGCCAAGCGACCAGGCTCTGTCTAGAATGGGATGTGTTGTTGATTCAGTGGCTCCCCCAGCCAGAGATGGCTCTGATGGGTGCTGTTATCTCACCACTGCTTTCCTGGCTGGCTGTGGTAGCCAGCAGCAGTAGGAGTTAAAGGACCTCCGTGGATTACAGACACATCTGAATTGTTATTTAATCGCTGTGGCTCAATGGATAGAAGAGAAACCATGCAAATGCACAAACTCTTCTTACCAAATGGCATCCAATATAAACATGCTTTAAACATCAACAACAAACCAACAAAATAAACGTATGTGATCATGTCGAAGATCGTACCTCGGTGCCCGTGCATCCTCCCCGAACAGTCCCCAGACCCATTGGGAGAGAGCTTGAGCTTTCGTTATTTTGCACTCAAATAATTCCATAGTTGTTGGTTGATTGAGGTGTAGAGGGAGGTTGACTCATATGTCAGGAAACCAGACTAGTCATATCTGCATCTGCCGTGCATATCTGGTTTGATCCATTCTTGCCTTTGTAATCTGAATACTTCCTTCCTCAGGCCCTCCACTCCCTGCGGAGCATAGGCCATCGACAGTCCGTCTCCATCGTACGCTGTTTTGCGTTGCTGTAAATTGTATTGACGATGATCCTGCAACCTACTTTTTTTTACCATATAACCATTACCAAGAGGTTCAAATTGCATCTGGCCTCTACCTTTTGACCTGGCCAGCATGGGTGACCCTACCAGGGAATTTATAATCTGAATAATTTCCACTAATGCTAACAGTGATCTCAATAGCGTGAATGTTCAGTTTCCTAATCTCTTTCTTAGCTTTCTTAACACCTTAACATTCTCCTGAAATTTAAATATTGTGCACCTGTATGACATTTATTTATTGTTATTAGTAGGCTGTAACTAACAATAAAAATTTGTTCATATATGATGGAATATGATGGAAGGGGGCAAGATGCTTAAATTGCATTAATTCATCAAATATGATAATGGTATGTGACCCATGTTCTATTATGTAACCTGTCTGCAATCTGAATTCATCAGCATTAATATAGATGGTAATTATTTTCCCTTCTGTGTGAATAGTTGTCAGCTCTGGGGTCGGAGATCGAGGGGACCTGAGTTTGGCGGAGGTCCAGTGCCACCTGGACAAAGAAGGGGCTTCTGATTTGGTTATTGATCTCATCATGAACGCGACCAGCGACCGGATCTTCCAGGAGAGCATACTGTTAGCCATCGCTCTGCTGGAGGGTGGAAACACGGTCATCCAGGTAAGTGTGGCTTATTGGGTTCAAGAGTACAAAGCACAAAGGGTGCAGAGGATGTCAAGTGTTAATGGGGTCCAACACTCTTGTGTCACCTGCAATTAAATAAAAGCATTCTCTTCTGAGAGGTATGAGCAGAATTTCAACAGGGCGATGTTATCTTGAGGGTTCAAAGCCGTGGTGTGAAGAATTTAAGTTATTCCCCTGGAGGTCCATGGTCGTCATTAGACAAAAATTAAGGGACCAAGGAGAGAAAGGGGAAAGATACTCAGTTGTCAGTGTAGCAACCTGAGTGCAGTTTAAAGCTAGACTTCACAGTGTGCGTGCAGGACGGAACCTGGTGTGTTTGAATTTTAATTACATTTTTAGTTGAAGTTGAGTTGATTTAGGGTGAAAAAGGGAAAGTGAGTTTCACCCATGTGGAGGAGAAAGGGAAGTCAGGAAAGAAGAGGAACAGTAGTCTGCTGGGAGAGGTCAAAGCCGTGCAGCCAAACACGTCATTGCCTCCCCACAGCCAGCCGGGGGTTGCTAAGGCAACACTTACTCTTTGCAAACCTCACAGCACGCAGGTTAAGAGGGGAGAGAGCTGTTTGCAACTGCATCGTGTGTGTGTGTGTGTGTGTGTGTGGCTCGTAAGCCGTCTATCGGTGCGTTCTGGTTTTGTGTGTGTGTGTGTGTGTGTGTGTGTGTGTGCTTTTTGTGTTCTCTGCATAAACAGGCCTGTTGCATAATAGCCTCCTATTTTGCATAGTGTTGTTACAATGGGTGGGGATCTTTGGGAATCCTACGATCATTTAATTCCTATTCTTGCTGCCTGGATTGAATAAATAGAAAGGGGAGCCTAATTTTAGGCTCTTATTCCACTGAAACGTAACATAAAAGTATGCTGCTTGTAAATGCACAAGTTAACTGCTTTAATTTGGAAGGACTTTACGGTCCGTAACAACTCAGCTGGATTTAACACCTCTGTATACACAATGTACACACAGGTTCCTGCGTGACTCCTGTTACATAAGCTAGGCAGCAGCTTAATGTGTGTTAAGCTGCTGCCTGCCTCTCTGCTTGGATGAATGACATCCAGAACTTCAGGCCTCCTAACATTCCAACTGGACACTTAACTGGGTCATACCTTGCTGGTGGAAAGATAGAAAGGAAAGGGAACCACCTTTGGAGGCCTCCTGTGAGATCCAATATATTCAGCAGCTCTCTTCCTGCTACTACTATCAACTCAGCTGACCCGTCATTTCATGCGCTGACTGGCTTTTTTCTCAGGTATGATGAAGAAGCTTAGTGTCCACTGGCGAAAGAAGCCCGTGGCATGCATTTAAAACTGGGCGTGGACCTTTTTTGTTTGTTTAGTGCACCCCAGGCCATCGACACAATTATAAAGACGTGTCTTGTTTCCGAGTTAAGGTTGGGTGTTTTTCTCCTTCTTTAGTATGGACTGGGGACAAGAGTGCTTTGTTGAACAATCATGTATGGTCCAAGTGACTTTACAACATGTCAGCAGATGCACCACATTTCCTTGTGTTACATAATGATGTGTTGCCTGCCCCCTTTTTAGGACAGAAGGGTTCTTGTTGTCTAAATGAAAAGCAGGACAAAAACATGCCCACAGATTTCTCCAAGCAGTCTGTTTGTTTGTTTTATTGATGTAAACCAGGGACGTAGCCTAGCCAACCACTTTCCTGGGGGAAAACGAGCACAAGAGAGATAGATGTTGGTAAGCTTCATCCAGAGGCTCGGTTGCAAGCTGGACTTGATATGACCACCTTGAGGACTGATAATGGGTCAGTCCTACTAGCCTTTTCCTGGCTTTCCCCCTGCATGATGTGTAAGAGTAACACACTGAACAGGCCGCTGCTGCATCCCCAGAAATGTTTATCTAATGGCCAAAATAATGAACCACTTCACCATGATGCCACGCGGTGGAGAGGCCATTAATGAAGTATCCAAAACGGCTACATCCACTGTACTCAGTCCAGATATCACTCTGACTGCGAGTACGGGCTAAAACATATTCACCCAGCATGCTAATCATAGTGTCATGAGAACTTGTCTAGCTGTGCAGATATATGATAACATTGCACAGGAATAATCAGACTGACTGATGCAACTCCCCCATACATACTCACTCACGGCTTATCATAGCTCAGCATCTGCCCATACACCGAAAATAATTATTTTGGTTTGTCACTAAGCACGCCATGACTCGCATTCCAAAGGTTTGAAAGAGTCTAGCTATCAGCAATGAAAATTGATCCCTCATACATGCCATGTGCTCGTTACTATATTACTCTATGGCAAATTTGTGATTTGAAGAAATCTGGCATGAATTATTGATCTGACATGAGTTTCCATAAGTAACCTGTATGGGGTCAGTTCAGTCTCATTAATAATGAACGCGCAGAGAAGGATTCACAAATCTGTTGTGATTTATATATAAATGACTCTTTTCTTACAGATACATTTCAACACACACGTAAACATGTAAAATAAATCCATAAACAAAAATACGTTGTTTTTCATAAATATAATATAAATCCATAAATATATGAATTAAAAAAGATTTGCAATTTTCATCAAAAAATGTATTTGTATGTTGTTACATTTATATACGAACTGTTCAACTTGAATTTACAAGCACGTTTCATTTGTGAACTTGTTTGCATTTGTGTGTGGATTTTTGAGACTCTCCTGACGTGGCTGGATTCACGAATGCATTTTTTTTTTAACAAGAACTCTCTGTAGCCAATCAGATGCCTCCCTTGTTTTCAGCCAATCACATGACTGCATTCCCACGAGAGGTACTTCACCATGGCCAGAGCACAGCTTTTTCTCTGCACATTTTGCGTTGCTTTTCGGTAAAAGAAAAAAGAACAAAGTACTTAAAAGTTATTTTATTCTCTCTCTAGCCAATTTTATTGACAAGTTTTTAGCTAGCTAAATCCATTAGCTAGCTCTTATAGTCAGCACTTTGAAAACAATGTAGAAAGCAATTTACCTATTAGGTATTATGGTTTGCTTGTAACTTATTTTTGAATGCATTAACAACAGGTAGTTAAGTTAAGTTAGCTTATGATCTGTTGTCTAAAAGCATTATATGGCTAACTAGTTAGCTAACGCAAATGGGCAAAATGCGCAGAGAAAAAGCTGTGCTCTGGGCATGGTGAGGGATGCCTCGTGGGAATGCAGTCATGTGATTGGCTGAAAACCTTAACAGGTTACATCAGTATGAAAAGGATTCACAAGTGGAAAAATATTCATATATAGTTGAGTTACAAAGTGTTAGAAGTGCTTACAGTATGATGTCATACAAAAAAGGGGAAAAAAGACCAGATAGGGGAGACAGGAAACGAAATAAACATGAAACATGTCGTGCAATGGGGAAGGGCATAGCCCTTTTATGTCTTAGCTGCCGTTCACATCAGTGGGAAATTCTTTACAAACGCTGTGCTTTGGCTCCTTTTAGTATTTTGAGGGATTTTAAGTACATTTTAAGGAAAACAATAAATTTGGGAGATGACTTTAGGATTCTATTCTTGTGAATGAAAACATTTGCAAGACATAGAATTACATTACAGCAGAGTTCATCATTTTTGTTTTGCAAGGTCATACCAAAAGTTATATTATCTTTAGAGATAGCAGCTGGACAAACCAAAATATCTGTATAATATGGCATGAGAAAAATACATGGTCCGTAGTTTAAACATCGTTCTCACAAAACAAGCAAGTTATCATCAAAGTCGAACCGTATTCTAAGCAATTCCTTAGAGGGATAAATGTTGTTCATAATTTTGAAGTGTGTTTCTTTTGATTTGGGTGGTATAGGAAATGTTAGATACTGTTCATATTTTATCAATTGTCTTATCAAATTTGTTTAGGATGTCATTTCTGTTTTGTCGACCAGGAAATAATTCTTCAGTTAAGCATGAGGGAGATATCTGATTGGCTACAGAGAGTTCCTTGTTGAAAAAAATGCATCCGTGAACCCAGCCACGTCAGGAAAATGTCAAAAGTCCACACACAAATACAGACCAGTTCATGCACAAAGTTCACAAATGAAACTCGCTTGTAAATTCAAGTTTAACAGTTTGTATATAAATGTAACAACATCCAAATACATTTTTGATGAAAATTGCAAATGTTTTCTTTAATTCATATATTTATGGATTGATATTACATTTATTTAAAACAAGACACATTTGTGTGTGGATCAGAAAAGTGTTTGTGAACCTTATTTTTGTTTATGGATTTATTTTACATTTTTTCATACCGATATCCATATTTATTTATGTATTTAAATGTATTTGTGAGAAGAAATCACAAATCACAAAATACATTTGTGAATCCTTCTCTGTGCGTTCATTATTAATGAGACTGGACTGACCCCATAAACCTGCACCTGCGTAGATCATCATTGACAAGATAACGTGTTGTGCGACACGTATGCCAACACCCTCCAGGTTGTTGTGCTGCGATAAGCAGCAAATACTGTGACACTAATAATGAAACTCGAGCAGACACAGAGCACAGTTTAAAACTACACTCTTGCATATGCATCAGCACATGCATGCACGCCTGGATAAACTTAGAGGCTGCAAAGCTTATTCCAAAAACAGCCTTCGGAGAGAGCGTGTGTTGGTGCACGTTATGTAAGAGAAGAAGTGCAGCTCCTTCCAACCTTCCATCCGTCTCATCAACACCGTCTTTGTGACCTCAGATCCTAACTGTTACAGGACCAAACAGGTGCCACCACTCTTGCTCAATAGGCTTGTTGTGGCACGCTGACACCCCCAACCCCTTCAAAGCATGATTTACTCCCCCCCCTCCACCTCTGCACGGTTCATGTTCACTTTACAGCTACCTCTTGGAAGGCTTTAAAAAGCTTCTGCAAAGTGAGTTTCCAGGCATCAGCGTCATCAACATACCAGCACCTTCCTAACTACAGAGTGGGCAGGGGATTCTCCTTTTAAAACTCAGTTTATAGTTTATAGACCTTTGATTATTTCAATCCTACCCAGTGCAGCGTTTCGGTCGGATAAATGCATTTCTGTTAACGTTGTTGTTGGATGCGTTTCATACTTTGCTTGGCTTGCTGCCTGCACAGAATCTTGAAAACACACACTCGTGCACGCATTTCACTTTCATTTCAACCTCCTGTCTGGCACTCTTGCCGTCGCTTCAAAGAGCAGATCTCCGTGGTTACCAGTCGGGCGGTGGCAGTGTATGCCGCCGAAGCCCTCCAATGAGCACAGAGATGGCTTTGTCACTCACCAAGGTGTCAGGCTGGAAAGGCGGGAGACTCATAAAAAGAAAGGGAGAGCTGGTGGTATAAACAGGCCTTACATAACCGGCCCGTGTTGATGCCAGGAGCTGCGGTTGCAGCTGACAGGGAATTGGAGAGAAAAGCAGGAACCAGAATAATCATGAGGAGTCCCCGCTGTGCCACCATGTTGAATCTGTGGAATACGAGAGTGATTGAGTCGCCCTAAACCTGCTGTGCTGAACATGAGTGACAGACGCAGGACCAGCAGAGCTCCCAGGAGGCTTGATGGTTCTATAGTGAGACACGTAAAAAGGCTAAGCCAACTCGGGGAGAAAAAGCCAAGGCTGATTGGCTGACTGACCACTTTCTTTACAGAGTGACTCAGCAGTGAATGGGGAGACGTGAGGTCTAAATTTGATATATAAAGTTCAAATTACTATATCAAAGTTCCAGTTACATATCTTTTCGTCCTGTTTTATGAAATTGGGCACACACAGAAAACTTTTTTCAGTACCTTACTTTTAGGAATTAAATAACAGTTTCCATAAAACCATTTTTATATCAAACAAAAGTAGTCAACCTTCTGAAAGGTTGCAAGTTTCCTCAAACATGGTTATTGCAATGAAGTGCAGTCTGATTGTGAATCAAACGTACTGATGCAGGCAAGCATTTGATGGCAATTTTTAACATTTTAATATTTGTTGGTAGAGAAAGCTTGAGAACCAGCCCTAACTTTAACTCACTCTGTTGGCAGCAGTGGTTGCATGTGGATACATTCCCCCCGCGGCATATATGACAGACAAGTGTTGACAAAACGATTCCCTTCACATCTGCGAAGAAATTGAGTTTTTACGGGCCACAGTCATGAGGTGTATTTAATATGGTAATCTAGTCAAGCTGCTTTCCTGGAGCTGTTGTCTGGAGGAGTGCTTGCATAAGTCTGCTGCTGACTCTTAATCAGATCACTATCAGTGAATGACCCCATCTTGTCAACAACATGATGTTGAGGCTTGAAAAACAAGCAAGAATAAACTGTTGCATAAAATAGAAGGCGGATTTGCTTAATACCATTAAGTGTCCTGCATCCCTTTTGTGTCAAGTGATCCGGCAGAGATTATGTCATCAATTATCTAATAGGTTTCATGTTTTCAAAGATTCTCGTTGCACCTAAAGTCACTTGCATTTTGTTTCACTGTCTTTCCACCTCTTTCAGAAACTAATCTGAGTCGAGCTAAACCTGGAAAGAGTCTTATGTAACAGGCTTTCAAAACTGCCCCAGAACCTACGTATGTGATAACCCCTCAGCACCACCACCTCTCCTCCCATTTTTGGACCCTCCCTCCCTCACTCTCACACCACACGCTCACTTCGTGCCGCTCTGGCACTGAAAAGTAGGGCAGGGTTTTCCTCTCTCCAGTGCTCACCCTCTGAGGGCTGATGTAACAGGGTTAGAGCTGAGGCGCTATGTGCCCTCACTGTAACCACTCAGCTGATTACAGGTCTTATGTAAGGAGGGATTGTGGAGAGGAAAATGGGACAGAACATATGAGCCCGTTGCAGAAAAACAATAGCCCCATGCACACCAAGGCTTTCAGACAAGATTGCCCTTTGTGTAGTTCATCAGAACCTCCGCTTGACTTTACGCATGCTGACTCCAACTTTTACTGTTTTACAGTTGAAAAGTGCGTAAAAAGCTGAAATTTGTGATCCTGCGCAATCAAATGCAGTTTTTATAAGAATGCGAGTTCAGTGAAACACGTGTGTGTTTTAGCTTTTACGCTGTATGTGTTGTGTATGCACACCTTTTGTTTTTGTGTTTGCACATGCACACTGTCCTCAACAGGGTGTGTAGCCCTGTACTTGTGCCTGCATATATTTGAGTTTGACTGCATGTAAATATCCCAGATCTTGTCCTTGTTTGTGCTGTAGCTCGCCTGTTCGTGTTATCACCCAGCGTAGTCCTCAGGGTGCCAGAAGCATGGTCTGCAGGAGGGGGGGGAAGGGGAGGGGGGGGTGGAGAGCAGAGAGCAGATGGTGGGAAATCAGGTGAGCATGGCGAAGCCTTGCAGCGTGTCTTGCACTGTGAGAGGAGGCTTATGTAACTGCTTCCAACTGAACCTCTGGCTGTCGGCAATGTGGACACACTGTAAGAGAGACAATGATAAGAAGTGGTGGTTATTAAATAAGAACATGTCCTCTGACCAGCTGGGATCGGCTCCAGCCCCCCCGCGACCCTGAATACAGGATAAGCGGTAGACGATGGATGGATGTCCTCTGACCTTGAAGACCTTGACAACTTTGTTCTCTGATCAAAGAAAAGAAACATTGCTGGTAACATTTTTATGGTGAAAGTCAATTACCATGAATCAGCATTTTGAAGTAACATTAGGTAAAAAGGAGGTGAAAGTTGTATGTAAACTCCTCCATCTGGAGCAGCTGACCAGTAACCATCCTTTAAAGATAGAATAAGTGGAGTACAAATAACATGCATTGTCCTCTTCTTTCTTCTTTTCATCCAGCGGTCGTTCTACCAACGTTTAACGGGGGACAACAAGTCAGAGAAATTCTTCAAGGTGTTTTACGAGCGCATGAAGCTGGCCCAGCAGGAGATCAAAGCCACTGTGACGGTGAACACTAGTGACCTGGGCAGCAAAAAGAAGGATGAGGAGCCGCCTGACAAAGACACGCCAGCACGCAAAAAAGGTGACTGGTCCAGAGTTTAGAAATCTACCTGGAAATGTTGGATCATATTCTTATGTGTCACATGCGATCATCAAACTGGTCAAATAAACCTCTGTGTTCCTGCTATGTAGTCTGATTGAATATTCAGACTCAAAATGTCCTGTGCATTATACAAGGAACTGCACCATCATTTTTCTTTTTTTTATTTCCAAGTCATGAAGCCGTCCTTTTCTTAAATGAAGATGTGATATAAAAACATCATAATATTCCTCTAATATATGTTTCTAAGCATGTAAATGTTTATATGAATCAGTACAGGAATATGTGTCTCTATCGCCACTGGACTGTCTGTCCCTTCTGTGCCTTTGGATAGTCAAAGACATGCCGGTGGTGGCCGTGGTAACGGAGGAGGTGAAGGAGCAGCTGGTGGAGGCCTCCGCCGTCACCAGGAAGGCCTTCACCACCTACCGCCGCGAAGCCGAGGCTGAAGAGCACCAAGCGGCTGCTGATGGCGCACCTGTGCCCGCCGCCGATAAGAGCCAGGAGGAAGGCGAGATGAGCGTCATCATCACCATCATGCAGCCCATCTTGCGCCTCATGCAGCTGCTCTGTGAGAACCACAACAGAGATCTGCAGGTCAGCCATTACACCAGTTTTTTGTTGCGGTTTGTTTTGCCTAAACACCCTGTCCTCCTCCGCCGCCGCCGCCACTCCTGACATGTAAACATTTCCTGACCATTTCTGTCACCATACTCGGGTTATACAGAAACGAAACCAGGTAGAAAATAGGCATTGGTTGCAGAACTTCCTGATGCAGCTGTTTCCATATCGGGTATGTCTTGGTCTGGTTTCACTATGAGGAGTGTGTTGGTGTTATGTAATGCTATCTCCAGCAGCCCCAGACAGAACACTTCCTTCTTGCACTGATTCAGTTTGCACCCCAAACAAGGGCAGGTCTTCATTAAATGCTGGCTCATTGTTGAAACGCTCCATCTTGTTCATCGCGACCCGGCGTGGGCGCAAGTTATTGATTTACTGCTAGCCAAGCAGCCCAGATGATCAATACATCGAGATGTTTTTGTTTCCTTCTAAAGACCTGGAGTAATGGTCTGGCTGCTGTACATGCTTAAAAAAAGCCTTGTTATTCTTAACTGTATATATTTATTTCTGAAAATGTTGGAAAACAGTAGTTTTAGATTCCCTGAGTAGAAGCTTCAGGGAATTTAAAGTGAGACACTGTCTTTTCATGACAAAGATACAAAGTAATACTGCCCTAAATATAGCATCCACTGACCCCGCTCCGTCATTTTACGTGGTCTACCACTTCTTGGCTGAGTTGCTGTCGTTCCCAATCGCTTCCACTTTGTTATAATCCCACTGACAGTTGACTGTGGAATATCTAGGACTTGTTGCACAGGTGACATCCTATCACAGTCCCACGCTGGAATTCACTGAGATCCTGAGAGCGACCCAGTCTTTCACACATGTTTGTAGAAACAGTCTGCATGCCTAGGTGCTTGCTTTTATACACCTGTGGCAATGGAAGTGATTGGAACGCCTGATTTCAATTATTTGGATGGGCGAGTGTGTACTTTTGGCTATATAGTGTATCTATAAAACACACTTTATCAATGGGAAAAGCATGGGTCTTGAGACAGACATGGTTAGTGTAAACCTTATCTCTTTCCAGAACTTTCTGCGCAACCAGAACAACAAGAACAACTACAATCTGGTGTGTGAGACGCTTCAGTTCCTGGACTGTATCTGTGGCAGCACCACAGGCGGACTGGGGCTGCTGGGACTCTACATCAATGAGAAGAACGTAGGACTCATCAACCAGACTGTGGAGAGCCTGACTGAGTACTGCCAAGGTCCCTGTCACGAGAACCAGGTGAAGCATGCACACACTGAACACGAGAGTGCAAGCGCACGTTTTAGTCTGCGGTTTATGTGCAACCTAGAAACTTTTTTTTTTTATATTTAGATGACCAAATGTTGTTTTCTTATCAAATACCTGATCAAATAATCCTTTTTCATTCTAGTCAATATGTTCACCATGTTTGTAGCATTGTCCCGGTAGTACTGCAGTTTCTCTTGTCTTGCCCAGCACTCGGCTGCCTCACTGAAGCTACACAGTCGCTTGTTTTTCTTCAACAGTGTGACAGCGACCGACTCTGGGCAGCGTGCCCATGTTTGTCCTTTGGTATGGATTAGCATTGCTCTGTTTCCTCACATGATGGTGGCATCCTCTGGTTAAGCCACCGCGGGGTCATTCCATGGCAAGTGTGAAACTGGCATGACTAAACAAGCAGCTGGCTAAATGTAGTCGCCGCTTGAACCCGGACGTTTTCAGTTCCCTGAGAGAGTGCTGGAAGGGCGTCTGCCAGACTAAACGGAGCTCTTTGTTCTACTGAGAGGCAAAAGAGAGCAACAAGTTTAAGTGAATACTATTAGTTAGAATATTTCCACAGCTCTATCTTGCCATCAGACAGCCGTTTGAGAGAGGGAACTTAGGGCGTTATTTCCATCTGTGCTCAGTTCAAAGCCACCAGACCACATTGAAAAACGGTAACTTTACCCTGCAGAACACAGACGTTGAACTTAAAAGGGTTAAAGGGAATCACCAAATAATAACAATAACACAAACTAACTAACCGAACAAGGCAGTCGTGGACTAGCAAGGAGCATGTTGGCTTTGAAGAGAGTCAAAGCTGTCAGAAAGCAGTGAAAATGTTCCAAATATAGCTAAGATACACTTAAACTGATATTGATTCAAGCCTTTATTACCAGTTGGCTAAAGTATGTTTTGCTGCTGCCCCGTCCACATTCATACACTGCTCTCCTCCTGTGCCGGTAGACCTACTCCTGTCGGTCTGAACATGTATGTTGATGCTATTTAACAAATATAGACAAACCATTTGGTGCCACAAGCCAAATAAACTAACTTTACAACACCAATACTCATGAAATGTGCCTTAATAAATGACATGACATGACCGAACATGTGACCGATCATCAGGAACAACTTACTCCAGAACTGGATAAACTAATGATCTGACGGATAACGCTGGAGACAAAAAACAGAAACAAAATAAGGAAAAGAGTGCGGCATTGTTTTGGTTGTTTTGTTTTGGCACATGACTCTGCCAGGGACGGTAAGTCTGAGGGAACTGCAGAAAAAGTGTTCGGGGGGAAAATAACTGATTGAAGAGCTCTACATTACAGTTTGTTTGCTATCTGATCATAACTGAAAAGCCTGGCCTGCTGTGTTTACCGAGGATATCAACAACACTCCAGCAGCATCATCAAACATTCAGTATTATATTTAATTGTTGTAAATGTTGACCTGTTTACATAAAGGTCCTGTCAATCAGAATTCCACCTTTTTTAATGCTAATATTCTAGCTGCTTGATACTGGTAGCTCTCCTGTGGCGGCCCTTTCATCTATGTTAATTTCTTTCTTTCTAAGAACTGCATTGCCACTCATGAATGCAATGGTATCGACATCATCATCGCTCTCATCCTCAACGACATCAACCCTCTTGGCAAGAAGAGGATGGATTTGGTCCTGGAGCTCAAAGTGAGTGATTATTGATGAGAAGTAGGAAAAACACTTTAATGTTGCACAACAGACACGTTAGTCTCTGTTTTGCTGCGTGATGGTAGATGTTTCTTATTCCCATGGAAAACTGTCACACTGAGATGTTTCTGTGTTACACTAATGATAAGGATTGCTTAAAAGGAATAAGAGTTTCAAAACACACGTGTCAGATGTGACATTTAAAGGGAGGAATCAATCATTGAATTGCAGAGTTACTGTATCAATTACATCACTGAGGGTAGCGCTAAAAAAAATAATCATAATGCAGTGCAGCAAAAGTGTATTGATTGTGATCACAGTCGGTTTTATGAACTACTTATAGCATATAAGCTTATAGGGAATCACTGACAGAATAAAAATCCTGAAACGGTGTTGATTTAAATGATAAGTGACAAAATATGTTCCATCTTGCGTTACATAACAAGGACACATGACAAAGTTGGATTTCTTCATCTTTCCGCAGAACAATGCCTCCAAGCTCCTTCTCGCAATTATGGAGAGTCGCCATGACAGCGAGAACGCTGAGAGGATACTCTACAACATGAGGCCGAAAGAGCTGGTGCGTGTGACATCATGGAAATCACCTAACAGTATTGAATGGATGTCATGTGACGGTGTATATTCCTGCAGGTGGAAGTCATCAAAAAGGCCTACATGCAGGGTGAGATAGAGGTGGAGGAGCCGCAGGAGGGGGAAGGCGGAGAGGAGGAGGAGCACTCTGCGTCTCCACGCAACGTCGGCCACAATATCTACATCTTGGCACATCAAGTAAGCCACCAACCAGCCGTAAAATCAGGGTGGAGAATTCTGTAGCTTATGCACAGGCGCATCCAGTAATACGTAGCCAATGGATTCGCAGCAGCCTCACTGTTACTGTATGTTGTGTCATTTCCTGTGGCTGCTAAAGACATGTGATACCTGTCACTCCACACATCCTCTTTTTCAGCCCTCGGGCTCCGCACTGCTCAATAGCGGAGCGTCTGTTCAAAGCACGAGCTTGTAACAACTGCAATTATAGTTGTGCAACACCCAGTGTCAATCCACGCCCAGCAGCCTCCTTGTGGTTGAATGTACGGAACATTGTGCGTTCGAAGGGAAAATAAATAGCATGTGCTGTACTGTTGGCTCGGGAACGCAGCACATGCCAAGTAAAAACGTGTACACAATGGAGACAAATATTTCTTTGTGTGTTTTTGTGATGAGTCATTGAATCGTTGTTGTTTGATGTCATTTCAGTTAGCCCGCCACAACAAGGAGCTGCAGGCTATGCTGAAGCCAGGGGGGACGTATGGAGAGGGCGATGAGGCCCTGGAGTTCTATGCCAAACACACTGCTCAGATTGAGGTCCGTGTTTGAGTCCGGACGAAGCCGGCCTTTTGGACCTTTTTCTATTTACATTTAGCAGACGCTTTTATCCAAAACGACTTTGTAGGAAGAAAATGCAACAGTATATCGCTCTCAATTTTACATTTCACTGATAAATAATCCCAAACTATCACTTTTGTCGGCCCACAATCAGACATCTTTTCTAATTCCTCCGCGTGACCTGCAGACAATAGTTACATTTTGGCAACGCGATTGCCTCGAGGCATGCGATGATGTTTTTCTTGGCCTGCATTTGAGTCACATTGTGTTCCTTAACAGAATAGCAAACACCTGTGGCATGTTAGCATGTTTTCCTGAGACAAAGGAATGCTGATTGTTGACAGTGTTCTGAACATAAGTCGTTGGTTCAGTATATCATCCACTTTCTAAAGACAACAACCCTTTTATTTGTGTCGCAAAGTACACGATGTGACAATAACCAGTCAGAAAATTTAAATGACTGCATCACGGAATGATCTAGAAAACACTTGACTTTTAAGCAGATAGTTTGGGGGTCATGTGAGTTTGTGTGATCAGCGTTTACTTTTGTGTTCAGATTGTACGGCTGGATCGCACCATGGAGCAGATTGTCTTTCCTGTCCCCAACATCTGTGAGTTCCTCACCCAAGAGTCCAAGCTGCGTGTCTATTACACCACGGAGCGGGATGAGCAAGGCAGTAAGATTAATGACTTCTTCCTGCGCTCTGAGGACCTCTTCAATGAGATGAATTGGCAGAAGAAGCTGCGAGGTACTCAAGAAGCTGCTGGCGACACGAACGCGGTTCCCTGTGCGTCTTCTTCCTCAACTCCTTATCTCCTAGTTCCTGGTTTACACGCTGTCCTTCTGCAACCCTCCAGGGCCCCGAGGAATCCCCCACCCCAAATAAGATGCAGCCTCTTTCACATATACACTCACATACAACTTATGATCAAAAGTCTCAAAGAGAAGTCATTACTAAATTAAGAATTCCAGTGTGTCATTTCCATGGCCTCGGAAAGTTCAATCAATATTTGTGACAAATCTCTCAAAGTATACAGTCTGGAGCTGCTCCATAGATGTTCAATGGGAGACTAATATTGTTTTTATACCCAATATACCCATATTCTACTGTAGTATTATCGGCTCTCAAACAAAAATGTATCCATATACATGTTAAAGTGCCCTGTATAACAGCTTTACCAATTCATTGTCTTCCAACCTTTATACTGGCGTGATGATGATATCACACATTTTAGTTTTAGCACTCTAGTTTTTGGATTAGACAGAGAGTTGTTCATGCTTTCTAATATTTTTGGACACTTAGAGCTAAAGGAAATATACATGAAGTGCGATATAATTACTTCAGACCATAACACTACCACTGTGGGTGATATTTGTATGATTGGTCCAGGATTCTGTTTTACACTGCCGATATTGCAGCTCATAGAAGACCAATTAAAAATTGTATTAGTCTATTGGTATTCATCACAGCCTAGAATAGAGAAGCAATAAAAATGATTTCACTTTGTTTTGGCCTAAAATGGTCCACCCATCTGGTGCTCTAATATGACAAACAAAACAACATAATACGGACAGATGTTGGAACCTCAGGTCTAACCAGTAGTTTTAAGTTTCAGTTGTAATAACCACAAAACACAGCAGGTAAACAGAGCAGAAATAGAGGGCTAAAAGTTTATTTTGATATCTTATTCTTGATTAAACAGTAAACAGTTTGGGCATCATCACGCAGTAAAACAGGCTTAAATCTCAACCTATCAAGGAGGAAGCCTTTGTATTTGCATTGCTGCCTTCCTCGGCAAGTAGAACAATGCTTAATCCATTTGTAATGGTCATGCATGTCGGCAAACACGTGTTCTTTTTCTATACCACAATAACAAAGACCACAATCTGACTCTGATAATTGACCCCAGCAGGGTTGCGGGCTCCATGTGTGGGAGGGGCTGCACTCTGAACCCCGGAGGGACGGAAGTGCAGAGAGCATGTAAACCTTGATAAGCAACTTGTTTAAATTGCAAGTACAATGTAAGTTAATTAATGTAAGGCTGAGTTAAGGTAGCGCAATATGTTCTGTACAGATGTAAATTGTTTTGTTTCCAGTCAGAAGAAAGTGATGAAGTGAACATGACATTTGTTGCACATTGCAAGCCCATTCACAGAATCTTTAACTTAGAAATGTACACATGGTTCCTGTGTTTATCTATGTGGTATCTATTACAGTGTCAGCTTCCTATATTTAGTCTTCTTGCTGGAAAAAGGAAATGGCAAAAAAAGAGGGGAAGGCAAAATAAAAATGTTCTGGCAGGATTTAGTAGTACTATTAACCTTTCCACCAGTCCTCCTTGTTGGACTTGTGCCACAGCGAGTAGTGAATTTAGAGCTCAAACTGCAAACAATGGATCAACTGGTGTTTAAGAGGTCACACAGGAGTAGAGTGTTCTTTTGTCTGAGCGTCTTGTCTTTTTTTGCTATTCCTGCTTCATTAGGAGCAAAAATTAGGACAGGAAAGATGGCAGTGGAACGGATATGACGTGATAAAGATCCTAAACCGGATTTATACTCAGTTGGCTGAAAGGCAACATTTAAGTACAAGATCCTGAGTTATGCCCAAAGCCTGTCCCATGTTAATGAGATTAATGGCTCATCTGGTTTCATCTACCTGCTGGTTTGAGGTCACGCTCAGTCACACATTCTTATCCTCTGACGCAGCACAAACTCAGACTGAGAAAAATCAAGGAACAGTAGTGAATCAGCAGGATAGCTCCCAAATTCAGCAGGCGGGAGATCAGAAACAAGCAAGCCGGGACAGGGGAAGCTGTTCACGGGCGATCCAGAACATGTGAAATGTTCACAAGGAACCTCATTTGTTTATCACCAACCTTTAATAACATAGTCCTGCAGACCTGAATGTCATTCAGAGGTTCCCTTTCAGCGGGGCAGGTCCCTGTTTACCTCTTCAGGGTGATTCAGTCAGCTATGTTGTGGCGTGTCCTATAGTCAGGCCTGAGGGAGGATGGTTTGTCTATAATGTGATCACTCATTACAACCTCCTCCTCGCCGCTATCTGTATGAATCACCGCAGTCGGACACCATATTGTTCCGCTGATGCAAACCACTTGTCATGAATAGAGTGACTTCTGTTGCTAAAAGTCCCCACCCGCGGTTCTTCTTTCTGATGCACAGTCGGGCTCAAAATAGCGTTGGCACGACACTGATCTCCTGACCGAGGCGTGTGTGTGTGTGTGTGTGTGTGTGTGTGTGTGTGTGTGTTGTGTGTTGTGTTGTGTGTGTGTGTGTGTGTGTGTGTGTGCGTGTGTGTGTTTAGGCAGGTTCATGTGAGAATTGGCAAGTGTATGTGAAATGCTCATGACAATCGGTTTTGTGTACAGATTGTACTTTTTGCCTGATTTTCCCCTTCAAAGTTGATCCTTTGTTTACAGAGTTGGTGTTATAACGGCACATCCTCTGATAAGGGTCGATCAATGAGTTCCAGTAGGACGCAAAACTGTTGTGTTGCTCTGGAGAAACATGACAGACATTTGCTACCGAGATGGCTAGAAAATAGAGAAGATTCATCATAAAATAAGAAATCATATTTTCAATTCATCAGAAATATTCTAATAGCCCAAATTCGACATGTTGTGCTCCTTGTTGGTGTGAAAACCAAAACCGTGTTCCTCCTGTAACTTAAGCAGGGTTCCACAGGTCAGGGAATTTCTAGAATATCAAGGAATTTTAAAAAGTATTTTGCAGACAGGGGAAGTTGGGGGATTTGATCATTTTTTGATTGTTTGTCTTTACCAGGTTATTTCACGCGTTTCCCCTATTTCGTGAGGGGTTGTTATGGTTACTTGTTTTTTTAAGTGCCAATTTACCAAACAAACTTAACGTTTTGTACGTACTGCACACAAATGAATGGGTTTAAAATGCTGTGGCTGCTTTTTGTCTGCTCAACATAAATTTGGCCTGTTTTTACCGTACATTATAGGTCATGGAAATTCAGCTTTTTAGTCAGTGAGAGTTAGGAAAAAGTCATGGAATTTGACATTTGACTTATGAGTGGACACCCTACTTGAATTTTCTGTGTGAAATGATGAGATATTGTGGTTGGTGATTTAATATAGAGAAGTCTGCATGATCTCGCTGCCTGTCCTGACCTGTTTGAATATCCTGTCCTCCAGCTCAGCCCATACTGTACTGGTGCTCCAGGAACATGTCGTTCTGGAGCAGCATCTCCTTCAACCTGGCTGTGCTCATGAACCTGCTCGTGGCCTTCTTCTACCCTCTGGAGGGTGTCCGTGGAGGTCAGTCTGCTCGTCTTCACCTTTTCTTTCTCTTTCAATTTTAGCCCTTTAATGACCGAAGGACAACAGGTTGTCATGATCTTTTGTTTGTGCACTGCGGTTAAGTGAGAGTGACTGTTACAATCCGGGAAATGGGAGTGAGTGGCACAAACATTAACCGGCACAGGACAGAGGTGTGGCAGGAGGCATATAGTACATAATGTGCTTCATCAGAAACCTGTATGGCAAAGACCGGTGAAGTCGAACGTCTTTCTTTTAGGGACTGGAGAGGAAGTTTAACACCCTTCCACTTCACGCCCTCCAGGTGCAGCTGGTTGCTGCCAGGTAAAAGACATCTGGTTAAGTGTGGGCCAACGTGAACTCTGTCTGAAAGCTACTTTCTGATATTTGGAGAAGAGGTATTGTGTGAGAAAATGTTTTGCATGTTTCCGAAACCAATACATTCACAGCCCAGTTTCAACAGTAGTTGCCAGCTGTTAAATGCTCAAAGTTTAATGCTCAAAGAAAATGGGCAGAGCTTTGCAACAGTCACTTACAGAGACTCACACGTTTTCAGATTTGAGCTGAAAGGGGAACTCCACCTATTTTCAAATCTATCTGTTAGAAGGTGTTTTGTAGGTGGAAAATGTGACTCGCTACCTTTTCCTTGCCCGACCATGCTTGTTGATTGTTACTCAGTAAACCTGCTACCTAACAGGTAATGGTGCAGTTTTAAAAGCTCACCTGAAATCTGGAGTATCGCCCCAATTTGCCTATTTGCTGTTTTCTGATAAGATTGTGATAACTATGGTTAATAATGTCGTACGGCTCCAGGGGTCCAGGAAATGTCACCACAATGAGAAAAAAACATGAATTACGTTGGCGTTTTTCCACTCACAGTTGACTTTCTTCTAACAAGTCAAGGCCTTTATGATACTCCTGCTAAAACGCACAGCGGTGCATAGTGGAAAAAAACAGGAGATATTCGGCAACACAAAATCAGCATGCAAAATGCATCACTCATTGAAAAGAATTACAAAAAAGCCACCACAGGTTGCTTAAAACGTGCTCCATCTGATCGGGGCCTGAAACCGTCTGTGGCTTCAGAGGAAGCTGCATGAATACTGATGAATGTCCTCAAGTGATACAAATCTGGGGTTGAGGCGTGAGAATGAAGTGAGTTTACCCGACAGACCTCATTGCCCACTCCCGTCTCTGCTTGAGGCCGGTGGCTAGGGCAACATTAGCTGCGACAAGTATAACACACTCAAATCACAGTCCCAACGGCGGCCGAGTTAAATTTCCGGTATTGTGGGTGGCAGGTCATGCTCATATAACGACATCTTTGCTCTGACAACCGAACTGCTTTAGGCCGGCGTCAAGAGCTGAGGATCCAACATAATCATGAACGTTTACAATCTGAGTAACCCCCCCAGAAACATGGATGCTGGAATTCCTCCTGATGTGCAATCGTACAGTAATAGCAGTTGGCATGTCACATATGTAAGATGTGTTATTAGTGTTCAGTGTACACAAGACTTTACAGAACACTCTGTGCTCTCGTGCCTGTGGTTTGGGTGTAGCCTCACACCTCCCAAAGTGAGTTTCACCACAAGTGGAGGTGTGATGACAATGTAAGCCAAGCACAAGTTTTGGATCTTGAACTCTCACAAAAGACCAAGATGGATTTGTTTCCTAATTAGGTCCTGACCTGTTTGGTATTGGTAATGTGTCTTTTCTGGGCTTGAGACTAACACGTGACTTAACACACTTTCAGATTTCTACTCTCATTCTCACACGCTACTCTGGGGTCACGTAGTCTTTTTCTCCATATGTGTCACTTCTGGTTATTAGGCGTCTGCGCGTGTTTGTGTGTAGAGACGTACGTAAATAGTGTGGGCTCCCGATGAAGCCAGAAACTCTAGCAAGAAACAGAATAGCATGCTCCTGACTGTGGAGTAGACCACTGAAAGTGACACCTACCTGGTAGGAGTTAGATACACAAACAGCAAAAAGTCGGGTCAAGACCTCTTCCTTTACTCTTATTGATCCAAGTTCGGTGTTATGTATCATAATATAAGCATTTAAAGGGAGACAACACAAGACTTTTATTAGATACCAATCTTATATCTTCTAAGTTTGATAAGTCTCTGAGAAAAACATACAGAACACAACAAACATTTCATTTCCCTAATAAAAGTCTAAAAAGAAAATGGAGTTAAACGACCCCCCTCTTCTGAGTGTGGACGATAACTGAATTCTTTGTTTAACATAAGCTATTTGACCAGGAATTCAAAAACAAAAAAAGAGGTAACTCAGTTCTTTTGTGGGATCTACATATTTGACCTGTCGCCCGCACACTATTAACCCCTACTCAGACTGACTCTGTCATGTGGCCTGCATGTCCAGATTTAGGTTGGGAAAGTCTGGTCTGGTGTTGGGTCACAAGGTGCGACAGATTACTTGAGAGATAAAACATTCATTTAAAGTATTACATCTAAGTGTCCCCAATTCCTGTGTGACAGGAGGTTTTTCACAAGCCAAAGGGATAAGTGACGGACCTGAGCATGTTTTGACGTGCATTTTCAGTTTTTCTGTTTGTTTTGTCTCTTATTCCTTTGCTTTTTTTCCCAGTTCTCCTCGAGGGCAGTATTTGTGGGGATGTGAAAAGCCGCAGCCTTTAAGGCGTCCATTGTTCCAGTGCAGAGTAGCATAGTGAAGACTCACATTGTGATTCACATACACTTTCAATTGTTCTGTCTGGGGTCAAACGGCGAGGTCCCTTTTGTCTGAACTTCCTCACAGTGGTATGGAAGAGACAAAAAAAGACGTTGTTAGCTCGGCTCTAGAAACTCCATGGGGTTTTTCAGTGTCAAAGGTCTTCTGGGAGCTTAACAGTTCATTCCAGGACACGTCGGCGTCGGCTACAACCTGAAGCCAGCTATCAGGTGAAAAGAAGAAAATCCAACCCACTGTTTAGTTGCTCAGTGGTGAATATCTAATGTCTACACACACACAAACACACATCACTGTGTCTAGAATTTAATGAGCTCAGATGGTCTCCTGTTAATATTCAAGCCAACTGCTTATAAACCTTGAATAAACCAAACTACTCCAGTGAACTGCATATGGGCCAGTCTGAACCTGAGACACCTTTATAGCTTTACAGGTATGCTTCATTTGTAGATTGTATAGAGATCATAACCACAAATATGCATCAGGTGCACATGTCTGGATGTTTCCTCTAGGTGGTTAGTGTGAAGGGAAACTGTGGTTGGGAGCTTTTCCCAGTAGTGGCCAGATGTGCTGTAGTCCTAGAAAAAAAAAAGCAGCTTGACGCCTCTCCTGTGTTACCGATGCGGTTCAAGTCAGGTGGGTTGTATGGATTCAGGTGACCTTTAACCAGTATTAGTGCCAACAACAATAGGGGTTGTGACTGGAATCGCATCCAAATTGTTTATGCTCGATTTACAGCACCACACAAGATGTGGCGATCACTGGGACGAGGTAAAAACTCTGATCTCCGCTGCTTTCAAGTACACAAAACTAAAACAGAAATATTTGGCGCTTACATTGGCTTAGAACCAACGCTGGAACTAATAGAAAGACTCCTCCTAGTCCACCAGTTGTATTTCTTTATTATTCTATTTATTTAGTATTTTTACTTTCATAGCATAATCCATGTTTTTCGGTTTTATTGTTGTGGCCTTTTGTGAAACTGAAGTGTTTGAAATGAATCCTTATTTTTCTAATGAAGATAATTAAGTAAAACTGCCAGTAGGCAAAAGGCTCAGACCCCAGCAGGAGTTTAGTTTCTGTCTTTGAGAGCTACACTAGTAAAGAGAGTCAGTCGTAATAAGAGTCAGTGTTCAGTCACATATGTTTATATGAAAGGCGTACGGACGGACTCCCCTCAGTGACTGTCCGCCTTCAGCACTTTGCCGCCCTTCTTCAACAGAGCAACAGCCCATGAAAATGTCTGGACTGTGACCATGCAAGTAGACACCGGAGGTGTAGCACAGACACTTGCCAACAATAAGAGATACTTTAAATCCTCCCCTCCCCTAGCAAACATAAGGCTGTGTGTAGAATTTACCTTGTTGACGTGTAAGCGGTTTAGTGTAAAGGTCAGTCTCTATCTTCCCGTAGCTGCAGAGTAAGCAGGCATGAACAGAGCGGAGTGTAGGTGTGTGACGTCCGAGCCGCTGTGTCTGGATCAGCTGCCATGCCAAGTCCAAGCACCCAGGCGGCATGTTACGATGCAGTGCCCAAGACCGTCCCGATGAATTCAGCTGGAGCCAAGTGTATTTTTAGCCAACCGGAGGTTATGTAACAAATACCTGTCATGTCATCCGCACACAGAGCGGCGTGAAGAAGGAGGCATCAGCAGGGAGACGTTCAGAGTGGGGTGTACCGTGTGGTTTATGATGTCTCAGCGAATAGAAATCTTGACTGACCTTTTCGACTCGGTAAATACATTTGTGTGTAAACACGGAGGATATAGATTCCCGCTGACTTAGTTTCTGGTGAGCTCATGGTAACACTTTGCTGAAGCCTGCATTGATGCAGAACCCATAACTGTTGTGTAAAGAACAACATACACTCACAAACAGAGGCAAAGAGCTCTGTTGTCTTCGTGAATGTAACCGCTGGGATGTCTTCAGTCACTTACTTCTAACTCATGATGGCATGTATGTAATCTCCCAATTGTGTTGTTGAAAGGTGTGTTTATGTAGTTGTGGTGAACTCAAAGGTTGAGAAAAGCAACAAAGAAAAACCCCAGAGCGTCTTTTCTCTGAAATACATTTTCAGAAAGAAAACGTGTGAAGTAAACATGAAAGAAAGCCTCCATTAAAAGAGAAAGCATTCTTTTAGGGCAGCGATGTACATGTTGGATGTTCTTTCTAAATATGCAGAGAAGATGAATTAGACTGAAGGTGTGAAGATGTATAGTTCCATCTTCCGATAAGTGTGTTGCGATGGAATGGCATGCCTCACCCCTAAGTAACTGAATCGGCCTTGTGTTGACGTACTGAAAAGAGAACAATACACTAATTTCGCTAAATGGAAAGGGTCCCTCTGTTCCCTAATGTGACCACCTTATCCTCAGGTACCCTGGAGCCCCATCTGTCTGCCCTGCTGTGGATGGCCATGCTAGTTTCCCTGGCTATTGTCATCGTCTTGCCTCAGCCTCACGGTATCCGGGCGCTCATTGCTTCCACCATCCTGCGCCTGATCTTCTCCGTCGGCCTGGAGCCCACGCTGCTCCTGCTAGGGGGTTTCAATGTAAGTGTGTCTCAGTATTGCCTTCAGATATGCTTTAACGCCTGGTAGATGTTTGACCGGAATTGCCCTTGGCAAACGCCGCAGTCACATGCCTAACATTTCATTAAACATTAAAGATATTGATACAGGACTTGGCGTGTTCACAATGCAGCAACACGACGACTCCCAGTAGCGTAGCATTCAGACAGATTTCACGATCAAGTGGACACTTGAGGTAGCATTACTCCAAATAGAAATGTCCCTTATTGCTGTTAGGAGTTGATGCATGAACCCAGGAGGTTCCACTCTGACAGTCAACCACATCCACTTTGTTGTTAGCAATCAGGACAATAAACATCAGAAAATTCCACCCAAAGCTACTTATACTGATAAATAAACCTTGCCTTCTCTGTTTGAACTGTCGTAACGCGGCTACTGTCTTGGCGTTTTGTCCCAACGTCTGTCCATTGGTGTCCAGTTATTAAATAAGGTCATCTTCCTGACGAGCTTCGTTGGAAACCGAGGAACCTTCACGCGTGGCTACTTAGCCATGATCATGGATGTGGAGTTCCTGTATCACCTGCTCTACCTGATTATCTGCAGCCTGGGGGTCTTCGTTCATGTCTTCTTTTATAGCCTGCTAGTACGTGAGCATGCACACACACACACACACACACACCGTATTTTAACACTATATACATGTGGATATAAACACCCTAGGCAGTGTGTACTGACAATAATGTCCAAGTTGTCAAACATGGGAACATTGGAATTAGTCCTTAAGGTTCACATATTCTCTACCAATAACATTTTACCTTGAGATGTTGGCAAGGAGATTTAAATAAAGGCAATGATCCAAACAAAACATATCCTTTGTCCACATTTGACACGCAGATTCTGTACAAACATCTCTGAAATGCTTCCTCTCTCCAGCTCTTTGATCTGGTTTACCGTGAAGAGACCTTGCTCAACGTCATAAAGAGTGTGACTCGCAATGGCCGCTCCATTGTTCTGACCGCCGTGCTGGCTCTCATCCTCGTCTACCTCTTCTCCATTGTGGGCTATATCTTCTTCAAAGACGATTTTATTTTAGCTGTTGACCGGATACCCAACAAAACACTAGGTATGGTGAAATACAAATTTCTTCTCACCCCCTTACCAACGAACATGAATAACTTGCCCTCCCTGACCCAGACAGTCAAGGGACTGAAGCATGGATTGCTTTACTGCAGCACACACACACACGTGTGATGCGAATAGTGAAAAACATTGTTTGTTTACCCCATTGAACAGAGCATGGAGCCAGTATGGTGGGAGAGTTCTTCTCTGGTGGAGTGTGCCAGAAAGAAAACGGGGAGAACTGCACAGCAGAGGCCGTGATGGATGGTAGGGTGACAAAAGTCAACTAAACTTTGTGTGTGTGTGTGTGTGTGTGTGTGTGTGTGTGTGTGTGTGTGTGTGTGTGTGTGTGTGTGTGTGTGTGTGTGTGTGAGAGAGATTGGGCGTCAAGGTCGAAGGGTTCTTTTAAATGTGAATCTACGTGTTTGTCTCTCAAGAGATATCTAAGTGTGAGACTGTGTGCTTACATGCAACACAGGCTTGTATGTGCGAGTATGTGAAGGTCTTTTCTTCCCACTGAGCTGTAAGTCTGGACGGCCGGGTGGTCATGGGATTAAACCTTGTTGGGACAAATGGGGGGTTTTCAGGGAGCTGGGGGAAACGCCAGGGGTTTAGACTCGCCTAAGACCTGATGTAGGGCCCCAGGGATGAAAGGTCAGGGATTAATTACCATCAGGTACAAGCAGGTCGATGGGTGCACTCAGTGACGAACAACGAGTTCTTGCAAACCTACTGACCTTGATGGGAAAAGCATCCAATCAAGGATGAACACATGCGCGACCTTAACATCGACTAGCCAACCGTTTCCAATCCTCACACTGGTGTGACTGCGTCTGTGCTTCCCTATCCATCACCGCCGGCCTGTCTAATTCCAACAGTCCGGTGACTTGTTTCTGTGTGGATGGATGAGAAATCTCCCAGACTTGTTATGTCCTCACAGACCCCCTCGATGATGCTGATAATAGAGACATGAGGGCTGAAATGCATTTATAGTGTGTTGGCTGGATCTAAAGTCTTCTACTTTAGTGTATTCATAGTCGTAGTGGCCTCTCTTCTTTTTTATGTTTAAAGGAATCGTTGACTGGTAGTGACAATGCAGCTGACAGACCAGACAACACTTTGGACTCAGCCTATACAAGCCATTACTATTTGACAGTGTTGGTATGTCTCCATAGCTTCCATTGCCGTCCAGCCGTCAGCAGTGGTGATCGAGGACAAGGAGCGATCGTGTGACTCCCTGCTCATGTGCATTGTCACAGTATTGAGTCACGGCCTCAGGAGTGGAGGAGGTGTCGGGGACGTCCTGCGGAAGCCATCCAAAGAGGTACAAAGCACAGGAACACAACAGCAAGGAAGAAATCACACCCAAGCTGAGTAACATTATCATCGACGATCTCCTGAATACTGTGATAACAAAATGCAAAACACGTTGCATGCTTGCACAATCCCTTACCACACACAGATTCCATTAAATTAAATTGAGGTCGAGAAAACGTATATAGAATTGTAAAAATGGAATGAGGACATGATTGAGAGAGTGATTTCTCTGCTGGTAGGTCAAAAAAGGTGTGTAAATGGCTTCAAACATGCCAGATAAAGCATACGTGGTATTTTTACAGGATGAACACAAGCTCGTATCTTACCACACCATATGTTCGATCTGCTGTTTGACCCCGAGAATAAGAGCATGACTCATACTTATATAACCTCCATTAGCTTGACATTCATGTGAATTCTCTCAAGTTTTCTCAGGTGTGTCGTATTGCATTTACACACAGGGATGGTTCACGTACATAAAACGGTGGACTTTCTCACTGGTACTTTTCTAGGACACATCCTCGTATGTCCCTGTCCAATGTTGCTCGTTCTCATGAGTTTTCTCCTGTTTGTCTTCGGCAGGAGCCTCTTTTCGCAGCTAGGGTGATCTACGACCTGCTGTTCTTCTTCATGGTCATCATTATTGTCCTCAACCTCATCTTTGGTGTCATCATCGACACATTTGCTGACCTGAGGAGTGAGAAGCAGAAAAAAGAGGAAATCCTGAAGACGACGTGTTTTATTTGCGGTGAGGACACATATGAATAATATATGGGATATGAAGATTGCATGTTTAGTGTTGTTCTGCTGGTGCTATTGTAAGAAACAAATCGTTTTCAGACCGTCTAATAGCTGTTTTAGTTTCTTCTTACTCAGCAGTAAGAGACATCACATCACGTGATTTGTCAACATCAGGATAATGTGACTCATGACCTTTGACACATCTTTTTCCCATCAGCGCTGCATAGTCGATGTACTTCGCTCTTAGAATTGAATGAGGTGGAAATATATTTGACGCCGAGTCAAAGTTTCGAGCGATACTTTCGTTGCTCTGTACAATCAGCATGTGTGAATGCTGAGGTTTGCGTATGATGACAAAATCAATACAAATCAGGCGAGTGGTCTGCAGTGAGCCTGCTGCTGTACGTGCGTGTGACTGCTGTGTTGCAGCTTCACGTCAGGCCTCTCTGCAAAATAGGGGCTGTTTTTGTGGGTGGTGTAAACAACGAAAAACGCCTCCTCTTCCCAGAATGAATGGTTAGTCATGGCAGGTGCTGCTGTGGAGGAGGAGCGTCTCTTCCTGTTGCCATATGGGTCTTGACCATGTTAGACAGTACACTCACTCAGACAACTCACTCTGGCCTCATCCGTCACTAAACAGTCACTTATTTGCATAATGTCTGAAGAACACCATCTCGTCTTCCTGCTCGGTGTGAAGCAACGCTGCTGAGGGTTTTTCTCTTTATTGCAAATGCATCGCAAGAATGTCAATGGTTTACAGGGATTTGATGGGGACAAACAATACATAAACATTGTTAGCACCTCTCACCTGACTTGCTTTGTCTGCCCATACCCTCATGACCTCATTTCCTCTTTGTTTTTTCCAGTCGGTCATCCTCATTTAGGTCACAGGAATGATTAAGTCATGTTGCCACATAAAGTGCATTTCTCTACTCTTCCAAAGAATTAAGTGTGTGTGTGTGTGTGCGTGTGTGCGTGTGTGCTGTGTGTGTTTAGGTTTGGAGAGAGACAAGTTTGACAATAAGACGGTTACCTTTGAAGAACACATCAAAGTGGAACACAACATGTGGCACTACTTGTTCTTCATCGTCCTGGTTAAAGTCAAGGATTCCACAGAGTACACCGGCCCGGAGAGCTACGTGGCTGAAATGATCAGGGTAAGGAGGATGTTTACACACACACAAGCATTTTGTTTTTTTTTAACTCTTGAAAAGTCCTTGATGCATTCAAGCTCTACACTGCTGGGTCTGTTATTATAGCGCCGTGTTCGGAAATAAATAAGATATACTTGCTGTGAACAAATCCTCAGCTCCCCCTCCTTTGAAAATAAAGCTCTGTCCCACCGCGTTTGCTTCTGAGGGTAACAATGCGAGTGCTTCAGAGACTGTATGCAGAAGCACGGTGCAGCACAGTAATAAGCTGCCGTTGTGGTCTTTACTGGGGTTAACCTTCACTCCTAAACAACACTGTAGGCGCTGTGATTCAGCGATCGGTTAGGTGTGGACAGAGTTGGTTGCTTTCGCCTTTTGGTCCCTCTGCACCAGCAATGGGCTCTAGCTTTTCTTTCTTTCTTTTTTTTACCTCATCTGTTCCAGAGTCCCAGGACTGAATTATGTAATCCCTGCCTCCGTGACCTTGAATCCCTCCAAAGTATTATCACATCAGTCAGCTTTGTGAATGCAGAATTAGCATTCAGACAGAGTCGGCCATTGGCATAAAATGTGTTAATCCCCCTAAGCAGCCATGCCTGGCTTTAATCATTAAACACACACAGGTCTCACCCTGCATATAACCTCATTATAAGCAGACCGGAGTAGCCTCGTGTTTTTTGTTAATCAGCAGTGTGAGGCTATCTCCATTTATTTATGTATTACTTATTGAATTTATGTTGCCTTGTATTTCATTATTAAAAATCCGATCATATGTGTAAAAGTTATATATATTAGTTATATATTTGTTAGTTATTTTTTCCATTTTCCAAGTATTGGTGTTTGACGTTAGCAACACAACCACACACACGTCCAATTCAGATGTTTATGTCATTGATTCGAACGGACCAATTCTGGAAATTTTTCATTTGTGAAAAAATAAAAACTAGATAGACAGTTGATTGTTTGATTGTTTAAATCGTTGGTGCTCGTAGCCTGTGAGCAATTAGAAAGCTTTTTTAACTGACAGAGGAAAGCCCCTTCCTCTGAAGTGGTTGCTTTTCTGACGCAGTCTTGCTGCCGTCAGTTTCTGACACAGTTTCTCATTAGATACCATTTAGCACAGTTCACTGCCTTTTGCCTTGATCTGCTACACTCAGTCTTGTGAGGAACCACCTGATTTGGGATTAACCCCCATCCTTTCTCCCATTAACCTTACACCCCACTGACACAAAATGAGTTTGTTAAGGTTGCGTACAGACCAGCAGGTTTAAGGGGGCAGGCGGAGCAGACAAGGCACTCATGGTGCAAAAGACCCCAATGACCCATCAGCTGACCCAGTCATTCTCAACATTAACTCTCAGCTTCACAGGAGAGTGTTTGAAGCAGAGCCAACAAAGATTTTTTTGTTTCTATTAGTTTAATTTAAGAGCAGACACATATCAAGAGAGAAAAGGCTCTTATTTTGTAAATATTAAAAACCTGCGTGCATGCAAAAATAAAAAGCAAAGTCTAAATAATTGACTGAAAGATTAATTGAATGTGCAGACAAACATGTTCCCAGTTCTCTTTGTTGAAGAGCATTAATCATACGTCATGTCGACGTAGGACTATCATAGTAGCGTCAGTCAGGAAAGCGGTAACGCCTGCTGCTCCAATACTCCATGCCACAAAAATGTATTAATGATTATGTCCGATCCTACTCGGATCTACAGCAGGGCAGAATGTTTGAAAAGTGGAAACCACACCCGTATTTGTACATCATGCAGACCGATAGGCAAACAAGCTCCATGATGGCAGGTGTGGTTCATCCACTGCCCAGCCTGATAAAACATTGTCCAACAATACAGTAAAGTACATAGAAGAAGCACATGAAAACAGTAATGTTAAAATAATTCTTCTAAATATCAAACATGTATGTAATTTGTAAACATGATGTCATATCAAAAACTACATCACCAGGAAGTCAGTTTTCTTTGTAGCAGCATTGCTGGAACAGGAGGATATTTTAAATTTAGCAGTAGATTTTGTGACTAATTTATCTAGACTGTTCGTGTTTGTACACTTTCTCTATTATGTCTCATATTCAAAGTTTACATGTCTTTTTTTTTGTTTGTTTTTGTTGTATTTTACTAATTGTACTTGTATGTTTTTACATGCTTTGACGCAAACTACTTAAATTATTATTGAAAAAAAGGCACACTAAATGAAGAAATCAAAGAAAAGTGCGTAAAGAATCATTTTGTGTATATGTGTTGTGTTCAAATGAAATATTGGTTATATATCCCTACATATTTTTTTAAGTTGTATTTTTTTGTTGTTAGATCTGGCTGCAGTTTCATTTCAGATTTATCCCACGCTATTTATAGAACATGATTTGTGTCGGCCCAATTCCTTCAAGCTATACTACGTCTTGCCCTTGCGTGTTTCCGTTCATTTGATGTCGCTGTAACGTGGAAGAAGCAACAGGACAGAAGGGGGTGTAGAAGTCAGAGCACTCTGACAATGACTGGGACTGACGTCAATGGTGGAGGGCTCTGAGTGAAGTGTCATATCTAAGGTGTAAAAAGATGATTCTCGGCTCAGTCATTGTCCTCATTTTAAACGCGTTCAACACTGCTGGATGCCTCAGCTCCAGAACATATCCGCAGTCACAAACATTCCAGACATCAGCGAAATATGCTGAAACCATATCTGTCTGTTTCTGTTTGTTCTTGTTGGGGGGGGGGGGGGTATTTATTTGCATGTGTTGACTGAGTGGGCTGTCAGCTTGTCAAGGTGGATTGTGGCATGACTGTGACGTTTTCTGTTGCTGTTTTAACCACACAACATCCTGTTTCTCTCTCATGGTCATGCGGTTTTAAAGATGAAATATCTACTTCCGTCATTTCCATTGAACTGGGTGGATGCGGACTCTAAAGTTATGGCTCGGCCTCTCAGTTTACTGGAAGTGCTGTCGTTTGTAAACACTGGGGACGGAAAGAGGGCTGCTGGTGACGGTGACGACAAACACGCACGAGTGAGCCTTTGGCTGGCGGATGAGATGCAAAAACTGGGGAAATGACCTCTGTGGTGCTGAGTTCATAGTTTTATAACGGCGTAGTCGCAGAGCTGAGTGTGGGAAGGACTGGTGACAGAAAAACGGTGTTAAAAGTGTGAGATCTGTTATCATGTAGTGGCCTCTCCGACTTGTTAGATGAATGTTAGAAACTGTACCTTCTAACTTAATTTCACATGTTCAAAATATTGCAAGGGGCATGAATATTTTTCATATTTATTATCTATTAGAATAACTTAGTTTATAGAGAAACGTCCGATGTTTGTCGGCCAGGTGAACTAGGTAAACACAGTCTCTTGTCTTGTTGCATTCAGGAAGTGGAACTTGTCATCCTCACCTCCTCTCAGAATGACTGTGTTGCTCATTATCTTAGTGCCGTGTGCTTCCCCTCTGCTGCTGTCTGACCTGGGCCTGGTTTGTGGTTCGGACGGCCACCTCACTCGCCCCTGCATCTCCAAATCAACCACGGAAACCTACGGGACTTTTCCACACCAATTCTTTGCACTGGGCCGTTTCAAACCGGCGACCTCAGCGGCTGCACAGCAAGCCTCACTTTTCATTCATGCTGCATTATGACTGACGGTTATCGGTGACACAAGATAGAGAGATGGGATGTGTGTTTATGTTGTGCCAAACAAATGTGTTCCCATGACCGATGGCTGATTTGGAAGCAGGTTCAGACAGCACACAATAACAAAGGCATGTGGTGGTCAAGTGCCGGAGGAGATGGAAGCGTGAAAGAATGCAGCCGAGTCGCCCTCAGTCCTGTTTGAACCCGACAACCTCTGGAGGAGTGACTGCGTGTCATGCCTCTGACAGTTTGTGCATATATTGTATGTGCACAAGGAAAGTGCATTAAACAACAAAAATTGTTTTTTTCCATTTCATAATACATACTTTATATTAGTCAGTACAAGTTTTAATTTCAAATACTTAAAACATCGCTTTTCATTTATAATCCTTAAGATTTGAGCCTGGTTGATTTGGAGACAACCTTTTAAGCAGCAGCAACAGTGAGAAAAGTTTGAATTAGCAGCGACATCACACAGCTCTGATACAGCACGTATGTGGACAATATACAGAATCAAAAACAGGCTTTCGTGAAAATCTTAAGGAGTTTTTACTTCAGTAGTTCATCATATACAAAACACACACACATTAAAATACAAACCCATAGCTAACTGTTTATGAATAATGCCACCTCCCACTACCTCAAACTGCATTTTTGCTCTAAACTGTTGCAATCAGTTTACACCATCAGCCATACTGAAACCATTTCTGCCCACAGAATGCCCAACGTCTCAACTCGCCTTCATCTCTGACTGCAGAGTGATGAAAGGACTGATAATATCTACACGTTTAGCTTGGATGTCTCTTGGTTGCTTCCGATACCAGTGAAATAGTACTTATCAAATGTGTCATTTAGGCCAGGAGATGTTGTGCAGCAACTTCTTTTGAGTGGGCATCACTGGTACAGGCTATGTGTACTCACACAAGCACAAACTTTGTTAAAAAAAACAAAAAAAGTATACTTGATTCCATTCTCATGGTGAAACAGCTTCATTCTCTTTTTGTCTCGTCTGTGGGCTCATAGGAGTAAGAGCTGTGTGTTTGTCTGCATGTGAGGCGATGCGCCTGTAATCAAATGAGGAGGTTTCTTTCTCCGTCTTGGTGAACAGCTTTTTTTTGTAAGTTTTGTTGTGCGTACGTTTAGACAAGATGCGGAGAAAACATCTCACCGATAAGTAAACTGCCTGTTCTGAGTGATTCAAGAATGCACTAGAATCCCATGTGATTTGTAATATGGAAAGTCCCTCAAGATTAGTTAGTCTGCGTTTAAAGCAGGCTTCAAATCACTGCACAGCCAATGAGACAAAAGGGAGCCTATGGTGAAAAACACTAATCAAATTGGGCTCGGTAGTTTTTCACACAAGGCCATGTTGTAATATGTGGAGCATTTTCAAGTTTGAGCAGGTTATTTGAAATTGAATTGAACTTCTAAATTACAGTTTAGAAGGAACAATAATTACTAAAATACAAAACTTACAGCAAATGTAATAAAGTGTCTTGTGATGTATTAGTTTAATTGTGTTGCTGTGCTGGCCATAACCGTCCAGATTTGTGTTTGCCAGGAGCACAACTTGGACTGGTTCCCCCGGATGCGGGCCATGTCCCTGGTCAGCAGCGATGCCGACGGGGAGCAGAATGAGATCAGGAACCTGCAGGAGAAACTGGAGTCCACCATGAAACTGGTGTCCAACCTATCGGCCAGCTGACAGAGCTCAAAGAACAGGTTGGTCCAACGAAAATAAAGCTTGATTCATTTTCACTGGTTGTCTTTGAATTGATTTAGTCACTGGATAAAGCCTTTCTCCATACTGAGAGGTGCACATAATAGAGGAATTACTGTTAGACTCTTTTATTGCTTCAAAGTTGCGTAAGAACACATTTTGCTGATTTTGTCTATAAACAAAGCTCATATTACACAATCGCTGCAATACCCTGTTTCTAGTAAAACACAATACTAAAAATGTCTTCACCCTTGAAGCGAGAACTATCTGTGAGGAAGTGAATGTCACTGAGACATTTTGACCCAGACAAGGGGAAATTATTATTGTGTTGCTGCAAGCGGTGAAGGGCACAGTGGCATCGGTCACATTTCAGTCCACAACCCAACATGTGTCGGGCCTTTTGTGGTGTATTTTATAAATAGACCGTTCAGGAAATATACGTGTAGGTGCATGTGTTTGGATTCTTATTGTCCTCGGGATGAAATTGCCGTCCATACAGAGTAGAGCACAAGCAGGAAAATTATGCCGCAAGCATTCTCTGTAAAATTGGCTTAATTAGACCATTATAGTATAAGAAAAGGACAGCGCTCGCCTGCTAACCGGGTTTACTCTGTCCACTTGATGTGTTTGAGTATATTTTATACATTGTCCGTCTAGCCAAATTATTTCTCCCGGAACACTCATTACAAGACCACTTTGTCTTCTCACTTTTAATATTGTTGTGTTTCAGTGTTGAAGTGCAAATCGCTCCCTTTCGTTAAATAAAGTCAATTCTTAGCAGAGAGGCCATTCTTGTTCCTGCCTGTATAAAGGTTAGCACCTGTGTTATGACTCATGTGCTTTGTTAGATTTCTGAAATTTCTTTTGACTGAGTTTCACTATTGGTAGCTGGTGTTGTGCTGCTTTCGTCAAAAGACGCGGCGGCGGCGTGGAATGACGAGCCTGGCAGGATTTCAAAAGAATCCGTTTCTGTTCAGCTGCGTGCAGCGTTTTGCGCAGCATTTATTTGTTTTCTGTAAAGCGATGTGAAAGCAGGAACCGCTCAAGAGGCCAGACAGGCTGCCAGCGTAGTCTGTGGAAGAGGACGTGCACCAATGTTTTTGCTTTCTTATTTTTTTCTGTCTTTTTCTGTGCTCTCTAGATGACAGAACAGAGGAAGCAGAAGCAGCGGATTGGCCTGCTGGGACACCCCCAGCACATGAACGTCAACCCCCAGCAGCCTGCGTGAGGTCAAGTGCGGCCCTGGAGCAGCTCGCCACATCGCCGGCGTGGACGGACGGTGTGTGCAGCCCTCACTCAGACATCACACGTATTGTATACTGCTCTGACTGTGAGTGTTGTTGCTAACAGTAGGGAAACACTGTAACATAGGTAGTCATAAGGCGACGTGTAGCTCTGCCCCACGCATGTGTTACTCCAAACGGTGGCACGCGCCCACCTCGTTCTCTTCAGTCCCGTTGGAATTGGTGCCAAATGTTTTCTATGTAGAAAGAAATTGGATTTCTCAACACATGGCCTTTACTGGTTGAACTTGAAACATGATATAATTGACTGGACGGAAGGAATTAGTCCCATTTGTTTGTTTGTTTTTTTATTTTAATTTATTTTTTTTCTATTTAATTTCTGTTAGAGTAAGCAGTATTAAATGTCTTATTTTTGTATATTGTGCAATATATTAACTTAAATATGCAACCTCATTGGTATGTGGATTTAAGTTCCATTAATCATGTCTTATTTAAAAGTGTGGGCCATTTGTTTTTTTGTACTTTAATTTTTTTGTCTCTGTATTAACTAGGGAGTAGAGAGTAGTTGGTTTTCTTTACTTACGCAAAATATAGAGATAATATTTAATAAGCTGATCTCTTTTCTTTTTTTAATTTCTTGAAATTGTGCATACTTCTAGAGTGTCAACTGCACTCAATAGAGATAGTATATTGTGAGAGCAATATAAACATAGTTTTCTGTATAAATCCAATGGTGTCATATCTCAGTGTTTAATTGTTTTATGATGCTTTATTTAATTGGTTTCTAAAGGACAGTTAGAATGTTTGACTTGTCGGTCAAATATACCGTGTTATTTATTCACTGTCACTCACGCTATTACAATTTGCTCAGGAGTCTTTTACTGTAATAAATGTCATTAGCATCATTTCCCGTTTTGCAGCAAACATGTTCCATTTGTGCCTGTTTTAGTCTTTGTTTAAAGTCTGTTACATGTTTGCTGCTCATGCAGATTCCTTTATATTACTTTTATGTTAATTTTCACTAAAATGTATAAGTTGGTTTCCATGCTACTGTTACTTTGTTATACCACGATGTGTACATAAAGTTGGATGCGTATCTTGGAATGAGAATGCGGGGAAATAAACTGTTACTCATGAATGTTAAAAATAACTAAAAATCTAAGCTCTGTCAATTTGTATATTAAAGTAGAATTATTTATTAAACTTGATGTAATTATCATTACTTCATATTGTGTTGTTTATTGTTGAGGTGTGATATTATGAATTATTGATACTAGAAAATAGCCATATAAAGTAAACAATTCATGTGATTTATGTTTAATCCTGGTTTCCTTAAAGTGTATTCATACACCCTCGTACATCAGCACTGAAATCAAATGGAGGGAAAACGAGTCCAAAATGCACACCATAATCACAACTATTAATGCCACTTATAGACAATACATAATACATTCCACAAGTCAAATACAATCATTTCAGCCAGTGTTTCCCAGTTCAGAAATTAAACGAGACCATGTCTTGGGTCTTCCGGCTTTCAGAGAAACTATCTCTGTCAACTGGAAACATGCATCTCTGAAACCAGCAAATGTCAGTACGAGTACGAGTGGAATATGTTATCGGCTGAATTTAAATGACATATATCCTCATTATTTGGCCTTTATCAAGCTCTACCTGTCTTCAGATGAGCTCATCTGCCTTTTAAGTCTAAGTCAGAAACCATACCCTGTAAGTGACTGTCCCCGTTTAGGTTGAGGAGCCGTTTTGTGTTGAGTCAAACTAAAACTGCAGCAATGGTACGCCTATGCTGCAAAGATTTCTCTTCCAACATGTTTTCTCTATGGGGCTTACATTTAAACATCAGTGCAATGTCGGAAATCCCTGAATTAGATCAAATATGCTCATGATACAAAGATTCTTACCAACTATAATGCCCTTCACAAACGTATTGCAGCTTGAAATTTAAGTTACATTGGAGTAGGACTCATGAGTGGGGCTTTGGCAGAATTAGCATTAGCACAGAGATAAATGTCACAGAGCTAACGATGTCTCCATTACAGTCTTTTATTTAGTATTTAGAGAAAAATACTGGCAGAGCCGTGCTAAATGACACTTTGCAGTAGAAAGTAACTATTTACTATACTGGTAGGTATTATTGGTATTCTCATTTCATACAACTTTATATTTATACTCTGCCACATTTCAGATGAATATTCTAATTCTTACTCCATTACATTTGTTTACCAGCTATATTTATGATTTTTTTTAATTAATATTTGACATGTAAAAAATATCATAATTTTATAAAATATAAAATGTGAAACTATTCAATAGTATATGCCGTGGTTAACATTAACATCCAATGAATAATAACAATAATACTCATCATCATCAAATGACACCACTGACAGGCCATTTTCTCTTTTATTTTTTAAGTCAGTGTATAGGCTATTTTGTTGTGTGGCAGGACTCTAACTTGTATTACAATAGTACTAGTTTCACATTTAGTTAATCCAATGACTAAAATACGTCTTCCACTAATGAATATTGGGGACAAAATATGTTCAGATGTTTTGTCCTGATTATTTTTTATTTATTTATATTTTTAAAAGAGAGAGACACTCCATCCATCCATCCATCCATTTTCTACCGCTTATCCTGTATTGAGGGTCGCGGGGGGGCTGGAGCCGATCCCAGCTGTCATTGGGCGCAGGCAGGGTACACCCTGGACAGGACGCCAGTCTATCACAGGGCTGACATGTAGAGACAGACAACCATTCACGCTCACATTCACACCTACGGGCAATTTAGAGTCACCAATTAACCTATCGAGAGAGACACTCATTGACATAATTGTGTTCATGATTTTGTGATTTAAAAAAAAAAAACAGACAACTTTTTAATTTGTCCAAGCTCTTATCGGGATGTGTCTAAAATGTTGACGGAGACCTCTCGTCTCCCGCTCCCTCCTTTTTTCCGTCGTGGCGCTCCGTCGCCTCGAGTCTGCCTCGGGTCGTCGGCGGGTGGAGCCGAGCGGACAGTCGGGAAATCTCGGCTGTCTGCGCGCCTGACGTCACCGGCAGGGATGTTGTGCTCCTCGGCTCCCTCCTCCCGGCCATGAGGAGCTCAACGTGACAGGCCGCTGGTGGGTAGAGTCAGGTTTAATACTATCCGCACAGCCCGCCGGCACAGAAAAGAAAACTAAACGCTCCGCTAGAGCGACAGTATCCCGCCGCAGGTGCACGTGCCACACAGCGAGCGGGTACAGTATGAAATTACACGGCGTACTTTGGGAGCGCGTGACACATGCCAGGCTAGAAAAATAATTGTCTGTTGGTCACACATTAGACTTAGACTTATATATTATAGACATGTATTTATATATTAAACATGTATAATATATAATCCTAGAAACAACTGAAATAGCAGTGCCACATGTAAACGTGTTTTAGTTATCCATCTGTATATATATATATATATATATATATATATATATATATATATATATATATATATATATATATATATATATACATACACACAGATGGACACATTTTAAAAACATGTCTACATATATATATATATATATATATATATATATATATATATATATATATATATATATATATATATCATACACACAGATGGACACATTTTAAAAACATGTCTACATATATATATATATAGACATGTTTTTAAAATGTGTCACTGCCATTAAAAGTGTTGCTGTTATCTAAATTATATAAATGTATATAGTGTGGTATTTCCCTACTATATATAAATAAGTTTTCAGTTTGTATTTTCACAATATGATTTCAAATGTATGTAATAATATAATAAAGGCTGCCGTTTCGGGAGTGTAGGAAACAACCTGCCTCTGCTTGTTAACCGTCGACGGGGAACTGTTGCTCTACTTTCTGTCTTTGTAAACACGGTCAGCTCTGCAAACACGGTTTGTCCCGAGAGCCGGAGCATGGAGGTACACGAGACTCAGCCTCAGTGGAGGAGTACTACACAAATGGGTTGTCCTCCAGCAGCAGGACGGGAGGAGGTGGTGTGTGTGTGTGTGTGTGTGTGTGTGTGTGTGTGTGTGTGTGTGTGTACGTGTGTGAGTGCGGGGAGGGAGGGAGGGAGGGAGGGTGAGGAGTTGAAAGCGCCGTCCAACACGTGAGGCTCATGTGACGGTGTCGAGTCTGTCTCCAGTCAAGAGACGTGCCTGCAGTCACAGGGTTTATTTAACACGTAGTCGGACCCACCCAGCTCCCTCACACATTGCGCCGGGCGTGGAGCCTCCCTAGATACTACCGAGTCCGAACCTCAGGGTGACAACACTGCGCAGCTCTCAGCGGGAAACGCACACTGGATAACTGGAGATATACTTTTTTTTTTCCTCTTTATTTTCGTGTGTGATTTTTTCTCCCCCTCCTTTCTCGCTCGTCTTGAGTGCGAGCACAGAGATACATTTGGAACGGTTTGAAGCAATTTCTTCGAGTTTGCAGTTGAGCAACATGGAGAGGATTACCAGCGCGCAACCACCTCCCTGTGTGCCGAAGCACCCATCAATGGATATAGCCGACATGCAAGGGTAAGAGGAATATTTTTTCTCTTTTTTTTAAATTTTATCCTACTATATTAAGCACTTAATACGGAACCCTTAACAAACTAAAGACTAACTAACTATCTTTTTCTTCTCTCCAAAGAATCGATTTCCCCATGTATGTGTACAAACCCAGAAGGGGCATGAAGCGTGGGGATGACAGCAAGGTACATTTCATTTCAAATGCACAATATTCCTGCCTTTTAATTTTATTTTTTTTATGAAAAAGATTTTACTGACAACATTTCACCACCCATAGGAGACATACAAGTTGCCACACCGCCTGATCGAAAAGAAAAGACGTGACAGGATCAACGAATGTATTGCCCAGCTGAAGGATTTGTTGCCAGAACATCTTAAGCTTACAGTGAGTATTATCTTCTACATATGGCATGTCTGCTAAGGGAATCCGACACGCCACATGGTTGGGCAGAGCAGTTTTTCCTGCTACAGCACTTTAGTTTTGGAGTCTTAAAAGAAACTAAAAGTTTTGCATTTTATAGCAGAGTAGAGATGAACACATTTCTTTTCAATCTCTCAATTTTATAAATTTGATCGTCTAAATTCAAACTTTAGTTTGTTGTTGAGGTTTTTCTGAGTGTGTGTGTGTGTGTGTGTGTGTGTGTGTGTGTGTGTTGACTGCGTGACTTCCCCGGGATGCTTGTCCTCTGTTCAGCTGCAGAATGTGTTACATAAGAAAGATCAACATGCTTATTGAAGGTCTTCCTGTTTTAGACCCTGGGTCATTTGGAGAAAGCTGTGGTGCTGGAACTCACCCTCAAGCACGTGAAAGCCCTGAGCGGCATCCTGGAGCAGCAGCAGCAGAAAATAATTGCGCTGCAGAACGACCTGCAAATTGGTAAGTTTGAAGTTTTGTGCACGTGAAATATAAAATATAAACAGCTGTTATTCGTTAAAGTGCAACGCGTTAATCGCTCTTTTACATCTATCAGGACAATTGTTATTTTGTTTTAACTTTTGTGGTTTTAATCGACCAGGTGATCATGGAGGTGACAGTGCCGAGAACAGCGAGGAGATGTTCCGCTCCGGCTTCCACTTGTGTGCAAAGGAGGTCCTCCACTATCTGGCCAGCCAAGACAGCAGCCGGGACTTGACTCCTTCCCATGTCATCAACCACATCCAAAAGGTCGCGGCAGAAGTCCTGCATCATCAAAGCAGCCTGCACCCCGAGGAGTCCATCCCTCAAGCTTCGGAGAAACTGAAGAAGCCCGCCGGAGAGCCCCAGACGGCGTCCGAGGGCTCGGCTAAGAACTGTGTTCCTGTCATTCAGAGGACTTACCACCACGCGACGGGGGAGCAGAGCGGCAGTGACACAGACACTGACAGCGGCTATGGGGGAGAACACGAGAAGCGCGACCCCAAAGCCCAGTGGTCAGAGAGCCATGCAAAGGAGGCGGAGCGCAAGCGCGTCACGTCAGAGGCGACGGCCGGTGCCATCAAGCAGGAGGGCGACGAGCCTCGGGCCAAGAAATCGAGGCCTGACATCTCAGAGGACGAGATTCTCTCTGGTCACGTAGCTGGAGGCCCCGGCAGCTACATGAACTTCTCCCCCAACCAGCCCCCGTTTTGTCTCCCCTTCTACCTCATCCCCCCCGCAGCTGCAGCCGCGGCTGCCTATCTGCCCATGCTGGAGAAGTGCTGGTACCCCGGGGGCATGCCCGTCATGTACCCGGGCATGAGCGGCTCCGCAGCCGGTCTGCCTCTGGAGACATCTCGGTCATCGCTGGTGATGTCCCCAAGGGAAGGGTCTCCGGTGTCCTACCAGAGCTCCATGGATTCCCCGGCTATTCACAAAGCTTTAAAGCAGGTCTCCCCATTGAACTTGGAAACCAAAGACTGAGCAGACGTGTTTCTGTCGGAACTTTTGCCCTCTGAATGTTGATGGGGTTGAAAAGATGACAAACAAACACAAACGCACTGGTTTCCCTTCAAACCGCAGCCGTTGTTTGGCCCATCAGAACATTGACCCCCAAAAAGGTCGCCTTCTTCATCAGCTCCTCACACACTGAAACGGGGCGCGTAGGGGCGACCCGGAGTCACCTGTCGCATGGCTCTGAAACACTGTGAAGATGATCGGTTTGAGTGCACAAGACATCCATGAGAGATTTTGTTTATTTTGTAAATTTCTTCTCCGCACTCAGCGTTGAATGTCAGAGGTAAACAGAATGTAAGGCACAGATAAGTCCCCCCCAAAGAAAATAATTATTTGGACCTACTTTTTTTGCACACATACTACTCTGTAATGAATGTAAAGATTGAACATAAGCCCCTTGTAGATGCTGCTTGACTTATTATCACCTGCAGTAGATCTGTGAAGGGAGGGTCTACCTTCAGCGTTTGTCGCTCCTGTAACTGCATCAAACCAATAGACTAGAATGTTACCAAAAAATGAAAAAAAAAAAAAAAAAAACGCAGACGCCAAGACGTCACAAAAGACATTGCTCCTTTGACCCTTCATGTACTTGCAGCTAAATGAACAGTGTTCACGGCGTTCAAAGAATTCAGGGTGTTGTCACTGTACGAGGTGTGTCACTCATTTCTGTTTAAAAGTGACGTGGCCGTACGTGCTTTTATTTTTTGACTCATGACTATTTGTGCATCTAGATGGAGTCCCTGTGACGTAATGTCTTGTAATTCTTATTTTTTTTTTTTTGTTAATACTACTCGTACATCTTTATTTTTGATACGTGACCCACTGAGTGTATTAGCTCCACCACCGGAGGAAGGCCGAAGCGGTCGTTTTGCTGTATGCCAGGAGAACGTGTACAATATAAAGCATTGTGCGTCTTGTCCACAAATTCCCAGTCAAGTTAAGGCCTGATCTTAGCTCATGCTGTTGCCTTTACTCGCGGGACGCAGACACAACGATGGCAGGTGTTCAAGTGTATTCCGCTTTAAGTGTCGTGTCTGGCAAAGAGTGAATGTAAATTTCAAACAAAAAATAATAGTTTTGTATAGTAAGAGGTACTTGGGATTTTTGTTTTGAAATGTAACAAAAGGCCTGTTTGTTGTACATATTTTGTATATAAAGTATTATTGATAAATATTAAAATATTAATAAAGCTTTTTCTTCTCCCCCCTGTGGAATTTGTGTATCACTGCCTGATGGCTGAAAATGTGTTGCAGACAACCTGACAGCTCCTCATAACACATACTTACATAACACTTACATAACCCATAGCAGTGCAGCCTCTGTAAATCAATAGCGTGTCTTAGATTACAAGCTGTAAGCAATTTTGAAAAAGACTCAAATAATCTTCACCATTGTCTGTAGGATAATGTTTTAATTAAAAACGTTTAACAGTGCAAGTGCAGTTTTAGCTCATTACAATTGGGATAGTCACACAATGTTTTGTTTTCTAGATACTGTCATGATCATTATACACAATAATCATTATGATTCTAGAAATACTAAGCCTTTTCTATCAAAATGTAGAGCTAAACTACAAAGTCACTGAATTAAATACATTTTCATACTGTATGTCAGCCACTGTAATGATACTGAAAGTGTTCTGAGTGGGAGCACAACATGTGTCTGGCAACTTGACACCACAGTGGATGCAAATGGTATTTGAGGTAGTGGGAGAAAGGACGTCTACCTCTTTGATTTACTTTCATATTTAATCACTTGGAATACCAGCCTCCACAAACCTTCTGCTGGTGTGGGTGCCGTTTCCTAGTTAATAGCGGTTGTAATAATGGAAATGAAAGGGTATAAAACATATGCTCACCACCCACCATTCCTCCCCACGAGATGTGGACATTTCTGCTTTCATTTTCTTTCGTTTCAAAACAGTATTTGGACTCCAAATCAGTGAACTAATTGTCCCGATGTGCTCAAAAATGCAGTACCAACGCCACCTTGTGGAATTAATGCTTAATACTGACTACCATTTTTACACCAAGGTATACATTTTCATTAGACAAGTGATATGATGCTGCCTTTGGGAAGCCCCACTGACAATACGGCAGGAACAGTTTAGTAGGTGTAACTGTCATTGTGGAAACCCCTCATTAAAATGATCAAGCGCGTATTAAATACACATTACTACATGAGATATAATACTCTGTATTTGCTCTCAGGTCTATGGAGCAGTTGTTTTTACTGCTGCAACTTTACTCTACACAACCTACAAACCTCACCAAACTACGCGCCTGATGTTGTTCTGATGACCGTTCCGTTGGTTGAATCACCACAATGTCGCAGTTTTTTTAGCAGAACCGGTAGCCTACTTTTATAATAAAAAGGCTGCTGTGTCTCCGTCCAAAATCCGCTGCCTGCTCGCGCTCACATGCTCTGATGCAGGCCGAGTGTTTACTAGAAATATGTACAGATGTGACTTGTCAGTAAAGTTTCAGACATGTTCTCTGTGTTGTTCTCTATTGTGATAACTTGAAAAAGAACATCAAGCCATGCGTGTCTCGTATTAAGAAGTGATGATGTATACAACAGGCAATCGGGCCTAGGCCCGTTTGGGCTGGAGCAGCGTGATTGCAAACTGGATCGTGCTGAGACACGGTACGGATCACAATGCATTGGTTGGACGTCCAAGCTCTTCTTCGCCCACAGTAGAGCTTGACTGTCTTCTCATTAATCAACCGACATGAAACTCATCAAAGCCACAGAGGTTGAGGTTGTTGTTGTCTATCGCCAACTTAGATTTTGGCAGTCGCCATCTTGGATTTTTGTTACAACAGAAGTGGCCATAATTGGACTGGAGGAGCGACAGGTCGATCTGATGAAAACCTGCATTATTATCTATTTTACTCTAAATGGGATGATAAATTACAAAATCAACATCATGCTGTTTTTAAAAAGACTTGAAATAGAGATTGAGACCATAAAGTCATGTTTACAATGTTTTATTGAGATAATAAATCAAGTGAGCAATAGGGAGCTATTTTGTAACCAGAAGAGTCGCCCCCTGAAGCCAGTAGAGAGAATGCAAGTATAAAGAACTTCTGTGTCAGCTTCACTTTTTAAGAACCAGAGGTTGCCGACTGGTATATAGCCAACATATAACATTTGTCATCATCACCCAATTCTCGCCATGCTAGTGCACCAAGCTACATCCACCTATATTGTTTTTGTACTGGTTCACAATCCCATCTGATGGATCTTCGACTGACTAGAAGGGAATTTGGGACTGATCTGAGGCAGACTGTGGCCTCTCTGGGGCCTCATCGCCTGAAGTGGCAACCCCTGATCACTGCTGCAGAAAACACAGACGCCAGTGTAAAAAAAAGGTAGCAGTAAAGATTGTCTGAAGATAAAGAGTGACTCCCAAGAACCAGAGAAAAAGAAGGGCCTTGTTATTGAGATGCTGGCTGATAAGTATCTGACTTTGAAACTTGCTGTCACAAAGGACATAACGGCTGGGATGATGGTGGCACCTGAGTGTGAGGATATGACCTCCATGCTTATTGTTGCTGAGAACAGAGTGTGCACTGTGAGTGAGGCATGGCTGAGAGGCTGATTTCTCATAAGGCTCAAAACATCTAGAGAATTCTCCTCAGAGAACAGGATGATCTTAAAGAGTGAGTCGGAAAGCCTCCATTCATCAAGGAGGACTGGCGAGGCCAATAAGCATTCACAAGAAGGACAAACACATTTGCACACGCAGAATGAGTTTGTGAATGGATTACACATGTTGAAGCCTGTAAGTTTCAGTCATGGTGTGTGCCTCTCCTCGTACCTTTCCTTGTGCTTTACCTGTCCCCTTGTCTCAGGTCTGTACCAGTGGGTTCTCATGTTCCTGAGCTCTGGCAGCTGGTATCTAATCAACCACAGTTTATCAACTCCCAGTCTTCGCCAGATCCTTCTGTCTACCTGACAGTGGATTTCCCTTAGATCTTTTTTTTTGGATTCTGAATTTCTATCTTTGGTTTTAACTGTTTTATTGCCCACCCAAATAATGAATCATCTGTCCTCTTATCTGGGCCTTTTAGTATTCCCTCTCCCACGTGTGACAACCCCTCCAGTCCACTAGGGGTCTGTATTCCTTTTCCTGGCTGTTCTTTTCCTTAGAGGACTGGCCATCAGGTGATGAGCCACACCTGAGCCTGGTGTGGTTTCACATAATTATGAAAGCCCACCACCGGCTGCTGCTTTTTAGGGATAACTGACTTTCTGCAGTTGTTTTGGTGAGTTATTTTTGTTCTTTAAATAAATGTGCTCATTTTACTTTAAACCCAGCTGGTCTCCTATTTCTGTTGCAGCTGGGATGTAACACTAGCAACGTTTTCCAGATTTTCCTGGGAAAATCCTTGAGAAAAGCCTTGAGACGTTTCCTAGTCAGACGAGGTGTATAATACCTTTACCTACTTTTCTGGCTCTACCCCAGGTTATCCATCCCCAGAAAACTTAAAGGGAGGTGTCAAGGAGGCATCATGATCAGACGCCCGAACCACCTCAGCTGGCCCATTTTCGAAGCAAAATCCTCACTCCCTACGGATGTCTGAGCCCATCACCCCATCTCTGTTAGGAAGCACAAGGTCAACGAGTATTACTGGCAAAATACCATAAACTAACCTGCTGCAGGAAGAACTCTACTGTAAAGTCATATCTCACATTCATGGTCATACTTCATTGCCTTTATGCCCTGCAGGTCAGGTATTGTATGTATTATAATGAAACAAAGGTTGAATATCCTGTCAACAGTTTGATTTGGCTGGAAAATAGGTGTGTAGAATATGAAGACTGAGTATTTTACAAAGATGTTTTAAATGCTCTAGAAGCAGGGGGTCTTAAACATCATCCACATTTGGATGCCATAACATTGTTTACAGGATATTAAACCTTAATTTCATTAGTATATAGTTGGCTAATGCAGTATTTTGCATGCAACACTTGTTGACTTCTTGCTGCTTCGCAGTACATTTGTTTGCACGTGTTTTGGAGAACAGAGCAACGAGCAGTGTGAGTGTAAACTCCTTTTGTCCATGCTCTCAGGACCCCTGGTTGTTGTGCTCGGCCTCAATCTCCCTGCCAGTGTGTCCTAGATCCCCAGTCTCCTGCCTGCCTGCTGACTCTCAGCCATCAAACCCAGCTCCTCGGATCAACCCAAGGCCGTTATCCCCATTCTGAAAACCAAGTTTGCAATAAACCTCTCAATCTTCTTACAAAGTCTGTGTGCTGCAGTCTGGGTTCACTAAATACTTAACTGTTTGGGGGATTTGGGTGTTTAATTCCAAATCCATTGCCATTTTCCAGTCGTCAAAGACAAAATGATAATTTCATAAGCTACGACTCTTTCAGCTGCGTGTCCTCATGAGGAGGAACAGCAGCTTGACTCTTGAGGTCCTGCTGGACCTCAGAACTCTCCAGGAGTTCCTGTATTTACTAACCTAGCATAATGTAAAGTTTATGAAACCTAATGCTGAGGTGCTTGAGGGAAAATCAACCAGTTATGATTACTGTACATTTGTTTCCGTTTTGGCTTTCAACAAACTCAACAGCCTGTGGAGCGTTTGTATGAATCATTTGGCAATGAAACTGGTTCAACTGCCTTTTATTCAAGTTGCAGGTCCTACTCGAAGCAGATCATAGAGCAACCACTCAGGCACATCAACCTAAACCTTTTTTTATTTGATTTGTTTTAATGAACTGAAATTGTGAATAGTTCATACAAAGAACTACAATTCAATGTTACTTATAATGCCATATCACAACAAAAGTAGCGTCAATGAGCATTACAGCACGGCAGTGGTTAGAAACAAACAACTGCCTTAACAGACTGTCTGGCAACCCCACGTCATTTCAGCAGCCATATTTGACCATAAAGGTTGCACTACTCTGATTGTATTGTTCCTTTTTGTTTCCATGTGTCTCCATGTCATCTGGCGGTGAAAACTAGTGGAACTGGCAGAAGAATGTGGTTTACTCTGAGGAACTGAAACTCTGACGAGGGCTGTGACTGTAAATCACTTACTTCCTCTTTCTTTGTGCTATTTGAATGTATAGAGTGAATGTATAGTGGAGTAGTAGTATCCCACAATCAAATATCTAATTATTCTAAAGTGCACAGTGTTAGTTCCCTGTCCCGTCATAACTCTTCAACAACATGTCCTCAATTGTACAGTGGTGACACTTTGAGAGGCAAAAGCACAATATGTTATTGATATATAAAAAAAGAAATAACGAAATACATTTTTGCAGTAAAGTCTTCCCAAGGCGTCGGCAACCTGACATGCAAAATAGCAATACGTATTAATGTGTTCACACCAAACCAAAACGCCTCTGTAAACGGTTACCCTGCTTCCTTTAATTGACTTCCTGTATCATTTCCTGTATGGAATTACTTAAGTGAAGCAAGGAAAGTACAACATTAGTTATTCTGGGATTACATTCACTCAATGTTAGGTCACGTTTGGTGATACTTTCACTTGAATGTTTTCATTTTATTCTGCTTCATGACTACTCTAAATGTGTGAACTATTTTTTGTTCCACCATTATAATTAACATAATTAATAGTTATCAGCCCTGTGATAGTCTGTTGACCTGTCCAGGGTGTACCCTGCCTTCCTTCAATGTCAGCTGGGATCGGCTCCAGTGTGGTTCTAAATAGAATCACCTACTCCACCTTTAAATCAAAAGGTCTAGTTAAATGGCTTCGCATATTTACATATGTAAATAATGATGAGAGAACACTGACCAGGGCGATTCTACAAATGTGTTATGGATACTTTATAAATGTATTTCATATGTTTTCATCCATTATTATTCAGACAAAGACAAACCGCCTTGGCGGAAGCGTTTGTGTTTTATGACTTTCGAGCTTTTATTCTGAAGAGCTCGCATCGGAAGTCTCGTTGTTGCGCTCCGCTCCGCGGAGACGTCTCCTCTCCGGAGTCAGTGTCCGCCTGCTGCTCGCCCGGACTGGACCGGCCGTGATGATGAGGGTGCCGGCTGCGGTGCTGCTGCTGGGTCTCGTAGCGTCCTGCCGGGCTCGGCTCACACCAGGAAGACCACCGCCCACAATCAACATCAGTCTGGATGAAGATCCACAAGTGCGATGGGACCCGCTCCTCAAAGTCTTCGACCTGGACTACCTGAGGAAAGCCGCCGCGGAGGTCATTGAGTAAGTTCTATCACAAATACTGCACTCGAAGTCATATTTTAAGAGTTAAGAGAAAGTGGACTACTCATTTGGTTGTAATGCTACGTAAACATTGTTGAGTAACTAACAGCATGGCATAGTTTCACTTTCTTAAAGGGGGGGGGGGGGGGGATCAGGGACTTAACCATAAATGGTTAAAAAGTAATTCCTCTAACATCAACAACATAATCCTAAATTAATATTATATGCCAGCCTGGCTTGAAGTAACCTGACTTGTCTTGTGTGTATATTCCAGTCCTGACATGTTTTCTTCTTCTTCTTCTTTATTGTTGTTGCCAGTGCTACAGTTCCAAAATGGGTTCATCATGCACTTGCACCTTTGGTGGAGTCCTTGGAAAAGTACATTCCTCAGCCTTACGCCGGGGAGATCCTCGGCTTGGCCTCGCACTTTGGGGACGTTTCAGATGTCATCGTTCTCAACTTCGCCTATGAGATATCTGCGTATGTATCATTTTCAGATCCAATTACACCTTTTATTATAGAGGCTTGTGCATAGTGCCTGACAATGAATGTGGATTTAAAGTGACAACCATCTCCTGCATGCCTACACACTATGTGCATTCCTAGGTTCTGCACCAGCATCGTTGCTCAGGACCAAAATGGACACGTGTTCCACGGCAGGAACCTTGATTATCCCCATACTGTTCTGAGGAATCTGACTGTCAACGTCAATTTCCTCAAGAAGGGACAGGTGCAGTATGCACACCTTTTTTGTTATCCAGATCACCTTTTAACAGGTGCTATCATAAAAGTTATTGCATAATGGCGAGGTGGCCAAGCATCTTTCCGCAGTTGTTTATTTGCCTCCCATATTCAGGTGGCGTACAGTGGAACTTCATTTGCCGGCTACGTTGGTCTGTGGACGGGACAGAGTCCCAACAAGTTTACCGTCTCTGGCAACCAGAGAGGTAAACCCGCACTTCCTCTTGGCAATAGTGTCTATTCGAAATATTCAGATTTCATTAAGTTCCATTTTGTTATGTCTCTGTGTGTGTTGGTGATCTTCAGGCAGTGAACACTGGTGGAACTGGTGGAAGAATTTGGTGTCTGGTTTTATCTTACGGAGATCCCCAGTCAGCTGGCTGGTGAGGGAGGTGAGTGTGTGACGGAAGTTTGCGTGAGGAAGTTTACTGCAGAAGGAAGTGAAACTTTGATTAAAGGTCACATATACTGTTTTCATCAATTTCACATACAGTAGCTCTCAGAGGTCCAACAACACTGTATTCGATATGCATTGCCCCAAACCCATCTGTGGTCCTGAAATTTCAGCTTTCTATAAGTTGCTCAAATGAGCTCTGCTGAGAACATGCTGCTTCTGTGTCTGCACCTTCTGCATAGCATGACCCACTAAAGGCCTGATTATGCTTCCGCGTAGTGATCACGCAACGGCAACGCAACGGCAACGCAGTTGCTTGGAGACCGTGATGGTTCTGCGTTGGGTTTACGCGTCGAAATGCAATTCAATGCCACACCGGTAAAGGGCGCTATGTTTTTTGTAAAGACTGACCGACCGACCGAGACTCTTGACGTATATCGTCGTTAGCCTCGTTATAGCGTATTTGTTTACTTTCCGGCTTTAAACATCCACTATTTTTCAGAACTTGGTGTTTTATTTCTTTGTGCAAAAGCGACAAGGTGCAAACAATAAAACGAGGTGAAAACAATAAAAGTAGCCTTTTAAAAGTTTAAATGGCGGTGTTTATGAATGGAAACCGGATAGCAGTCTCCAGCGGATGTAGTTAGCGGACCAATCACAGCCGATGCCGCTGCGTTGGTGTTGCGTTGGCGTTGCGTCGCCTCGACGCGCGTCGAGGATTTTTGGGAGGCACACGTCAGGCCCTTGCGTTGACGCAAGGGGCGTCCGCAAGGACGTAAGGGGTCCGCAAGCTCCCTTGCGTTGTGTCGACGCGGAAGCATAATCCAGCCTTAACACCCTCCCTCGACACCCCCCCCCCCAAAAAAAAAACAACCTTACCTATAGCACTCTGATCTTAGCACTGTTGCTCTTGAAGTACTAGTTTACTCAGATGAGGACCTAACACTTGTTCTATTTTTAGCTCTTACTGCATCGTCAATGATACGTCGTGGTTTCTTTGTTTCCTTCTTTTGACAAATGTACTTATTGTAAGTCACTTTGGACAAAAGCGTCTGCTAAATGACCTAAATGTAAATGTAAATGCTAATGAACTCCGACTGTCATCGCCTACTCGGAGAGACGGAGACGACGCCGCAGCATGCGGCAATGTTTAGGTGGATGTATCGCTATGGCTCGCCTATGTGGCTCAGGTGAAGTTACTGGGGCCCATATTGTGGGGACATTTACTTTTACTAGGGTCAGTGTCAGCTTTGTACTGACCCTCGTTACTGAAGCAGCGAGAGAGACCAGACCAGGACAGCCGTGCACAGCGCTCTGCCGGACACACGCCCCCGGGTTCCGTCTGACCGGAGGCAGCAAAAGATGCACCAGAGTGCATGAGACAGAGGGAGGATTATCTATAGCTTCACCTGCACAGGGATTTATTCACGGAGCACCAGCCAGATCACCCAGCGCCATGACCGGTAAGTTGGGCTGCACTCTCCGTGCACGCTGTGGGTCCATGCACGCTGTCTGCCTGTGCTCTCCATGCGCATTCTCCGTGCGTGCTCCCAGTGCACGCTATGGGTCTGTTGGTTGTGCTCTCCCGCGCTGTCTGTCCGTGATGTTGGTCCACACTCTCTGTGCGTACTGTGGGTCCGTGCGTGATGTGGGTCCGTGCGTGCTGTCGGTCTGTGCGTGCTGTCGGTCTGTGATGTTGGTCCACACTCTCTGTGCGTGCTATGGGTCCGTGCGTGCTATGGGTCCGTGCGTGCTGTGGGTCCGTGCGTGCTGTGGGTCCGTGCGTGATGTGGGTCCGTGCGTGCTGTGGGTCCGTGTGTGATGTGGGTCCGTGTGTGCTGTGGGTCCGTGTGTGCTGTGGGTCCGTGCGTGCTGTCGGTCTGTGCCGGTCCATGCTGCTGTTGGCCCGGGCTGTCCATGCTCTCGTCAGCGCTCTCCCTGGGTCTCTCTGCTTGGCGCTGTCTGTCTGCTTTCTCCATCCGTGCTGTCGGCTCTCAGCGCTGTGTTGCGAAACGCCCCCCTTTCGGATATCCTATCATCGTGCAGAGGAGATCGGGCTTATGCAAATGACTCCTTTCCTTACGTAAAGAAAGGAGCTGAATCTGAACAGCCTGTTGGGGCACTGTTTTAGCAGAGGGTGGGCTGCAGAGACCATGCAGGAATTGCTTGTTTTACTCATCCTGGGAGTTGGCAGGCTCAGGGAGGACCAGTTTATAGGTGTAGAGACCAGAGAAAACCTGTTTTTCATAATATGACCCCTTTAAGGGCTGTAAGTTTCTCACAGTCATTAAAGCGTGGACTGTTGAGTAAGGGTGCTATTTTTTTGTGCAGTTTGAATGTACCATGAGGATTATTCTACCGTATTTAGGGGACTCAAAGTATCCTACAATACATCATGAAGAATAGTGGACAGTGGTGGTCAATAACCAAGCATACATACCATCATGCATTGCGCTGAAGGAAAGCGCAGCATGACTAGACAAATCCATGAGTTGTGGAACTGAAATATTTATCACAACACAAAAGGCCACAAAGTCCTTCCCATTTATTTATTTGGGGGGAAAAGATTATTGATATTGCTATTAATAATAATAATACATTTTCTCTATAGAGTTTCATGGTACTTAAAGTCACCAGATGCAGTTACAATAGAAACAAAAAGACAACCAAAAACACAGCATTAGTCACACATTGAAAGCAGATCTACAGTGATAATGTGAGTTAGGGATGCACAATATTATCGGCAAGGTATCAGTATCGGCCGATATTGACGTTAAAATGTATTATCGGATAACATGCCGCTATATGAAACCGTTAAATAAAGGCTGCTGCTTCCTTGATTAAATCAGAGGATTGTATCCGCAGCACGACGTGACACGTCACCTACTTCAACTTGCAACAGAGTGAGGGAGAAGTTCAAAATGTTGGTGGTGTGGAAAGCAAAGTTTGTATTTACAATGATTGTTCAGCATCGGTAATGCAAGGAGCAAGCAAGCAAGCAAGCAAATTTTATTTGTATAGCACTTTTCATAGAAGGGGTTCACAAAGTGCTTCACAACAGAGTCAAATAGTAAAACAAGAATAGACAATTAAAATACAAAGGAGCATAGAAACAAAATAGCATGGCAATATAAAACAAAGAAACAACAAAACCCAGAAAAACCCAACCCTACGTAAAAGCCAGTCGAAACAGCAGGGATTTCAGATCCTTTTTAAAAGACTCGATGGAGTTTGAAGTGCGTAAGGACAGTGGTAGGGCGTTCCAAAGTCTGGGGGCAACAGCTTGGAAGGCTCTGTCCCCTCTGGTTTTAAAATGAGTGAGGGGGATGGTAAGCAGGCATTTCCCAGAGGATCTGAGGGAGCGTGAGGGGGTATAAGATTTTAGCAGCTCTAAAATGTAGGAAGGGGCTTGACCATGTAAAGCCCTGAAAGTAAGAACTAAGATTTTAAAATGAATTCTAAAATGAATTGGGAGCCAATGGAGTTCTGCTAAAATCGGCGTGATGTGCGCACTTTTTCTTGTGTGGGTTAAAAGGAGGAGCCGAGACGCATTCTTTTAACACCACTTCATTGTCCATTTGAAGAACCGTCACAATATCGATATCGGTTATCGGCCAAATGATTTTTTTGAGAGAGAGTTCCAGAGTGGCTATGGAGGAGGTTCTGTCACCCCTATACTTCCACTATATTGTTCAGGGGACCACATTTTCAGTAAGCTAAGGGACATTTCCCTGACCCACTTGACCCCTTTCTAGCCTTGTGAATTCACACCTTTCTAATTTGTGTTTATGGTTACAATATCTGAAATACACTTCAGATATTACATGTTTTTCTTTAAAAACCATGATGACGATCTATGCTCGTTACCCTTGGGGCCTGGTTACATTTCAAAACGGGGAATCAAATATGATATACTGAATACTGAATAATTATTGTAATTTAAAACAAATGTCCTGCCAATCTAAACCACCTAAACTTTTGGATGAAGTAAAAAAAAAAAAACAGCCACCTGCACTGGTCTTGTTCGGTTAGATTGAGGGTGCTATGAAAACCAAGTATTACATTTACATTTAGGTCATTTAGCAGACGCTTTTGTCCAAAGCGACTTACAATAAGTACATTTGTCAAAGGAAGGAAACAAAGAAACCACAACGTATCATTGCCGATAAAGTAAGAGCTAAAAATAGAACAAGTGTTAGGTCCTCATCTGAGTAAAGTAGTACCTTAAGAGCAACAGTGCTATGATCAGAGCTTCAGAATTTGGGTAGATTGAAGATAAGGCGTGCTGCAGAGAGATGTCAGAGGCGAGATGTCAGCCAGACAGTCCGAGATGCGAGTTGCAATGTGAGTGTCAGAGGTTGACACAAGTATGCATCAAGAACGGTTTATTACCATAAAGTCTCTGAGCCACAGAGAAACAGAGTGTGCACATAACCGTAATTACTCACTGTCAGAGGATGGGTAGAGACTGAGATTAGTCTCTGAGATTAGTCTGATCAACATGGGAATAAATAACTATAATGGCAAAAATGCAAGATATTTGGATATGGAATAGGCCTGCCTGAATGAGTGAATGGTTTCGGAACCAGCCGTATTTTGTGCATGCACAAATGGCTTTTAAATGTTTCTATTGCTACCGGTGTAGGTCACTCTGATTATTTTTGGACTAACATGGATTGGATTTGTAACAGGAATATCTTCATCCCAACTGTAGGAAAACAAGTGTATTGATCTCAAACATCACCTCCAGCGTGCAGACCCCATGACCAGTTGGATTACAATAGCTATATGCCCCCTTCTCCTGATTTGTCTAGTTATCCCCTATTCCACCCTTCTCAAGTCCCAGTTTTTACTATACCTGTTGTCATTAGATCCTCTGTTAGCATAATCCCTGTCTCTATTACCAATTTAGGTCGCAAAGGTCACTCTAATAATTTATCCATTGATGAGCTGGTCTCCGAGTTGAATGATTCTTGCTTGAATATTCTTGACTCCATTGTACCTTTTTTTTTAAGAAAAGATTGTGAAATGGGATTCCCTGTCTTGGATTAATGACCATACAAGGGACATTAAAAGGCAATGCAGGAAAGCAAAACGCAAATGGAAAAAGGACAGGCTTGTGGTTTCACAAGACACTCTTAAAGGGTCGATGTCCACACAGAGTGTTGTGAAAGATGCCAGGAATTTTTACTTTTCTAACCTGATCTCTAGCCAGTGTCGCAATCCCAGGGTCCTTTTTCAGACCATTGACTCAGTGATCAATCCCCTTCCAGTCAGCTATTGGAAGCCTCCAGTGTTTAATGTGACGTGTTCCTCAATCATTTTATTAACAAAATAGCAGGGATTAGGCTGCATGATCATGATCTCCCTGATACCAGAGTCCTCAGTATCTCCTCTGACCCCCTTGCCTTGCCAACCCATTTTGAGTGCATTTCTTTGTCAGCCTTAGAGGATACCATACTCCACATGAAATCCTCTGCATGCCCCTTAGACCTGACATTCTAGCTATTGTCAATAGCTCGCTGTCTCCGGGGTCGTTTCCCTCCAGCAAACCATTCATTTAGAAACCTAATCTAGAGCCTCTTGTTTTAAATAATTTTAGACCAACTTCTAAATTACTATTTTTATATATGTGACCAGCCACGGCAAAATCAGGAACAAGTAGATCTTGCATTTTGAGTTATTCACAGATTCCGAAAGTGTATTTTCTAAGCTTTCCAATGATGTCTAACACATGGAAATCCACAAAGTTGTGGCCATTTGAATGTATGCTTCTCTGAAAACCATTCACTAAGAAAACTGGCCTGCAAGATTTGCAAATCTCACCTCACCTGGTGAGCAAGGAAACACAATGGTACTCGTTTGCATCTCATTCAGATAAGCCCCCCCTCCCCCCCTACAGATATCACTGAGTGACATCTGTAGGGGGGTGCTAATCTGTATTGTGCGCCAAAAAACACGAAAACCAGAAGTAGGCGGTCCTCTCTAGACCACCTTCTTCGATTCTACTGGTTATCTGGTATGTTTACATCGTCACTTCCGGGCTTCACTGATTCGCTAGTCAAGCTGCTAGCCTCCACCAATCAGAATGGTAAAAGAGTCACCGACTCGCATGGCGGATTACACATTTGAATCGGCTGAAATGAACCCCGACGTGGGCCGATTCGAGCGACCACACCAAGCAGACTCATGTCACGGACGCCGACTCTGTCAAAGACGCCGATTTTCGGTCCGGTGTGGACTCGCCTTTAGCCTGCAGGGCAGAAAGTATTGTAGTGGTTTGAACAATGGTTATTACAAGCAGTTATCATGTAGGTAATGTTGATGTAGTGTTATTTTCGTTAAGCACTTTACAAGACTGATCAGAATTATAAATGCTTAAAGTGTACAATGTAGACATTGGAGGAAAAAAAATCCTACAGTACAGTCAGTACTAGAATTAAGTGAATTTTGTCCAGGCCCATTCTCCTCAAAGTTTTTGATTATATCCGTCAGGGTGTCTTTGCCAATTCTGAAAAGGAAAACAAATCACATCATGTGTCATGCTAACTGGCACTGTCTAAGTAGCTAGTGCTAATGATTAAGCAACTAACCTACATTTACATTTACATTTAGGTCATTTAGCAGACGCTTTTGTCCAAAGCGACTTACAATAAGTACATTTGTCAAAAGAAGGAAACAAAGAAACCACAAGGTATCATTGCCGATAAAGTAAGACCTAAAAATAGAACAAGTGTTAGGTCCTCATCTGAGTAAAGTAGTACTTCAAGAGCAACAGTGCTATGATCAGAGTGCTATAGGTAAGGTTTTTTTTTTTTTTGGGGGGGGGGGGGGGGTGTTAGTGGGTCATGCTATGTAGAGTCAAGGTGAAGTCTGAACAGGTGAGTCTTGATCCTTTTTCGGAAGATGGCAAATGACTCTGCTGTCCTGACATTGGTCGGGAGTTCGTTCCACCACTGAGGCGCCAGAACAGAGAAGAGTCTGGACTTTGCTGAGCGACATTTGTTTCATTTCAGCGATGGTGGTACCAGCCGGCCAGCTGAAGTAGAGGAGCGACGTGCTCGCGTCGGGGCATGAGGTTTGACCAGTGTTTGAAGGTAGACAGGTGCTGTTCCATTGGCCAGTGTCATCGTCTTGAATTGGATGCGTACCTATTGTCCTCAGGTAGGCTAGATGCTAAATTATTAGCATCACAGTCAATTCAAGCAATGCCACAGGCCCCTTGGCACCTTACTGTTAAATAAGATGCCCACATTACAAGCCAAAACAGCTTACAGCTTAGTTTCGATGTGCATGTCATTTTAAAACGACAGTACTGAGCTAGCTTAGCTAGCTAAGCAAAGTAGATAACTTGGATGTTAACGGAAACTCACCCCATAAGAAACTGAAAAGTATTCCTGCAGACCTCGTTGGCTCTGATGAAATAAGAGATCCGGGCGGTCTTTCTTTTCGTCTGCGGCTTTTTGGTGGATGCAGTCATGTCCGACGTAACTACGTGTCCGTTTGCTCTCTTTCGACAGCTAAATAATCCATCGGTATGCTGTACATAAGCTCTTGAGAAGTTTGTCCCGACATGAATGTCTTCCAAGGAGAGAGTTCTCCTTTCTTCTTCCGTTGCATTTGCAGTCAAAGTTACGGATTTCCTCCATTTCCCTGTCTTTATCCCGTTGAAATGTAACCGTAGATATAGCGTCTGATATATTCTGCTCCAACTCCTCCGCTACGCTGAATAAGTAGCCATGTGTTTCGCTTCTAATGTGCCAATCAGCTGGCCGAAAAAATAACAACAGCGCGTGAATGGCCAACGGAAACTACAAATACAAAATGTATACTTTTCAGGCAATGTATACTTTTAAGGCAACCAATACTGTTATCTGAAACATGGAGTGGCTTCTTCATGATCTCAACTTGCATATTCTGCAACAAAAATCACTAATTTTGAAAAAAAAAGCTTATTTCCTCTTTTACGCGAATTCGTCCCACCCGACTTATTGCTGGTTTAGCCGTGGCGGGTCACAAATATATACACTATATGTATATTTTTTGAAATTTGAGGAATTCCAATCAGGTTTTTGTGCTCTACACAGTAGAGCAGCTCTTGCCAAGGTCGTAAATGATCTACTACTCGGTTAATCACACCACTTTACTTAACCGTCTTGAAAAATGGGTTGGCATTAGGGGCTCGGCTCTTGATTGGTTTCATTCCTATCTTACAGAAGTAAGACTCTTCCTCTTGGGCCCCCCTCTCTTTTGGTGTTCCTCATGGGTCAATCTTAGGTCCCTTGCTCTTTTCAATTCACATGCTTCCTTTATCATTGGTAAACACAATGTTCAGTTCCAATGTTATGCGGATGACATCCAGCTCTATGTCCCACTTAAGCCTGGTGAGACAGGTAATTTGACCCGTGTCATCTTGTGCCTCGCTGACATAAAGTGCTGGATGTCTCAGAACTTTCTCGAGCTTAATGAAGCCAAATCCAAGATTCTTCTATTTGGTCCCCCTAATGCATGCAGTCTAATCTTGGTGGCCTGTCCACCAATGTTAAATCTGCTGCCCGTAATCTAGGGGTGATTTTTGACCCTAATCTCTCTTTTAACCCTCTGAGACCCATTGTAGCGTGTATGCTACAAAAGATCATGTTGTCTTTAGAGCGTCATAACTCTGTAATGGTTTGTGCTAGAAACATGCATTTTTTTTTCTTAAACTAGAGAAACAGGGCAAAACAACGGTTCCCTGCTTGCCAATGTGAGCAATTGATTTCTGACAACAAAAAGAATGCGTAAAGTAGTAAAATATGTGACTAGATGTCTCCTCGTCTCCATGGCGCATTTCTCCGTTTTGTTTATGTATATCAATCAACTTCTCATCCACCATCTTGCTAGTGACGTAAAGAGTTACGTATGCATCGGACATTCGTAATGGCTCCCGCAGCGGCTTTTACAGCCAATCGGAAAGCCTGATTTAGGCTTGGCCGTGAGTTGTTGTGTTTGCCCAAAGGGGAGACATGGAGGAGTTCAAATCAGAGAAAATGACGGTCAAAGAGTTACTGTAGTGATAGAGAAAGTTAAATACATAAATGGTACAGAAGAAGTACACTATATACACGCTTATTTAGGGCAGGTAGAGGAAAGGACCATTCCTGCCAAAAAAACGCCCATGGACACTACCCAAAAGAATATCCATATTTCATAGAGAAAAGCAGCTAGAAGCTTCAAATAACTTCTAGTATAATCCAAACAAGTGTGTGCAACTTTCTATGTTGAGCTTTTCTTCCTTTATAATGGTTTGCAGTGCTTTTTTTTTAATAAAATGTGTAAAAATTCAAGGTGCGTTTTATATTTATTTTTAATTTATGGGCTAAAATCCCCTATTATAGTGTATAGCTGAGGTTCTGCTGATTCTGGGGATGTGTATAACTTGATAATACTGTAAAAAAAAAATGTATAGGGCAATACACAAAAGTATGACAAGACGGAAAGTTCTCTATGCAGGTCTCAGAGGGTTAATGGCCAAATAACAAGTGTTGTTCAAACGTGTTACTTCTAGTTGAGGAACATCACTAAAATCAGGTCCTTTGTATCTTGTACAGACCTTGAAAAGCTTATCCATGTTTTTATTTACTCACATTTAGATTATTGTAACTCCCTATATTCTTGGCTGAGTCAGAAAGCCACATCCCGCCTACAGCTGGTACAAAAAGTTGCTGCTAGGACGAGAACATATTACTCCCATTCTTGCCTCTCTTCACTGGTTGGCTGTAGATATTAAGAGTTGATTTTAAAGGTTGTATATTATGAAAAACATGTTTTCTCTGGTGACAAACCGGTCCTCCCTGAGCCTGCCAACTCCCAGAATGAGGTATGCAAGCGACTCCTGCATGGTCTCTGCAGCCCGCCCACTGGTACAACGGCGCTCCTACATGCTGTTCAGATTCAGCTCCCTTCATTACGTAACAAAGGGAGTCATTTGCATAGACAAACTCCTCTGCGCGATGAAAGGAGATACCCGAGAGGGGTGTTCATCACCGAGGTGAAGTTCGGTGTGTCCTGCGGTGAGACAGCAGTGAGATAGCGCTGTTTCACAATGTCGTCATCAGAGCTGGACACGCAAATTGCTCTTTTGTTGGTTGTACAAATCAATAAGTGCTTATATTCTGTCCCAGCTACAGAAGAACAGAAGAGACAGTGGTTGTGTGTCATTTTTAATGACAATGTGCCGGCTACGGTTCGTCTTAGCTTGTATGTGTGCTAACCACTTCACATCGGACTGCTTCAGTAACGTGGGTCAGTACAAAGCTGGCTTTGCCTCGACACTGACCCTCGTAAAAGGATCTGTCCCAACCATACGGGACCCAGCAACTTCACCTGAGTGCCACATAGGCGAGCCATAGCGATACATCCACCGTAAACATGGCAAATGCTAGCGCTAGCGTAAGTGGCATCCTCTCCGTCTCTCCAAGTAGGCGATGACAGACGGAGCTCATTTGCATTTAAAGGTGCAGGCACAGAATCAGCCTGTTCTCAGCAGAGCTCATTTGAGCAACTTTTAGACAGCTGAAATTCAGGACCACGGATGGGTTTGGGGCAATGCATATTGAATACAGGGTTGTTGGACCTCTGACAGCTGTGTGGAATTGAGGAAAAACAGTATAATATGCCACCTTTAAGATTTTACTGATAACTTTAAAAGCTTTGCATGGTCTGGCTCCAAGTTATATTTCAGAACTGTTAGTCCCCTATGTGCCTGAGCGTAGCCTGAGATCCTCGGGTAGGGGTCTCTGGTTTTTCCCAAATCACGCTTCGTCACATCAGTTGGAGAACTCTCTGCCTCATAATCTCAGACAAGCTAAAAAAAGTTCTATACAAATAAATAATTATAATTTTTATATTACTGGCATGCATGTGTGAACTTTTCAGACACTGGAGGAAGCTGAGGACTTTGAGGATGCCGTGATGCGTCTCGCCAAGATTCCCCTCATCACTGCAGTGTATTACATCGTGGGTGGGGTGCGAGCAAAGGAAGGCGTTGTCATCACCAGAGAGCGGCAGGGCCCCGCTGATATCTGGCCACTGGATCCCCTGAATGGAAGGTAGACAACATAAAGGCCCAGAAGAGAATCTGGCATATGAAGGTGTGTGTTGAGTGTGATTGCACGTTGATCCCAAAGCACAAGACCGTGTGTTCCTGTTTTAGCTGGTACATAGTGCAGACGAACTTTGACCACTGGCTCATGCCCCCAGCCTGGGATCTAAGAAGGTGAGTCATCTCACAAGACAAACACTTCCACAATAACCTTACTGTTACTGTTATTTATGCTCTTATGTATTTTATTCTGAAGGGATACAGCCAACAAAGCACTAAATGTGACAGGCCAGGATCACATCAACATGGAGACACTTTTTCAGGCAAGTATCATCTAATAAATCAATATCCCACACATATGATACTGAGAGAGATTGTCTACTGCACATTTTGAAAATCTGAGGTTACGTATTGTCTTGTCTTGCCCTGTAGGTTCTGTCCGTGTTTCCAGTCTGTAACGGGTAAGGAGAACGTTATCGGTTTGTTCTGCTCTCATTTATTTTCAAGGAATCACATGGCTGGTCATGTTTAATGAGATGGGGCAGCCAACTTTTGGTCCTTTTGCACCACCTCAATATCAATAGGCCTTTGTTTGACCCAATGATTCAGCACATAGCCAGGACCATATAGAACAGCAAAGGAGTTTCAGTGAAAATATTGATGGTTTAACACAGTGTACAAGGTAATATTTATATGCTTGTTATTTATAGTGATATTTTAAAGAAAGTGTGGCATAGCTTTAATAGATTTTGCATTGCATGTTGTTTGATACCATCTATTTTTTGCTTGATAATCCCCAGACATACGGTTTACACAACAGTAATGAGTGCAGCAGCCCCTGAGAAGTACAATACAGTTATCAGGATACGGGTAAATACATTTAGTTTTTTTGTATAATCTCTAATACTAGTAATAATCAATGAAAAAAGACTCCCTCATCTATCTCAATCTCTTTCAAGGGTTGTTCACCGAACTGATGACTTTTGCTGCAGAGTCCTCTTCGTGTCTGAACTTCACAACACGGTTATGTGCAGATTCATGATCATGTATTATTACATGTATTATATAATCGAGATTACAAGGGAATTTGACTTGAGCATTATGAGGGGCAAAGGGCTTTTTTTTTGCCTCTAATAAAAATTGTTGTGATCTTTTTTTGTCAATGTATGTCAATCTTAATAAAAGTTTGATTAATTGTAATGATTGCTGTCACCAAGAGTCAGTAGAAGTAAAAAATAAACACCTCCTTCAATTGTGGTTCACATTTGCCTCTTTGTCTATTGTTAATGAGGAGGTCATGAGAAGGCTCATCCATCTGAGCAAGAAACACTTCTCTACTAAGTTCACCACTTTGATTATCAAATATATATAGGTTATGTTTTCCTTTTAAATAATATGAGAAATTGAGAAATATTTCGATTTGACTATCTCGTTAATTAAACTATGAATGCAGTGAATTAAGTTGCATTAAAATGATGTTAATGTCAATTTAATTATATAGTGCATTTACAGACAGCTTAGACTCACAATAAAGTGCATTCGAGGAATAAACACAAAAAGGCACAGAAAAGATGAATAAAGATAAATAAAGGCACAAAAAAGGGCTACAGATAAAATAAGTTTAAAAGGTGCAGTAGCGTATGGGGAGCCAGTGGAGTGAAGCTAGGACTGGGGTGATATGTTTGCGTTTTGTGGTACAGGTGAGGAGTCGGGCGGCTGAGTTCTGAACCAACTGCAGGCGGCGGAGCTGGGATTGATTGATGCCAGTGTAGAGAGCATTACAGTAGTCCAGTTGTGATGTAATAAAGGCATGGATGACTCTCTCTAGATTTCTGTGGGGAAGGTAGGCTTTAGTCTTAGCTAGGGTTCTCAGGTGGAAAAAGCTCTTCCTAACTACTGTTCGACCTGCTGCTCCAACTTGAAGGCACTGTCAAAAATCACGGCCAGATTTCTAACAGAGGGCCTGATGTCAGAGGCAAGAGGGCCCAGGGCATTGGTGGAGAAGGCCGGAGAGATTTTACCAAAAACAATCAGCTCAGTCTTGCTCTCATTAAGGTTGTGGAAGTTTGCACCCATCCATGACTTGATGTGAGCCAGAAAGTCACGCAGTAGATGGAGTGCAGCCTGCCGATCAGCCTTAATGGGGACATACAGCTGGACATCGTCGGCAAAGCATTGGAAGGAGATGTTGTGTTTGGCCAGGATTTCCCCTAGTGGTAGAATGTAAAGCAGAAAGAGGATGGGACCTAGAATAGAGCATTGACGGACCCCGCAGGTGAGGGGGGCAGCAGAAGAGATGGAGTCTCCAAGCTGGACAGAGATGCTCCTGTCGGCCAGGTAAGACTGGAAGAACTTCAGGGCTGTGCCTTTGATGCCCATGTGATGCTCAAGCTGAGCCATGCTGCTGTTGAAGGCCTGAAGTGCTGCAACCTTATCAATGAAGAATTTCTGAAAACTTTCACAGAGGGCGGTTGAGGGCACAACAGGGTCCATTTTATGGAGACCCGATGAGACTAATGACACCTATTTCCATGGACTCCACAAAGTTTTTTCTCAAGTACTGTCTAGTGTACGATGGTGTATTAGGGCCATTGTAGGTTAAAAAAAAAAGCAAGAGGAGCGTATTCTGAGAAAAAACTTGGATATTTTCTGATTGCAGTTGTACATTTTCGAGGAAAACACTAACTTACGAACACCTCAGAGACAACATTGGTACATAAATTATACAATTTCTCTTCTTTGAGTGTATTTAAAAGTTGCGGTTGAGTTGAGCTGCAGGTCGCGCAATTTTGGGTTATGCTGATTGATTATGGTTTCTTGGGTCACCTGTGATCGGCTTTGGCAACTTTCAAAATAAAAAGAGAAGTCCAATCTTCTGTAGCAAAGTGCCTTTTCAAGTGGGGGAAGCTCCAGTTTAAAAACAAAAACAAACAAAAAAAACGCTGTTGTGAAGACTGGAGCGGAAAATCCTGAACAGCAACCTGCCAGGCCTGGAAGTCCATAGGCCTAGAAACACACTGAACATCACCTTAGAAAAGAAGATGGCTCACTCAAAATCACTGAAGCAGCTTAAAGCCAAGAGGACATCTGCGAAGCGGGAATTCTCCCGGCTGGCCAACAACATTGTCAGAATGCAAGCCATAATGCCTGAAGAGGACAAGATCCTGAGTGTGAAGACAAGAGAGCCACAGACCACCACTACTATCTGTGTGCCAATGCTGAAGCATCCAGAGGCAGCACGGCCCAGAGGAGGAGCAAAGGCAGCACAGTGGAAGGTGGCAACAAGAGGAATTACACCAAGGCCCAGGAAGAATGCTTCAGAATGCTCTCATCTGAATTAGCCCAAGAGTCACTCAAGTCTTCTGGCAGAGAGTGGCCCAGTGGAGTGGCCTGTCATCATGATGCTTTTGGAGGTAACAGCCAATGCTGGGCAGATTCACCTAGCCTCTGACACCAATTTTATCACCCATGAGGCAGTAGGTTGGCTCAATCTTAGAAGTGAAGACATCACGCTTGTGGTCCATGGTGTAAGAGGCATGAAAGTCGGTACCTCCTGAAAATCTGTATTAACACCCCAAGAGGTACTCTAAAGTCCCACCAGCTACGTTTGCTACGGCTTTGAAAGCATTGCAGATATTCACAGACGTGTCAAAAAACTGCAAGAATTCTTCACAGATGTCCCGCTCAGCGACCTGGCAAGGCCAAGAGAGATCCAGCTCCTTGTAAGTCACAAGAAGGGTCAGATAGCTCTGCAGAAAATCTGCGCGGTGGGGGACCTCATGCTGAGGGACAGACCAATGGGAAAGACTGTTTGAGGAGGTCACTGTATCAGCCCCCATGTTGAGGACGCACTTCACAAGGTCTATGAGAACTGCTGCTGTGAAATGTAAAGAACACACCTGCGTAGTCCCCATTCATTCCCCACATAACCAGAAATCCCCAATTTCTGCCCAACCTCAGCAATCCAGTTGTGCTGCTACGACCTCTAACTTCCTCAACTGGTAGAAATAGGACAGCATTGGTGCTGGCTGTGTCCCGAGATGTGGGGGCTGTTGTTGTGGTAACTGTCAACCAGGTGGCAAAGAACTTACCCTCGCTAAAGAAAGGGAGCTGGAGGTGGTAAAGAGCGGGCTCACATATGTAGCTGCTGAATGACCACAGTGAGAGGCCTCACTGGCACACCAAGTACCCTTGGGTGGAGTATCAAGGCACATTACCAAGCAACAAGAGTGCAGTTGAGGTGACATTCTTGTGGACAAAATGGCAGCTGGCCAGAGAGCCAGAGTGGAAGGCCGCCTATGCTGCTCAAGTTCACGAGATGGTTGAGTGCCGAGCCGCAATTAAGTTGACTAAAGACGTCCTTCATGCATGGACTGGTCCAGTATGGTACATCAGCCACCTCAAGAGCTTGACTGTCTTCTCATTAGGCAATGGACATGAAACCAATCAAAGCTACAGTGGTGAATCTTGCTGTATAAGAGAAGTAGAAGTAGTGACGTCACCCATTGGTTTGTGGATTCCAGTTTTGAAGCCTTGAGTTCGACATTCTGTCTATCACCAACTTAGATTTTGGCAGTCGCCATCTTGGATTTTTGTAAAAAGTGAACAGAAGTGGCCATAATTGGACTGCGGAGGAGCGACGAGTCGTTCTGATGAACACCTGCTTTATCATCTATTTTACTTTAAATGGGATAATGATTTACAAAGTCAACATCATGCTGTTTTTAAAAAGACTTGAAATAGAGATTGAGACCATAAAGTCATGTTTACAATGTTATACTGAGATAATAAATCAAGTGAGCAATAGGGAGCTATTTTGTAACCAAAAGAGTCGCCCCCTGAAGCCAGTAGAGAGAATGCAAGTATAAAGAACTTCTGTGTCAGCTTCACTTTTTAAGAACCAGAGGTTGCCGACTGGTATATAGCCAACATATAACATTTGTCGTCATCACCCAATTCTCGCCATGCTAGTGCACCAAGCTACATCCACCTATATTGTTTTTGTACTGGTTCACAATCCCATCTGATGGATCTTCGACTGACTAGAAGGGAATTTGGGACTGATCTGAGGCAGACTGTGGCCTCTCTGGGGCCTCATCGCCTGAAGTGGCAACCCCTGATCACTGCTGCAGAAAACACAGACGCCAGTGTAAAAAAAAGGCAGCAGTAAAGATTGTCTGAAGATAAAGAGTGACTCCCAAGAACCAGAGAAAAAGAAGGGCCTTGTTATTGAGATGCTGGCTGATAAGTATCTGACTTTGAAACTTGCTGTCACAAAGGACATAACGGCTGGGATGATGGTGGCACCTGAGTGTGAGGATATGACCTCCATGCTTATTGTTGCTGAGAACAGAGTGTGCACTGTGAGTGAGGCATGGCTGAGAGGCTGATTTCTCATAAGGCTCAAAACATCTAGAGAATTCTCCTCAGAGAACAGGATGATCTTAAAGAGTGAGTCGGAAAGCCTCCATTCATCAAGGAGGACTGGCGAGGCCAATAAGCATTCACAAGAAGGACAAACACATTTGCACACGCAGAATGAGTTTGTGAATGGATTACACATGTTGAAGCCTGTAAGTTTCAGTCATGGTGTGTGCCTCTCCTCGTACCTTTCCTTGTGCTTTACCTGTCCCCTTGTCTCAGGTCTGTCCCAGTGGGTTCTCATGTTCCTGAGCTCTGGCAGCTGGTATCTAATCAACCACAGTTTATCTTCACCAGATCCTTCTGTCTACCTGGCAGTGGATTTCCTCAGGCCTTAGATAATTTTTTGGGGATTCTGAATTTATATCTTTGGATTTATTGCACACCCAAATAATGAATCGTCTGTCCTCTTATCTGGGCCTTCAGCACAGTATTCCCTCTCCCACGTGTGACAACCCCTCCAGTCCACTAGGGGTCTGTATTCCTTTTCCTGGCTGTTCTTTTCCTTAGAGGACTGGCCATCAGGTGATGAGCCACACCTGTGCCTGGTGTGGTTCCACATAATTATGAAAGCCCACCACCAGCTGCTGCTTTTTAGGGATAACTGACTTTCTGAAGTTGTTTTGGTGAGTTATTTTTGTTCTTTAAATAAATGTGCTCATTTTACTTTAAACCCAGCTGGTCTCCTATTTCTGTTGCAACATTTGAGCTGGGATGTAACACCAGCAACGTTTTCCAGATTTTCCCGGGGAGCCTTGAGACATTTCCTGGCCAAACAAGGTAAATAATCCCTTTACCTACTACTACCTACTTTTCTGGCTCTACCCTAGGTTATCCATCCCCAGAAAACTTAAAGGGAGGCGTCAAGGAGGCATTATGATCAGACGCCCGAACCACCTCAGCTGGCCCATTTTCGAAGCAAAGAAAAAAAGAGTAGCAGCTCTAATCCAAAATACCATAAACTAACCTGCTGCAGGAAGAACTCTACTGTAAAGTCATATCTCACATTCATGGACATAATTAATTGCCTTTATGCCCTGCAAGTCAGGTATTGTTATTATAATAAAACAAAAGTTTAATATCCTGTCAACAGTTTGATTTGGCTGGAAAATAGGTGTGTAGAATATGAAGACTGAGCATTTTTTTGAAATGCTCTAGAAGCAGCAGGTCTTAAACATCATCCACATTTGGATGTTTTGCCATAAAATCAACCAAACGCAGGATATTTAACCTTAATTTCATTAGTATGTAGTTGGCTAATGCAGTATTTTGCCTGTAACACTTGTTGACTTCTTGCTGCTTCACAGTATATTTGTTTGCACGTGTTTTGGAGAACAGAGCAACGAGCAGTGTGAGTGTAAACTCCTTTTGTCCATGCTCTCAGGACCCCTGGTTGTTGTGCTCGGCCTCAATCTCCACCTGCCAGTGTGTCCTAGATCCCCAGTCTCCTGCCTGCCTGCTGACTCTCAGCCATCAAACCCAGCTCCTCGGATCAGCCCAAGGCGTTATCCCCATTCTGAAAACCACGTTTGTAAGTAGATCGAGAGGTTTGTTGCAAAGTCTGTGTGCTGCAATCTGGGTTCACGAAATACTTAATAGTTTTGGGATTTTGAAGTTTAATTCCAAATCCACTGCCATTTTCCAGTTGTCAAAGACAAAATGATAATTTCATATGCTACGACTCTTTCAGCTGCAAAGTTTATGACACCTAATGCTGAGGTGCTTGAGGAAAAATCAACCAGTTATGGTAACTGTACATATGTTTCCGTTTTGGCTTTCAACAAACTCAACAGCCTGTGGAGCGTTTGCATGAATCATTTGGCAATGAAACTGGTTCAACTGCCTTTTATCCAAGTTGCAGGTCCTACTCGAAGCAGATCATAGAGCAACCACTAAGGCCGCGTTCAGACTGCCAGCAGAAATCCGATTTTTAGCCCATCCAGATTGGAACCGGATGACTCTTTTGAAGTCTGAACAGTCCCAAGTCGCATGAAATCCGATTTTTGCGAAACGGATCGAAACCACCTCCGGGAGGTAGTTTCAGATCGCATTTGGACAGATGCGTCTCAGTCTGAACAGTTCCAAACACTCAGATCGGATTTGACTGTCCGTGAGGTCACTCTACGCGACGCCAGACCTGACCCAATGCGCCAAACCACCCGCCTGTTTCAAGTTGTGGAGCTACGTTACCGGTTCTGCACCCCTACTGGACAGCTATAAGGACAATATACTCATGTGAGCTGCCTCCATCTTGTTTGTTGTTTTTCTCGTCGCTATTACATGACGTCACACAATACACGCCTCCGCTCCGACGTCGTTGCTACAGCAACCAGTCAGATGGGTCACTTGATGTGGCCCAGTCTGAACAGACCCAAATGCGATTTGGACACTTGCTAAAACAGTGTGGACAGTCAGCCCTAAAAATCGGATATGAGAAGGAATCAGATTTGAATCGGATTTGCCTGCAGTCTGAACGCGGCCTAAGGCACATCAACCTAAACCTTTTTATTCATTGTATTTTTTTATTTTAAATTAAATGAAATTGGTAATAGTTATGATTGATGACAAATAACTGTGATTCAGTGTTATTTTTTATATTACAACAAAAGTAGTCTCAGGACATTTTCACATTGAGCACTATTAGAACATAATTTCCAGAGTCATCTGCATTTGGATGACTTCATATCCAAATACAAGTGCAAATTAGCCCAATTAAAGTGATGGTTCAGAGTAAAATGCACCCTAGGTAATTTCCACCATGACATCCAGCCAAATACCCCCTCAAAAGCATTTCTAGCGATGGTCAACATTGGTCAAGATAGGGCTATCAGCCGAATGGCTTAGTACTGGCGCGATGGTACATCTTGTATATCTCGTAAATTACCCCACTAATAATGGATGGAAATGTCACCAAACTTCTGCAGTAGTACACATAGGGTCTGTACTTACAAACCGAGGCATTTGAAAGTTTGTAAGTACACCAGGAGTTTATTTAAAAGAACACTTGCCTGATAGCTTCTATCCTCTGCTGCTAACGATGCGTCGATGCCACTTCCGTGTTTACCCAGCCGTCACGTGAGTTTCATGCGAAAGTATGAAAACGTTTTGCTGAATTTTTATAAATGCTTGTATTATCAGGTCAACAAGTGTTGGTGTACTTACAAACTTTCAAATGCCTTGTTTTGTGAGTACAGACCCTATGTGTACTACTGCAGAAGTTTGGTAACATTCCATGCATTAATTAGTGGGGTAATTTACGAGATACACAAGATGTATATCGAACTGCATTGCAGAAGCGTTTGTGTTGTGTGACTTTCGTTCTTTTATTCTCAAGAGCTCGCATCGGAAGTCTCGTTGTTGCGCTCCGCTCCGCGGAGACGTTTCCTCTCCGGAGTCAGTGTCCGCCTGCTGCTCGCCCAGACTGGACCGGCCGTGATGATGAGGGTGCCGGCTGCGGTGCTGCTGCTGGGTCTCGTAGCGTCCTGCCGGGCTCGGCTCACACCAGGAAGACCACCGCCCACAGTCAACATCAGTCTGGATGAAGATCCACAAATGCGATGGGACCCGCTCCTCAAAGTCTTCGACGTGGATTACCTGAGGAAAGCCACCGCGGAGGTCATTGAGTAAGTTCTATCACATATGACAAATCCTACTCGAAGTCATATTTTAAGAGCTTTTATCTCGAAAGTCCTGACATGTTTTCTTCTGCTTCTTCTGCAGCGCTAGAGTTCCAAAATGGGTTCATCATGCACTTGCACCTTTAGTGGTGTCCTTGGAAAAGTACATTCCTCAGCCTTACGCTGGGGAGATCCTCGGCTTGGCCTCACACTTTGGGGACGTTTCAGATGTCATCATTCTCAACTTCGCCTATGAGATATCTGCGTATGTATCATTTTCAGATCCAATTACACCTTTTATTATAGAAGCTTGTGCATAGTGCCTGACAATGAATGTGGATTTAAGGTGACAACCATCTCCTGCATGCCTACACACTATGTGCATTCCTAGGTTCTGCACCAGCATCGTTGCTCAGGACCAAAATGGACACGTGTTCCATGGCAGAAACCTGGATTTTCCCCAAACGGTTCTGAGGAATCTGACTGTCAACGTCAATTTCCTCAAGAAGGGACAGGTGCAGTATGCACACTTTTTTTTTTTTTTTTTTTTTTTTTGTTATCCAGATCATCTTTTAACAGGTGCTAACATGAAAGTTATTGCATAATGGCGAGGTGTATTTAGGTGGCGTACAGTGGCACTTCATTTGCCGGCTACGTTGGTCTGTGGACGGGACAGAGTCCCAACAAGTTTACTGTCTCTGGCAACCAAAGAGGTAAACCTGCACTGCCTCTTGGCAATAGTATCTATTTGAAATGTTGCAATATTCAGATTTCATTAAGTTCCATTTTGTTATGTCTCTGTGTGTGTTGGTGATCTTCAGGCAGTCAACACTGGTGGAACTGGTGGAAGAATTTGGTGTCTGGTTTTATCTTACGGAGATCCCCAGTCAGCTGGCTGGTGAGGGAGGTGAGTGTGAGGAAGTTTACTGCAGATGGAAGTGAAACTTTGATTAGGGCTGTAAGTCTCTCACCGTCATTAAAGCATGGACTGTTGAGTAAGGGTGCTATTTTTTTGTGCAGTTTGAATGTACAGTCAGGATTATTTTACCGTATTTAGAGGACTCAAGGTATCCTACAATGCATCATGAAAAATAGTGGACAGTGGTGGTCAATAACCAAGCGTACATACCATCATGCATTGCGCTGAAGAAAGCGCAGCGTGACAAGACAAATCCATGAGTTGTGGCACTGAAATATTTATCACAACACAAAAGGCCACAAAGTCCTTCCCATTTATTTATTTGGGGGGAAAAGATTAGATATTGCTATTAATAATACATTTTATCCATAGAGCGCTTTTCATGGTACTTAATCACTTTACATTTAAGATGCAGTTACAATAGAAACAAAAGGACAGATCAGTGCAGTCTGTGGTGTTTTTTTTGGGAGAGAGTTCCAGAGGGAAGGGTGTCTATGGAGGAGGTTCTGTCACTGCTATACTTCCACTATATTGTTCAGGGGACCACATTTTCAGTAGGCTAAGGGACATTTCCCTGACCCACTCGACCCCTTTCTAGCATCATGAATTCACACCTTTCTAATTTGTGTTTATGGTTACAATATCTGAAATACACTTCAGATATTCCTGATCAACATGGAATTAAATACCAATATAATAGATTTATGTTATTTCTCACTTTCAGCCTGATGGTCTGAATAACTTGTTGCTGCGCTGCCTCATCTCTCCGTGCCGTACTGTTTGATATACAGCTGTAGTCCTGCTTCACACTGCAATGTTCAGTTATGCATTTGTTTGTAATTGCATGAGAAAATGAAGGGTTTATTGTTGCAAAAAATGCAAGATATTTGGATATCGAATAGGCCTGCCCAAATGAGTGAATGTTTCGCACACTGGTGTTTGTGTGAACTTTTCAGACACTGGAGGAAGCCAAAGACTTTAAGGATGCCGTGATGCGACTTGCCGAGATTCCCCTCATCACTGCGGTGTATTACGTTGTGGGTGGGCTGCGAGCAAAGGAAGGCGTTGTCATCACCAGAGAGCGTCAGGGCCCCGCTGATATCTGGCCACTGGATCCCCTGAATGGAAGGTAGTCAACATAAAGGCCCAGAAGAGAATCTGGCATATGAAGGTGTGTGTTGAGTGTGATTGTGTGTTCCTGTTTTAGCTGGTACATAGTGCAGATGAACTTTGACCACTGGCTCACGCCCCCAGCCTGGGATCTAAGAAAGTGAGTCATCTCACAAGACAAACACTTCCACAATAACCTTGCTGTTAATGTTATTTATGCTGTTATGTATTTTATTCTGAAGGGGTGCAATCGACAAAGCACTAAATGCGACAGGCCAGGATCACATCAACATGGAGACACTGTTTCAGGCAAGTATCGACTAATAAATCAATATTCCACACATATGATACTGAGAGAGATTGTCTACTGCACATTTTGAAAATCTGAGGTTACGTATTGTCTTGTCTTGCCCTGTAGGTTCTGTCCGTGTTTCCAGTCTGTCACGGGTAAGGAGACCGTTATCTGTTCATTATGCTCTCATTTTTTCTTTCAAGGAATCACATGGCTGGTCATGTTTAATGAGATGGGGCAGCTATGTGCATACCGACCTCTGGTCCTTTTGCGCCACCTCAGCATTAATGTCAATAGGCTTTTGTTTGACCCCATGATTCAGCACATAGCCAGTACCATATAGAAGAGCAAAGGCTGAGTTTCAGTGGAAAATATTGATGGTTTAACACAGTGTACAAGGTAATATTTATATGCTTGTTATTCATAGTGATATTTTAAAAGCGTAGCGTAGCTTTAATAGATTTTGCATTGCATGATGTTTGACAGCATCTATTGTTTGCCTTGATAATCCCCAGACATACGGTTTACACAACAGTAATGAGTGCAGCAGCCCCTGAGAAGTACAATGCAGTTATCAGGACACAGGTAATTACGTCTTTAACAGCTATATCTTTTTTTTTTTCTTTTTTTTTTTAATAATCTCGAATACTCGTAGTAATCAATCTCAATCTCTTTCAAGGGTTGTTCACCGAACTGATGGGTCTTCAACAAGGGTCAACGCTGCATGGACTTTTGCTGCAGAGTCCTCTTCGTGTCTGAACTTCACAACACGGTTATGTGCAGATTCACGATCATGTCTATAATCGAGATTACAAGGGAATTTGACTTGAGCATAAAGAGGGGCAAAGGGCTTTTCTGTCTCTACAAATTGTTGTGATGTTTTTTGTCAATGTATGTCAATCTTAATAATAGTTTGGTTAATTTTAATGATTGCTTTCACCAAGAGTCAGCAGAAGAAGGGTTGAGTGACAGACTTTTCTAAATGACACTGAATCACAGAAGTAAAAAAATAAACACCTCCTTCAATTGTGGTTCACATTTGCCTTCCAAAGGTTGTTTTCCTTTTAAATATCAGAAATTGAGAGATATTTCTAATGGACTGTCATGTTAATAAGACTGTTTCTTCCAAATATCTGACCCACAAGAAAACCTCTTAAATGTATGTACAAAATTCAGTGCAGTGAATTAAGTTGCATTAAAATGTACACATTTCTGTCATTCGCCCGTTTTCCCTGATTAACATTGAGTCCATTTTATGGAGACCCAAGTAGACTAATGGGACCTATTTCCATAAAGTTTTTTTTTCTCAAGTACTGTCCAGTGTACGACGGTGTATTACGGCATTTGTAGGTTCAAAAAAATAGGAGGAGCAGTATTCCGAGAAAAAACGTGGATATTTTCTGAGATTTAATAGTACAGTTTTGTGAAAAAGCACTAATTTACAAACGCCTCGGAGACGACATTGGTACATCATTTATATAATTTCCCTTCTTTGAGTTTAATAGTTGCCTCCTGATGATTTTATAAACTACATCTGATAGAGACACTGTCTAGGAATTATAGCGGTGTGCAGTCTATGGATAATTTGTTTGGTGCTGTGAGTGTGCAGGTGATTCAAACATTGTTCACTGGTGCTTTGTACAGACTAGTGGTAAGAAAACATCCAAATTATACATTCATTTGAGATACACATTTTTTTTTTTTCAATTTGCAACTTTATATTTCCCATAAATTCACTAACGTTACCATTAGATAACCCTATTTGCTTATTTTCTGTTTTCAAGTGGGGGTGCCCATATTGCCACCTAGCCAAAATAGCATGCTGCCTTCCACAACGAATGATGAAATGCCACTCATATACACTATATTGCCAGAGGTATTTACTCACCTATCCAAATAATTGAAATCAGGTGTTCCTATTATTTCCATTTCCACAGGTGTATAAAATAAAGCACCTAGGCCTGCAGACTGTTTCTACAAACATTTGTGAAAGAATGGGTCGCTCTCAGGAGCTCAGTGAATTCCAGTGTGGTAATGTGATAGGATGCCACCTGCAACAAGTCCGGTCATGAAAGTGGAAGCGAATGGGAACAATGTAAAATGACAAGCAAAGTCGATCACTACACAATCTGGCAATCTGATGGAGGAGTCTGGGTTTGGCGGTTGCCAGGACGACGGTACATGTCTGACTGCATTGGGCCACGTGTAAAGTTTCGTGGAGGGGGATTATTATGGTGTGGGTTGTTTTTCAGGAGCTTGGCTTGGCCCCTTAGTTCCAGTGAAAGGAACTCTGAATGTTTCAGCATACCAAGAGATGTTGGACAATTCCATGCTTCCAACTTTGTGGGAACAGTTTGGGGATGGCTCCTTCCTGTTCCAACATGAGCACCAGTGAACAAAGCAAGGTCCATAATCACCCGCAGTAACCACCCAAAACAGCTCTTCCGTAATTAAAACAAGTGAGCAGAAACTGCATTTCGGTTAAAGAGCGCTCCCAACATAGGGTTTCACTGCACCATATCCATATCAGCCTATCAGACGGCCCGACATACAGACTACTGGTAAATAATACAATGAGGGTCAACACTCCTTAGGGTAACCTCAGTATTCTATTTTGGCATGCAGGGTCAAAAACATTATTCATAAACATTAGAATGTCCCTAAAAGTGGACACATTTAACCTTCCTCACATCTGAGAGACAGACTGGATCTTTCTGATACAAGAAAGCCACTTAGCACCATCTTATGGCTGCCTAATCAACCTGCAGGCTGTGGCCAACACATAGGGCCTCATTCACTAATATCATCATCTTAAAATTTCTCTTGAGAAAATTCTCTGTTCGAAAACAGAAATAATTTGTATTATAAACATGTCAGCACTAAAATGTTCCCAAGTGTGCTTTTGAGTGTACAAGGATTCTGTTCTTATACCTAATAAATCCCAAGTAAGGAAACATAATCTCCATGAATATGGCACACATGGGGTTTAGGAAGTATTTTACACATCCACATCTACTGATGGAAGAATACAAACAGCATGCAGTGCAGCACAGATGGTGTCTACGTGCTGAAATCTCCAGTCTGGTTTAAGTTGAACAAACTAAAACAGCTTTAAAGATTCACATATACTGCAATTTGCACACAGAACAGAGCTATTGCTCGACACTATATGCACCGGCTAACCATGCTTTTGCAGCATCATTAAAGTTCTGGGTGGTGACATTTCCAAGGAGAGGCATGTTGGATTTATACGTTAACACAGTTGTGCCCTTTAAATTAAGGTATTAATGGTCATGTTTTAATAACACTTGGTGGATATAGTTTTTGTTGTACTTCTATTGTTGTAACTTTAACAGATATCCCTGTTATTTTGACCCTGGTGATTATAGTGCAGTGCTGGTATGAAACATACATACATTTACTTAAATAAACACAAATGGTACTGTGATGGTCTTTCTCCCTATTTTCTGATTTTTTTTTTGCAAACCAAGCAACCAATCAATCAATCAATCAAGAAAATAATCATCACATCAGTCCCATACAAAATGGTTGAAAACATGCTCCACTTTAACAAATACTAACGATATATAGTATTAGTCATGGGAACCATTTTTCTTTATTGAGTTATTTTAATTTATTATTAAAGTACATTCCCTGATTAGGCCTTACTTACAGACTTTTACTTTTAACATTTTCAATACATCATTTGTACATTTGGCATTGGCCATTAACTATGGCAACTCCCGCCTTTGAGTCCATTATCCAATAGATTTGAAATCCTGCTCAAACAATTATCCAATCCGAATTTTAGACCTGTTCTAGGTTGACTATGTAGCCCTACAGTACTTGTGTTTTCCTTTTGTCTTTGACCAGTTTTGACACCAGTTGAAACTTTAACTTAATGGTGTGCTCTAGAACTTTTTTGTCTTTGAGAGTTTGCTGATTCAGTTGCATGCTGCTGGAACGATGGGCGAAGAACCCTGAAGGTAAGTGCCTGTCTTCAAACATAGATTTGTCCTCACAAAAGGAAATTGGATGATTGAATTATCAGTCATGTTTTGCTCTCGTTGCGCGCGCTCCCGTGATGTTAGTGCACTTCTCGGCAGGCACGCGGGACCTACAATCCATGCGCGGGACCGGCGACACTTGTCAGTGGATCACATGATATGACCAAGCAGCTAGCTACTTCCTGTTAGCCAACTCACATCCAGACGACTTACAGACGCTGCTACCGTGTCATCCAAGATGCTGGCCCTCATAAACAGGCTCCTGGACTGGTTCAGGTCCCTCTTCTGGAAAGAGGAGATGGAGCTGACATTGGTGGGACTTCAGTACTCCGGAAAAACCACATTCGTCAATGTGATTGCGGTAAGTTGCTAGCAAACAAGCTCTGTCAGTATGGGCCCAGGCTACTACCTGGGACAGGTTGTGAACGAAGGTTTATTTGAATATGTTACACATTAATTTGACTGCAACGTGTGTGTGTTATTGTTCCAAACATTCACTGGTGCCTTAACATATCACACACTGCTTCGGTGGCAACACTGGTCTCGGTCTGATTCAGTAGTTGTTTGACTAGCTGGAGTGACGAAGTTCTTGGTATGACTGTGCGCTTACTCATGAAGGCGGTCATGTGAACGGTGTTGTCTTGTTACAGCTGCCGGTGTGTCAACATCAGCGACATGTCCACGACACGGGCCGCTAGCATACTTCGTCAACAGGCTGGCATGTCTACATCATCTAGATAGAGTAACGTTCACTGCAATTCAATCAGACGAGCCCCGCAACCACTAACCTGCTAATGTTATATTTATTATTAGAAATAGATTACTATAACCTTGCTTGTGTAGCTAGATTTAATTGAATTGTACTATTGTACGGCAGCCCTACATGACTGAATTCATTCTTGTCATCGACTGTTGTTTGGTCCAGATTTAGGGCACGTTGTCATAGCTAGCCCGGTTAATGATAAAACGTGTTTAACCCGCCTTGGTTGGGTTATATTCTGTTGTTTGTCTCGTGTTTCTAGGTGATAAACGACACTGTAGTCTAGTTAATAGATCACAGTACTGTAGGCTCCCCCTTTCCTGGATTCATCTCAAGAATACAACATTATCTGTTTTCTTCTGAGTCTGTTGTGGCCATGTCTGCCTGCGCCCCTCTAGACAGGGCCAAGGCTGTATATGAGCCATTGCAACCAAGGCTGTTCAAGTTATCTAGCATTTTTGAAATGCTTTCACATATTTTGTATCAAACAGGTTAAATTGGCTTTAGAGCAATGCCTCGTATGGCATGTAAAGCCTGTGTAATGTCTAGTTTGTGAAAGCGTCACTGGAAGCAAATGTATGCTGATGCCACCATATTAAGAGAGATTTGCTGAGTAAAGGGACAACAAGCAGTGGAAAATGACTTGTAATCGAATTCCTTCCCAAAATATTAACATCCGCAAAGCTTTTCATGTGACTTGAAATCATACTGACTTAATTACCCATAGACACATTTTTTTACGGCGATACTGATGCAGACACACAAATGGTAAAAAGCACAAACGATGGAATAGAGACTTAATTCCTTGCATGTGAAAATGTGTGATATAATTTCAACATTCTGTAATAAATTTCAGTTGTTCAGTTGTAATCACTAACATGCTGCCTTTTTTGTCTTGTGCAGTCGGGCCAGTTCAGTGAAGATATGATCCCAACCGTCGGTTTCAACATGCGGAAGGTCACTAAAGGCAATGTGACAATAAAGGTAGGCTAATGAACAAACATGTCCAGCTGGTTGCTTCAGTTTTTCAACTGGATTCAATTTTTCAAGCCTAGAGCTGCATGGTCGACCCTGTAGAGCAGCAATGGCGCAATGATTGGTTTATAAAGGGAACACATTTGTACAGAGGTGTTGGTCTCGCTTGTGACTGTATGTCTGATTCTGTGCTTTCTCACCACAGATATGGGACATAGGGGGACAGCCTCGCTTCAGAAGCATGTGGGAGCGCTACTGTAGAGGAGTCAATGCTATTGTGTAAGTTTTTTGGGCACTTCAAAGTGCAGCAGGTGGCCTTTGCGACCACACATGTACCCTTTGGTATCTGAAGGTCTGGTATACTGGAAAACTGAACAGAAATGATGCATACTAATGCGAAACAATGCTTATTCAATATGTATACATTTTACTCGCCATGTAATTGTGTCATAACAAAATGAATGCCCTAGAAAGAGATAACTATTTGGTTTTCAATTTTGATTTAGTAAGATTGGTATTGTAGGGTTAACTCTCTAGTCCGTTAAAACAATAATTATACTTCTCCTTTGCAGTTACATGGTGGATGCAGCAGACCGAGAGAAGATAGAAGCTTCCAGAAATGAACTGCACAACCTCCTAGACAAACCACAGCTACAAGGAATTCCTGTAAGAGGACACTTGTGCTTTTTGGCCCAAACACTGATGTTACAGCCTCACCTTGGTTTATCGCATTGAGGGTCCGGTGACACTGATCACAAGCAGGGATGAAACTCATAATTAGTAATCACTGCAACTAATGGGTTGCAGTGACTCAGGCTTGATGAAACACTAAGTGGTCATTTGAGCCCAAGCCAGGATTTTTAATGAGTTTTCAACTCCAAGCTGACAGGATAATTGACTTGACAGGGGTTGATGTGCTAAATCGATAGGCTTCTGTGGCTTGACATCCCACACAGTCTTTTTTTCTTAACGGTGAAGCACAGGGTTGAGAGAAAATCCTTTTAAATGGTCTGATCACACGATGGGATAATGCTGATACACATTGCTCTGCTGGATATTGATTTGCTCTTTTTCTTTTTTTTTTTTTCTTCACATTTTCAGGTTCTAGTACTGGGCAACAAACGAGACCTACCCAACGCACTTGATGAGAAGCAGCTCATTGAAAAAATGTGAGGCACACTAAACTACCAGTATTTGTTGATAACCTTGCACAAACGTTATGTAACTGCAGACCTCTGGCCATATAGTATCAGGGAATCATTACTGTATGTGGGGAATAGGCGTCATTTTGGGGGTTCTCAAAATATAACTGGACACAAATGTTTGAAATGACCTGAATATTACTTGCCAGTGATGTCTCGAGTCGATCCTAAGGATGGCTTTTGAGCTGAATTTGGGCATTTAATTAATTCATTAATTTAAAATCCACTTCAACACAAGACTAATGTGTCCTACTTTCTTTTTTTTTCCAGGAATCTATCTGCCATTCAGGACCGAGAGATCTGCTGCTATTCTGTCTCCTGCAAAGAGAAGGACAATATTGGTAAAGAGCAGAGTTTAAAAGATTTTACATCCATCCGCATAGATACAAATGTGTAATAATGACATTATCGAGTCACAAGTGGTAATTATCCATCCCCCTGCAGATATCACGCTGCAGTGGCTCATCCAGCATTCAAAGTCACGGAGAAGCTGAAAATAAAAGCCCGCCCCAGTCGCAGCTCTGGCCTCAGCCCCTAATGGTCATGGGACCTCGACAGCCATCCTTTCCACTGCCTCCGTGAAGTAATCCAGCTATCTGCTCACTACCGTCACCACCTGCACCACCCAGTACACTACTATAGATGTGTAGCCCCTGTACAGCACTACCGCCACCCCAACTATCTAGAGTCTTGAAAAGTCGTACAGTACTGTGCTAGAAGGTGGATTGTCCACACCCATCATGCCTTACCGCTGGTCATTACAGACATGCTCTGGTCTGAGTTTTCTTTTTCTTTTTTTTAAAAAATGGCTTCTGTTCCAGTCGACGCCAGAATCGAATGACGTTGCGGTGTGCTGTTCCCCAGCAACACTAAGATGGACCTCCTCGAATCCCACATTTAAACATCCGCTCTGTTGCTTGTCAACATTTGGTGTTTGTGTCATGGTTGTGATTGCAGTTTTTAAACAGTTATTTGCCAAAAGACGATGATAGCTTCTGCCAATACCTACAAATCTGATAAAATCTTTGCAATGTAGCCTGCATTTTCTTTGCTGGCGTATGGAAGTATCTATTTCATTAAGTGACTTTAAAGTCAAAGTTTACACATAATGGTAAGATGAATAGGAGGTAAGACTGTGAGTAGTTATTTTGTCTGAGGCCAAATCCTTAAATGGGTCAGCAGTTTTAAGTGCCTTTGGCTAAGTGAGCGTTGCAATCCGACGGTTATGGCCCAATGCAACTTCTAACCCACTATTATGAATAAACACTTGGTACAGACACAGCTTCCCTTGATTATACTTAATACCACCACTTGACAATCTTATTTTATGTTCCGTGTTCTCATGGACACGTTCTAACGTCTGAGAAAAGACAACATGGTATTAACAATGTAAAATGTGGAATGACGATGATGTGAGGTGAATGAGAGAATGTTACATTTGGTTTGGTCAGTGGGTAATTCGCTGCTTCGATGCTGTTTCACCTGTAGCCTGTGACACTTTTATGTAGCTCCAAATGTGGGCAAATCTTTTCTTGCAGTTCTCAGGTTGTTTAAGGATTTTTTTTTTAATTGTCTGAACATAGTGTGGGTATTTCATAATCCCCATTTCGTTGGTGTTGGATAACAGAAAGCCAGTGATGATGACTGAGCTTCTGGAGAACAGAAGACGGTCCGTTAGTTCAAAGCGTTGGGTACTTGTCATCATCTACACTTTGCCAGTTGCCACACCCTCGTATGAATCCCTTAGAAGCCTTAGCATCCCAAGGGTGATGCTCAAAAAGTGATTTATTGATTGACACATTATTTTCCTTTAGGAGACAAAGGAATGATTTCTCCCAGGTTTGGTCATGGTGCATTTATCTGCCCCTTACTTGGCCAGTGCATCTTGACCAATTTAATAATTTTTCTTTCTGTGTGTTAGAATTGCTGAATAGGATGGGTTATCCCTTCTCCTACAATGATGTATGCAGACTTATGCATTTTACTGTTATGTTTTCGACACATCCATCACACATGTTGTTCGATGTCTGTTGGTGATTGTAGTAAATCCTAAATGTCCATTGTTGGGACCGCAGCCGCAGTGAGGGGCTTTAAAATGTGGGCGACTGTGTGGGTAATTTGGGACAAAGCTTTGTTACTTGTGTAATGATAATAATAATATAGCCTATTTGCAATTTGCATGTGCTGAACTTATTCACATTCAATTGCAGACTTTGTAAATAAGATTAGCATTTTTATTCCAACAAATGGTCCTGTAGATGCCATGCTTTTTTTTGTCGCTCTGTGATTGCTAATAAATTTGTTTTTATTTTTAAGGAGTGAAAGTGTGACATCCAGTGGTAAATTTAGTGAGTCACCGCTAGGTGGAAGCAGAGGACTTGGGAAGGGTAATGGTAAAGGATGGTAGCTGGACGGTAACAAGGCTGCAGTTCCACCTGAAGTTCTCTTTTGGTGCATCATAAAGCTGCTTTCCTCCTTTTTTCTTTTAATGTAGTGATTATTTTAGTGCAGCATTTTGTCATAGGTCTGGCAAATGTCAATCTTTAGATATCTAGAATTGCAGTGTATATTCGTGTTTTGACGGATTCCAGATTCGTTTTTACCGATTGGCACATGCATTCTTACTTGAATATTCACAGCACATTCATCCATAAGGCATTTTATCTATCTATCTATTCCCTCCATAATTTTCATATGCAGGCTTCCCTTTGCAATACTCTTTGCTGCTGCTTGTGGTTCTGTATTTCCCATTAAGCAGCTATTGTTACTTACAGACCCCATAATGGATGATTAACACCTCCTCAGTATTTCTTGGCAGAAAACTGCTATTATGCCTAGAAATGTAACACTGTGCGAAGCAGAATGTTGAGACAAGCGTAGGGGAGTGTGTCGCAAACTTGGAGGCAATAAAGCGAGCCCTGTTCTCACAGCTGGATCTGCACAGAGCCGTCGGAGGGAAGAGGCCTGTGCTGTTGAAGAAAGAACACCTTAATTAATCTAATTTCTTAAAGGCAGCTTTTCAATGAACAGCTGCTGCCATTTGTTGTGTACCAAGGCAGTAGTTGGAACGTGTGGACAGATCAAGGTGTGATCAGATGAATTCCATGGGTTGTGTGTGTGCGTATATGTGTGTGTGTGTGTGTGCGTGTGTGTACTCAGGGGAACTTCATATTGGTATGGATGTGTGTGGTTTACATTTACGACCGCTGGGGATTAAGTAGTGGTTATAACCGGCCTAGAAGATTTATGTGAGGAGGTCATGGAGAGGACCCAAAGGCGTGACACACTATTAATGTAGTTACACTCCATTACATACCAATGTGCTCATTAGGTAATGCAACATGTTTTGCACCTACCACCTGTCACAACTGTGCCATTTTGCATTTCTGATATATCCGGCTGCGTTGGTCAGTCCGATGAATGACCATTCATCACCACAAGTTACAAGGAGCTGCTATGAATTGAATAATGGAATATTTGTCCAGACATGATTCACTCCCTCACAGCTTTCACTCTACTTAATTGCTAAAACCCCAAGCTTAATAAATCCCCTTTGAGACCTTGATGGATGTCTTACGTTGTGAGGATGTACCTTAACTTTCAACAGGACTGCTCATTGTGATGTAATCAGAGGCACATCTATGTAGCATCGCTGTGGTCCAAAAAATGTCCAAGTTTGAGCTCACTCTGAAATAACATTAGCCTGTCTGTCTTAATGCGTACAGATATTTCATGATGGAAGCTGACATAGACTGGTTCACTCCTGTCTTTCCAGAAAATAGAGCTGGACAGTCTCACTCAACAGTAAGTGATGGAAGCCTGTATTTTACTTCTGCTCAATGGCCTGACAGCGGTGCAGCAAGCGAATGCATCACAAAGACTGTAGTTAATCCACCCTCATTGTAACGTTTACACATCCTGCACAGAAATGTGCAAGGGAGACGTCCTCTTGTTATCTGTGTAAGTCACCAAGACGTTTCTTTTCACAATGCTATGTATTGTCTGTCCAATCAAAGAATGTTTCTGTGTGCATCTGGGTTTATTTAGTCATATCTAATATCCCATTCAAGGCTGAAGCATCCCTGTTTCCTTCCTCCTCTCTCTAATTACCTGTCATTATAAAAGGTTTCTCATATCTTCTGGAAAGGCCTGTAAAAGTATTTAGTCCACTTCCAGCATTTCGACTTTTATCATGTTTGTGACAGCGTTTCCGGTGCGCCCTCAGAGCGTCTCACTAAACCCCCCCAGGCTGCAAACATGTGGCTCTCAAGGTGAAGGTCACGTCATGTCTTTATTAGCAAGAGTTTTCAACAGCAAGATATTAAATCTAATATTCAGCAGTAAATTACAAAGCGGATGCAGCCTGACTTGGAACCTTCAATTGAAGCATAGTTGGACCTGTACAAAGTGCTCCGTGTTTCAATACATTTGAGCTGCTTGAAAACAACCATTTGTATTTTAACGCATGATTTCACATTGCCCCAGGCAGTCAGTTGTTTGTATGCCAATCCTCTTTGTCAGATGGCGGTGATGACATCAGAGCACCCCTGTCTTTAGCGGAGGGGTAATTTGTCCCGGGATCGTAAAGGCTCTATGTTGTGAGACATAAATGCATTGTTTCAAAACTGTAGTTTAGTGGACATATAGTATTGACAGGCATCTGCAAACCCTTCATTCAGGTCCCCTTGTGGACCATAATTTGGCGCTAATCACTACATGTGGAATGTCACAGGATTTGCAGAGAGCTGCATGGCTCACGTCACCATGCGTTACTGCTCTACACCCTGTAAAAGACAGATGGTGACAGCTTAATAAGACTCCATAGACAAATACATTCCTCCACTGAGCTGATTTACCTTTACTTTGTTTTCAATTCAGCTCTTTTCATTTGTTTAAAAATCACATTTTGATGTTTATTTCTTTACATGAATGGGTTACTTTTTGACGTAATAACAGGTACATTTTGCTTAGAGCAGATAATTAGCCCTGTCAGCAGTAATGCGTGTTGTTGGTCCACCTCTTTGGTCCGGACTGAGGATCGATCGAAACCGCTCTCATTCACTATTCTCTGTGAAGTAGACACTCCAAACATTTCGTGAATAGTGAGCAATAATTTGAGATTTTCGACATTAGCATTTTGCGTCACTTACGATCATTTTGTGATAAAGTGTGGGGCATTGCATTGTGGGATTGTTAGCAGAAAGTCTATGATAGTCTATGACATTCTTCAGGGCACTTTGGATAAATGTCCACACTCAGTATTCAGAAGTTCAACAACGACTGGATGGATCGCCATGACATTTTGTACATTCATGGTGCCCAGAGGATGAATCCCGGTGACACTTATGAGTAGGCTATAATGACGAGTTTCCTCGATCTGCCATGAGATTCACTTTTGTGGTTGTGAAAAGTTTTGCCATTAAATTGATGTTTTCTACTTGGTACACTGAGGTTTCCAGTAGGTGTTACTTTAGTGTGAGTGGCTGCAAGCCGTCATACAGAAAACCACTGTTTGAGTGTCAAACGAGAAAGTTATTTTTTATTTGACGTAAACCATGACTTTCTCTTCGTTTTCTTTTTTTTGTGTGATTGTGGGAGTGCAGAAAAGCTGCTGAGACCTCCAAATGCAATAAATCCATTTCCACTCAGTGCGAGTAATCTTTCAGGTTGGTTCTGTTATCCCGCGTCCTCTCAGATAGCCAGCTCTCCTGTGAACGCTTTCATACTCTCACCTCCCTGCCTCGGCTCTGACACTCTCCCCTCCTCAGATTCCATTAAAAATCATAACTTCAGCTCCTGGGGCTCTGATCAAATAGGGTGGCTAATGCATTTTTCTTGCATTTGGATTTTTTTTTCTCGATGCACCTCCATATTTACATATAGATTGAGTATTTATCATTCTGCATTTTAAGGCAGATTCACTGTAGTCCACTTTATTAAACCATGTTGGATTTATGTATATTTAATGAAAAGTTGATGTAGGGAGTGTAATTCTTTGAACAAGGGAGTATACTTCACATGTGGGCTGAATAGTAATGCAGGGACTGTGAACGACTGACCTTATAAATCTTGTAAATGTTGATGTAGTTGGGTCAGTTTCTCATGGTGTATCTTTGCACCTCTGCTGTCAGTAGCTGCATTGTTTCACCAACATCACGTAGTTAAGTGTATGAAATATCAATCCTCAGTGTCTTTATCCTCCTGTAAAAGCAGGTGGAAGTGACATAGGTCATTAGCCACAAGCCCACAACACAAGATTTACAAGCTGAAAATCCATATTCCCCTGAGGCCATGTATCCAGACCAGAGAGGGAATCACAACCATTAGTTGGGGGAATAGTTTGACACTTTAGGAGATAAGCTCATTTCCTTTCTAGATGTGAGGATCAATAACATTCTCTTATCTGTTAAAATGCAGGTACACCCAGGAGGCCTAGCTTAGCATAAACGCTGTGATTATTAGGAACCTGCCTCTGTCTAGGTAACAAAATCTTTGTTGAGTTGCTTCTCGCTTAGCAAACTGCTAATGTTTTTATCCTAAGCTAACTGGCTGCTAACACACAAACATGAAAGTGGTATCAATCCAACACTTGGAAATAATGCATATTTTTTTCCATTTTCGTCCCCCAGAATACATCCAATCAGAAACATGACCATAGTTTTTGTAAAGGCAATTTACACTTTTCAGACCAACTTACACATTGGTCTGATATTGAATGCATGTCTTTGCGCACACAATTAGTTTTGTCTCCTTTAATTTTAATTAATTAATGTGACCCTATCTCAAACTCAATGTAATTAGACTGGATTATTCATTAATACGCAGAACCCTAGGAGGTCTTTAAACTACACGACACAATTGTAAAATGAGGGGTAAAAAATCATGCGTCACTAAAATGTGTCTTTTCTGATAAATGTTGGCCAAATCCTTTCAAAGGATCTGCTCACCGTGCAGTCGCAGCCCTCCTGGCTGGAGGCTTCAGGAATCTGCACTTCTTTGTTTGCGTGCAGCATCAGGTACAAGTGTGTTAAGAGGACTTTAGATTTCCTTTATCCTCCAGTCACTGTGGCTTCAGGTTGACAATGGCTGAAAACCCTGTAGGTTGTGAATAGAGAGACAAATGGTGGAAGGCAGGCTGGAATGTTGGAGGAAAAACGATTTACAATAGGGGCAAAATAATGTTGTGCAAACAATGTAGCAGCCTATAGGCTTCGTATTGGATGCCTTTTTCCCTGTTTGGGTACGTCACACTCAAACCTATAGGTGTAGGTTTTGTTTTGCACTAGACTTTGAGAGAATATTTTACTTCTATGAGTCTGACAGCCGTAAGAGTTGAGCACCATCCCCACCACCTCGACTCCTCTAAATAAGGCCTTAATGAGACTTTGGATTCAGTTCAATGAGAGGGACAGATGTTCCCTCGGCCAGATGAACCGAGAACCCGGTGACGGCTGGATTGAGACCAGGTAACCTGCCTTTGATATGAGCAGAACCTCTCCTCTGCAGGTAACTGGCCTTGGCAGACAACATGAAGGTAATCAGATGGAAGAGTAGCCTTTACCTTTGTATGATCCCCTGCCAGGACACCTTCTGCAACTTTCCCAGCATCAGCAGACGCAGGGTGACCATACATTCACCCTCGCACATTACAGCTGTGATGGAGTTAGCATCGGGCCAGATGAAAAATGATTTTGTGAAGAGGCCTCCACCATGTGATATAATCTGCTGCGCTTCTTCTGGCTTAATCCTCTTTTTCAAATTTTTTTATTGCATAAGGGAAATGCACTGTCCCTTGAGCAACATGATTTATTCTTGGTCATACAGTGGAAGCAACAGTCTTCCCCATGGGGTTTCGCTCCATTATAATCTGTGAGAAGGCTGAAGTTTTGCTGATGAGAAGCAGATGTTGCCTAAGATACTAAACTCAGTCACAGGAATAGGAAAAATAGCACTTTGGCAACTTCCAACCACCTGCCTGAACATACGCTCTGTTCAGCTAGATGAACTGATTGAAACCCAGAAAAGTGTGCTATATGACAGCAAAGTCTTCCTAATACATACTAGATACAGAGTTTCACTATGACGTCCTTTTTCCCTTCCCGCAACACGTTCATGTTTTCCACGCCGTAGTCTGTGTGTGACTTTGAATGGATTGTCCATTTTCATTTCACTGACTTGACTGTGATGGTTTCCAAGTGGCAGTTTTGCTTCAGCATGTTGTCGTTGACACACTTCCAAAGCAAACTTTCCAGTCATTAATTCCGTTTGCCGTGTTTTGTGTGAGGGATCGCCATCCAACCACCCCTATGTGTTATGCTGTAATTAAAGAAGTGTTTGAACATGATCTGATGAAGAGAAGTGGTTGAATACACAGTGAAGGAGAAGAGGCAGGGCAATCACAGCTGAAGAAAGAATCACATTCCTTGAGACGGCATGTCCTTCACACTCGCTCTGCTGCCAAGTTAAAAGCATTTCTGAAAGAGTGATTAAAGTCTGCTTATAGAACAACATGTGAGCATGCATGTATTTGAGCAGAGTCCCGTAAATAAGCATGATGAGGCAAGACTGGAATGCTATTGTTTTACAGTTGAATGCGGTTTCATTGCTGTTGGCATTTGACTCTGAAATGAGGACAAGTTGCTATTTTGGGTGGAGTGCGACTCCAAGCCTCCGTGCCAGGCCACAGTGAGCACGACCCCCTCTGAAAGTGACACATCACAGAGGTTGGTGGGAAACAACAACCTGCTGTAGGTAAGGATGGGACTCGGTGCCAGTTCTAACACAGAAGTTATGACTTATTTTGTGTCTGACATTGTTAAAAGAAGAGTTTCTAGTAGTTCGCCTTCATGTTACGACAATTATCACAGCTGGATAACTTTTGTGTAAGACTGGAAACATGTAAACATCTAGCCTGACTCTCCAAACCTAATATAACATGTTCATAATCTATAAGTGAATTTGATCTATTTCTTGCGCACAAAAGTGGAAAAAAGACATGTTGTGGTTTTCAATAAAGGAAGCCAAAAACCTTCTAAGGCTTAAACAAATAAGAATGTGTTCATTACAGGGCTGTTACTTTTGGGCAGAGCCTTTATGCTGAACTAAGCTATCATGCTGCTGTTGCTTGGCTGGCAGCTCTAACTGAAGGACGTGACGGCCCATACCACTCATATCAAATTCTATATCAAGAAAGTGATACATAAAAAGTAATAACCAAGTACAGTCTCATTGACAAAGCCTATAGATGCCGGTGACCGGGCCATTTAAACACTTCTATACCAGTTCTTATTATCAAAAACATTCATCATTAGCACAGACTGCAAACAATAACCATTTTTTGGGGGGAAGGAAATGGAATTCAATGCAAATTTAATTTTGAAAATCAAACCATATTTTGCTTGGCCCAATGCACAGCTCTGCTCCACTCTTGTCAAATGCAACTTCATTCTAAGTAAGCCAATTCTGAGTAAACAGGAGAGGAAAATGATTGTTTGTTGCTGTGAAATTGGTTCTATTTTCTTTGGAGCGACAGACAGGCGAGTTGCTGTCTCGAAACCACGATACAAAGCTGTGTGCATATAGACGGAGCAGAAGGGGAGAGTAGTTGTCCACACAGAAGAGGCAGCAAAGAGGCTTTCCCAGGTGAAGATGTTTGCACTGAATTATTGAATTTACACTACTGTGTAGTCACAAGATTCTTGGCAGTTTTATACATTTTAAAATAGTTTATTTTTTTTTAAATCGCATCTCTTTTTCTGTCTGAAAACTTCTAAAATGTTGTATCTGCACATACATTTCAGTTAAAGGACTTGGAGATAGTATATTCTGTCATCTCCTCAGGATGCAGGCATTGTCTGCCTTTGCACAGTCTTGACGTGTGGAATGTATTGTGTGACATTTGCAGTTTTCCACGGCTTGTTGCGTTCTCGTTACGGCATGAAAGTTCTCTGGTGTCGGCCTGCTGTCTGCAGCCGCGGTGGTCCTCTTCCAAGGCGACGTGCCGCGTCCCCGCCATTGTCAACCACCATCTCCGCCCTTTTCACTCAGAGACGTGGCACTTCTACGCGTCACACACTCCCACTAATCTCTATGCATGATTCCTCCAGGGGGGGGTTCACTGCCATCTTTGTTCCTCCCAACTCCGCTCTCTGGAGGGCAAGAGGCTCGGCGCATTCCAACAGCGGCTGGTCATTGAGTCATTTCCATTGAGGTGGGAGAGCATGGGTCCAGCTCTCTGTCTCCGGACTGATAGATGGCCTGTCTGACTTTATCTGTGCAGGATGGACGCTGCGTTGGCTGGGGCCCAGAGATTGTCACTCCTGACTGCTTTATCAGGGCCTGACTTATAGAGCCGTCATCCTCTTGAGCGAGGTTCCCAGGCACCTCGTCCAGCCATCCCCCCTCCTGTCTGTCATACTGCCATCCAGGGACCCTGGCCTGCTTGCATGACTGGCCAGACGCCTGCCTCCCACCCACCCAGGGACAGATACATTAACAAACTTGTCTTGATTCATCAGCTCCACCGTTGGGGTCTTTAAGTCTCTTGTTAGAGCCTCTCTTTTGCCAAGTGGTATTGGCTCCAGATGAGGCATGGATGTTCTTATTTTAGATATACTTGGGCCTTGAGTGTGGATAAATGATGCTTCTCATTTTGCAAGGCATCCACTTGTGTCGTATCTTCCTCATCTTGCACATACTCACGTGATTTTCAAACACTTTTAATAGCCCCGCTGTTATGTTTCACACTAGAAACACTGAATGGGAAAAAGTAACAGAAAGAGATGCACATTTTTCAAACATTGTCTCAAAGGCTGAGCCCATGTTTGAGCTTGCCATGAAACCACAGTGGAGTTCCCTCCTTATTCTCACTTTGATGAGCCATTGGAGAGCTTGGGGGAAAGCCAAGTGAAGTCTGGGGCCTCTTGCACTTTCTGATGTTTTGTTTCAAACAGAGGAGCTTTTGTTTAACTGTCGGAAACGGAGCGCTTCACAGTGTGTTGGAGTGTGTTAAGTAACCACAAACACACGGCATGTGCTCATTTAAATTTATTTTTTTACGGAGGTTATATAGACACCGTTGGGTGTGAGTTTCATAACGTTCCCATGGGTATCGCCAGAATTTTTAATTTCTGTGTACCTGTCTGTATCTAATACGTATCATTCTGTTGAAAGGGTTAAACTTATGATGGCGTTTAGGACATGCCAGAGGTTGGAAGAGATTGTGATTCCAGAGTTCAACTCAGTCAACAACCCCCCTGAGAGGTTACACTATAAAGAAGGTTCCATGAATAATGTCCTGGAATTAGATTAAATAAAGCAAAACTGCATGAGCTTTTTTGTACCACATTAGTCGTAGGCCCCAAGTTGCTGCAATGGCGGCACTGGGGTTGATATTTGTGGTTTGACATTAAATTCGTCAACAACTACTTGATAGATTGTCATGGTATTTGGTGTACAAATACATGTTGCACACACTAATATTTGATGATCCTGTGGCTGCAACATATTTTGGTCTGTTATTATTTGTCAAAATTAATGACATTCCCTCAGTTTATAGTGTAATGTAATAAGTGTTTATGTAGAATAAGCATATCATTTTGTTATAAATTGCTGCTATTTTGAAAAAAAAAAAGAACCATGATAGAGATGTGTTTGCCATTTCGAGGGTATTTATTGCACCATTTGTTAAATAATCTGAGTTCTTCCTTGAACACAGACGTATTTCCAGGTGGCAAACTGAATCACTCTAAAGGGCCTGTTCTCTGCCCAACCCATTGTTGGAGGACCCCACTGAAGCCAAACAAGCAGCCTTCAAAAATCCCCCAAACAATGCCGTGTCCATAGCATGTAATGTGCTAACGATCCCAGGAGGTTTCACAATGACACGTAGCGATGGTTCAAAACGATGATGATTAAGTATCAGAAAACTACTTAATTTATAACACACAGTTTAATAACTTATAACTTAATTTAATATTTACTGTTTCTACTCTATAAGGAGTTGTTAAGGAGTGATGGAGAGAGTGATTTTGGACACAGCATTGATGTTGTTTTTATCTCGACACCCGGAGACTTTGACTCTGTCTGTCACCGAGTTCTCCTGGGCAACAGTAGCTCAGCGATCATCACTACTTTGCATTAAAGCTGATTGTGAGCATACAAAGTGGGGCAACAGGGACTTGTTAAGGCCACTCAGCATTTTTCATCCAGATATCAGCTCATGGGAGTATGTTCAGAATAACTTCCCTGAGAGCCTTCCATGTTGAGAGTATAAATTACTGTTGTATGAGAGTGATTGTGTCTGGTGAAGTGTAATCACAAAGACAAAGCTGTTTTTCCACTTTAGATTGTGGAAAGCACTTATGAAAAATATTTGGATATTATTTGTGATATTAGGCATCAAATGCCTCCAAAAGCAGAAAGAAAACTAGTATAGTAGACCTTTAATATCAGTCTTGGTTTACTGTACTGTATACTTTATGACATAAACATTACTGAGCAGAATCACACTCTGATTGAACCTACAGGACAGTAATTGTTGTAATTAAATGACATTCTTTAGACCTGCAGCTTATCTAATGGAGAGAGGAATTAGATATGGTATCACTTTAAGACACATTTACATAATCAGGGCCTGTTCTAAGCATACAGCTTTAGTGTGTCTAGAAGTTAACATTACAGTAACTCTTGTTCAACAGAAGAGAATGGGAGAAGACAATATGTGTTACTTTTAACTTGTTACTAGCCTGACTTCTTCACTGGTTGTTGTGTAGTTCTAATACAGTACCAAAAAGATGCACGCGCAAAGATTTTGTATGCTTCTCTTGGAGGCTAAGCCCCCCTGCCTTGAAATCCTAGTGACGTCCCTGGGTAAAACACTGCTTTTTTAATTGCAGCATCGCTGACTAGCATGTCAATATTAACCAGTGAGTGACCGCTGGTGTTTGTCAATGTAAAAGGATGGGGGATGATCTGAGGGGTATTCCACGAACGGAGGTTTAACAAACACAGAGTTAACCCTAAACTCTAGGTTGATTGACCCTGTGCCAATTAAACCAGAGCTGTCGGTTCCACTGCACTGGTTATGCATTAGATTGATTGATTGGATCACGGAAACCCTGATCGAAATGGCGAAACGGGCCACATACTTCACAGAACTTGAACTCCTCGTTCTCCTGGAGGGATATGACGATGAGAAGGAAGTCATTCTTAAAAAAGGGAACACTAAAGCCAGTGCAGCCCAGAGAACCAAAGCCTGGCAGCGGATTGCTGACCGCGTAAATGCGTAAGTTTCATGTCAAAAGCATGATCCTTAATATTTGAGCCATGAATCTATTAATATTCCAGTTAAGCATTCTTAACGTTCCTACCACATAACCCTTTTCTTCTAAAAAAAAATGTACACCGATGGGTCCCAAACGGTCGGCCGACCAAGTCAAAATGAAATATAAAAACGTCATACAAACTGGTAAGCTTTTCCCACCATCGTATTGGCCTATATAGGCTATATTTTGTCAGTCCAGCATTTAAATTGTCATACCATATTTGTCACTCCTGCATTTAAATGAAACCCCTTTTTTTTTAAGCCAATAGTAAAAAGGCCGACAGTCGGCAGACAGGATCTGGCCCACCTATTGTCATGACTCCGGTGGAGGAGCTGGCACTTGACATAAATTCAGGGCGCCCTGGCATGGAGGGGATACCTGGAGGTACCTCCTTGGAGAGTCGGGGCCCATGTGGGGAGGGTACCCCACTGGTTGAATGTAGGTTTTTCTGTTTTTCTTGTATTTTAGATGTTGTTGATGTTCAAACACATGCAAACCGTGTGCGTGCCACAGCGCAAATGTTCCAAATGGGTTTTTTTTGGTAAATGGGTAGAAAACCTAAAAGTCACGAATTTATCAACTTCACAGATCAAGATGGAGTAGTGAATTTAATGAAGCCACCGGCTACTATGGAAGATTCTCCATTTGATGTAAGTAAATATTTTATAGCCTACTTTCTGTTGTAAGTGCCTCTCGGCATACTCAGCCAATAGTGCTTTGTATGATAGGAGGCCAATGAAGATCTTGGTCCGGTCGTGGACCAGTCATCTGAAAGGACTGAGGTACATTTTTCTTGCCAGTTTCAATGAATTTATGATGATCAAACTAAACTAAGCAGTGTTCACATAATCCACTTGTCTCTTAACAGACTGTGGTCGAGGATGCTGGTCCATCATCAAGCTCACAATATGAGCAATATGAGCACGTAAGACGTAGGCCTACTAATTTTATTGGCCAAGCATATGTCGCTTGTATGTTAAAACAATATTTCCCCTCTATTTCAGATGACAATTAAAGAACTTTACAGAGTGCATCTCCAGCGGGAAATCGCGAAGGCCGATCTGGAGATGACCTATATGAAACTGCTGATAGAGGTATTAAAATAGGTGGTTAATGGGCACAAATTCCACCGACATGCTATTGTGATTCATGGAACTAATTATAGTCTCTTTCCTTCCTGAAAAAGTTGTGTTTTTTTTAATTGAAATGATTGCGACAAATGTGATCTTGCATCCTTTGTCCAGCCCTTGCCCTGAAGGCTATTTAAATATATTAAAGATTCGCGCGAGAATCTATATCTCTCCAGCAAAAAGTCATCCGGATATGCTTAGATGTTGAGCCGTGGTATTATTAATCGCTCCCGGTGGATTGCACAAGCAGGAGCGAGCCCTAAAACCCTTGAAACTAGTTAGCATTGTTGCACTTCTGGTTCTCTAGTCTGGTTTTATGGGTTTTTGGTTTCCTGAAACAAGGTCTTTGGTTTACAGACTTAAGAGATTTTAACGTTGCTGTTCTGTGGCATAAAATAAGTCATTAAATATCCCTCTCACGAATGTTCAAGCCTTTACGTATACTAGGTGTATATAAGACCGTGTGTGGTCAATGTGCTTAATTGCAGTTCATATGGCATTTGGTAAAATGTTACAAATGCACTTACAAGACTAAAATGTACTTGTATCTTTAAATGTTTGATTTGAAAGATCTTACAATGAAGCAAATGACACTTATTAATAATTACCGTTAATTAATTAGTCTATTTTATTCAGTTTAGAAAGTTTTTCTCGTACCCATTTTTCAGTACTCTGTCTGTAAAAACTAAAACAGTTTCTTTTGTTAAAAACATTTCAATTGAAATTTTTTGTTAAACAAACAAAAAAAAAAAATCCATCTCTCTTTACAGCCTACAGCCTGTCAGTCAGTTATTGTTGATGCAGAGGAAGCACTCGATTTCCTGATGCTGAACAAAAAGGTGTAAGTAGCATAAACTCTGTTTTCCACAGATTTTTATCAGCGTGATGCTAATTCACCGCTAATTTTGGCCTACATCATCATTGTATATCTAACATGATGTGTGGACATCTGAGAGCACAAACCAAAAAAGTGGTTGTCATGTGCTGTTTGACGATGTGGGTCACTGGGCAATTACATTATGATGCAAGTATAGATACACTATGGCCCTTCTCTTTAAATTTGATGTACAACACTAGATTGGATTTTGACCCTCAGCAATCAAACATACCGGCAGGACTCCAACAATAAACGGAGAATGGGGCCAGTGTGTCAGACGGAGCCATTCCAGGCAGGCTAGAGTCTTTCCTGTAGCCGCCTCCACAGCTCTGCTTTCCATCCAACCTGGATCATATGCCTTTAATAGTGTGTAATCTCTGAAGGGGTGAGATTTATGTCCTCCCCCTCTAGAGTCGGGGGCCAGGGATATTTAGGAAGAGTGAGCATGGGCTCCTGTGGGAAGGAATGATCAACTGTTGGTAAATCCAGTGAGAAACACTACAAACAAGGCACATACTGTATTCTCCTGCATGACCTCTATACAAGAATACTGTATTTAGGAAAGCTTCTTAAGTCCACCAATTTTTCTTTGTCCTCTTCTTATATTTCTTCTTGTACAGCACACAACCTTCAGATTATAAATATCACTGTGTAGGTAAAAAACGAACAGATGTGGACAGTTTGGCTGTGCTCCTGCAGCTTATATAACCATTCTCAATCGCTGTATTGTGCCAGTTTGATCCCTGTAATTGTTGCTGTGATGGTTCTGTGAAACTTGGTATTGTGTTAGATGATGGAATTTATTCGGAGACAATACACATGTGTTGAGCTTATGAAAGAGAAATACACTCTGCAGATGTACGATATCTCCCTTCTGTGGGTCGATATTGCTCATAATTTTGATGGACTGACTCGTTTCACAATAAGCTCCCGTGTCACTGCCACCCCAGGGCTCACTGGACATATTGGCTCTGGGAAAGCGAGACACAATGTAAGCCAAGTGAAGAGAAAACAGTGCTTTCATATCTTTTTTATTTATTGATATGAGACATCTGGAATTAATTTCTCTTCAAAAAATTCCAGTTTGATAAAATGTAAAGGTATCAACAGGCTTGCTTGTGATTCAGGGAGGCTACATGGGCAAGGCAATATCACTGCAGTATCGTGCTTTGATCAAGCTAAGCTCCGCTTTCTCACTAGAACAAATGAACCACTTCATATACTAATCCAAGCCATGCAGCATGTTGAGCCCGGAGAATGTCACTTAGTAATGTTAGCCGGCAGCCCATATAGATCACTGCGGACAAATGTTTGGACCTGCAACATTAACTAGGATGTTCTAAGCATCGAGTTTTCCTTAATAGTGGAACCCTAACCTTTCTTTATTATAGCTGATACATAAATCAAAGATGGGTTTATCTTGTGAAAGCAACACAGGCCTGATGAGCGACAAGGTTATTGGATTGATGTTAAAGGCAACGGTATTAATAAGGCTTCTGCCTTTGATGTCTGACCTGATGTCGGACATACATCCTGCATCATTAAACATCATCACCTTGAGGTGACGACTTTATTTGGCTGAAATATAGGAGCCCAGCGATGAAATTAATGTACCTTCTGGTGCTCAGGTCAAGCTTTTTAAGTTGCTGCAGGTGTTGTAAGATAAAGGTAAGAAGCCATGTGATCATTTTTACTGATTTATCTCCAGTATAGTATGATTCATACTGGAAAGGGATCACTGTATTCATCAGAAATACTTTTTTTGTATTCAGGTTATTGTAGTCATGTCTAAGTAATTCAGAAGGACACTTGTTGTAATGCTTATCTTGGCCAGAAGCACTGAGTATTTAATTGTATATTATCTTCTTGGAGGGGATCAACGTATTCATCTCTATGTCAATGAGTCAAGATAAAATCCCATATTTGGTTTGCATCCAGTCGTCATTTTAGTGTGGAGGAAAGGAAATTATGTAGCGATTGAATGTTTAAATAAGGTTTAACTTGAAATGTGTCATAGTTCCTCTCGGGGGGACAGGTTTGACTTAATTTCTTATAATGTTTCTTATGGTATTTGATTACAAATAAGATGTTCTCACTCAATGAAATGCCTGTAGCTAATTCAAAACGACAAGTTAATTGTCAGCTAGCTATTGTTAGCTATGTGTTAACAGGTTACTGTAGTTAGTTAGCATAGCTTCAGATGTAACATTATACACACTTCAGTAGAGAATAACTGCATACTGTCAAAATGTTTTTGCAACACGTACAGAAATATGTAAAATAGTGACATTTGGACAAAATGCTGCACACTTACTGGCATACGGAGTGTCAGGATACCATAGTTCTTCCTGCTGATTCCTCACGTCTTATTGCCTGTATCCTCAGGTTTTTATTCTCCGTTATAAAAACTTAGTTGTGGTACTTTGTTGGTCGTCCCACCACAAAGCAGCATTAAGGTGTTTCTTTCTGTTGTTTGCTAGCAGATGACACGGAGGCACCTTGACACAATACAAATTCAATAGAGATTGATGAATTGCTTTCCTCTCCTAGGACTCAGCTGTGCTCTGTCTTTATTGATTTCCGTTGCGGTGGTGGTTATATACTCTTCTTCTACTGTTACCACTCATGAAAAGCAGACATTTAAACTCCAGACTGTAAAATATGACTATGCTGTGGCTGATTTCAGAGGGTGTATCTGTGTGAGGATGATGCCGTCTAAAGACACACACCACCTGTCTGTGTGTTTTTCTGTAGCAGCATCTTGATGCTGAGGCTGCGTGTCCGTCCACACGTTTGACCCGTGTGACCCTGGCGAAACACCCGGGCAGACAGTGCCACCTTCTGCCAAGGTGACCTGTCACCACAGGCTATTACACAGACCTGCCATGGGACTTACGTTGCCCAGGGGAGCTGTAAAAGTGTTAACACCATGCTCACTCAGTGCACTGGTATTAGGGGAAGGCCTGGTTACAGGAATAGCCACCTGTTCCCTTCTGCTCTGGGATGACCGCCCCAACTGTCCCCAAGGCCCCCCGCCCCCCATAACCACCCCTGTTACACACAGAATTAGCAAAGCACAACAAACACACCGCTGTGTTCCACACCCAGCTCAATTCGATGATATTCACATGAAATAAATATGAAATACTAACAGAAAACTATTTGCATAATGTACGGAAAAAAAAAAAATTCTGAATCAATTTTTATGAAACTTTTTTTTCAAATTTAAAAACCTTAAGCATTTCCAGTTTACTTTAAGTAACCACCACAATTTACCTCAATTATCTGTGGCCTCAAATGATACATGTGGCTGAAAAATACCTGAATCACCACCCTCCTGCTCCTCCTCCTCCTCCTCCTCCTCCCCCACGCGCGATTATCATGTTTCACGTGAACAGCTGCAAAAACATACAAATGTTGGCTGAACCTCTGGCTATTGAAGCTCTAAGATAATTGTTTCCATTTACTTCTCAAAATAAAGATCTTGAACTGTGTTTATTTTATGCATGATGGCTGATTATAACGTTGCTAGTGCGTAATGTATATTTAAATGACTGAGTCGAGACTAAAGCAGGATTTCCTGAGCGTTCCTGTTATTTATTATCTCAGTCTCTTAAGTGTGTCATTACGCTGTTTGTCAAATTCAATTATGGGCCTATTATTGGCTAATTGTTCCAGCTGTTTTTTACCCAGTTCAAATTAATTTACAAGTCTAATAAATAATGAATCTGTATTTCATTTTTTTTTCTGTCTTCACTGCTGTTTTCCATAAGTGACTCTCTGGAAAGTGTTTTTAAGGAGGAAATTAAAATAAATGTTATGAGCCACCACACCTACTTTCCTTCTTTTTAAATTGTCAGCTTTTGACATCACACCTTTTCTAATTTCAGATACTACACCCACCAGACAAGATCCAAACTACACCTAAAAGACTGATGACAAGTAATATATGTGTGTCCTGCATGTTTCAATCCTTCGAAGACACTCTAACCTTTAAAAATCCCAACACTGACAACATTTTGGCTTCAGACCGCCACCTTTTTCATGCTGTTTCTGTACTTTGGGCTCTGTGTAAATAAAATGGATTTCAGGATCTAGGTGTGAGGGGAAAGGGTGCAGTCCATTTCAGATCCCAGGGTCTAGGGCCAATGTCATCCTCATTGCAGCTGTTGGTGGAGGCCTTCCTTTATAGCCCATTACCTCACCACAACCGGGTTATGAAAATATCATCAGTCTTTATGCATAAGGACAGAGGGTGGCGCTTGACTCAGTGCTAAATCGAGAGTCGGCCGAATGATGGATCCATGCAGTCCCCACCGGCTCAATGTGCCACTTATAAGAGTTAGAAAGCCTACAGAGAAACAGTGATGTAATGTAATAAATAAGGTTATATGTTTTATCCTGCATGCCCAATCTTGCATACAGGACATCAATTTCTCTTCCAACCACTTTCAGTCCCCCACGTTGACATGACTTGTTGAAAAGTTGATGCCACTGTCTTTTAAACACTCTAATTTTCCTCCCCAGCGTTGCCACCTGGTGCTAAAATCCTCCACACTGCACTTTGCAGAGGCAGCTTGTTTACCAGTGCTGAAAGTATAGAAAGTGAGTCTCAAAGGGGGTCAGAGTTGTTCTCTTTACAGAGGTAATTATGTCAAAACAGAGGTGTATTTTTTTTTCTCCCCTGAAATTATCTTCCAAGTTTTCCAGCAGCTGTCAAGGGCAATTATGGCTCTTGAAATTACCAAATGAGACAGAAGCGGGGAGAAAGCATAGGGCCCAGGAGTTACATTTAAAACTTGTGTATGACAGTTACGATGTGTGCCCCATGAAGAACCACCATCCATTAGTTCTAGTGCCTCGCTGCTTTTCTCCAAACCTGGAACGAGCCTTGCCTCCCTCACTAATACATGTCAGCAGCATTGCCTCAGTTTGTGTGTCTGTGCAGCACACGGCACATCCTGAACCTCCAAATTATAGACTGAGCCTTCACTTTCTGTTCTGGAAGAAGTTCAAAAACTGTTTTCCTTTCTTCTTGAGAGAATTTGGTATGCACCACGCAGTGAAACTAAGAGTTTGGTGTCAAACCTCTAATGCCCCGTCGGCAGCTTCCACATAAACAACACGAACAGGCACGTGGCCTCGCAGCATAGCCGGGCATAAATTAGACAGAGGTTGTGATCTGGGGCCCTGACGCCCGTCAGCTGTGGGAGTGAATGTGTGGTGGAGAGGTGAGCGATAGATTATCCAGACGTGGAGAGAGAGAGGAGGGGACTAACACTCACTGTTTAGTCTAACATACATGACACTAAATTATGCAACACATCACATGATGGATCGACCTTAATTGTAATTTATTGGAAACAAAATTAATTGAAAGTATGTCCATAAAAGGAAGGATGAGCAACCAGACTGTCTTTGTGTGTTTTAGTTCCACGTTCAATGCTGATCAATGTACACAACAGAGACACAGCACACAAAATGTGTCTGGTAAAACCATGAGGTGCACATTTTAATTCAATTTCCAGAAAAGCGGCAAAACAATTCACTAATTATATCCTATGCAACAATTTTCTATAGAAAGTAAATGTAAGATCCTCTCCTGTATATCCTCTTATTATTTTGCAGTGTGCGGGACCCCATGTGGGGGTGTAAGCAGAGTGTGCTGCCCAAACCTCAGTCCTGCAGGTACAGAGAGAGCAGACAGACCACAGCAGGATGAAGCTTGCCTTGGGCTGCTTTCATTCAGAGTCTGCCACCTTCCCGCAGGTACTGATGTGTTTATTTGTGCTTTAGAACGTAACTGCTTCAGATTCACTTCTCACTTCCCAGAGATCCAAATTGCAATTGGGATTTTTCTTGGGAATGAAGCCAAAAGAAGTTATTGCTATTGTTATTGCTACCTCATTTAGCGATAGATTGTGAATTAAACAGATTTATTTAAATGATAAATGTAGAGATTATTTTTGTAATATATGTTTCCATTGAAATGGTTGTCTGTCTCTACATGTTGGCCCTGTGATAGACTGGCGTCCTGTCCAGAGTGTTCCCTGCCTTCGCGCAATGATAGCTGGGATCGGCTCCAGCCCCCCCGTGACTCTGAATACAGGATAAGTGGTAGACAATGGATGGATGGATGGATGGATGTTTCCATTGACTGGTGTTATGTGAATATTAGGAGATGGGCCAACATGTTGAAACCAACATGAGAGGGAAATCTATAGACTCCTCATCTATGATTTATTTGCTTAATCTGTGCCATCACATTTCATTGCGTTTTATTTTTATGGATCAGCCAAAATATTTAATATATTTATATATTTTTATGAAAAAGCAAATAAATACAGGTGATACAAATGTACTTAAATTATTTGGATACAAAAGATGAGACTCTACATTTACTGTTGAACATTTATGCAACTTGGGTCTTATTTTCATATTTTGGACATCGTGCTCACCAAAGAGACACAGTATCATCATGACAATAAATGTGGCCAGATTAATTCTAAATCACCATTTGTTGGAGGTATAGTAACTCATAACCTTTATGAATCAACACCTTTTAACCGTTGCCCAGCCTCATTGACCATAATGGTGTAGATACCTTAATGCTGTGAAGCCGGTGAGATCTTTTATTGCATATTTCTACAAAATATGAGCAGCATAATAATAAGAGGTTAAAGCTTTTTCAATTGTGGGTGTCGGTGGAAGAAAGCAGGTGATCTGACCTCAGGGCACTATTCTAGTTTCTTACTGGCATGCCACTACTTCCTGTTCATTCATCACCTGCCATGGGATCAGTTATTACTTCACAGTTGCATCACATGCCAGAGGTGCCTTTGTGACTGGCTTCATGCGGGGCCTTTAGGGCTCTTAATTACCACGTACAAGCAGCAACGGTAGCATTCCTGCTCCTGTACCCGTGGCCTTAAGCAGACAAAAAGGACCCTGTTCAACATGGCAACATTATGATGACATGTTTCAGAAGACCACCCACTCAATAGACTCTACAAGAGGAGCTTTTTGACTTTTGAGCAGCAGGCCTGCATCTCCAAAATCAGATTGTGGTTCTAACTAAGAATTCTGTGTCCCTCGTCAATGTGACATAGCCGAAGCATTATGTCACTGACCACATGAAAGACCACGTACTGTAATGTCAACATGGCAGCATCTTCTAACTGCATTACGTGAACAAGTAGAATAACTTCAAAGTGTTTTTCAGTGCATGCCTAAATGGCGTCTTCCATGTAACATGTGACATGTCATGAGTTATTCTGAGCCTCACGCTGCCTTCATCGTGCCATTGTGACAAACAGACGTCAAGTAAATTGGATCCAGCATCTCTCAGAGGGCCATCCATCCAAGTTGAGCATGTGTCTGATGCATTCACTCAAAATGTTTGTTTTCATCACGATAAGACAAAACAAAAGATGCGTATCTTTTCTTTTTTTTATGATCTCATCACAGTCCAAAGTGATTAAGCCTCTGCTTTGTTCAAGTTCCTCCCTGGAGACAGAAAGGTTACATCTTTTAAATCTTAAGTGTGCATCTTGATTGTAAAGAGAGAGAATCCAGTCTTTCATCTTTCCCAATGATATGAAGCAGACACCGACGTCTGTAAAATCAGCAGTGTCTCTAGCAGAATGACAGTTTGGCCCTGTCTGATTGAGTGTGTTTGTGTTTGTCTGTTTATCTCTCTGTCTCCTGGTATCACTTCACTTGAGTGTGTTTCACGACAATGTCTAGTCCTTTTGGATCTGAAACCCACCCAGACTCACAACGGCTGGCTGGCTGTGTCACCACTTTAGAGCAGATGAAGGTTACAATAGATAAATAAACGGATGAATATATGTGCAATGTCTGAAAGATGATTCCACAATAGACAAACATACTGACAGAGTCTAATTTGAGAAAATTTGGTTTTGGCATATTGTCCAAACAAAACCAATGAGTGTAAAACAAATCTCAAATTATGAGGATTAGGTTTTCAGTTGTATCCCCCATCAAAATAATCTGGACTAAAGTGATGGATCGACAGACATTGACATCCGTAAAGCTGTACCTCTATCATGGCTTAAGAAATAATACTAATAAAAACCTAATAACTACATCCTTGTCCTTGAATTGTTTCATTTACAGAGTCAAGTAGCTTATGTCACACTGTAAGGTCACTAATATTTTATAGACTTGATATAATGATGCTTATAATCACATTATATAGAAGATGTATAAGAACACATATTTCTAAGCACACATCAAGTAGTATGAGAAATGCACAGCCAGAAAAAAATATCCAAGGTGGACCTAGTGGCTTATGAAATGTCATTTTGTTTTCACCCCTGTAACCGGTGATTACATACTCCAGAGTGAGGCGCTGAACAGGACCTGCTCTCGAAAACACTTTTCCTAAAGGGCCACTGCAAATTTCCTTTATTAAGCTTTAAAGTTAGAGACGGATTGTTGTTCCCTCATATTGTGGGACCAGTGCCAGGCATGACTAACTCTGGGTCACTTAAAGGGTTGCCCAGTGTGTGCACTCAGTGTGAACACATACGCATGCAGAAACAGAACAGGGTTGCATGCATAAAAAAATGGATTTCTTGCCAAAATATTTTTTGTCCTCTTTGAAAACCTAATTAGGGTTGTCTAAAAACCACAGTCACTCTAGGTTGAAAAAAAAAGAAGAAAATAAAAGGTTCAGCATGATAAAAAACAAAAGTAATTTTGACCTTTTAAAACTGACAAGCTGTTCCAGATACACTCATTACTTGAACCGATGCCAGCATGTTTCTGCCCTTTTTGGAACAAATCTGATGTGCTCCTATTTAAATGGCATTATAGCAGAAATAATAGGACCCAAAGAGCTCTTGACATTGAGAAAACATTGGTGATTTAACCCCTCACATTTGACCTTTATTTTTCTTCCATCTCAAAGCTGCTTAATACGATGCCGTATTAGGGCCACTAGAAAAAAAAAAAAAAAAAAAAAAAACGGAGCCAAGAGAGGTGGGCAGAAAAGAAAGGTTACAAATTTGCTACTTTAAAACTAGAAAATGTGCGCCTTTTAAAACTAGCAAATTTGCGACTTTAAAACTAACAAATTGTCATCTTATGGGTGTTTATTGATTGGGCAGTTAAAGGTTAATGCTAGCGGTAGCTTTCACTTGCTATCATAGCAATGGCAAACATCTGGTGTTAGCGGATCCAAGCAACTTGTTTATATCGGCTATATATACACGTGAATATATGCCAAAAGAAAACGGAGCCCAGAGAGGGGGGCAAGATTCTTTATTATATAAAAAAAGTCAGAAATTTGCTACTTTATTATAGTGGTCATAGAAGAAGTAAACACGTTCCTTGACCGGATGTTTGCTGTTGCTACGACAACAAGTGAAAGCTATTGCTAGCATTTACCCCAACTGCCTGATCAATAAACACCCATAAGATGAAAATTTGGCCCATATAAAATAAACCAACAATAACCATCAACAGCCATCATCCTCAGGTCCTTAACAAGGTGTTGTCACACCTAATGCATCACAATGTTTAACAAGGTTGTCACATGTTGTGATTTATTAATTAGAAACATAAATGCAACATTTGTGGGATTTTAGCTAGCAAAAATGGCGGTTGTTAGCATCGTAATAAAGTAGTAATTCTGCGACTTTAGCAAATTTGCAACTTTTTTTCTCTGAATATTGCCCACCACTCTCGGCTCCGTTTTTCTTTCTTTTATTTTACTACAGTGGCCCTAATATGCTGTTGTAACTTAAGGATGGAATCTCAGACTTCTCCTTGTTAGCATGCATAGGTGCACATTTCAGATCAAAATCAGGATATCAAGGAATATACAGTAACTATCTATGTTTTTGTCTTTGGCTACTGAACTTTAGTCAATATATATGAATCCATAAATTATACGTACAGCAGCTTTAACAATAAATCTAGTATTTACCTATTGGACAGCCATGAAAAGATCAAATACCCCCAGCTGTCTTCATAGCCTTTTAGCACCGTCTTCAACCTTCCTGTTTAGCACTTCAGCTGTATGTCCCTATATCTTTTCCACCATACGTCCTTCTGTTTCATTGCTTCATCTGCCTGCAGATTTCAGTCCCAGGAGGTTCAGGGGCTCCACACTGTTACCTGCTGACACTAATCCACACTGAAAGACTCCAGCTGCTACAAGACCCAACAGCTAGCCGCAAAAAGCTTTTCGGGTCCCTCTGTACGTCCGTTTCTTTCCATCCGAGTGGACATACACACTGTTGTATTCTTCTGTAATGTAGCTTACGTGTTGGTGAACTCTTGTGCATGAGTGCATTGGCGACTTCGGAGGCTTTTACCACAGTTTTAGTATTTTAGAGCAGAAATAAGTCAAGACCTTTGAGAAAAGAATATGTGAGTTGAAATAAGAATTTCTATGAGTATATTTACAGATGTAAGATTTGAGGCTATTAGACTTCCTAAACATACAATGAAAAAATACTGTATTCATAACAGCAAATAAACGACATCAATTGGATGATAGCTCACACGACACTCCTTTTAAATGTTGTTTGCTGAGCAAAATTCAACCAGGAACAAAGAGCAGAAGCGTGATTTGTGTTCCCACTCGGGACAGCTGACAGCAGACTCCTCTTGTCCCAAAGAATCCATTAGTCTCAAAACTTCCAAAAGCACTTAAAAAAAACTTCCACAACAGTTGTAAATATGTCAGCAGGCACAAGTGGTGCTTGCTAGCATCAGGGAAAGAGTTGGCATCGATCAAAGAGCAGAGAACATTGTTTTGAAATGGGAGAGCTTGTACTTGTCTGTTTGCAAACACGGTGTCACAACCTGCGTCCATTCATCTGTACATGTCTCGAAAGAGTCATTTTTGTCATCACTTAGATCAACATCAAGTCAACATTTAACAAAAGTTATGACGCGCAGAAGTTCTGAATCAATCAGTGATGAGTCACAGCATATCTGAAAGTTCACTTTTTATTTCTAACTCACTCTCTACTTTTTTGTTAACTAGGTGTTATGGTACTGTCTGGTTGGAGTATATTGTTGATCTTGTTTAGCTTGAATACAAAGGTGAATGTATTTCCCATTTATAGGCAATTGTATATAACTTGTTCATCGATGAGTAACTTTGATTTCCTCTTGATTTGTGGACAGACATAGAGGGTTTCCAAGTACATGAAGAAAACCTTTATGCCTTGTCATGGTTCTCCATCCCTTCCCTTCAGCGGGTCCAGCGATATGACTAGGGTCTCAGGTGGCGTGGTTCCCATGGAGCAGTGAGGTGCCCCTGCAGCCAGGCATGGAGCGCTCCAACTCCAGCTGGAACTCCGACTACAGGCCGAAGGCAGCAGCAAAGCTGGATCTATTAGTAACAATTTGGCGATATTTGGCACTAACATGATTTCGGTTATTTGGTTAAAAGTGGAGGGGTGGGGGGCAGCTTCTCCCCAGCACATAAATACACCATAACTCAAACAAACAAAACGTGATGGATTTACTGTGAGGCTTTACAGCTCAGGCAAGATTCAAGCTTCTGCAAGTTGATGTGCGTGCTGCACTGTCATCAAAGGGGAAGTAATGGCTGCTTTGAACAGCAAACAGTTCAGCAGATAACAACAATGTATGCCTTGGAAAATAACTGTGAGGATCAAAGATGTGTGATATATGGCTGAAACGTGCCAGAGATACAATAGTACTAGCTGAAAACAATGCTTGTGCTTTGCAGCACATGTGTTTGGATTTGAAACCCTTCATCTACAGAAATGATGAGTCAATATAAAAAGGTAACAACAGAGTGGTGAATCTGTTGGCCGTTGGCAGGCTGCAATTGCAATTGGTGCCTAATTTTCCAAAGTGGAGCTCAATCAAGTGAGGTCAAAGGTAATGCCATGTACTGTTTGTACCCCCTGCTGCTACCTAATTGCTCCACCTCTCTTTTCAGTCACAATGTGGTGAAAGAGCTCCCATCAATACGCAGTCCTGGTAATTAAAAATGATTGACAAGGAGTTGGGTTAATCCAGCAATCCCAGCCTTGCATAAAAATGTCCCCCTGAGCTGTTTTGGGGTCCTGGCTCCAGTCCTCCCAGGTCCTGAGCACATGTGGCCTCCAGATGTGGCTCCTGGGAAGGATGCGGTCAGGCACGTGGATGACTCTGTGAAGAGAAGCACTCAGCACAGATACAGTGGTTAAAGCACTGACGCAGTAACATCCCTCATGTGTGTCCCTTAGGGGACGTCCTGTTGGCAAGAGCCTGTAGTTGTCTGGGAGAAGGAAATACGGACCGCTGGCCTACATCAAGCCCAGACAGCTGCAAACTGAAGAACTGTACCTTTATGCAAATTCACTGGTAAAATATCATGTTATCACATATATGGCCTACTCAATTCTGCCTGGAACATCGTAATTATGACTTATTTGTGCTATATGTGCTTAGATTCTAATAGGCCCAACATGATAAATCCTATAAATTAATTAGTGGTGTAATGACATACATGTCTGTGAGCAGACATATGGTCAACGCTCTTCACTTAAAACAACTTAAAAACAATGTTGGGTAATCTACGAAGAAGGAAATAATGATCCAGTATTAAAGAATGATCTATCTTTTTTGCTGTGACAGCAGGATTACTCTATGAGTCTGACCTATGACGCAGCCTGCTGCTAATGTTATAATTACAATCAGGCCATTGCATGTAACAACATTTCAAGTGGCATGTTAAGACACACAGTAAAGTCACATGAAAAAAGTCCTGAAACTTTGAGAATTAAACAAAAGAAGCCATACATAAATCAGCGGCTGCAGCAGAGAACAAACTGCTGCTGTGTGTGGTTTGTTAAGTTCACATTATTCTACCTCAGCATGTTGCATCCTCCTTAATTAATCACTGATTTATTGGAAAATACTCAGAGTGGATCCGACCGGCAGCAACTTTAAAGTTAACTTAGGTGCTTTTCCTTCGGGTGTGTCCTTCTTCTGTTTGTGACTGCAGAGCCTGTTCAGCTCAACATATTGGCCAACGTGGTGGAGTGCAGTGTGGAAGAGGCGATAGGACTGGTTGTACTGGGACAGAGAGGCCGAGTGAGGATGAGAAGTTGAACCTGGAGCAGACTGGGGGACCTCGCGGTGCTGAAGATGATCACAATGCCGTTCCATCAGGTGAGTACAGCAACACACTTACTGAACTCATTCTCCAGATAAGAATGTCAACAACCACTATGTTGCCTAGAAACGTAGTTGTGCATGTGAAAACTCTCTTTTAATTGCTTTGTCAATTTTCTGATTAATTCTAACGCTACACAGAGGGATGACATTGTATATTTATAATCGATAATGAGTTTTATGCCTTGGCTGCAAAGTGCCGTCTATATAAATTAAATTATTGTTGGTTTGGACACGAGGGATTTTGTTGCTGATGCATACGTTGACATTTGATGCAATTATTTTGCCTAAAGATGTTCTTTAATTTAAAAATAATATCACAAATACTGTAAATCCTCATTAAAACCTCTACCGGCTATGGAGTAGGCTTCCATTTATCTGTATTTTATCTACTAATTTTACTAAATATACTTGAGCACCATCATGTACTCTTTCCTCCTCTGTTTATAAAACAGAGGAAAAACACAGACCTGGATTTGGACTGCAGGTGGATCTGGCTGGATCCAAGTGGCAGAACGTGGTAGCGGCACTGTGGTAGTGACCTGTCAATCACGATGTCTATTTTACTTCAAATGGGACCATAATTTACAAAATGGACATCAACTATTAAAGAAGACTTGAAACTATAATTGAGACCACCAATACATATTTACAGTGTTTACTCAGGTAATAAATCAAGTGAAAAATAGTGTAATTTTCTCATATACATCCATGCAATCAGACTTATTTTGGCAACTAGTTGAGTCTCTCCCTGCTGGCCAGTAGAGAGAATGCAAGTTTAAGGCCTTAGCTATTTTAGCTTCACTTTTCAGAACCGGAGGTTGCTGCTTGGGTAAAATATTATTATTCTTTGATTGATGCATGAATTACATACTGGTTTAAAACGGATGACTTCTTTAATAGACACAGAACTACCAATATTTGTGTTTAATAAGTGTTTAATAGAAGCTAATATTATGGCTTGTTTAATTATGAAACAACTTGTATAAATGTTGCCACAAATAAGTCATCCATAGTTGTCCATGCCACTCTACCTACATGATTTCTTTGAGAAAAACATTAAAAATGAGATTCATGGGTTTCGAAAAGTAATTACAATTTCAGTCATTGTAATCATTATAGCTTCAAATAATTTGTGGATATCATACTGTATGTTGCTACAGTTTGTTGTAGTCAGGAAGAAAAAGGGAAAAAAAATAGGCATTTTCTTCAAATGCCTCTCATCTAGTCAGTACCAAGCAAGACCTCACTGAAATTGAAGGAAGGCCATTTGTGTGTAAGTATGTGTTGGTACATAGCTTATATGCTGGCATTTGCCTGTGATCCTGTGGTCAAAGTCCTCTGGGAGGCTAGCGATACCAAGCATTGTCACTCTGTCGGCATCCAAATCTTCACAGGTTTATAGGGAAACATGCACGGTAAGTTGACCAATCTGGAGCCAAAACCTCTGAATTGGGAAAGTATGGGCTGCCCTCGAGATATTTACCTGTGGTCTGCCGCAAGGAACACCACAGGCTACCATGAGAGTTTGTAGCTTGAGGGTGACACGGATAAACTTATGGTTAAATCTCACCTGAGGCCATGGTTAAAAAGGGAAACAGGAGTGCAGGGAGGAACGGGCCAGTAAAGAAAAGAATTTAGGAAGAGAAAATAACAATTGAGTTTTTTGAGAGGCTACTTGAGTATGATGTCTTGCTTTAAAACATTCTTCAAAGTGATATGCCTTTTGGACCAAGATGAAAGGTGCTTGCAGGCAGAGAAAACTTAGCTGTCAGTCTTTTTGGGAAGAGAGAATAAAAAGCTCCAGCGCTTTCCTCTCATTCAGACTTTTGGAGTTTGGACAACTGGACAGCATTGTCAAGTTTGCAGCTACGTTTGATCATCTCGTGACGTTTTCGCTAACGCTAGCTCCGAGACGTCTTCACCACGCCGGTGCGTCCGCGTCTGAGAGGAAAGAGTGCACATATCTCTGATCTCGCCAGCGGTCCCCAGAGGACAGGTTTTCATCTCTATTCCGGATAAATCTCTGAACAAAAACAAGAGATTCTGACATTCTTCAAAGGAGGCATAGAAAAAAAATCTATAACTCTTCTGGGTGGAGCCTTTCATCAATATCACATGAGGATCTCACAGCGTTCTCATGTGAGACTGCAGCAACAGGGTTTTGGTTTTCTACTGCAGCTCTGACCGCAGAAGGCTGGGTTTCTGTGCCGAGCTGTGGGAATGTGTAGAAAACGTAGTGTGGACACTGGAAACAAAGTCTTGACAGGTTGAAGGTCCGACACAATGAAGGGATTGTAGGGGTTTGTCCACAGTTGCAGTTTTTCTTTTAATTGGCTAAAACCGGATGGCAGCTTAATAAGCGTAACTTCTAGTTCAGAGAAACCAATCAGAGGCATTACCATTATCTGCCTTTTGTGGTCCAAACATCGGAAGGCTGGATGTGACCCAAAAAGTCACATCGAGTCATCTCGTTTGGATCTATCAGCGGAATTCTATACAAAATGTAAGTAAACTTATATTTTGTAATACTAAGAATAACATGGCTTGTGCTTTTCACAACATTGCATCAGATAATTCTGTCAACACAATACTAATACAGCCACATACACAACCGGTCAAAAGTTTGGAATCATCTGTTGTACTGATGTTTTTCTTCTGTCCATCTGTCAATATTGGCTATTTTGGCTGATATAAAAACAAGACACCCACCAAGAACGCCTGTTAATTCCAGTTTGTTACAGGCATTCAAGACATTCAAACAGGAACCTGTTCTTATTTTAAATCTGCACACAGTTTGATTAGAAGATTAGATTAGAAGCTTCCAAATGATTTGGGACTGGTTGTTTATTGTTATAGGACTGTTTCTAGGAGGGATCTCTTCCAGCCCTTTCAGTCAAGTCTTTTCTTCATGTACAAAACTCCATTTCTTTTTGCAAAAAATAACATCTATATGTAAGTAGGACTTAAAACTTAAAAGCATGACAGACCATTCAAAAATCTGGAGAATTCCTGTCATTCATCTGTACCCAGTCAAGCTTCTGTAGCGATTCCAAAATTTGCTAATGAGCAGTGAGAGTGAACCAAAACGGTGAGTCGTCGGCCAAAAAAACAAAACATTGAGCTGAAGGATGCTGAAACAGTCCCATAAGTCCCATAACTTAATGTGGATTTGTCATTACAAGCCCTTTACACGTACACAAATGTCATTTGTTCAGTTAATAATTCATAGAAAAATGTGTCTAAATGAGCCGCTTGTACTCGATATTCTTGACTTGTAGATGTTTACACCACATGTTGTTTCAGGTTGAGTAACCTTTAAGTAACAGACAAAGATATTTTTTTAACACAAAAAATGTGTAAATATCTTTTCCTATCAATTAGATGAAATCGTACCGTGTTTCCTGTGTCGGCCTCTGCTCTCTTCGTCTTACCTGTCAGCCCTCCGGAGGTCAAGTATTATCTCTCCATTCAGACTTGGCAGCGCTGCTCATCGACAGCAGCCACACCTGTGTGTCTGTCAGTGCTCTGACCTCCCTGCAGCCCCTCAGGTGGACACAATGCCGTGCACTGTATGACCCAGCGCCCACAGAACAAACAACTTTATTCATCTGCACTCGCTCCCGCCTTTTTTGTTCTCCTTCTGCTCCGTCGCCCCACCTCACAGGAGAGGGACACCGAAAGAAGGTCATTATCTCGGTGCTAAATGAGCCATTGCTGACAATGATGGAAATCATAACAAATCTCTCATTACAGGAGAGCAAGTCCGCTGGACAAGTTTGGGTCCCCCAGGCAGTGCATTGTGGTTGGTTGACCTAGAACTGATACCGTTCAGGGGACGGCGAGGATGGAAATCCTTGAGCCTCACAGAAACAATGTGAGGGAGGGTAGCGTAAAGACCTCATGTCGGATTTGTGCTGCGAACGTTTATGTTCCTTAAGTCTTCCTGCTTCAGAACACATCCTGGCATAATCTTTATGCTCCGGTACTCACATTGTCATCTTGCAGATTAAGCATGGAAAGAATAATAGCACCTGACCACTATACTGTATCTCCTTCCTGGTGCAGTTTATTGCTTCCTCGATGGCTTGTCCCGTGAGAGGAGAGAGGGGACAGAGTGCATCGGTGCTGTTGTGGAACAAACTTGGTATGCGCAGAATTTGTACAGAGGTTTCTGTGTCTGAGCTGTGGCTTGACCTCTCTCTGGGTCTCATCAGGCGTCCCTCGGCCTGAGACGAGGAGGCAGGAGGGGACCGGCGCTTCACCCTGGAGGAAATGAAAGAGGGCGAAGGCACCAGGTCCCTGCTGACCTCTGTCCCTTTACATTGTCACTCAGAATGACCTCAGAGAACCTGCCTACAACTTGTATGTCTGTCAAAGGGGCCCCCTCTGCATGTTTTAAATACTTAACAGTCGCTCATTGGAAGGAGAGAAAAGAAATGCATGCAGTTCACTGTGGTGCTTTCAGATGAAGTGGTTAGGAGGAACGAGTCTGCTGTCTATCAAAATTCACATTTCCTCTCTCAGTTTGACACATGACAAAGTAACACCTGTGTGATACGAACCAGAACCCCCCCCCCCCCGACCTTTTCAAACCATATACAAACACACCTTTACTGGCGCATGTGCACTGAGCCCCCTGGGACGGAGCTGGACCACAAACCACTTTTTGACGTGTTGCAACTTCCACGTTCATCACGTAATGCATGCATGCTGGCCAGGCGGCAACATCCTGAAAAGTGAAGCCAAAGCTGAGGAGCCCTTAAACTTGCATTCTCTCTACTGGCCATCGGAGGGCGACTCCTCTGGTTTAAAAATTGCATGGAAGTCTATGAGAATCTCTACCTATCTCAATAAACAGATAACACCAGGCTTTGAAACCAATTGCTGATGTCACAATGACTACGCCCACTTCTTATATACAATCTATGTCGTTAACCCTGAAATATGTTTTTTCCTTCACACACAAAATGGTCAGTTGATGTTAAGAGGCACATTGCTGAGCAAAGGCCTTTTAAAAGTTACCTTACTTCTTGGCAGCGATGAGTCAGCATATTTGAGTGAGTCAGGTTAACTATATACGGTAAATGCTTCCTGTTGGGTTCCACGGGGTTATGGTGGTGCAAAGAGGGTATGAATGGAGCTAATGGTCTTGCTGTACATGTCCCTGAGTAAGCATAGTCATTAACCACTTCCTCCTATGTCTCCTCTGCACAGCCACGGCCACTTGACCCCCATAAAAGTGATGAACATGTTTGTCTAGAGATGCTTTGCTTGTGTTAGCACTCGTTGGGTTAGACTTTCACCTTTTTACTGTTGGCTCACCTCAGATCGAGAAAGACGTACAACATTTCAAACACACATGACCTGTCTCTCAGTGCCTCCTCAAATCCACATTTAAGAGCTCTCCTGCAGTCTAAGACCCATGGAGGGGTTCTAAGACGTCTCGGGGCAGAACGGCCCATCGCTCAGTAAACATGTGACATCGGTTAATGCACAGCCAGGACGGTTTCATGGGGTTCACAGTAATGCTACACCACTAGTCGGAGGAATTAACTCTGCTTGTGTGACTTTAATGGAAATGAGGGAGGGAGAAGCCTCCACCTTTTGAGCCCTCAGTTCTCCAGTGTTGGCTAACAAGTCTGTTCAAACATTTCCCTTCCTTCCTCACAAAAGACACACATTTCTACTCTGTGCTAACAATGACTTTTATAGATTATAGCTGTCAGGCCATTCATAGCCTCAGTCGTCTTGCTTTAAAACCTGTCATCTAGGATGGTGGGATTTGATTAATGAATACAGCATATAGGCAGGATGATGTATCAGTAGTACCATATGACCGTCCTGTAGGTTGTATACTTAGGAGTTTAACTGACCCTCTAAGCCTTGACCCTGGTGAACCTATCCTCATGGTTTATCTTGCGATAAAGTAACTTTTCACATTTTGTGTTTTTCTTTCATACATGCCCAGGAACACACTTGTGCCTGTGTACGCCCCTGCAGTGCAATATTTGTAGAATGAACAAATATATCGGAATAGATTCAAATAAGTATGTTTGATGTGAACTTTTGTAGGCAACGTAGGTGGAATTAGTATCGTCCAGAAGTTATGTAACAAAATGAGGGCGATATAAATCAACGTTGATTTGGTTTCACACGGGACGCCTCCTAAAACCAACATCCTCATCAGTTGGTAATCCATGTGCTTAGAGGACATGGAAATAAAGGTGCGGCATTGTTCCTGGCGAGAGCTATTTATCTCAGAATACATCTCAACTTTGATCTCAGTTTTTCTGGTCTTTGGCTGGTGTGTTGATCTCTACAGCATCACTGGAGGATTGATAATTTGCTTTCACACCAAAGTGCAGCATTGAGCAATGGCATTATTTCACAGTGCCACTCGCCCCGGGGGGGCGGACGCACGAGCCGTAGCTGCACACACTGACTTAATTTCTGCCAGGAAAGTTGAAATGACCTCTGACCTTCACAACGTGTGTCCACAGACATTCCAGCAGCGACGGAAATTCAAAGTTGCGATGGTGCTGGATTTCACACAGAAGATAGATAGTGGCAGAAAATATAAGGCTAGAAAAAGAATATTGCCATGCCTGTGTTGAGGTTTTGCTTTATTTAATGCATCAGAATCATTGACTTTAACTCTGGTGAGCAGTAGGCCGGCATGGTGGCAGGCAGCCTGCAACATCCACCTTAATTGCCATCTATCACTTTAATGATGGAGTAACTTAACACGAAACAGCATACCCAAGTATCCCCACACTTACCTGATCCAGTAAGCAAGCGGTGGTAGAGGGGCTCATTACAGCTCACATGGGGCACAGTGTCATACCACGACTCATAAAAAAACATGGTCACAGCAGCTGTGGGGGCGACACAGCTCACTTACACAGGCATTATTTATGCTGGGGGGGTGTGTATGGGGGGGGTGGTAAGAGGGGTTTGGTGCCCTGTCTGTCTCGCTGCTCTAGGGGTTCAACCTGGGCTCCGTTTTATAAGCCTTCGGTGCCAGGGGCCCCAGCTCCCGCTGGCGTGGGAAAGGAGGACAACATTCAGGTTATGTGGACGTTTTTTATGGTGTATTGTCCAACGTGTGAGTGGAGGTTGGAGCCCCACCACGACCTTCATGATCCCCTCATTCACACATAATTGCTCGCAACCAAAAAACGCACATTTTCATTCCCCTTGTTTATTAGTAGCAAAGCAAAGAGGGTAGTTCATGTGCGAGTTGCTCATCTTTCTCCCGTATCAGTTGTACTGTGTGTGTTTGTGGTGTGAGCAATGCCTCAGTGGGCCTGACGAATAAACATCTCAGAGCCTGTCGTTTTGCTCAGGTCTTACCGCTGAATCATCTTCCTCTTGGTGAATGATTCAGCTGTGACCAAAACTGGGCACGTCAACTTACCCGCATTTTCTCTACGACTACAGAAGAGTCATTCGGTATCATAAACAGCAGGTCCGTTTGCTTTTTTTTATATACAGAGTGGGATGAAAATGTAGCCTAAATATGATTGTACAGATTAGCATTAAAATTACAATGTCTACTGAATCTGCTCTGTCAAAAGCTGAGGAAATGATAATATAATATAATATAATATAAGTTTTAGTGGTGCATGCTTTGTGCTAATGTGTAAGAGAAAAAGAAGTCGAAAGAAGGTGATTTGGGCAATATTGTATTCTTCTGCCCATTCATTTTGAATGGTGAATAGACCATTTAGCCAGATCTACTTAGTTCCATTATGAGGAGTTAACGGATCCAATCAGAATTGTGTATTCACCCAAACAATGTTATTAACCAAAGTGTTCATATTGAACACTGTCTTTCTTATTTTCAATGACAAACAATAAAGTTCTTTCCAGAAAGATGCCTTAGACCTTAACAGCAACTTACAAACCTGTAGAGTGTTACAAAGATTTGTAACATAATGTTTATCAGTCATGTCTGGAATGATTGTGAGCTGCTTTCAAGATGAATCTCCCCTTCCTCTTGCTTTTCACACATTCTCAAAACAGATTCAAAGCTAGCGTCATGTGTTATGAATTGAATTAGATTCATTGAGTGAAAGTTTCAATAATTCATTTCCAAATCAGTTACAGTATTTCCTGCAGAACATATTAACTAAAATGCACACTAAAACAGAATAATTAATGTGGATAAATTCATTTAAATATTTTTTACATCAAATGTGTATCTGACAAAAGCTAAAAACACCCCTTTGCTTGATATTCTGCTTAATATTATGTAAATCATCAGTTTCAGAAGTAAAAAGCACATCCCCATCTTCACCCATCCCACTTAAAAGTGGTGCAGTCTTTTTAAAGAGTGATTCATGTATGAGAAGAAGGACACAGACTAGCTTGTATTCTAGCAGGTGTCTCCCATATATCCCATATGTTCACTCCATCAAAGCTTAACATTTGACTGGGTTTTCCTGTGCTCCTGGAAGTGCACAGATACAGTTAGGTTCCCAGGGTGGAGCATGAAAAGGCCTTTAGCGGGGTGTGTTCGTGCACCTGTCAGGGTACACTGAAGCATTTGTGTCCTGAATGCACAGGTTCAAGACAGGTTGAAGACTGATGTTGGGGCACATTTGTCTGAAGATTTATATGTTTTTGCACTTGCTTTAAGTCCCACTGGAACAATAATGGTCTTGTTTTTTGACAAAGATAAACTGCATGTATTTGGAGATTTGTAACATCTTGCATTCCAAGATGTTTAATGAGTAGCCAAGTAGCCTCATCCCTCTGTCATAGTTAAATTAAATTAAGAAAAGAGTGGGCATATTCTATTAATTTAGCCAAACAGTTTTATGTTTTGGAAAAAGTTCAGTTCAATTGTGATTCTCCCTTTTCTTATTACGTTATCTTATTAAGATTTTGTAGGGCTCCAATTTTTCTAAATGGCTTTCATTAAATCACCCCACACATGCTTCATTTGCTAGAGGACAACGCTTGTTTCCCCAGATGTTTCACATGAATCCCCTCTGCTGATCTATATTACACTACGATAATCCTGCCAACTGCCACTTATCTGTTCCTTACCCTAAACAATCAGAGATATCCCCTGAGCTTTTAATTCATCTGCATTGCATCATGGCATACATCTGGGACCAGTTGTTTGTGGCATTTGAAAGTTACCCGATGAGCGGATGGAACCTGAGACCGTGTACGTTCCCATGAGTTCATGATGTGCTTCATCTCCCCTGCTCCACCATGCTGCTGAGCCCAAACCGCAGCAGATGTTATTGAGTGCACATTTGTAAATATTTACCCTGATGAGGATCCTATGAAACGGAGGGAGTTGCACAGTCGATGGCGTCGCTGACAGAGCGGCGGGGATTGGCCTCTGAATTAGCCCGTGTTTTTAATCTCAGAGGTCGTGTTGAAAAGGCGCTGCGGCGGTGCAGCGTGTTCCAATTTCACAGAAAAGGCTGGGAGGAAGTTTAAACTCAAAATATAGGAGGTTTGGTTGTAGATTTGGCAGTAATACACTATGAAATGAAGCCAGAGGGGTTTAAGTGGAGTAAGATACTTTCACCTTGTTCCCTGCTGAGCTTTGAGTGGTTGAGATATATACTGATACACACTTAGTCATATTAACCTTACAGCTGATTAGGCTGATTTGAACAACTAATGCAGGTTTATGACTGTAAACGAATGGAAGGAGAACCTTTATGTAACCTCTCCCAAGAGAGTACGTAAAAAAGCATGTGCTTTAAGAACAAGGAAAGGAAGGAGGGGAGAAAAAAGGAATTACTTCTAGTCTGATATGAAGCCTGACCTGCTGCCAAGTGATGTATCCCAGGAGAGACGGGTCAAAACGTGGCTCGCTGCTCGCAGCCCCCCTTCCTTCTAATGAAGATAAAACAGGCATGCTGTGCACAGCATTTTGCCTGGATGCAAGCCATTACCACAGCTAACTGGTAATTACTAGATTAATCAGCAAAGGAGGTACCTCTGGAGGAGTCACTCACAGGCCTGTTTTTTTCAATTTGTGGAAGTTTAGCATGAAATACCTGCTGCGCCTGCACTCTGATTGTGTGTTGGTTGCAAACACTTCTTGTTCGATGCACGCTTAAAATAAAAAAAAAAACGTCTTACAGAATATCTGCGTAACATCAAAACAAAGTAGATGGTAAAGCAAACCAAACACTCTATTCTATCACATGTAAAGGTATACGCAAACATAGGCTCACGTGAATGTTGTAGAAGAGCATTCTACATGCCTCGGGAATGTTCAGAGCATTTCTGAAGTGCCTACACGGTGTCAGGCGTGAACTTGCATGTTGGGTCCGTGTAGCGGGCAGGATTCCTTTTTGCTTGCCAACACGAAAGCTCCAGAAGGGAATAAAAGCATCAATTATGCATTATTTGAATGATTATACAAGCATGCAAGATTAGGAAGTGCAGTGATCTTCCATGTTGCAATAACAGCCCGTCTATGTTGGTACGGCACACCTCATTAGTGCCATTCCCACAGCTGGATGTGGGCTAACAAGATAGCCGACATTCACGCTCTAATTAGCTCCTCTGGCACCCCGCGTTCCCCCTCTCGGAGCTCACCACCGGGCCTCGCTACCAGGGCCTTGCTTTTGCTTCGCCATGCAGGGGGTGAGAGATATTGATTGTGCTTCTTCTAATGATAAATTCCCTTTGTGCTACGGAAGCCAGTTAGTGAGGTCTGTGGTACTGGGCAGACCTTTTTCTCTGTGAAATGGTTTTGGCAAAAGAAAAATATCAGGGGTATATCCTTGGAGTTCTGAATCAGGAGAATCAGAGGCGCCGCTCTGTGTGTTGTCTGGAATTGGCCTTGGGTCTTGAAGCAAAGCAGGGGAGGAGGGTCAATAGTTTACTTGTGCTCAGCTTGGCAGAACAATTTTCGAAATAGTATTGGATTTTAACACCTGATCACCAAAACTGAGGTACTGGCATGTATGCAGTCCCTTTCTGTTTCTAAACTACATCCTTGTTAGTGACAGGTGACCGTGCCCTCCCCGTTAGCAAGCAATGTTTGGCAGGTCAGACCTGACAGGGGCAGCAGTAGCCAGAGAGGGATGATGGGTCGCGAAGAGTAACGAGAATGAAGGGGATAAGAGGGCACATGGAGGGTCAGAAAGTGGGTCCTGTGAACAACTCGGGGTGAGCAACCCTTTCAGCCAGGGTGTTGGGTGTCGCCGCGCAACATGCCAGCGTTTATTTAGCACCAGGCAACAAGATGTTGGGAAATCCAATCTCCTTGCTGGCAGCCGGGGCCGCTCCTCCTTCAGAAAGAGCCGCCCTGATCTCCGTGGCGTCTTTCCCTGCGTGAAGTCCCCCGTTAGGTGACGTGGGACGCCTCTTATAGCTCACCACTCCAGCGATTCTAGCGCGGTTGAGTCGCCAGCTCTCCTGTTACACCTACTCTGTCAATGATGGCCCAAGGGCAGATGCAGAGCGTGAAGTTGTAAGTGGGGGTCGGTTCCTTTCCAAGTACGGCAGTTTGAAAATACTCCAAAGAAAGGGGAGCCACCAGTGAACCTTCCCGTTCTGTGTGCTTTCTGGACCCGTTTCAGCAAATGCAACCAGATCGTGTACATGTGACCACAGATTTAGAGTAGAGTACTTTGGCTGACCAAACGCACCGATCGTAGAAATGTGGTATAGTTTCCAAATGATCCTATTTTAGATGTAGTTGACCTCTTAAATGTATATTCAATATCAAAACTGCTCACGTAGCCAACATTGATAAAGGATGACACAATTGATTCAAAAAGAAAAAAGAAAAACACCTCCAGTTGTTAAATGGAGAAAGTTGTCCTTCTAAATACTGTTTTCCATCACACAACATGGATAACACAGTGGGAGAGGATTTGTTAGCCAGCCGTCACACACATCTTGGACAGGAGTGACCTTTTGGCTCACTCATATCTCATTAGCATGCTAACATTGATTAGACATTATCTGTGTTGTATTTGAAGGCTTAACTGTAGCACGGTGTTGTTTGGGGCGGCGTGTCAGACATACGCAGAGTGGTGCCTGGCCGGGTTGATTAATGATGGGAAAGGTCAGCTAAACAAGCTCCCCGGCTCTCAGTTTCCAGACAACAACCAGAGGTGTAGGGTCCACTGTTTTCAATCAGCGCTGTGTTATCACTGTTGCATGTTGCAAGTCTCAGGAACAATGACGTCGCTCTAAGTGGTACCCCTAAATGGACTTTTCGAATGAAATCTGATCACCAAAAATGAAACATGGGAGACCCGATATATTATTTTAAGACTATCAGGTCCAGATAACGTGATGTTTATGGCGCTGTGTTTTTAGTGAAACATGTCGGTCCAAAAATTACAAAGAAAATCTACCTTGAAATGATGAAAACAATAACTTTGCCTTTTTTCAAGTTTGGTAGTGACTGTGAAAGATGCAGAAATTTAAATCAGACGAGAACATTACATTTGAGCATGGCGATTTCAGGTGGTTCACCACTTTGGTCCAGACTAAAATATCTTAACTAGTGGAAGGATCAGCATTTATTTTAAGTACTTGTTCCCCATGACAACCACCATGAGGTTGATATTTTTAGCTATTAGAGAAATATTTCAGCAACTGTTTAATGGATTGGTGCTTTGTACAGACATTCATAGTCCCCAGAGGATGGATCGTAATGACTTTGGTGATCCCTGGACATTCCCTCAGCGCCACTATGAGGTCAAGTTGTAGTTACTCAACAACTGTTGGATTGATTGTCATGGAAATTGGTGCATTTAGCAATCAACCAATTAAATCACCAATTAATTAGCTTTCTATGTAGCGCCATCATCAAATGGTCTGATGTCGATTGGGGCCAGGGAGATGCAGCATACAACACTTTCTGTAACTTTCCGCAATTCCGAAATTCAACGACATTCACACAGGCTTCAGTTTGTAGGAGGTGAGAGAGGAGACAGGATTTGAAGTAGCTGATTAAAATCTTTGATAAGCAATCCAAAACGTTGGTCCTAGATTGCACTGTGACAATTCCACAGATGGCCAATTAAAAGCTTTTTAATGCTGTCCAAAATGTAATCAATAACAATACAGTATGAAATTCTTTGGCTGGTGCAACATTTTGTAATAATAATTTTAAAGCAACATAAAGACAAACCAAAATAATCGAGGCAAAATGAAAAATGACGTGCAGGGGGTGATGACATGGCACTGCTTTTACAATTGTATTGACATAGTGCATGCGTGTCATCAATTGATATGACACAGATTGCAACCGAGGCATATTAGACACATGTTGCATGGTGTGATATAAACATTTAAAATAAAAATTAAGCTTTGAAAAAGCCATAGCCAATGTAATTATATGCAACAATAAAGCTTAATCAGTATTTTTTTTTTATATATATTCTGGCTCAAACATTAATTAGTACAAGTAGTATATATGAAAAGTAATAAGGAATATCTACGGCATACTGTAGTTGGTGCCACATTGTGAATTAGGTGATCGCTGTATCAGGTTTCTCCTGTCTTCTTTCCCAAGCATGCAGCAATGGCTGCATAGATCATTTCTAGCCTCCACATCCTAAACACATACCTGTACTATGTGTATATATTAATAACAAATAAGAAACAGACATCTAACATCCTTCCAACTTCCAGTACAACGTTTCAAGAGTGGCATTTGAATGTTTTTCCTTGCTTAGGAGCGACACTTCATCAGCAGTTTCTTATGAAACACACACTTTCAATCACTGCTCCCATATGAATTCTATTTTCACCTGATAATCTGTTAAGCGACAAGACGTTTGCGGATTTTCAATGGAGATCTGATACTATGAAGGTCTGTGAAAAATCACAGGCAAACAGTTGTCTGATGGAAAGCAGATGTGCAGAAACAAAACAAAAAGTAAGCTGTAAAGATGATGTACTATGTGGCAAAGCCCTCGTGGTCATATGACCCACGAGGCTGACACACGGTCTTAGCTTGTGAGGCAGATAACTGAGAGGCTGTGAGCTTATGGGAGGCCTGAAGCTTGTGTGCGTGAGTGGTTTCGGTCAGACAGGCTCCATGTGCCAGTGATAAAAGTATAAAAACCATCCAGACAATAAGGCACATGAGATGAAATCTCTATCTGTGACATTCCCACAATAATGATAAGGCCGGGCGCAATGTGTGTTTGCATCAGGGGCTGACAGACTGGGGTCAACTCCACCACACAAGCACAGTCACAGCAGAACACACAACCACTACACAGTAACACAATCGTGAAAATACAAATGAGTTATACAAATATGTTTGCTGATTTTCTGCGTGATAAAGCTTTGTTTGAGCATAACAATTCAGAGAATAAATATCACCATGCTGGAATATGGTTCTCTGTCTTGCATTATGCTGAAGAGAAATTATTAATGCTTGCACTGAAAGCGATGCTGGGTCTTGCATTCCCCTGCAGAAAAGTATTGAGAGCTGCAGCAAATGGTGTGTAGCCACAGCCCACAAGCAATCACAGAGATCTAAGTCAAATACCCCTATTCCCCATCATGGCACAACAAAGGCTTTCCCAGCAGCCACTTGGTATTCCGTGCGGAGAACTTGCGTGAAGATGCCTCGACCCACAGCAGGGCGAAGCCTTCCCCCCTTTTCTATCAGGCATTGTTTTACATATGTCCAGAGATTAGAACCTCACCAGGAACAAAGCAGGTAATCCTCAAAGCAAGACAGGCAATTAAGGCGATTAAGAGATAAGATCAATTTATGAAATACGCTCGTTTTATGCCAGTTATCACTGGGGATATAACTCAAGGCTCTGGAGATATGCAGGTAATTAACAGGACATGATGGGTGTAAACACCAAGCGGTCACATGGGAGACACGCTCAGACGGAGACGTGTTTTGTTGATTTACTCACACGAGCCGAGACCACGGTGCTTTGACATAATGCAGACCTAAGACGTACAGTAGAATGCTTATTTGCTTTAACCAGATGTTGTACAAACATTAGCGTTTGGTGATGGTGAGATTGTATAAGCCTGCTTGCAGGCTTGCTTTGTCTGGTGGTCTGTGCAGGAAGGAGCATAGCATCTAATGTGCTACATGCAAGCCCAGTACCTGTAGAAAGGGCTTGGCTTGTACGGCAGCTGAATTCATGCGATTTCACAAGATCACACGAAGATCCATCTGATAGGGCTTCAAGTATCATGTTTGTATCCAAACTACAGTGTTTTTGGACCAAGGTAGTTGGTTATATCGGAACTGGATAATATTTCTTCACTAAAATAAGAGCAAAGAATGCCACTGAAGGCTTTTATGGTTGACGGTGATGTCGCCGTAATTAAAGATGATTGACAGATGGTTCGTCCAATCACTTGCAAAGTACTTTTTGAAAGTGGCAAACCTTTTATGAACAGTTTCCAATGACTGTTCTCTTTGCGTATCATACCATCTGGCGTCTACGGTTAAGGGATTATAGCCATATCCGACAAATTCTCACCTCACGATTTACGTCTAACGACAGCATTATTTTTTTACATGGTGCAGTGAGCACAAGACATGACTAGTCCTGATGTCATATTCTGGGTGCCATCACAATGTAGGGTCAGCCAACGTTTAACTTTGCCCTGCTCTTTATTGAATTTGGGAGCATTTACACTCCAGCAACTCTAGTCAGTGTTACGTGAGATGGTCTGGTTGCCTGACTCTTTGGTTAGTCCTCATCTTCAAAGCCTTTTTTTCTTGTAATGTTAAGGTAAGTGAAAACATACAGCTAAGCAGCCAAAGAGGTTGATGTTGGAATAATATACACATCTGATCCTTCACTGGTCCTCGTCAAATACCACGACTAGCTCTACACTGCACAATGCTTCTTTATGTCGTTGACCTCTACCTGCATCATCTACTGATGCCTGTGCAGCTTTGGCCTCTGTCGTTTAGCACAGTAGTATGATATTTGAGGTCTCAAAATCAACGATTGGCAACTAGAAATGAGAAGCCTGAAATCAGGAACTCTTGTTTCAAAAACTAGCAAGAATTTGTTAGCGTTAAATCTGCATCTGTTATCATTTTAAAGTGCCACGCTAGAACAGAAACCTTGGCATCTGTAGCAACAGTAAGTAATGTTCACGTTGTTTCTTATTAGTCTTAGCGTTTTCCTCCCCCAGCCTTAATCCAGTGTTTTATTTGTCTAACCTGAACCATACATAAACCTTATTTTTTACATGACATGATCCTTAACCCTTAACTAGTTACAAATTTGCAGATATACGTACACATTTAAGATTCGAAATGTATCATGGAAGTAATCTTTTGTCTGTTGACATTCTTGTCTGGCAAAAGGGTCATACATTAACCTCTCATGGGAGTCGACGGAGATGGATATGGTTAGGGTCCACCTAATCTAAATTAAAACTCAACTTTACACCCTGACTGTGTTGTGGTCCCAGTACCTCCAGTAATGAAACCCATGGGGTCTGCTGGCCTGTTTTTAAAACTGTATTGGGAGCAGAAATCAATGTTCTAGGTCATGGGCTTATTAGGAATCCCTGCATCACAAGGGCACCAACTGGTTTCAATAAAGTTCAGGATGTGGCCAAATGCATTCAGTGTGGGCTGAAAACAGTTGAAGAACCCCAAATATTGGAGACTGGATTCCTTCACTGTTCATGATTAACATTTCTAAAATGATGCTCAGGGAAATAATCCAAGCAACTTTATTCCTTGTGCACAATCTCTCATATTTGCTGATGGAAATATGCAGATTCCAAAGAAGACAATACAACACAGCTGCATCTCTGCACTGCTTTAAACAGATGTATTGTGTTGCAATTCAGAGGTTGTAGGTATTCAATTTCTTCCTGCTTTCACAGTGATTATGATTTAAATCTAATATTACAGTGAAGCATACTAAAAATGCTGACACTTTTTGGTGATCCAGCCAATTGACCTTCCACCCCTTCTCTGTTTCATTTAAGGGACTGGGAGAGAGGACTTATTGTTCTCCAAGTGGTCCCACATAATTCAGAACAGTCCGTCATAACGAAATCACAAGCTATAAACATCTATGTTAAAAATAGCCAATGCCAGTTATGAACACAGCATGACAATCAGTGGACACTAAAGTTGACATTATTAAAATATCCATGCCAGAAGTACAAAATGTCCTATAATGTATGGAAATTTTTGGAGGGGGGGCATTAAATGTGAGTCTGGGTCTGTGAGTCCTGTACTGCAATGGCAGAGTGGGACTCTTCCGGAATGCTATCCACTCATACTGGTTGACTCAGAAAAACTGATAAAGAGGAGCACACAGTAGGTAACAGTTGAACCAAAAAGTTGGTCACACTAGACATTTTGGGCAATGATTTGTTTAACTCAGTTTTTTCTTGAAATTCATTTTGTGTAGTGGGTAGCACTCTCGCCTCACAGCAAGAGGGGTTCGATTCCCGGGTCGGCCCGGGTTCCTTCTGTGTGGAGTTTGCATGTTCTCCCTGTGTAAGCGTGGGTTCTCTCCGGGTTCTCCGGCTTCCTCCCACAGTCCAAAGACATGCAGGATGGGGATAGGTTAATTGGTGACTCTAAATTTACCCGTAGGTGTGAATGTGAGTGTGAATGGTTGTCTGTCTCTACATGTTGGTCCTGTGATAGACTGGCGTCCTGTCCAGGGTGTACCCTGCCTTCGCCCAATGACAGCTGGGATCGGCTCCAGCCCCTAAATACAGGATAAGCGGTAGAAAATGGATGGATGGATAGGGTAAGAGTAAAAACCTAATTGATTGCCTTCATGCACCTATTCTTTGCCCTGTCTGATTTATTTTTTAGTGAATTTGGCCCCTCTTAGCAATTACTGTGGTGATAATAATTATAACACAACAGACAAGTATCGGGGGAGTTTGAGAAAGGGCATCACATATTCTAGACAAACTCAGACTTATCCATGATTGGAATATGCATTATTTAGTAGAACACCTTGTATGTAAGCTTTTCAAATATATCCGAGGTGGTAGAGGAGGCGATTTGTACGGCTCGACAAAGATGGTGAATGATTCAGTTTCCCCTTAGAGGAAATGAAAAGGTCTTTGTGTGTGTGTCTGTATATGTTTGAGTGGATGCGAGTGCATTAACCAGACCCTTGGGCTTGAAAAGCCTCCTTTGCAGGCCGTATGCAGAAATAGAGGGGCGATGGGGGGGAACAGGGACCAGGGACCAGGGCCTGTCACAGCGCATTCAACTGCCACCAGCTAACACTAAAATCAGCCAAGCTCTGCTCCACATCGACTGAGTTTCACACTGCCGACTTCAACCAAAGGTCAGTGTCAAAGAGGCAGATATCCGCCATGCTGTAATATGATGAACTAATAGGAATGCGGCCACCTTTTTTGTATATGTACGACACAAACCCCCCCCCCCCCCCCATATTGTGACCTGGCACTTTCTCAGAGTTCACTTCTTTTTAAAAGCTCCATTGAGCCTCTGCTGGCGTGAAGCAATTGGACCTTTGCTCCAGATCACACAATGTTGCCTGTCCTAAAAGAAAAAAGTGTCCATTTATAGGTTTTGGGGCCACGCAAGTTGTCATTCATCCTCTCTTCCTAATCATGCGGTGTTGTGTTGCCAGTGGTAGTGTTTCTCTACATCTGTTTCTGATTCGTCGGGAGGAAGCGGGGAAATAAATGCATCTCTATCAGTAAAGATTTAGAGGGAAAGGGTAATTGAGATATGGGGAATTTGGGATCAGATTACTTCTGTAAAAGCATTTATTTCAAGAAAGAGTTATGGCATGCTTCAACTCATTTTCTCTTAATTTTGATCTATGCATGATGTTTGTAGATGAATCAGTTTTAAGTTCTTTTTGCCACATACACTCTCTAGATCACAGGTAAATCCCGTTATTCCTCTCTCTGGCTTTAAAGGGCTTTGCTCATGTTTTGGGGGTTTGTTGTCATTGTAACCAATATGATTGTTTCCTCAGAAACCAATATAAAGATGAGTAAATGAATCGTCATAGATACTGTAATTATGTATTCAGTGATGTACAGAAGTTTAGGAACATTTTATATATATATTTTTAAGTCAAACCCAATGAAACCACTGGGTCCTACTGAATATGTACATTTCTTAATGGATCAACAATATATATATATTTTTTAGGCTAAATTTTTAAGGCTAAATAATTTCCCAAAACACTACAGTGCTGATCATTGTAATGAAGGAACATGTCACCCAGTGCAACAGTGTGGCTTATTGGTGTGATTTGAATCATTTTTGGACAACAATGAAAGTTTATGGCCCAGAGGAATAGGTTTGTAAAAGCCTTTAACTACACAGAAAATACTTGTTCACATACAACATATACAGTGCAACTCCCATGCGAAGACCTTTGCCTCCAGCGAATGAGTAAGTAAGCGCTATATGCTCTTATCTTGTCCTTTTACTTCTCATTTTAAATGACTCACTGACTTGCGAGCGCAGGAATGATGGAGGTCAAGGGTCCTGCAACATTCAATGCGAGGGAAACGTGCACTAAAATGAGGTCTTTCTGCTGTAGACCCTGGTGTGCATCAGCCAAAGTGATGGTGAAATGTCGTCACATGCGGCACTGAGAAAAGAGGCACCTCCGTTCACCACAGTTGTTTGATCTGACTCAACTCCTCTGCAGTAACTGACCTTTAAGTTGACACTTAACTGTGGACATCCGTGACCTTATTTCTATTTATTTATTTATGTTTGGGTGGAGGTGACTGAATTCTTTGGTCGGAGGGTGCACTGGTGAATAATAAGCTTGGGTGGCGTCAGCCGAACCACCATGGCACCTTCACGCGTGCCTTCGTGTGATTTCTCCGCAAGACAATAACCCTGCTACTGAATCACGCTGCTGACATTGGTGCTCGTCATATTACTCAACAGTCGTTGCCGCGCCACCACAGGCACATCTGTATTTGATGATGCTTTCAAGCTGAGTTCAAGGAAAGGTCACTACAAATTACAAGAAAGGTCACTCCATTTTATTACGGAATGACAACCGGTATTTTAACTGAAGACGGTGAATTACAGCCATGCCTCCCACAGAAGAGAGGGGCATTCCTGTACTGAGATATTATCTTTTATTGGCCATTATATATTTTACTCTGAGACCAAACGCTAATTTCAGCCAACAACATTATTTCAGGAGGAGAAACCCCACAGTATGGACTCCAGCCAGTCACCACAGCATCCTGTGTGACTTCCCTTGTGGAACAAGTGTTGCCTGTAATTGCACCCAGGAATATGGGTGAACGGGGGGGGGGTTCTGTTAGTTGGTGCCGGCCGCCAAACACGTAAGTTTAGATGACATCAGCCTGTTCATTTTAATTACCCTCTTATTCTCTCTGCTTTGAGAAAGCTTACTGCTAAGCCTGGCGGTAATGCACTGTCATACGCAACAATAGACAAGACTGAGGCTTGTGAAGAATGGAAAGTCTTGGTAGAAGAAACGGGCTGTTCCGTTCACCTCCAGTCATTCTTATCTTGTTTTTCAATGCGGAGTGAGGGAGATCTCTGCTAATTTTATGAGCAGAAGGATACATTTAGAAACAAACTGATTTGGATGAGGAACAAGTGAATAACATCTCTTTAATGCTTTACTTGCAACGTATAACACAACTTACAATTTAGTTACTTATAATCCTTTATATTTCAATTATAGATGATTTGGTGAAACCTGTGTTTACTTGTGGTAAAACTATGAAATTCTTTCTAATACAAGTCCCACAGTGCCATTTGCATTTGATTGTTTGTTGTTGTTTATCTTCAGGGGCAAGGAGCACGCTTTGAGCAGCTAATCAAAAATACAATGGAAGAGGTGCACCATGTGTATCTATTTAGATTTCAGTCAATTATAATGTTTGTTTAATTATGAACAAAGAATATGCACATATTAACAAAGATGTGCAATGTTCCTGCTCTTGTATTTTAGATTTTGTCCAATTACAGTTACAAAATCAGTTTTACTATGAATCCCTGAATAAATCTTTGTTTTTCTTGCACACTTGCATGCTGAACAGAGATTCACAAAACTGAGAACAGTCGGGACATAGTGAAGTCAATGGAAACCATGTTTAAATGTTTAAACGACCCCCATTTACTTAACTTTTCTCAGATTTTTTATCCACGGTGGAGGCAGGAAAAGCTTTTTCTTCAAGAATGAATGGCAACACTGGTTGAGAAATACACATGTTTTGTTGTGGGTGAAGTATTCATCTTATAGCAAAACAAATACCAGCCATAATAAGTAGCAGGGTTGGAAAGTTTTCACAATACCCTTAATCTTCTGCATTGCTATTGCGTGTGAGCAATGTGAGTTGCTGTAGCGCTGCAGGGGAACTGTTTAGTGACAACTTCTTTTTCAGTTTGTAATTAAATGTATTATTTTCAAAGATGCACAGTGTAATAGGCTGCAGAGCCTTGCTTGGTTCTTTCATGCAATAGGACAAATGTGCATAGTTTACTACCTTTCGTTGATTATTAGGTAATACTTGTAAAATACATTTAAATAATTGTATTTGTGTTCTCAGACAGCTTAAATCATTGCTTTGGTACAAAGCCATGTAACTGTGAGTACTGGAAAATGAAATTGGAAAAAGCAGAAGGGAGGCCAAGCGAGTGCCTGCTGCTTCACATTGCTTGGATAGATAATGGAGGCTTTGACTTTAATACAGCACTTTGTGAATCAATGCTGCGCAGCTTCTGTGACTGGTGGAGTAGAAGACTTGTACGTTCGCTCAGCCAAGGCATGGCATGCATTGTACAGTGGCTACTGCGGTTTGAAACGCAGCTTCTTACCAATGGGCTGGAATAAGCCTAAATACAATATACATTTTGACACAATTTTTGGTGGTGGAATTCAATCACTTGATTGTTCAGACGTCCAAAAGGTTTGCACGTTGTGGTTGGCCTCCCCTGCACACCCCTTTTAACCCCTAAAAGGGATGAAAAATAACTTACATTTTGTGTCGGCTGCAGAACCCGAGTCCAGTGAAGGCGTAGGAATTTGACCTCTCGGGGGTGTTCACCTCATATGATACCTTAACAGCTGTATTCATCTTCAGAGCGACCGTGTGAGGGATGCTCTCGTTTGAAGTGTGAAGGGGAGAGCCAGTCAGTCTTTACAGGTCAAAGTAATTACAGAGCGGCTTGAAGAGAGAGGCCAGAGAGGTCGGAGAGAAGCGACTGTTTTGGCCTCAGATTACTACCTGCTGCAGCCTGACCACGCTCCAGAGGTTACTGTTAATACTGTAAACATCTGGATGCATTGCTGAAGACCTCATTCCACTGTGATATGTCTTACTTTGACATCAAGTAGGAGGAAATATTTTTGACTAAGAACTCTGAAGGAGCATATAAACCTTAAAGTGAAGGTTCACAGCAGAATCAAGGATCCAAAATGTGAGACGGACTCACTAACTAACTGCGACAAACCACCATGTTTGTTTGAATTTCTCTAATGTGGGTAGGCTATTTGCTTTTATATTCATAATTTGAAATCATTAAATACCATTCACAAAATAAAGATGTGGTTGCGATGGCCTCTTGGCAACGATTATCGTTATCGTTATTCGATTATCCAATAATTAATTATTTGATTTATTTATTAAATTAATGATTTCATTAATGATAGCTGATAGCTGCAGTTGTGCAGGTGTGTATATAGTGAAAGTATTATTTAAGACGTCTCTGGATATCTGAGACTATTTAATAGACAGTTAAAAATGTTTTCATATACAAAAAATAAACAAAGATTTTAATGTTACAGCTGAATAAATCGGTAGATGAAGTTAAAATAGTTAAAAATAGCTAAGGTTGTTTGTCTGCATGAAAGCATGAGGTTATATAAAATATCACCATAATCAATTACTGATATAGAAGTGTCCAAAAAATATTTTTTTAGTTGCAAAAAAACCCCAGCATTTGTACAGTAAAAATGTTTTTTTTGGAAAGACATGTTATGTGATGTTTAAAAGACAGATTGTCTTCTCAGAAATTATCCAGATATTCCTAAATCCAGACTCCTTGAATTACCTCATTTACAGTAATAAACTGATCCATGTCAATCATTAGGGTTCTTAGACCTCGAGAAGGACATCATTTAAGGTTTCGCAACATTTAGTACAAATCTCAATTCACAGAGATTCCTGTAAACAACATTAAAAGCAGGTTGCCATCTCTTAATCACACTGAGCAAGGATGAAGCAGATTTCCACATAATGTTGTCGTCCACATGAGGATGACATTTTGTATTTTTGTATTGCAACAAAGATAATTAGAATTGCTACATTTTAAATAAAATAGGACCCAATATGGACCCTTGAGGGACACACGTGTATTTCAAGCTAGAAAGCTAAGCCATCTACTTGGACCATTGGACCGTATTTGAAGATATCCCTCTGTGAACTTTGTGTTTCGTGTCAGTCGTCCATGTTCCTGTCCTGCTGTGTGACAGATCCGCTGCTGGTCCACAGCTGTCTCCTGGCTTTAAGACACTATGATAAAACACTGTAACATGTGTGCCAACCATGAGGTCAGTGTGTGGGAAAGCATGTCAGTCTGTGTGTATGAATGTGCGTGATGGGTCATAACCCTGCACTGCCCCAGATACCACGAATAGTCCTGCGACAAGCAGCATTTTAGCACATTCATAAATCATTGTTAGATCAATACAATATAGTGTGTCCTTGTTCAAACACCATTAAATGTTTTCTGAAGCATGCCGCATGTATGTAGTACTATAGATTTCTATCTGCCTCAGCCAACGTGCAAATATAAAAACACCTTGTCCACACATCATGTGCTTAACCAAACAATGAATGTATATAATGCCACGTCTTGATGGTGATCTCACTCTTGGGCAGCCACATCACATGTGTCACCATTACAGCTCAGATATTCCTCGTCTTTCATTATGTGGGTCTGAGACCCATAAATGAAAGAGCACGTCTGAGCCTGAGATGAAAGAAGATGTCAGTCAGCATCCGCAACAAGGCATGCCCACCTGCTCCAAATACCACACGACCAGATAGCTAATAAGATACCTAGCTGGATTAGCCAAGGGATGCAGTGATACAGTATTTCATTAAGGGTCACTGCTGGTTTGCTGACTTCGGTCCAGTTCCGGTCTTGAGCGGTGGCAGGACATGGATGCCGGACAATGAGGTGATTATCCGTCACTCTATAATGCTGCCAAATACCAGCAATGCTATGTTGATTGAGCTGCTATCAAATGCCAGGATCTGTGGCTCTCAGGAACAGGTGGTAAATGCTTATCAGAGCCTCCAAAGACCCCTCCCAGGTCTCCCCCAGTCTGTGGATGCTTGTCTTATATAATATGGAACTACTCAGCTTCATTGGCTATAATGTGGTCTTCTCAGGTGACAATGTTGAAAGACACTTCCGTAAATCATTCCAAACCTGCACCCAGTTTTCATTGCCACGCCCTGTATGCTTTTGGAAGGTAGCCTAATTTCTCAGCATACGCAATTTATTAAATGTTATTTCCAGCACTAAAAAGTAGAAGTGTGGAAATGTGTTGATTCTAAGATGCATCAACATGTGGATGTGGACGATTCTGCAGCGATGCCATGTGACAGAACATAATCGTGAGTTTTAAGTTTCAGCTGGCTGTGACTCGTCTCTGCTTTTTGTTGCATTCATTTCTGTCCTCTCTCTTCTTTCTATCCTCCCAGTTGGTGTTTTTCTTCAGAGACACGGCATTCAAACACTCTGTAGACCGCTAACCTGTTGCTCTCGCTACCAATATGAGCTACTCTGTTTCAACAATGCTTGGCTGAAAAAGTGCTCCTATGTTGTCATGCTGTCGAAATCTGATCATTTTCATTGTTTCCTTTTGCTGTGAACTTTTGCTGTTCAGGAGCCATGCTGCTCAGGCTGCGTGGCCCCGGCGACAGGAAAAATCTGTTTGCCACTAGGCTAATCTATGCAGTGTAAAATGTTTTAGTCTTTCAGGAAGTGTCCCGTCTTAGAGCTGCCAAGTAAAACCTTATTTTTGTAGATTGCAGCACATTTGTAAAGCGCTGCAGAAGGATTCATGTTTTGTCGGATGTTGATATTGAAAGGAAGGAGCCTTTTATGACGTAGTCTTGATTTTTGGATTACTTTGAGATTTTTCTCGCTGCTTGTATATGAAAAGGTAGCCATGTGCATTGAAGGCGATCCATTGAGATGCATCGAACATTGTTGTGAATTTGAATCGTTGATAGGGGAATCAAATGGATGTGTGAGGTCAGTGAAGATTCATATCTCTTCTAAGAAGCCAAACAGACAACAACAGCGCTGACACTTTGTGATGGCTTTACTCTGCAAGAGATGAGCATCTAAGTGTGCAGACATGAACAGGTGCTCCAGTGGACACAGAGTTCAGACTGGACCTCTGTTCTGTTCCCTCAAACCCCAGAGAGTCATTACTTACAGCTTGTTCTCATGTGATATGGAGCAGCTGCGCTCTGTCAATTTTCTTGGAAACCCAACAGATAAAGTCAAGATGAAATGAAGGATGCCCTTTTAACCCCTTTCGATCACACCCCTGCTCACACAGTAAACCCATATAAAATATATGCAAAAAAGCACCAGTTAAAGGTGTGCTTACATAAGCTAGAACCAGCCAATTATATCTTGACATGCATCAACAAATCTGCAACTTTAAGCAACAAGGGAGGTGTGTGTGGAGCCACAGTCCTTCATGTTTTTGTGTTCAAATGTTTCACTGTTTCACTAGGGAATACGTCAGTACAGAAGTCAAAGATGCTCTTACTACTTTGTTGGACTAAACTACCATGAACTACTACTATTTGGACTAAATCCACAACATTAAGCAGCTGTAACCAAAGCAGACTGTGTTTTATTATTTGAGTATTTTGGCTACACTGACATGTTCTATGTATTAATGCTACCCTGGAGGAAAGTATGAATATATTTTTGTACTTCTTCATTGCTGTCAGTTTGAAGATGTGTTGCAACTTGTGTCATGTCCCTTCAAACTCTCCATATTTTAAGAGTCCAACAGTAAAATCAATAGTGAAATAATTTGTATATTATGATAAGGAGGACTGTAGCGTGTTCATGTTAGGACAGAGTGTGGGTTTGTGTCGAACTGATGTCACGTCAAACACATGCAGAGAACCCTAGTTCTACAGTGTGATTTACAGAGCAGATCTGTTGGTCTGCATCAAATCAGGCATGTGCAAGAGGAGATTTATAAATACCCATAAACCCATAAACCCTGTCTGATAGCCTCTTATGTTCAGAGAGAGGCCCAATGGGAACTGTTTGATTCCCCATTTAAAGGTAGTTTTAAAGGTAAGTATTCACTAGAATAACACTTTTCAATCTTGCATTAACAATGCATGTTAAATTTATTGAAATCTTAAAGTAGCAACAGCCAACATGAGTTAGCTACACTGTCCAAAAGGATTTGAGGTTTTTGCTGCCTCAGGTCATTTTCCTGAGTGAGATCTAAAATGCATGCCAGACTTGAAGTATCAGTTTACCTGTGCCCAACCAATCAGTTCAATCAGAATAGTTCAGACAATATAAATTTCTTAGTTGAATCAACTTATCAATATGTAGCCCCTGAAAAAGTGCATAGGCAACCCCACACAGCCAACATGGCACCCACCTGTGCCATGTGCCACAAGAAACGGCATTTTCGGATCAGGAGCTCCCAAGGTAAGAACGAACTTTTAGCCTGCTGGTTTCTTATCAAAATTCTTGTTAAATTAAGTGTTGGACAAGTAAACTAAATACATGTTACACTGACTTGTCAAAGTAAACCTCACACAGCATTTAAAATAACTTGACATTTATTTTTGGTCAATTTTAGAACATGTGTGATTTTTAGCTGCTGCAGTTGAAAATGTTACAAATATATAAATAATAAATATTCTTTTAGAAGTAGCTAAATAAATCACTGACTGAGCAGCCATGTCCCATTTAGCATGTACCTGATTGTGATGTAGTTAAAGCTGTTCTTAACCACAATTGTGATTTGTCTTCTGTTGTTTTTGTGTGTGGAGACAAACCAAAAGATAAGAGCAGCTGCTTTGCTTGGACTTCCATTTTACCTGAAGGAGGATCCCAACTGTTTCCTCTGTGTCTGTGAGGTATGTAAGTGGATTTCATTGGCATGGAAAACTCTTTATTACTGTGAAAAACAACAAACAAACTTGATTGATATCTCTGCACGTTAAAGGTCACTTTTATTTAGTACTTTTAGAAAATAGACCCAAGTTGTGTGGGAAAATTATGCAGTTAAAATTTTGGAATGGACTGAATATTGCAACTAAGTTGAACTATTACTGGGAAAAGTAACCTGGCTGCCTTAAAAGTATACGTTAATTCAACAAAATGCTTAGTTGGCCAAGTTTTATTATTATATTTACACTAGAGATTATAAATTGATTCTACAACCTGCTTAGTTGCAATTTTGTGGGTTTTACTAATCATTCTATGTTGACTAGGGCTGGGTATCATTACCCTAACCCTAAAAATCTTCAATACCAGTACCCTTAAAATCATACCGATTCCACTTGAGTACTTCATTCAATACTGTTTTCAACTTCATAAAATTAGCGTGCAAGCTAGGCTAGCGTTAGCTCAAATGCTTCAAAGATTTACTTTACAATACATGTTTTAACACTCAAAGGATGAGTATTGTTAACCTAGTAACCATTTATATATTACCTGAAGTTATCGACAGTTGCGCTGTGTCCTGTTGAGATGACAATGACGACGACGCTGATGTTGTAGACGCCGGCTTCTTAAAGACAGTAACGTTCTCCATCCTTAACTTTGCTCTGTGCTTGATGAGGTGTTTCATCGTATTATTAGTATTCCCCATTTTCCCCGAAATAATCTTGCATCTATTTGTACCCGGCACCACAGGCGTGTAGTACAATCATACTTTTGAACGTTTTGCTGCCGTCATCTCGGAATGATGACCAGCCAACTCTACACAGCTTCAACCCGCTTTACAATTATTGTTGTTGCAATGGTGGACCAATCACACGGCGCATTGAATCCAAGATCGCTTGTGGGGATTGGCTGCGGGCAAAACCATAGAAACAGTCATTTTTTTCTTGATCTGGGTACAAAAAGAACCGATTGCAGGTATCGTTTGACAGACGCAGTTTCGATACTACTTGGTACCAGGTTGTTTCGGTCGATACATGAATACCGATACCCAGTCCTAATGTTGACTCAACCGAGATTTAAGTTTGTACAACTTGAAATGCCTTTTTGGTATCAATTACACAGACTCTAGGTCTGGAAAATAGGTTTCTTGCAAGGTGAATATAGTTTCAGTTCAAGTCAGCAAATCACCAATAAGACTAAAACTGTTGATTCACTTGTAATTGGTTTCTTAAAACCAATATCTAAAAGGGAGAAGGTTTAGTGACCTGCTGTTTTTTTTTTTTGCTTTCCTCTTTCAAACAAATGATAAGCCAACAGTGTTATTCACAATCACCGGTTGCCATGGACACTCTCACAATTAAAGCGAGGCTGAGTTGAGTGCCGCTAATACTGCTGAAAGTAACATTAGCATGGCTCTGATCTAGAACATGAAAGCAAGACGCACCAGACTTGCTTCACCCAACTGGAGACACTCGCATTGTCTAGACACACAATGCTGCCGGACTATCTCTCCTTTTAACTATGGGGTAGTCGCCATGGATACCAAATACTCATCACCAATTTCTATTATTCTCTGCATGGCACTGTGCGAAGGCCACACTACCTCAGAAATCCAACTCAAAGCATGAGAAATGAAAGCTTTGACTCTTCACGCCTGGTGAAGTATCATGGCTGGAGTTCAAACTGACTGTTGTTGACTTCATCTCGTTCAGATATGAGCATGGCTTTGAATATGTCCAAACATTTTACATATAACTTGTAGGGATGCACCAATATCACATATCAGGCTAATATTGACTTGAATTGGGTATCGATGACCATACAGCTGATCCATTCCGTTTCTATAATGTATGCAGTCTACAGGTTTACACCTTTCAATAAAGAGGTTTACACAGCCCCGGTATCGGGATTGAAAAGGTCGGATTGGTGCAGCCCTAACAGCTGAATTATGAGGGATTTGAATTTGACATAGTTAACTTGCAGCACACCTTCGTTATCAGAGTCCATGTTACTACAATATTGCATATGCACTATCATTCATGAGGTCTCCCACATAAAACCGCAACATAAACACCCCCATATGCCCATACAACCTCAAAATGCTTCAATAATTCACAGCCCAAAGATTCCTTGCCTGTTTCTCCTCTCTGTTTTTTATCACATATTCCTTTTGCTCGGTAGCTCTCCTGGGAGCAACAGTGCACGGCTGAAGAATTTCAATCTGGTTTATTCATTTTTCCCCCTTCCATCTCCATGTCAGTCTGAATCAAACAGTGGCATTTCGTCAGCTCCAAGTCACCAAACCTACCATAGCCAAAGTTTTTTTTTTCTTTTCTTTTTTTAATACGAGCTGGCTAGGTACTTTCAGTAGTTGGTAGTTTCAGTTTGGTTCATTTGGTGACCAAGGGAACACATTGATGTATTTAAGTTCTGGTCTGCTCTGCTGAGTCTCCTGTGTCGGCAATGTTGTCTCCACTTGTTTCAGACATGTCGCTAACAGCACTGCTTCTCGCTGTTGCTGACCACACGCTTTTCATTAAGTGTCTCATGCTTTCGCTTTGCGGTCGAGCTTGTTCAAATTCAAACAGTTGAATTTGTTCTCTTGACTATTGTTCTGTCCTCCAATAGATACACTGACACTGATTGTCTTCTATGTGTTATTGTAGCCATTCAGGTTGAAGTTGATCTTGTCGGGTGTGCAATGATGCAAACTAAAAAAGAGTCGATAATTCCACTCAAATGCATTAAAACTAAAGTAACAAGTCTTATTTGAAAGTGTAATGAGTAGAAAGTACAGAATATTTTTCAGGGGGGAGTTAAAGTAAAAAAGTAGGAAGGAAGAATCACTGAACTGTCAAGCTAGTGTGTGACGGTGATGTTCCCTCAATATGCAATTTCCAGTCTCCTAAAAAAAAGAAGCAAATATCCCTCAAACTGGTTGACCTTCACTTTCCAGGTATATTTCAGCTCCCTCAGCATCCTTCTCTCCCATCTTTTTCTGGTATCACTGTCACTATTATCATCACTTCCTCCACTATCCTGTAGACCTCTCTATTCTTTACTGCACTCTTGCTCTACAAAATATGATAACGATGGTAGGCGACACTCGCACAATAATCAGCACAAGATATTGCTTTTAAAGAAAATATCCTGCAAGATACTTAATTGTGACATAAGTGAACTGATTTACAACCAAAACAATTATTAGTTGAAATAGTTGGTGATGCAGGATGGACATGGTTAATTGTAATTTACTCCTTATGTGAAATCAATATTTTAAAAATTAAACAATTATATTGTTCCGAAATGTTACTTTGTGTCAGCATACTCTTTACCTGCAAAGGTCTTCTACAATAGAAGGATTGGCCAAAATATTCCTGCAGTTTTCCACCGGTGTAGCTGTCTGTTGGCCATCTTGGTTAAAAAGAATTTAGTTGCACTTACAACTGCTGGCAACTAAGTTGATTCCCATGGAGCGATTCATTGGTATCCACTGTCATGGATGATATGCAGTTACACCTTTGACACCCATCCATTTAAAAGATATTGGCTATTAAAGACTGCCCACTGTCGTGACCACAATGCACCACATTATGTTCTTGCAAGTATAATGTTAATGTTGATTTGCCTGCGGCAAGATTGCCCCCCCACATACGTATACGTCATCACGTCGTAATGCGACACACGCACGGCTTGATGTTGTTTTCAAGGAGCGCCGTCTCAAGTCATCACAATAGAGAACAACACAGAGATCATGACAGAAACTTTACCATCAAGTCGGTCTGCACATATTTGTAGTAAACACTCGGCCTGCATCAGAGCATGTGAGCGGCCGCGAGCAAGCAGCGGATTTTGGACTCAAATCGTACTCAAATCCACCTCTTCCAAGCGTGCCGGGCCGAGGAAGCGAACCGTTCTTAAGTACGGAACGCCGTGCTCACACTGGCCAAACAATCTGGACTTGGCCAAACAATTAGGCTCATTCGTGCCTGGGCATGGTACGGTTGGTGTAGTGTGAGTGCTACCTAAGAAGAACATCCTGTAACTATGCTAACTTCACCCTCCCTTCACTTTATTGTCCCTTCAAATGAAATGCACCTCATTGCAGCTGTAAAAAAAAAACAACAAAAGGTGGCACATAAATGCATATATGTAAAAGCCAACAAACAAGCCAAACACCTTGAGGCAGGAGACCAGTCGACGGCACTGTGCAAATGAAATGTGTTCCCGGAAAGACACTTTAACTGATCTGTGTGCTGCTGTTAATTATACACCGTTTCCTTGACACAGACACATTTCCCCATCAATGGACCACCAGTGTCCTGCAGCTGCTTGTGATGTAAATACCCACAGCAGGAAAGCCTCAGGGTGAGGTACAGGTAGTGGTCAAATGAGTGTGTGTGTGTGTGTGTTTGCATGAATGTGCATTTGAAAGAGGAAGAAAGAAACTAAGCGGGAGATAAGAAATTGGGTTAAAGAGATGGAGCAGAACGTCTTTCAAGCATGAGCTGTGTAAGTCACATCGGGCAGGGTCAGAGTTCACTGAGCAGCATGTTCACTACAACCTCTCATGATGGGTTTGTTTTTGTTTCTGAAGGGGAAAACCATCATGTTTGTTGTATTAGCGCTCAGGGCGGGTTAAAGTAGAGCGTGGTATTCAATCCAATCAGCAGGTCAGTTTTCAATTTTCCAAATACAAGGATTCAAGGATGAAATGTCATTACGCAACACAGAGTTGCTCAATGAAATGCAGTTGTAGGCCATTTGCTACAGAAAAACTTGACAAAACAAAAACAGTGGTGCAATAAATCTGCTTGCTTCTCTCAGATGTGAACTCTTTCAGTTTATCAAATAGACTTGGTGTGGCTTTTCTCAAAGTTAACATCTGCGAGACTGAGTTTAAACATGTGAATATGTTAAATAATCATCATACACCCATATCAACCATGCACTTATTCTTCCAGCAGTAGGGAATCAAAGGAAAACACAACATATGTCCACCTCTTTCACCTCTTTTTGTTGTCCGACATTATGTCTAATCTCCTCCTCGTCTATCTCTCCCCTCTCATCGCTGAGCTGTGTGTCACTATCCAGACCTCCATCAGAGCGGTGCTTGCTAATGCCTGAGTGTGCTGCTGGGATGCACGCTGGGATAGGGGGATTATCTGATCACCTGTTCGACGCCGCATTCCCTCACCCTCTATCTGGGCGAGCGGTAGGTTGTAGTTGCAGGTGGTGTCTGCCCCTTCAGCCCTCCCTCCATTATATATTCCCTCATTACCTTCCTTCGCCTGCTAACTAGGGACAGTCCTCCAATTACTCACCATTTGCATGCATCCCTGCAGGTATTTCTCACGAGAAATCTCACGATGGGAAGGTAAGGAGTCCTTCCATGGCCAGAATTGTTACCTGAATGCCCAACAAAAGACCCTTTCATCCTTTCTTATTCGCGAGGGGAAAAAACCCTGTGTGCCCCGGAGACATTTGCTAACACGTTCCTGTAGGATGTCATTTCCTCCTTTGGCACCTCCAATAAAGACAGTGGTATTAACATTTAAGGCGGATAGCAAACTATTGCACTGGAGCAATAAAAATAGTGTTGTCCGCTAATTCCGAGTCAAATATCTCAAAGTGATGATTCAGCCCAGGCTGGGACAGCGAACCCCCCCCCTTCAAGACCCAACACTGGCTCCAGTCTGTGCCGTTGTGAGCTACTCATCAATCACATGAGAATTTAAACAGTCCCACTGCACAGCAGATTTGTTTTCTTTTTTTCTTTTTGTTTTACGAAGCGTCTGTGAAGTGCAGTTTGCCTGTCATCATTATCGCCTGCAGAGAGCAAACACAGATCCACCCTTGGAACTAAGTAGTGTTTCTGAGTGTGTTTCTGAGCGTGTTCCATCCGCGGCTTGTTTTAATGACCTGGAACTAGTCCGACTGGGTGACATGCTTGCATTGTCCTCATACTCCCCTCACACTGCATCCCATTATTAGACACTAACTCCCAAGGCAGTTGCACAAATATGTTTTCCTTGTTCAAAATAACAAACAAACCTGCTTTGAAGTACAGTATTTTTCAACAGCAGGCGAAAGGTGTTTTTTCGAGAGTGAGTCATGCTCAAAGCCTTTGTGTTTTTTGTGCGTGGGGCTAATGTGGGATGCCAGGGTGCAGTAGATCCGTGTTGGAAAACCCTCTTGAGGTGACACTGCCAATAGGTCGTATAAGGAGAGCACAAAAGGTTTCAGGGAAGGACGGGAATCCCGCCAAGCTGAGGAAACCAAAACAGTTTGTGGTTCAAAAGGTTCACGCAGGCTGCTGTTTGATGAAGTCTCCTGCTCGCGTTTTGAAGGGAAATGAAAGCCAGTGTCATTTCAAGCAGAGCCTTACTGACAGGCTTGCTGTGTTATTACATTGAAAACTATTAAAAGGACATGACAGATGGTGTTAGGAGAGTATTGGGGGGGGGGGGGGGGGTAACTTGCTCATATGTCATACTAGTAAAGGATGATCCACTGTGACACTTGACGCTATCAATAATTACAGGCACATAAAACCCTAATGACTTTGTCACCTGGAGCACTGGGTAAAACATCTGCAGCATATGAGCAGATGACATCTGATCATGATGTCTTTTCCAGCTGCCGGTCGGGTCGTCCACAAACATCTGAGCTAATCGTCAGTGACTCTTTTATTTATTTATTATTGTTAATGGTAATGGAATAGAAAATGACCCCAATTAGGAGGAAGAAAAGACATTTCCAACTGTACTGGTATCCTCGCCATGCAGATGGTTTTTATTTGTTCTTATATAAGTTCAGAGATTTTTGTTGCCACACCGATACAACAGAGGTGAATCCAATTTGTCTCTGGGCCAGTCCTTTTAAAAACATTTAAAAGAGTCAACACAAGTTCTCATGAAAACTGCTCACAGTAACATGTCAGGTCATGAAGTGCCCCCCCCCCCCACACACACACAAACACAATAGTATTGTAATAGCATCAATTTACCATTTCATGTTTACATTCTCTCCATTATTCATATTTCATAGTAATATTTAAATTTCTTGCCTCTAGTACACATTTTTATGCGTTTTGATACCCGATCATTTCTTGGCACCTGTCACATGACTATACTTTTTGATGTTTTTTCAAAGCTAGGAAGGATTATTGAGGACATCCAGGAGCACACAATGTTCAGCCCAGCAGCCACTCCCATGACATCATTCAATCCCAGCGGGTTTAGTTCACACCCAAACACAATTACGGATTAATGCATTAAAAAAAGGATTGATCTTGTTTGTGTTAAGTCCCCCAAAAAGTATATTGTAGTCATAAAGGACAAATCCAAACATGGAACCGTTTAAAAGTATGTGTATCGTTTAGCGATGTTGACAGTGTTACACGGTTCCCAAAGAAACTAATTCAATCCAGGCTTTGGCCTTTACTGCCGCTGGCGCTGTGTAGTCTACAAACCGAGGAGCAGAGCAGCCCAGACATGCAGGGCCCACAGCCCCTCCAGCACTACAGCAGACAACATGCGTATCTCACACAGAGGCTTCTCACCGTACTTAAAACACAATGTTACCGAGGCTCCTGTCCTCCTCAGAATGCCCATGCAGGCATGTGTCTATGCTGTCCGATACGTAGCGTGGGGTTATTTGTACTCCAGCTGAAGGATGCCACGTGGACATGCATCATCCGAATGCTGCAGATGTGTTTAACATCGTTTCGAGGATCGCTACAGAAATCCTTCCTGCTGCCAGCGTTTATTCCAATCTTGCCGAGAGATTTATGGGTGATAGCCTACTGTAGTTCCAGGATGTGTACTTTTTGTGATTTCCTCGGACTCGTGCCGACTGTAGTCACAGTAGCACAGCACTGGAGAGATAACATGAGTCAGCAAACTTTGATTTGGCACAGGAGATAATAATTGGTTTGAGCATTCTGTGTCGTAGCAGCTTATCCTCTTTGTAATAAGACTTTTCTTCACTATTTAGTGGTATACATGTAAGTCACCCCGCTGATGTGTGAGAGGCACGCCCTTGCATATTAGGACTGTAGCCATGGCACTGGTATCCTGTGAGCTGGCGAAGAGGAAAGAGGCCGGCGTCAGTGTGGAAGGGAAACCGTCCTTCCTTTATTTTCACTGACTGATAATAAAAAGACACATTTTTATTCAATGACTTTCTGGAAGAGTGAAGACCATTGCACCAAAGGGTGTAATATTCTGTCTTCATGCAGATGCAGCCAGTTAACTTTTGGTCCCAACTGACAATGGTGATTTTATTCTGCAAAATTTACGAGGGAAGACACTTAAAAGTAGTTACAGGCCACTGCTTGTTAGCCAGCTTACCATTTATTATTTCAGCTCTCCCTACATGGGATGTTCTCTCTATGATTTATCTATGTTTTTTTGGATTATTTGTATATGAAAGAGAGAGGGTATAATGTTGGCAGTAGATAATAATTTGTTTTATTAGTATTATCATGAATGGTATTATAATATATGTTAAGTTGCATTTAAATGAGTGGGCCTGGTCTACTGAGCTCTGGCTGAGACCCGGGGGTGTGAGTGACTTCATGGTGGGTTGGGTGAGGGTGTGGAGAGGAAGGGAGTATCCTGTCTCTGCAGAAACAATAGTTGTACAGGCCAGTATTGAGAGTCTGCAGGATTAGTTCCCATAGAGAGTTTAAGATAACCTTTCAGCTCCGGCGGCGGCGGCAACTCCCAACACTTCAACCAGGCGGTACATGGTTGGCATGGAAATACACAGAAAGAGAGAGAGAAACAAATGGCACCACATTTGTGGTTTATCAGGTTGGGTTCATTCCACTGGTCTACCTTTGCTTCACTTCCTTTAGGAGTGGTTGGTGTGGCTACAGATAAACCAAAGCACAGGAATGTAGGTGACGCAACGATTTTTCAATGTTATACTCCCCGTAGAACCCGAATTAACAGGGAAATCTTTAGAGTTGAAAATAATATGCAACATTTCAGGTCTTGCTTCACCCTTCTTTCCAGACACTGTAATTATGCAAGCTTAATCCGTCATTTTAACATTCAACATTTAAGTAAACAACCGTCTGAATACCTGTATGGTGTTAACACATGTCGACAGTCAGTTTGAACTCACCTGTCTTAGCAAGTGATGTCTAGAATGAAAGCATGACATGCAGCGAAGATGCAGCTGGCAAATCAGGTTTGAAGAGTTGAGGAGCTCAGTTACATTAGCAGGAGCTGAATGTGGGTTTGAGCTTGATGGGGGTCATGACCTCCGCGTTCTATCGACAGGGAGGAAGTGAACGAGAGCCTAGAGGAAGTATTGCGGTCTTACCCAGTAGGAGTCCCATGACATCCTCAGGAAGCATCCATTGAGTGGAGCAGCGCCAAGTCAACAGCCCAATAGATAACAAGCCAATGGGAGAGAGTACACAGATTGTTCTTCACTTCCCCGGTCGCCACCTCCATAGGCCATATGCTCACTGCACTGTCCTTGTCAACTTTTAGGCGTCGCTCAGGAAAGTTTAACTTCATAGAGGAGAGCTTATAACATGGAATAACTGCATTTGTTTTAGCTGTCAACCCAAAGAGGACGAGCACAAAACATGGGCTGCTGACAGAGGCAGAAAACTGGTTGGAGCTATTAGTGTGGTGGTTGTGCAATGAGTTTCTGGTTAGTGTTTGAGAATCGTAGTAGCAGCTACTGCAGTAGTGGAAACAAAGTGGCCACCTTTTTAATAGGCAAGGCACTTATATTTGTATAGCACCTTTCAACAACAGGGCAATTCAACGTGCTTTGCATAATATAATATGGACACAAGACAAGGAAGCTCTTCCTCACAGAAACATGGGATAAAATGACCAGAAAATGTAAAGATGCACATAAAAGGTTCAAATATAATATATGAGCAGTACAAAACTAAAGTGTAAAATGCCAGTTTTATGGGGGTTTATGTGGGGGACTATTCTCTGTGATGGGAGCAGGTGCCAAGGGACCAGCAGAGACTCTGGAAGTTAGTGTTAGAAATACTCTGGCCCTTACCATTTTTACACTTTGGTTCTTGTAGGGATTAAGCAAACGTGTCAGAACAAGTAAATTAGTGAGCTTTAGAGGTGCTGTTAGGGGGATTTGGTCACCTTGGGACCAAGCCAGACTAGCTGTTTCTTCCTGCTTCTTTATACTAAGCTCTCCGGCTGCTGGCTGCAGCACACAGACTGTATATGAGAAGTGGCTGTAGTCGGGCCTCCAGTGTGAGATTTTGCCCCTCATCATCTGTGGTTTTGGCAGTTGCTATCATGCTTTTTTGCTATGAGAAGTGACACAAGAGGGTTGAGCTAAAACCGAATACTGAATAAGACATTTTTAGATGACAAAAAGTGTAACAATTAACTGTGAAAGGTTAAAGTTCTAAGAAGAAAACAACAACAACTACCAGACCGGACAATGCTGTGGTAGTGAGCTGTCAATCACAATGTAGCCACGCCCTGAAGCATCCCCTGCTTTATTGTCTATTTGACTCGAAATGGATCATAGTTTACTACATGAACATCATGCTGTATTGAAGAAGACTCTAAACTAGAGATTGAGACCTTAAACTCATGTTTACAATGTTTCCTGATTAAGTATGGTAATTTTCTCATACATACATGTGCACAATCTGGCTTATTTGCTGCCGGAGGGCCGCCCCCTGCTGGCCATCAGAAATAATGCAAGTTTAAGGCACTGCAGCTTTGGCTTCACTATTCAAAATTGAAGGATGCCTCCTACACCAGATATTTATTGTAAAAACATGGGCGTGGCATCAGTATTCTCATCTAGCAATGGTCAGTGTAGTAAATAAATGTATAAACAACAGTGTCTATTCCTTTTAACAATTATATTTCCTGTTTGATTTGATTTATTGACCAATTAAACCAATAATCAGCAACTAGATGCGGTCCTGTTGGTACAAAGGTATGCAGCATCAGGGCGTATGTAGAGTTCTGGTCAGAGTCATGAATTGTATGGTTATACGGCCCTGGAATGGTAGCAGGACCTCCCAGATAACTAGTTTCACAGATCCTGATCCATAATCATTGTATATGTTAAAACGATTTAACCTACATGCATATCTAAACACTTCAGTGGCTCAGTGATGTAATCCAGGTTTTTACCTCTCCCAAGAGTGCTAGCAGGACAACATGAACCCTGTCCTTGTGCAGTACCTCCCAGAAGGTTGGTGTGAAGAGGAAGTATGACGCATACTAAGTATGAATCATATACGACCCACCAAACGGACTTGTGTTTCTTTTCTTTTTTTTTTAATAATCAGACCCAGTCCTCTGCTAAATGAAATCACCGTTCAGACTTGGGTAGGTGGATTATTTGTTCAAAATTTTGCCACTCGACTTTACAGTGACAGCCAAAAAAAAAAAAAAAGACCCCAGACAGGCGGCCTCGGAGAACAGAGGTTTATTGAGAATCTCAGAGTGGGTTGGACATTTCTCCCCGGGCCGATGTCTCGGCTTGTGATTTTATTCAATTACTCAGTATTTACCTTTCTCATAATGTCAACACTGATGGAGAGCAGCGGTGGGTAGAAATTAACTCACCTGTTCCTCGACACACATATTATATTGTGTCCAACGCACGTGCAATATAAATGACACAGAAATACATGCTCTCTCTCTCTCTCTCTCTCTCTCTCTCTCTCACACACACACACACACACACACAGATTGTTTATTCAGTTCGGTCAGGACCAGTGTGTAGGGTCCTCGTCCCCCTTCCCCATTTGATGTGTGAAAAGTGGAAGGAAATCAAAGCCATTTCCTTCATTCTGGCCGCTGTGGGTTGTGGTTCCCCGGGGCAGCAGGGGCCAGACTGGCAGTAAAGTATAGTTGAGCCTGCAGAGTCTGGGAAGTGTATGGAGCACCACACGGTGCCAAAAACAACAGAGGAAACTGTTGCTCTAAGACACCAACCGCAGGTAGGGGGGGGAAAAGGAAGATGGTTCAAGCACCGCATTGTAATCCCGACTCCAAGGGGCTACTTTCATTCAGCGTGATCCGAGAGCCTGAAATCCCCGTCTTCTCCCTCCTCTCCTATTTGTTCATTTGCTTGTTTCGCTAACTCGCTCACATTCACGTCAAGTTTATTTCAGTCGCTCACCTCAGGAGATGAGAAAAGTTTCTTCTTTAAGGCTCTTGAATTGTCGAACAAGTTTTACATTGTCAAGAGTTTCCCGGTGATATCTAGATGTGATGCTTCTCTTTTCTCATTTAAATGCTAATAACTTTGAGGACATCCTCACAGAAAGTGCTGGGAGCAAAGCTTTTCTCCTATCTGGTCACAGCACAAGGTGAGCACCTGCCTGCTGAATTTGAAATATCACTAAGTCTTGTTGGTGGCGCAACAAGGTAGTCTCAGCTTTGTTTGAAGGCTTTGTGGCATGCTCACATGCACACAAAAATATGTGTGTTTGTACGAGACATAATACTTTCAGCAATCACAATTATGTCCAGAGGCCTGGCAATGAGGTAGTCGTGGCCAGTGTGAAACAAAGACCACATTCAGATTTAAATTTGCATGTTTTTGAACATGGGCCAAGGTCTCTGCTTGAAACAGCACCTCGGGTTGTTATCAGAACGGCATTACTTAGCGGGCTAATGCGACAAAATGTGATTGCTTTTTTTCACCAACAAGTAGGGATTCAAATGAGAAATTCAGTAATTGCATTACAGCCGCTAATCGTACTTCCACAATTTGGGGCTCAATTTGTTTTCTTACCAGGACTCAGATGGACGGCTGATATTAATTATTTTCTGTGTGTTTATGGGATAGACTGCTGCCAGACTTGTTCGTTAGTTAGCAGTTGGCAAAAAAATAGGAACCAAAAGAGGGAAATGTGCCTCCTGGTAACACAAAAATTCAACAAATTTACATGTTGTGTCTTATCAGCAGCCAGCCAGCCACCAGTAGCTTTGCCTATATATTGCTGGTAAACAGCGGACGTTAGTAGTTTATGGTTAGTGAATACCTCCTAACAGTTGGCAGGCTGCTTGTCTGTTTTCTATGGTGGTGGAGGGTATACTATATACGTACAATTTACACCTTAATTGATGTCTCACTGTATTTATCTGACAGCTAGATGCACGTATACTAAAATACCCAGAAGTATGCAAATAAGTTAAAATTAACTTCACCTTGGGCAACTTCAGTAAGATGCTCTCGACGCATTAATGCATCAGTAATGATCATCAAAAAGATAGGCTATGTAAACAGCCATTTTCGCAGAGGTTTTAATTTAATTAATTTTGCCTTAAAGGTTGAGTAGGTAATTCAGAAAAAACACAGAGATTTTGACTTTGAATGCATCGCCAAACCAAAAAAGTCCTGCCGCCTTCGTTCAGACCTCTGTTCAAAGCCACGCTCCCTGGAACGTCCTGAAAATGCCCAATCCGCAAGTAAGCATCGACAGGCAGGCCGTCCAATTATTTTGTCTAGCCAACTTTTTTTGATTGGACATGGTTTTTACAATCCTGCTACAGTCACAGATGACATTTTTTTCCTATTTTTTTTTTGTCAGAGCATTTCATTTATTCATTGCTATCAATATGCTATGAAGATTTAAAGTAATAAAACACAACGTGTAGAATCACCGACTCAACCTTTAATACTTCTTCCATCATTGTTTTTCTTGTCCTATCTGTGTGACATACAGGAGATGTGGGACGTGCGGAGGCCTTTCAAACGGTTTCAAGGTACATTCGATGGAGTTAGGCTGAGTAACAAAAGCAAAGTAAGTCATCTTAATGACCCAACACTGGTTGTCGTGACCCATCTTTCAGTCCCAACACAAGCAAGAAGGAAGGCGATCAGAAAGAAAGACGAAACATAGCAACATCTCGTCACCACATTTATCACCTCACCGGCCCGAGAGAGAAGCTGAAGCCTTACATAGTTCACCCAAACCGAAACACAAAGCCGCTCTCTACGCAGCATGCAACGGAGTGTCACATCTTTCCACACACATGGAAACTGGGATTGCGATAGTGATGGTCTTTTGAACTGTGTAAGAATCACAAACACTGATATAACACCTGGCATCTATTCATGCCCTGCAGGCAGAGCCCCTCAGAAAGCACTGTTCACACCTCAGCTGGAATGCAGGCTCCTCTGCACAGCATTAAAACAACTTCATACACCACTTACATAGATGTCAGCAGCAGCTTGGAATCATGCACTGGCGAGATTATCTCACAGATATTACAGTTAAGGCCCACTTAGGAGCAAGAAGTCCTTCTGGGTTGTGTGAACAACTCACCTTGGATTCCCATCAAGCAGAAAAGATCTTTAAGCAATCCGGGCTCACATCTGTTTTTTTTTTCTCCATTAAACTGGACCGGATGAGGAATGTGTAGCATTGGAGATGCTGAAGGCCCGGCCGCTCACAAAACCTGCCGTGACTTACTGAATAGATCTCGTGAAGCGTACTTGGACTGATCCTTTTCTAGTTGACTTCTGTGAAGTCATTGCAGAGGGGAAGCTGCAGTGCCAGCTAGCGTCATGGCTTCGTATGCAAGAAAAGTTGAGCTGAGCAACTTTGTTTGACCCCTGGTCGAGCCAAATGCCTCACAAACTTTCTTTCTAACTCCCAGAAGGTGAATCGACTGCATGGCAATTTAAAGCTCCAGATTGAATGAGGGGCAGATAGTGCAGGTGTGAAAGGACACTGAATGGAATATGATTAAAAATGGGAAAATGTTTAATTTCCTCAATGAGCTTTAGAAAATCTTCACAGGCGGTAACTTGGTGCCTTTGAAGCGTCCAATCAGTGTTTGAATAGAGGGGCAAATTAAGCATTTTAGTCGACTTTTCCGTGTACTATCAAATGAATTATATTGCTCATCCTTTTTTTCTCCGCTAAATCAATACATAACCAAGATAAGACTTTTAATTTCTGATAAGGTGGACCCAGCAATCATTACATTCTCTGTGCTCCAAATGGCTAAAATGGACTTGGGAAGTGAACTATTCACCTGAATAAAATTAATGTAACATTATAATAAACTTGTGTAATGAAAAGTTAACACAAGGTATTTTATTTTGTTCATACACACTTTGAAAAAGTTTAGGTGGGTAAAAGTGAACTGGTGAGCACGCAAAAACAATTTATTTTAAATCCACTGACTTGTTGATTGAGAGAAAAAGACCACATGTAGACTTTGTTTAAGCCAAATCCTGTTGAACAGTTTCCCTCCACACCTCATGTGTGGGTGGCAGATGGTAGCTCGCTGGTTGTCACAGCGATAGAAAATGGAAATACAGGCAACTGATTCAAGGCAAGCACCCCCCCCCCCCCCTGTTAAAGACACTGCCATACTATATCAGCTGTAGAAGGGATAGGAATAAAAGCCATGTCCTAATTATTAATATACATGAATACATTAAACCTCAATAGCTGATATGGACTATTGTGTTTAACTGCTGTAATACTGACATATTTCTGTCTCACAGCCATAATGAGCTGTATTTCTTTAGCCATCAACAGAAGCAATAATAATAATAGTAATAATAATAATAACAAAGTTTCTCTTCCGCTATAAACAGAGACGAGTGCTGTTATGTGACATATGGATTTTGATAATGTATTTGTGTTCTCACTGTTTAGCGCTTAGTTGTTAAAGCTGCTCTGATTCATATCTTTTTGAATCACAGTTAATAAAATTATGTGTAATGTGAATGGTGTCGCTTGGTATTGACAAACCCACATAGAATTATCCCCCGACTCTGCAGCTCCCCTCAGGTCCTCGCAGCGTCTTTCAGTGTCTTTCAGCTCACTGTCATCATTCATTATAAAAGTTGAAGAAAAAAATGTCCATTTAGGAAAGGAATTATTTAAACTACTCCCACCGTTTTCCTTTTTATGAGTATACTATCAGAATAATCTAAATGTTACAATATTGAAACATAATCTCCACCAAGTGTTTTGGATAAAATCAGATGACATTATGTAGGAAGACTCACATCAATTTTCACAGCTTGTTTCTGTGGCTCAGAAATCAGGTTATTCTGGTTTAAATTGAATGGAATTTTAATTTCCACTCTAATAATGGTTATTAAATAAATAATTGGTTCAAAACATTAGACACTTATTTCAAGACAAAGGCCTGCCATCAATTGCAGACTTGATGATTCCTCTGATTCCTTTATGAATTAGCCATTATATTTATACCTGCAGGCTCCATCTAACACTTAGAAGCGGAACATTTACCAATGGCATCTTGACAACCTAAACGTGGTCCTCATTAATATATGATAATACATTCATTTGCTTTAAAGCAAATTAACAATTGTTAAGTAACATCTTATAAACTAAAAGTGGAACCACACTTTGACAACATTTTGCACTTTTGTAATAATAAAAATCATGACATATGATTGATGATCGACTACTTGTAAGAGTTCAGTGTTGAATGTGGATGATCCATTCTCTCCCTCTCTCTCCCCCTCTCTCTCCCCCCTCTGTGACAGCAGACAGTGATATACTACGCTCGTAAATCTCGTCTCCCCCCGGCTGGCGGATGGGCGGCTCGGCGCAGCGCTGCCCGCCCTGTGGGTGTGTTTAAGCGGACTGGGCCTGTGCATCCACCTGCTAGCGCCCTGCCTCCCTCCCTCCAGTCAGGAGCGCCCAACTTTCCTGAGGAGCACACGCAGCGTGCTTGGACCTCTCTCTCCCCTCTCTCTCCCTCTCTCTCCCTCTCACCACCACTGGGACTTTCTTTCCAACTGCGAGATGTTCATTGTGGTTGAGCGACGACACTATCTCCTCGCCTCACGGTCTCGCGCGAGATTGAATTAGAGAAACCTTTTTTTTTTTTTTTTTGCTTCTCGTGCGCTGACAAACTCCGGGGCCAATAAGCGATCAGTGTGCACAGGTACGGACTGCCTCCTGGACGCGGACTGTCCAGCTGCAGCGGGATTTTCTATTCTTATTATTGATCTCAACTTGGAGACGAAAGTGACCGATCTGTTGGAATTGGTTTGTTCAATGACTTGCGAGGCTGGACCTGAAGTTCTATCCGGAAAGCTGTAACAGACAGGTAAGGCTGCTTGTGCTGTTGCCTTTTGCGGAGTATTTTCTATTCAATTCTGCTCCATTATTGATGCTTGAAAAAAAAGAAAAAAAAGAAGAAGAAGAAGCTTAGCCTACCTGTCTGCAGATGCGCGTTTTTATTATTTCTACCTACATTTGCAGCAAAGACTGTTTTCTCCTACATACATTTCAACACAAACGCATCATCATAATATATATAGCTAATAGACAATCTTGATTCTTCCATTAATCGTTTTACTATTATTTGCTATTCAGTTTACCGTGCGCTCTAATACCACACCAGACTGTTTACAGTTCTGTCGTCCATGTGCAGCCAAGGCTGCCAGTCTGTCACACACACACACACACACACACACACGCACACACACACACACACACACACACACACACACACAGTCTACATCTTTCAGTAACATTGGACCTTTTTTTTGTATTCTTCATTGCTGTAGAACACAGTGATGGAAAAGGAGGAATGCAGATTGATGTTGGTTTCTGCGTCATGATTTCAGCATTCAAACCAGGGGAGGAGGCTTTTTTTATTTATTTGTCTTTTTGTTGTGAGATGTGACAAATCATCAGTGATTTATAGGTCGTTTTTCTTTTTGTGGTATTTCTCGTCCACTGAATAAACCATTCCAGAGCTGTGTTTCCACTGAGCTGACTTGTGGTCAGTAGCTTTTTGTCTTTTGACTAGAAGTTTAATGCTCGCATTGCATTTGTCCAACATGTGGCAGTTAATAAGTTACAGACACAAACAATGAAGAAGCTGAGAGCATCTGTGGTGGATTTAAATGATTTCATGTGTCCGTAAAATGTCCTTTAGAAACTTATATATATTAAAAAAAAAAATATATATATATATATATATATATATATATATATATATATATATATATATATATATATATATATATATATACGTATATATATATATATATATATATATATATATATATACGTATATATATATATATATATATATATACATATATACGATGTGAGTGGACTCTCTGTCCCCTCTGCGTCATTTGTGAACAGTTGCCTTGTTTGATTTCATCTCCTTGTGTGAAGAACTTGGGCCCCTGTCTCAGAATAAACAGCTGGATGGTAAACAAATTGTCAGTAAACAGCCGAGGTTTAAACAGCTGGGTGGTTCTCATGAATCCTTCAGTCTGTGGACTCTTTGGCTCCGCTGACGTTTCCGATGGAGACCTGTTTCTGAATGTTCAGCGTTTTTGTAATCGGCAGCGGCGAGAAGAGTTTTGTGATCCAATCGGCGAGGTCAGGTTGCTGTTTGGGGCAATAGAGTGTGGTGAGAGAGAGAAAAAAAAGTTAAAAATACAGACAAGTGGTAACATGGCAGAGATGATTAAATGGACCAAAAGTGGATTTCATGGAGGACGGCCAAGGACAAGAGGTGGCCTGTTAGAAAAGTATTCCTGATGATTTGTGACCGATGTGTGTGGATGTCGGTGGCGGCTCCCTGGTGTCCGTCACTTATTAACTCCAACTCTGCATTGATGACCACCGCTGCATTGTTCAGAAGACTTGTTAAACTGTTCCAGTGGAGCGTTTGAGCCCGTCGTCATTCGTAACGCCTTCGGCAAAAAGTGAATATTTAGTTAATTTATTATTTTAGTTTAAAAAAAAAATCCCTTTCTTGAGGATGCAGTACAACCCGTTGTTAGGTGAAGCTGTAATTAAGGAGCAGCACACACACACACACACACACACACACACACACACACGTGTGGTGTCATGACGTAGGAATGTGTTTAGGGTGCGTGGAGAGGAGCAGAAAGGAAAAGCTTCTCTCACCAGAGTCAGCATGATCTTTCCATCAGTTTGTCACACAGACACACACATAATTCCTTCCAAATGGATGTACACATCTAAAAGCTTGGCTCCTCTCCATCAGGACTCATCAGTTTATTGTGTGCAGCTTCCAGAGATCTGGGTGTAATCTCCACACCTCGGCATCGCATCGCCAAAACTTGGGGGGGCGGCCATTGGGAGCCATTCATTTGACACGTCACATAAATTAATAAGCAACTTTTTTTCTTTTTGTTTGGCAGCGTAGAGTTGAGAAAGCATCTTCTCTTCTCACATGTTTTGTTTTTGTCCCTGCAGAGATAAAACACAAAAAGCCCGTCTGTGTGCTGCTGGAGGTTGGTCCACCATGCAGCTGGACGGTCTGTGGACGGTCTCCGCCCTCCTGGCACTGTCCGGCTTCGCTCTCGGGAACCCACTGATCAATGACCCGTTGGCCGCGCCCCGCGTCTTCATCTCCTTCAAAGGTAGGAACCTGAACCTCATCCTCTCTCTCTGTTGTTCCCACCTGCCTCTCATCCCTGGTTTGCATCTGGACTTCTGACTCTTCTTATCCCGTGCCAGCTCATGAATACAACTCCACGTGTTTTGCTCATTGTGTGACTGATGATTTGAAGGTTGTGTAATTGGAACGATTTTTTTTTTTTGTAGAGGAAGAACTTTCACCAGACTCTTGTGTTACACAGCAGACCGCAAAACAAATCATGCAATTCTGATCCGCTGCCCTTTCCTCAGCTCTCCAGGCGTTGTAATAACCACCAGATGCTTCCACCGGCTTTTATTGTACAAACAATTAAACAGGCAACCAGCGGCCAAGCAGATGCACACGTTGGAGATATTGTGTGTGTCTTGTTCGTACTCCCTTTGAAGCAAAACGCATGATTGTTGCTTTTGTTAATCAGAAGCAGCGTCATCTTCAGTCGTCTTTGTTATGGAATCCCCACAAAGAGAGACGGGATAATAAGGAGCATGTAATAACTCTATGGCCATTATGTGATTATTCCCTTGGTGAGGCAGACGTATACTTTAGGGTGGGGTGGGGGGTGTTTGTGCGTTACAGTGGCCGTGCAGATTAGGTGAGATGGGTTGCCGGGTTCTGAGGGGTGCAGAGTGAGAGCCGGGTATTATCGAGAGCAAATTGCCAGGATCAGCCAAGCAGAGCGACGTCCCCGAGGCCTGTCCTGCTCGGAGATCAGGCCGTTGATTAGCATCCAGAGGAAAGCCGAGGGGCGGGCGGGCCAGCGGCAGCGCCCCTGTTTGCTTTGCTTTTCCATTTCCCAAGCGCTCCCCCCAGTACAAGTTGACTTAATTAAGTGGACTGGCACAGTTCGTCGTCGGAGGCGTTTTCCTGCTTTAATCAAGTAGGATTTACCACATCAGTGAACGCACATCCAGAGCTCAGCAGTTTTTCTCCTTCTCATTTTCCAAATATCATTTTAGTCGGTTCTTTACACAAACGCCACGTTGTTTTCAGAGAGCTATGTCGATTACGTTTTATTTTCTGCATGAGGACTCGTTGGTGGCTTGTTGTGTAGGTGCATCTCTGGATGGCTGAACCCACCAGAAATCTATCTGAACACAGCGAAGTGCGCTGTTGTTTGGCTGACGAGCAAAAGTGGGGGGAAAAGCTCAGCTCTCCTGCTTACCTGTGTGTGTTTGCCTCACCAGTCAATATGAATTTCACAGTCTACTGCCGCTGCCGCTCTCAGAGGAATGCACCCCCCTTCCCCATTCAATATTATGACTCTCTCTCCCTTAATTGCTTTTTGAGAGGCCCATGTAGTCCTTACCTTGGCAAGCAGGCTGCACTTCCCCTGATGCATCATGATGTGTTAAGTTTTTTTTGCTTGAGCTGTTCGGGATTGCAGTTTGCCTCCGAGCAGCAACTTTATCGGAACGTAGAGTGGACAGAATATGCAGGGAAACTTATTATTGATCAGAATGGCAGCGCGTCACGCTGGGAAGAAACAAGTTAAATTGCTGCTGTAAAACTGCGTGTTTCTCACGTGTTCCAAACTGATTAACCCGGTAGCTGAGGAGCGAGGTTCAGAACCGTGACCTCCGTCTGGGAGGCCCTCGCTCCCCTATAAAAGCAGGTAGAGTAAATCACGGGACCTAATTGCTTTGCTTTGGCTTCATGCAGCGTGCGCAGCTTTTATGACGGGGGACACACACACCTTCTGTGGTATTGAGTCTTAAAGTATTCAGAAGATATAAGGTGAACATTCTTCTGCACATTTCAATAAGATTAGAGCAGAGAAGTAGACTTTGTTCGGGCTTATCGCATTTTCTGAGCTCGTAAGCTGAGTTGGCAAAAAAAAAGAAAGAAGTCCGCCTCGGTTCAGACCGCAAACGAACGTAATCAATGTCAGATGAGAACTGAGTGTTTAGTTGGACGAGGAGAGGGAGCAGAGCAAATCTGCTCGATAATCAGTTGACATTTTTAAGTTTAGATGAGACAAGAATGCTGATTTATTCAACCAACAGTCCTAAAACCAAAGAAACCATCACATCCTTGCTGAAGCTGGAACCTGAGTATGTTTTGCAGCTTTGCCTGACAAATTGACTAAAATGGTTAGTTGAGTATATGACTAATCGATTAACTGACAGGTTGTTGCAGTGGCATTTAAAAAAAACAAATTCAAAGTGGCAACATTTTTTAATGAAACATTTCATTTTGTCAATGAAATAATCACAATCTGGGACATTTGAAACTCCAATCAGTTCTGTAAGTTCTTTAAATCAGTGAGCCTGAGTGTTCTTTGTTCAAATTGTGCACCGCCAAATCAGCCGGTCTGTAAAGCTGTCCATCACTGGAGTGCAATACTGAATTAACATGTGAAAGGGTTGTGTGAGAGCATCGTCTCTCCGTGAGACTCCTTAGTCATGCAAGAGCCTTTGTAGCGTAAATCCAGGTCGACGGATTTACATGTGCACTTTCGTAGATAATTGTCGTTCTGCGAGGTACAGAAAGCACGGCATTTTTCTGAATGAACAAAACGCTCTTTAGGGAAGTTTTGCTACGCCGTGTTTTGCAAAGAATGTAACGTTGCTGCTGTTGGCCCACATTTCCTCTGTGACATTTTTGATTTTGTGCATAAAGTAGATCCAGATCTAAACCACGCTTACGACTCATCTGGGCTTCCATGACTTCATTCACTCACAAAACATCATTTCAGTACAGTCCATACAAAACCGAAGCAAGGCGCCATTCAGCCTTCATATGCAATTGTTTATACAGAAGGGGTAACTGGCAATTGAAAGCCTCTTTTAGAGGTCTTTTACGAGGGCTTTTCTGAGCCTGCTTAGATAAACAGACAGCAGGTAAACAGTGGTTCAGAATAAATAAAGGCACGGGGTCAAGAATCCCCATGATTGTAAATCTTCACTTTGAAAAGCCACACAGACTATGGCCGAGGGCGGAGACTGTGTGAGAATTAACAAGTGCACCTCTCACCTTTTCTTACTTGGTGTTAATGAAATTTGAAACGGCTGCTTTTACAACTACAGCAAAAGTACTGCCAGTACAAAGCCAAAGTCCTTTAAATACCATAACATCATAAGGATTACAGCGCACACACACACGGAGTACATACAAGGCCAAATCCACACGGACGACACCAGAATGTGGGTCAAATTTGCCACATTAACACACAAGCTCACCGCCCGTCAGGTAAAAAAGGAAAGCAGCAACGGCTCGTCATTATTCCAGATATTTCTCATCTGCACGCCCTCCTGTGAAGGGCTAACAGCAGGCTCCTATTTTTACTCCTCAGCAAAGTCTTTAGTCTATATCGGGTGTGAGTTTGTGTGGGTGGCAGCTTTAGAGACTTCTCCTTTGGGGTTAAATGCCAGGCATTCCTATATGTGTCGGCCCTTGTTATGCATTAGTTGTGATTTTTTTCTTCTTTTAAAGCGCAGGAATAACAACAGATGAGGATTACATTGGAGAATTTGAGCATGTGAAGCAGTTGAGCATGTGAAGCAGTTGTTTTGATAAGTCAACAGTTTGCTATCAGTTCATCTCTGGGCTTGCCTCATTACTGTCACCCTGTCACCTATACTAGTAAATGCTTAAACTGGTATTACTGTTGATCACACAGTACATTCCCAGTGGCCACTTTCCTCTCTACGCTCCAGAGGTACACATTAGTGGTCAGAGTTATCTCATGCTGTCTGTCAGTGCTGACCTGATTGGCAATGATGGAATTGTTTTGCCGAGCCAAGTCTTTCCTGAATATCGACTGTATGACTGAACAATTATAATGGGGTTTCTTTGGCAAAGTTGCATCTAGGCCTCTTTTGACTCGAGGTGATCCTCAGCTTTAACTTCCCGTTTAGCCGCTGTCTTATTTGCAGGATACATCCAGTATGCTGGCCCACCTTGGGTCGAACTGTAATATTGCAGTTATTGGCGAACCGCATGCAGAAGCCGCGAAACCACTGCCCCAGTAGCCTGGCACCACTGCTGATGTTCAGCTGTGATCTCTAATTACTGTTTGTGAGGGCTGAGTTCATATGTCCCCACAGCAGCAAAGTAATGACTGACAAAGCATTGAAAACCACTATTGCTTTGGCCACATCCCAGACCTCAGCTTCGCTCCGCAGCGGCTAAGCCAGGTTATATTTAGTGTAAAACTCTCCTCTCTCTCAGCAGGCACACAGCCGTCATTTGTAGCACCGTGGTTAACCAGCGAACACAGTCGGCAGGGTGGTGATGGCGGTGTGAGTGCAGGTTGGGCAGAAGCCATCCTTAACTGTGTAAAACACACAGAATCTGATTGAGTGGGTGCAGGGAAGACAGCACGCCTTCATCAGAGGAAGCTCTGGTGTTAGGTCTAGTCTGAGTCCCAGAAACGGTCTTAAACCTTTTCTATGGTGCTCAACTTAAGAATTGTGTTGTGTGTGTGTGTGTGTGTTTTTGGAGTGGAATTTGTGTCATTTAAATCACTGCTAAACAATATAAAATGCATGCGTGGCACATATCTTTAGTTGTTTAGAAGCTCAATATGTAGTTATTTGTTAGTAGTTTAAATTCTGAATTCAAGTCAAAAATGGATGAGCCCACCTTGAAATGTATGTGACAGTGAGTGCATAGCTGTACATCTCCAACTGTCAGGGTACGCTTCATTGCATTTCAATCAAAATCATGCAACAATCCCCCTAAAATGACGTGTGATGGCTGACCGGCTGCAGTCCTCGTCTAAACTCGGGGCAGAGATCATTATCTAGTCAGAGTAAAAATATACTTATTATCGTTAAATGTCGGTAGGTCCAACAGCTTCTGGTTGACAGGGCAGGAATGAGGGATTGATTCGCTGCCTGTGAGCCCCTCTTCCATAAACTATGTCCTCTACTGACTGATAGGACCATGATTGCATTTTATTTCCGCACCCGAACACAGCGAAGATGACAGCTTGAGAAAAAAAAGCAATGGAGCACTTTGGAGTTTTGGGTCCGGTCACACGTAAAGCATGACACCATTTGGATTCAATAAATCTGTGTGTTTCAACGTGAGCTTCATGCAGTTCAGACAATAACAAGCATTTATTGCTTTTAAAGCAAACCTCCACACTTTGCTTGTTGCTATAGTGATTAGTCAAAATCAGTTTAGCATTTCATTTTAACAGCAATTATATGTCATTGGTGCAATGCACGATTGCATTTGAATGTGGTACAAAATCATCTCCTGCGAATGAACCTAAAGTGTTAAATCTGTGCTGCTCCTATTCTCACCCCTCTTCCTTTGTCAGGTGTGTGTGTGTGTGGGATGGACGTGTGATATTCCTCAAATAAAATGAGCACGTTGGCACCTTTCAGCACGTTGCCCCTGAATCCAGCAGTGATCCCGTGTCCATCTCTGATGCTGCCAGCTTTCCCTGAGCAAATAAAAATCGCGGTCACCGTGTCACCTCATAGTTGTGGTGGCCAACCATTAGCGCTGTCTTCGCCTCCCACCCGACGCTGATGGAATATCAGTTTTATTCCCTCCTTCCCATGGTTGTTAAAATGCACACGGCCCTTTTCGTTACGACGGCCGATGAATCGAGTCATTGTACTTGAGTGTTACAGAATATCACCACTTGGCACCTTGCTGTACTTGATTCTCAGGCCATATGGCTGCAAGGTTGTAAAGTGTATCGCCGGCATGTTTGGGTGGTCCTACTGTTTGATAAAAGAGACATTTGTTGGAGCGCTTGCCTCCTCGTTCTCCAACATCTGGCCAATGGCTGCTGGATATGTTGTATGTGCTAGCAGGTAACGAGGCCCGTGTACGTCACCGAGGGTTTATTGTGGGAAGGGAGAACCAAAGGGCGACAGAATATCGTCTAAATATAGTTTAACTCATCTTTGAACGCTGCCTTCCCTCTCCCACTCATTTCTCTTCCCCTGGCATGGGAACGGCAGTAAATGCACAGGGCCCCGGGTGTTTGGGATTCCTGGCATGGGATCCCCGCTCACTTTTAGCATCTGCAGAAAGAGGGATGTGTTGTGTTGAGGGCGGGCCGTTCACTCTTTGGTCAGGGGTTTCACCTGCGGAACGGCCTCCTGAGTCGGGTTACGGACTCTGTCGGTGCCTCGCCGCCAGCGAAACCGAGATCGTCTCCCGAAGAGACTGAGGGCCCAGTGTTGTCTGTCCGTCTTGTCTTTCACAGGCATGTTGTTGCATCTGTTGCCTCCCCTCCCCGACCTCTCCCCGCTAGACTGGAAAATACCAGCCAAATTGTCCAGATACTGTGAATCACTTTCTCCCCCACCGGTGCAGCATCTCCGCCCATGTGGTTCTTATTTATTAACTACAATTGTACTAACCCCCCCGCCCCCTCCATCAGTTTTACATGAAATGGCTAAAACTACAGAATTAGAGGAGTGATTACAAACAGAGATGTCTTTCATGTCTATGTGGAAGCCGTAAATGATTCCACATGGACAAACGACAATAATAAGGCAGGACTCGCAAAAACTGCCAGGTTTGACTCTCACAATAGCTGCCGACCGTGTCAGTCCCATCATGGGAGCCCTGTCAGGTGTGATCAAACTCGATTCATCTTTTCAGTGATGCAGAGAAGACCGTCTCTCACCGTCTTATGTTATCACGCCACGTCTTTGTTCAGGAAACTGTTAACAGTTGATGCATTCTCAGGCTTGACGTGTTGCCCAATCAGGAGCCTGCGACTTTAACATCCAGCACGCTTGCCAAGCTTCAAGGTGGGTCCTTTATCTAGGTGGCATAATTAAGACTTCCTGAGGGATTCTGTGTCTTTTCTCACCTGTGAAAGCAGGGCATCAGTGGAGACTGGATAAACAGGTTGGGGGACTCAGACTGGCTTTGTCTCTGCACCGCTGCCGGGGTGAACACTGTATATTCTTAGCGCTAGTGTTTCTCTTGTGGCAGATTAAGGTGTCAGGTAGAATAATGGTCCAGGCGGATTAGACGCTGTTCGTGGCTCCAGCTCAAACCTTGCGCCCACGTTTCATAAAATGTGTACGCTTTGGAATGGGATCGACTGTGATGTGTTTTCTCAATGTCTTGTCATCTGAACACAGCGGTGATTTGACCCCCCCGTTGTCCACCGTTTAGCTCAAACTAAGTCCGCAGAAAGGAAATAAGCTTAATATTTAAAGCATGAAAATGTGGATGATATTTAAGTTTTAGTCATCTTCTATCAGGGCTTTGGCGGTTCCTTCCAAGCCACCTCTTCGGAGTACTCTCTACAGAACAGGGCAAACGGCCTTGTCTTCCACCTCTGCATATCCTCCCAATATCACCTTCCTCCATCCCCTCGCTCCACTGGCTGTCCGTATCTCTCTCGTATCATATTCAGAGCCCGGTGCTGGCATACAAGCCTTTGAACGGCTCTGCACCCCCGTACTTCCCGGCCTGTGGCACCAGCCAACTTCGGCTTTCTCTCTGCTACGAAAAGCAGGTGTTGACTCCTGTTCCTCTCTCTTCCTTCCTCTTACTCAATGGTTATAGTGCTGGGATCTCAACAACAGAGTCACTCCCTTCTGGCAGTTGTCGGCTCTCTGAATCATATCAACTGTTTTGCACACATTAGTTGCTCTGGAAGTATTTTCTTATTGCGTATCAGGTTTTATGATTTTTTTTCTCACATGGATATTTTGTGGTCATGGTCACACAGGACATATCAGACCCTTGCCCTCCTTACTAATGCTTGGCTGTAATGTTGGTTATCTTGAAGAGAAAGTTATTGCACACTCTGTATAAGCATGTGGGCCTTTAATGTGAATGCAGATCACCTAAACACTGCAGTTGGTCTCCTGCAGCTTGGGTTGTACTTGGGAGTTCATGGTTGTGTTATAATAACGTAGGCCTAGTTTATATGGGTGGTACTTCCTGGGCAAAAGTGCAAGTGAAGCTTCGCTTAAAGGCCGTCTCGATGTGATGTTAAGTATATGGGAGTTTTTCAGAAAGGTCAAGTGGGGGGGTATGACCCTCACAGAAGAGGTCAAGGCCACCGCCCTCCCCTCTGATCTACAACCTCAACATCATTTCTCACCCTCTGTCAGTGGGGGATCGAGTTTCAGATGCTTCTCGCTGCCTCGGAGATCCAAGCCCACTAATGTGACCTATCCTCTTTGAGGTCTACAGTAAATACACCATGACTGAGACGGAGCGCCGTGCCGCAATCTCGTAATGAGGTGGAACATTTATGAATTTACAGATCACAAACAAATCATAGGCATTGCATTTTTTGCAAGTACAGCTAAATATTGCAGTTTGCTCTGCATTGAGTTCAATCACATGTTTTATTCAAGTTCTCACATTTTCTCCAATTGAAAAAAACATCTTGTTTGAATGGAATGATTTAGTTTCTATAACTAAAAATAGTAATTACAAAAGTCAATTGTATTCATATAGCCCAGCATCACAAAGGGAGCTTTACAACCTGTACAGCATATGATAGTCTCTGTGCTTAGAACCCCTTTTTACTCAGCAGTGGTGTAACAGACCGTAGTGGATCCGTACGGACCAAAGGTCGGGCACGCTTGTGAACCGCAGATTAAACACAGTTTAATCATCATGGTGTGAAATAAAGTTTTACAGCCAATCCTTATCTGCATTAATGATTTCTAGTTACCACTCTGATAATGCTCAATTGCTAACAACAAATCGGCAGCTGTCACATTGGTAGCATGGAGCTAACTGCTAACAGGTTTCATTAAGTTTATGATACATTCAGACTCGATTCAGTAAAAATATATTATAACATATGATATAAACTGCAATCATAAATTATGAATTTCATCATGATATTTTCAAATGTAATCTTGTAAAATGTAGTTTTAGGCAGGAAACCTGAATAAATACAGTTTGAAGGAGTAGCAATATAAAATAGATATTAGAGAGGGAATTAGGACCTGATTATTTCTTAAAACTACACCAAAGCAGCTTATAATACATAAATAAAAATATATTTTAATCAATAAATCACAACCTTTTCTTTCCCAATCATGTGAATTGTATGTTTTATGCAAATAACCACTATATATGACAAAGGATTTTTACAGTTTACACTGACTTCACAGCATGTTTCACATTGTATACCAGCTGCTATAGCAAAACAACTAAAAACAGATCTGTTCCAGCCAACATGGGTCAGCAACAAACAGAAGCTGATATTGGCGGCAAAAAAGAAGAAGAAGAAGAAGAAGAAGAATGTAACCGGGGCATCTCTAAAAGTTAGATTTGCTTTCTTTTTTCCTGCTGATTCGACCTGCAAACCAAATCCGTGATATGATCCGTGAGACTCCCGCTGCAGCCAACATGTTTCGTTAGAAAGTCAAAAGAGGAGTATTTTTCCTATTTGAGTTTAGAACACAGCAACTGGATGCTATACTGGCCATTGTTTTGGAGTTCACTGAAGCATGTTAAAGGTAAATTGCAGTCAGCATTTCACCCAACCCTCCAATCCAACTCTTTCATCATGTTTGTCCTCGCTTCCCACCTCCTCTTCTGGTCAGTGATGAGGTCATATACTATTCCACGTTTGAAAGGGGAAATGAGGCTGTTTGGAAGACACACTGAAGAGTTTAGCCCATAAGAGCACTCAGGCATATTACAATGCATGTACTTTGATGCCTTTGTGGTGGCGTGGGTTTTGAAATGCTGATTTTGGAGATTTCCCTATTGCTGCCTCCTGCCTGTCGTGGAGTAGGTGTTAATTGCAATGCGTGTGGATGGACTCTCATTTCCATCCATTGAGGCCGGGTCCGGGGCCAGTGGTGACCCCCCGACAGGCGTTTTTTTGTCAACGACCCATCCTTTCAGGCCCCCTCCTGCGGTGGTGCCTCCTTGGTGAAGGAGTGGAAAAAAGAGTAGCCCTGGCATGCAACTCCCCTTGTTGTTGTTGTTGTTTGGCGTCGCCCACACACTCTCCCCCCTGTGAAGGTCCAATAGCTGCAGGGGAGTTTGTGTAGGTTTGCCTCTTATTCACAGAAGTCCACACTCGTTCTGGGAGACCCGGGGGTGGGCGTCAAACTGGCATCGGGCCTTTTTTCTCAATGAATGCAGCGCGCAGCGTCCCGCAGGCCTTTCTCTGTGCCGCCTATAGATCCCTCAGTCCAGATCCATGGAGCGCCACTGTGGAGCTGCAAAGGGAGGACAGCGGTTTAGAACGGAGGTGAAAAATGAGGTGATGGAGGGAAAATGAAAGTCAAGAGGGGATTGTTTACATGCTCCTCCCCAGCCCGGCACGCTGCCAATCCAGTGGTGGGCGATCTGTTGCAATATGAAAGCACAAGGATTATGAGTATTACGGGTAGTGCTTGTGAAACTATTTGGTAATGTTGCTCACTTTGTTCAATCACTCCCCCCCCCCTCTTTGATTCTCTGATCTCCCGGCTCGTCTGAACGGGATGTACACACTCTTGAGCTCCTCTCGTTGTTTGGTAAATCTTCAGATGAGAGGGCGTGCTGTTGCTGAGCGCGCTAAGTCCCTGACTGACTTATTAACTCAGTTGCTTGTTTTCCTGCTCAGGCCTTCAATGGAGGGTTAATGAATACTTTATTGCCACTTTACTATGTGGATCTTAGTGGAGGTATTTAATTTCCCCACAGGGACGTCCTGTGGCGTTTCCCAGAGTTTCGGAGCAGCCTACTTTGCATTTCCTTTCTGTGAGAAGACAAACGGGCCCGGAGTCCAAGATGAACCGCTCTGACAGAGGGAGGGAGAGACAGAGACAAGGGGGAGAGAGAGAGAGAGAGAGAGAGAGGCTTGAATTTCACTCCTCTTTTCCCTCCGAGCTCTGAATCAGTCCAGTCTCTCTTACGGGCTGCAGTGTGGATCGGGTTTTACCCACACTTGTCTTCCTCTCCCACCTTCCCAGTTTTGACATGCTTGTGTTTTATCTCCCAGGGTGGAAATAGAAGGCAGACAGCTGGGGTGCCTGCTGAGGAACAGAGTTACAGAAAGTGTAGAAGAAGTTTGTTTCCAGAGTAGAAAGGAGTTCAGCTCCATTGGTGTGTAATCAGACTGCTGTCAGGGCTCCAGACTTACTTATCAAGCACAAGCACATAATTTAGGTGCACCCCAAATTTCCCACTGCCCCTTTTGGCACCGCAATCATACACCTATTGTACCTTCTCTCGACAGTTCCCATATACATCGGTAATTTCTTAACACATTATGTAAATGACTGTAAACTGGAATAAAGGTGCAGATAAAAGTTTCTCTCTTTCTTTAAATCTCAACACAAACACAAATGGTGGAGGAGGACTCTTCCTTTGTTATATTATAAGCGGTGTTATTATTTTTGTGTTTTCTGACTCCTCACCACTTCGATTCGCGGCTGCCTGGTGCTGAAACTCTGCCGACGACGCACCTGTCACAATACAGTTGCGTTTCTGAGAGACATTGCACTTACTTTTAATGCGTTGATTCGGAACGTCGGTGCCCGACAGCAAACGTAGTGTTCCCAGCCGTGCTTTGGCCGGACTCTTTGCAATTAATGCATAATGATGGCTGTTTTATCATATCTGAGCCATGGGAATTGGACAAGCCATTCCTTCTGAAACACCTGGCCGGTTTGGACATGGATGGCTCTGGAGTCAGATAAGGCCATCCCCCCACCGAGGATGTTGGGACAGGACTGGGCATCAGGTGGTGAAGCGGTTAACGGCAGATGATGTTGCGACTGTGCTGGGATAGTTGTAACGGCCACAGCCCCCCCCCCCCCCTTTTTAACCAAAAATCAATCTATAGTTCTCTTCACTTTTGACGCTCAAGGAGGAGTATGATAGCTAACAAGGTTCAGTTTCTCACGTAGTATATTAAGGAATTAAATGCATTTTGCAGCCAATCAGAGACCAAGGCCCGCCCCCACTCTGATTGGCTCAGACTGTGGTATTTTTCTCGCCGTATGCTGGTGTAGGAAAAAAAACCCGCCACAAACATAGACAGACTGGTGCGACCAAGGAAAATGGTCCTGCATCCATACACACTGTTGTGGTTGTATTCCTCCCACCCACACATGACTGATAGCATCACCGACCTTTGCAGGGTTTCCCTTCTTCTGCTCATAACTCTGTCAGGCAGAGCTCAGCAATGCACCTCAACTGTGACGAGTGTTTACTATTTTAAAGCCTGTAATTAAGCCAGTTAAACTCCCCCTTTTCCGTCATGGCGAACGACCGGAGAGGGAATCCAGGGAGTCCCAGCACCCACCTCTGTCACATGTTGGACCCTGTAGTGAGCGATAGCTTTTTAATGGAGGCCTCCTGCAAGAAAAAAAACGGCCTTTCACTAGTGAAGCTAACCCGAGGGAATGTTTTAAAGACTGGCAAAAGAGCGGTAATGAATAAGCAGCTTTTCCTGTTTTCTTAAATTTGGAAGCAGCATTGAGTAAAGGTAATTGATCGGAACTAATATGTAGTGGAGAGATAAATGATGGTTGTAGGTGAGATGCTACGCTTTTAATGACACGCTACGGGGACGGAATGTGCAGTGGAATTAGCCCTTCAGTCAGGCTGTTTAGGCTGCGGGGCTCGCGGTAAAGCTTGTGTGTTTGTGTTTGTGGGTTAATCTCCAGGCACCTTAGGCCTCATTGGCTGCGCTGGGGCGTGACGAAATAAATCAAGTGACTTTTCGAATATTTGAGCCGTCTTTTGAGTTGTGATTATTTTCTCCCTGAAAAAAGGTATTGTAGCGGAAATAAGGACACTACAGTTACGTGTGACAATGAGCGATCCTGCTGGTTGTGTCATCAGGTTTGACTGAAGATCCAGGCTACTGGGGTGCATGTTCTTCTAAGTGACCATAGTCTGTCACCATCAAGACGTTTTATTGAGCAGGGGGCGAAAACTACCATAACTTAGACATCTTTTTATGGTGACTTTTTGTTATTATTTCTTTGGTTAAAAGGCTGGAGCAACATCAAAAGAAAGCCCACTGAAATGAAAGGTAGATATAGTAACATGTTTTGACTTATTTGCTCAAACTATCACTGTAGTCAGACAGTAGTACATGAAATAGATCATTTGAAATAAAACAAAATCCAATTCCTCTGCCTCCTTTTAAAGCTCCTGGTTTAATTTGCAAGATTCCAATCAAATATGAATCGAGTCTGTTACTGCATTGTCTATTTCTCACCTCATATGCTTTTAGAAACATGTACTTGTGAACTATTTAGCTGTAAAATCAGAAAGTTGGCGGTGCTTGGTTTTGTCTCAACATGGCGGCCGGGTCATGACCTTTCTCACAGCTAACCAGTAGAAGAACAAATGTTCTGAAAACATTTGAGGCCAGAAATAGTTAATGCAGTAGCAGACTCTTGACTCATATCTGTTTGAGCAGTAATTGTCAACTGTGTTGGAGTTTGCTCGGCTCTGATTGGTTGTTTTTCGTCAGGCGCCGTGAGATCTTGCCAATTCCCTCAGAAGCACTGAAAGGAGGCGGGGAACAGATTATCTATAATGTGCTGTTTGAGTTGCTTAATTTCAGCTCGTTCGTTTCACCTTGTTAAAACTTGGCAGGAAGCGAAACCTCTTCCAAGATCCAAGTTGTGTCAAGTTCTAAAATAACTGGCAGACGCCAGGCCCGCTGATGGATGCAGCGATGACTCCTCTCGCAGCTGGGCCCACCTCTGCCCGTTCATCTCGGTCCCCTGGTCCTCCCTCTCTCTCTCTTAGCAACATGCTTCCGCTGCTTGGCAATGTTTATCTCTTGAGACGTGAAGAGAATTTTACTTTCATGTGTCAAGCAGATGGGGAGCTCTGAAAAGAGCTGTCATGACACACCTGATCATTTATCTGTCAAAAGAGTTTCCTCTCCTTTTTAATTCTCCTTTCTAATCTGTTGTGATGAATACTTTTGTGGCGATATTCAACGTGTTGACAAGCCTGTGGATATTATCATACTTTTGTCAGTGGTTTGTGTGTCTCACGTAAGGTCTACGGTGAAGAATCCCCCAGAAAGCCAGCCCGTTTGATTAAATGCCATTTCCACAGGAGATGAAAGACGCAGCACTATGCTAAGTATACCATTCGGCCTTGATTCTCGCTAATGTGGCACACAATTCATTTAATCAGACGTTAGGATTGGCAGAAGAGATAAATGTGACGAAGGCAAGTGCTACTGTTAAATGCTGTCGTGGTGGAACTTGGAGCTGCAGACTTCACCCTTCACATGCTTGTTAAAAAGGCCTTGAGGTTGATTGTGATGAATAGCATCTGAAAAAAAGGAGTCCTTGCCTGCAATACATCATTGTTAACCCCACTGGGCTGTGGAGTGTGCAGATATTTATGACTTATCTCTCCTTTATGTCAGGATAACAACTTGGCTATAAAAGCTCTGCATTATCTTACCATGTATATATAGAAATATATTATAATAAAGTGTGCACAAAGAAATTGTCTGCATCGTAATACAACAGTGGGTGTCCCGAGATCATTTCTCAGAGCAGCTCAGCCACATTATGTTGCTGCCAAACGAAGTGTGCTTGATTTAACAGTGACGTGGACACTATAGTGCGTGCATTTAAAGGATCATCTTAATATTGCATGTCTTATTCACTTAACATGTCTCATGCACTTTACTGTTGACCGTAGTCTAAACTATTATGCATTTTTTGTTGAATTTGTATAGATGTAAATCAGGTTGCGGAGGGTTGAAATCATGAGAGATTATTGTTGCACTCAAACATGATTGAGAAATTAGGAATAAGCTTCTAAATAGCAATCTTTCTACCACAAGAAGCTGTCAGATTCATATCTTAAAGCGGTGTTTGCATGTTTTGCTTCTGAAGTTGGAGGTTGTATGTAAATAAAACTGAGCGCTATCTTAACTGTAATTGTTTAAACAAGTGTTAAGAGTGTGCGATTATCAAGAGTGTGCGATTATATACAAAGGTATGAATGAAAACCTGCCTGGAAGTCAAAATCGAATTATCTCAAAATCAAGTACACACATGGTTGGCAGTTAAGAGGCTAAAATTGGGCCCTGGCATGACCCTCCATTGGTGATGCACACCAATTCATCTCCCACTGTTCCCAGTGGTGATACGCCACAGTTAATCACACATTGTTCCCAAATATTTTCTTTGCGGTGAACTTTCTCTGGCTGACATACAAACCATACATCTGTGACGAATAGTCGACATTCTCAAGATAAACTCGCCTGGGGAAGCAGATTACTCTCTCCTCCTTCCACCGGAGCTCTGTTTTGACTTGTCTCGCTTAATTGCCACGTCAATTAAAATGTTTTTTCAGAGACATCATGTGGGCAGGGCAGCGGCCGGGAGGGTCGCGGGAAGTGGAGAGTGAGAGGAAAGGAGGCTGGGTTGCGAGGGTGAGCCGCCAAACACAAGCGTTAGGGGTGTTTTCCCATCGAAATTGAGTGTTCTGACATAGCGGCACCTATGTCATTGTGTAAATGCAGAGTGTGATAAAGTTACTGTCAAATAAGATGGATTTTTTGGGAAATTGATTGTGAAATTAATGGATGAAGTCACATTCACAAAATTTACCTTTAAGCCTGCTTATTAAAAATGATGGGAAATGAAAGTTATCGCCATGGCCTCCTTGCTGTGCACCAGCGGGGCCAATCATAACATGCCATGTTAACTGCTTACACATTGGAGCTAAGTTTTGTTCTGTTTGGCAAAGGGTTTCAAATCTATCAGTGTTGCCTTGTGGGACAAGAAAGACTCGACCCATGATGGGTTTCATATGAAATTGAAGGCTAATTGTTGAGTGCTGTTGGTCCACACAATAGTGTGAGAACGAGGCGGTTCCCTCCACGAGTTTCTGGTACAAAACATGTCTCTGTGTCAAAAACTATTTTCCCATTAACCTTATGATAGCTACGAAGGATGCCACCTTAGCCAATAACTTTCCACAGTGATACGATTCTTCTAGTATTGTGAAGCACTCTGCAGTATTTTGGCAAATGGTAACCCTTCAAACTCGTGGATCTATCACTCAAACTCAACTTCCTATATCACATTTAATCTTCTCCACACCTGTAGCAGCATGCCTCCACCAACACAGACCCTCTGATATGCTATTTTTAGCCTGGACACCCACTAAGGTCTTAGCTCCAAAAAAGAGCCCTTGGGGGTCATCAAAGCAGAGTATTGCCTCAAACTGGGATAAAGTAGAAATAACTGCAATTATCTCAGTTAAACTTTCCTCTCACTGAAAAAAACTTTTGGGCCATGGGACACCTCCTCCCCGCTGGTTTCTTGTCTCTACCATCTAGGAATCACTCCGAACAAAAGCTGCATTTTAGCCACTTTGCAATCTATACTTCCGACCTCTCCCGTAGCTCATTACCCACTGCCAGAACTGCTCAAGAGGAGGGCTGCGGGGTCACAGAGTAGGATATCCTGCCTGTCAGTCAAAAGTCAGGGCTGTCAGGTGTATACCGCTGTTGCAGATTTAAAACCCAAGTGGGGGGGAAGGGGGGGCTAGTCATTAAAATCTCACAGGGAGGCCGAGTTTTGGTTTTTGCCAAAGCTCACTACATTTCCACAGCTGTCAAGCTGTCTTTATGTCTGCTGCCATGTGTGGATGTCACCTCAGGCACGACTGAGTGGAGAGAGGCTGCTTTCCCTTAATGAGGAAGAGGTATGAAGATGGAGGTGATGAGTTCTTGGGGAGACGTGATTGACTCTTCTTTTCTATGTGTTTTCTCTTTGTGGACCCAGCGCTGACTTTTGGTCATATGGGATTCGTGTTTTGACCAGTGGATGACTGCGGAGGAATTTAATTAAATGAACGTGCACACATAAGATTTGGTGTTTTTTAATGGAAGGCATGCTGGGTCTACTCCACTCTTCCTCTCAGTCTAGGGATCCTGAAGGAATATGGTATTGAAAATGGGCAGATTAAGTAAAGGGAGTGGAATTTTTGGCGGTCCCTGTGGCCGAAAGTGGTAGTGTTCCCAAATGCCAGAGTTCCTTCCCCACACAGCACTGGTTCTGATTCTCCCGTGTCTTCCTTCCCTTCTGTGGGCCTCCAGCAGTGTGGTGTCATATAGTAACACCCCCACCATATAGTCTACAATATGTGTAGTTGCAGTTATCTTGTGGAAATACTTTCTGCCTGTAATTTCAGTAGGACTGGTCCATCGTGAAAGCAGGCAAGCACGTGTATTGTATTGCAGGGAGCTTTTTTTTTGCTCCATTTACACTTCTCATTTACTCTTCTCCACGGTCTGCCCTCTCCTCCCTCCCACTTGCTGAGTTCTGTTGTCATGCCAGCCTCAGTTATAAAGTTATTAATGACTGTGGATTTGTGAGCCTTTCATTGGTTTGTGTAGGGGAGTCCCTTTGTAAGCTCCAAATGTTTAGGGTCAAATCAAGGCTATCATGCACCCAGAAGAATTATGGATGTGTGAAGTGTGAGTTTGTTGTTAAAATGATAAAAGGAAGTCTCAAAGGGATGCTATATCATACCACTCCTAAAAAAACAACAGAAAGGTGCTCAGAGGGAGTGCGGATCTGCCAAATAAGGAGGCGGGTGTTCAGAATGATACATAAAGTTTTGTTTTTTTCCAGCTGGCTGCAGTGCAACACTACTGGAAAGCGCCAGCGCTGACCTCTAAGTGCTCCCAGTCTCCCAGAGAGATTGCCGCCCTGTGACAGACCATGATGCCGCCCCATTAGTTGAGATAAGGCAGGCAGGGATTGAGAAGCTCAGATCAATGAGTCATTATGGGGAGTGCAGAGCTCCCTGGGATGCTTATAGTAGTGGCTTAGCGGCAACGCAGCCCAGCAATCCCTCAGCCGCTTCCCACCAACCTGCAGTGCGGCCGTCCTGGAAGAAAAAAACGGCAGGATTTTCTCGGGATTAAGTGTTGATTCCATGTCAAATATACTATCCAGGAATGATGAGACGGGGCATCAACGTTTGCACCTGACACTTTTCAGCTTGCCAGAGCAGCCAGTAGGTTTCTCACCTTCATATGGTTTACCTTAAGTCCCATCTGTGGATTTGGCTTTTCTGTGGAATGCAATACACAAAAGGCTATTTTCTTCTTTCTCTTTCAATTCACAAATCTATCGAAAATGAAACTGCCCTTGATAAAAGTGCACAGAGAATATTGGTAATTATGTCTCATTGACAGCGTGACTACAGCAATTTGGTCCAAACCACAGAAATAGAGGCACACATTAGGTGTAATCAAACAATGATCCTTTCATCTATATAGACTTCCTGTATTAGGCTCCATCTCTGAAAAGCTTTTCATAACTCACTGTGGACCTCACTCGTCCAAGAGAGCAGACAATGGCCACTTGTTTGCCATCATCAAACATGACAAACAGTATCCTTACACGGCGCTGTGTTGTGTCCCTACACTTAGATCGGGTGTGCGCCTGTATGAGGGATGCATGTGCCGGTGCAGTTTGATGGCTGCGGCACGGAGAGCCTTACCTCGTCCCGACCTCCTCCATAGGCAGGTGTTTACAATCTTCCCTGAGGCCCAGTGCTCCCTTAATAGCCACTCCTCTGTGTTACCCCCCTGACTACATTTGGGCTGATATTGATCAAACTTGAAAGGGGAGCCCTTAAGTGAATGTGTAAAAACTCCTGGTAATCAATGATTGACAGTTGGTATTTCGCTACTCAAGGTCACTTTGCCAATTTCAGCGCGTTGCAGAGCTGAAGGGCAATCAAGTGATGGGTGAGAAAGAGGGTTTTGTTTTCCTCGTTCTTTCTCTTCACATTTTTGCTTCAACCAGAGGGAAGTCGAGCCGAGGGAACGACTTTCAATCACAGCAGCACTTCGACTCCGAGAAGAGCAGGACAGAGCACGGCTGAAAGGGAAAAAAGTGATCGATTTTGTGCCACTAGCATGTCTGAGCCCGGCTAGACTTAAAGCTGCTGGGATAATACTGTTCCATTACAGCTACAGCTAATCGGACTGGGACACAACCACGTGCACTTCAGAACAAGTCAATCACATTTTGGAGTGTTATTCTTCGCCATTTGATTCCTGTAATGCATACACATTGTTGAAAAGTATTGGCCTGTAGTTAGAGCTCAGCCGAGGCACCCTGTGGAGTGGCATTTCACCCCGAAACATTACTGCACATGACTGTTTAACGTAGCTGCGCCTCAAGTCACTAAATACATTTTGACAAGCACATTTCCTCCTTACGTGTTTCAATAAAAGCTTGTGACTAACTGAGGACCTGCTGGGCTGTCAGAGGAAAGTCAGAGGCATCAAGTTCACCACTTATGAGCTTATTTAAGATGACATGTCTGCGTGGCTCCTGGTGCAGACAAGCAGCAGAGGTTTGTCAGTAAAGGTCTGTTTGGCTGGGAATGTGTGAAACCAGGAGAAGCCTCCCCCTGATGTAGAAAGCATATTGCCCAAGTTGGGAAAGTAGAAAGTGTTTATGGTGGGTTTTTTTTTTTAAGAGGCTGGACTAAGTGGGTTTGAAGGAAGAGAATGAGGATGCTTTGGCCGCGTGTGTCGCTTTATTTCGCTCCGAGGGCTGAGGCTTGGTCAACCATTGCCAAAGCAAACACCTACGTGTTCCATCTCAGAGGAACCCATATGAACCTTTCACACACGTCTTGCTTTCCGTGGCCTTCCATCTGGATTTACCTCATTTCTTCTCAGCTTGCTCGCTGGTTTTGCACGTGTAGAGGAACCGGACACTTTAATTTTGCATCCAGGCAGCATCGTCACGTCTCGTCATCACATCGTTGTGTTTAGATTTCTCCAGCTGCTGCAAGTCTAAACCATCGTGGGTCACACTTGCAGGTGATTAATTTGCATGAGTACATGTGGATGCTGTGCATATTATCTGTGCATGTGTGTGAGAGAGACAGAGGGATGAGGTCCACACACACACACATCTCTCACCCACTCGGTCAGCTTCTCTTTCTGTCCATCTCCTGCAGTTATCAGGCTGAGTATATCACCCTGTTAGCTGCAGGGAGATTACCAGTGACAAACTGGGAAAGCTAAATCGGCTTGGTAAACTCTCTGAACCTGCAACCCCCCCTTGCCCCACCATCTCCTTAACACCACCTTACATGGGCATAGAGCGTTGTCTGCCAATATAACAGCCTTAGATAACACTTGGAGGAACTATCAAGGTGAAGATAGAGTTTAAATGACGAATACCCTGAAAATCAGACTGAATATCGTGCAAAAGACTGCGTTGCATAGAGGAAGCCAAATGGACTTTGGCGAAAAAAATTGCCATTTGGACCAAAACTCTGGATTATACTTTCAGTGTTTTTTCATCATCAATAGGACCACTAACAAGACCCAGGAACATTCATTGGTCAATTGGGGACAACTTCCTCCAGCAGATTCCTTGCGCCTTAAGGGAACCTATTATCTCGTTCTGGCTCCTAAAGAGGATAAGAGCGCAGAGCCTTAGAAGGCCCTTTAAAACAACCGTGGTTTACCAGCAACAGGCTTATGGCAGAGAGCGTGATGGAATCAATGACTTTTGCTCTTCACTGTGGTCTAACCTCTGATTGGGGCTCCTGTGTGCGCTTGTTCAGAAGCAAAGTTAGCACAGGTTTATGCCTAAACGGAGCTAATTCTTACGATGTGTCGGAGAATAATGTGTTTAGTCAGTAGCCCCTTTTAGACAGACGATTCCGCCATCGGAAAGGCGAGTCCAAATATACCGCAAACCGGGATAGATAAAGATAGAACTTTGTTTGAGTGAGACGTCCCACCACGGTCTTGTCTATGGACTCATCGGCTGTGTGACATATTCAATCAGAATCGGAAATCTGATTTAGCTTGATGCATCAAAACTATGAAAGGTGAACTTTTGCTCGTCTCACATATTTATGCTTCTCTTCAACCGCAAGCAAAGTTGCTGCATCATAAACATGTCAGTGAGTATAACGGCGGCCTCGTATGAGCACCACCTTGGGTGCTCGAAGCGTTTAGACAGAACGCCGTATCACTGTCTCAGAGGCGTAATATTCTGTTATGCCTTTCCGCCTCGGCAAGCGTTTAGACTGACAACGGGGCGGAATAACGACGGGATACCCGCAACGAAAAGGCAGTCTAAAAGGGGCTATGGAGGGAGGGGAGGCCCTCTGTCCGGTTGGGTTTGGGATGCAGACTATCTCTGGCTTCCCCTGGCTGATGGACCCAGTGATGCAGCTGAAAACACAAAGCTGTTTGTAAAAGGCTAATCGCCTTGATTTCAGATGAGTGCCCTTTGACTGGAGAAAGTAATTGATGAGTCAAAATGCGATGACACTGCTGACGTATGCATGGATGAATGGGATTTGTCTTCTAATCCCACTTCCTGTCTCCAATGCCTGGGAATCAGGGGTGCATCGGAACTAAACTGATCGCCGTCCTCTGTTCAAAGCAGGGATGAGCATGCTCAATTAGCCTCCTGCTTCCGTTAGCGTCACCTGCCTCTTGTCAACTATGACTGATGATATGCCAGAGGAACTATATTTGTCAAATAAGATGGTAATGGCTTCCACTGCCCGACCCACAACTTCTCCTTCACCCTGCCCCAAAGGAACCGACCCATTTTCGCTAAAAAATTTATGTTTCTGCAAACCACAGGATCCGTCGAATGTTGAAATTTCTGAAACAAAAACATCTTTCGTGAATATGTGTCATATCAGTTTTGTATCATGCTGGCAGAAACGCACAATTCCACGTGGTTAACATGGTGAAATGTTTGGTTTAAGCAAAAAAATACTTGGTTAAGTTTACAAAAAATAATCATTGTGTTTAAATAATAACATAACAAACTACTTTGAATAAATAGCAAGCTTCTTATGTAACATAAAATAATCTAGCATACGTGAAAATGCTACAGAACAAGCTGAAACATGTGTTCACATGAGACACACAGTGGTCTCCTGAGTGAAAGTCCTGCCATCGCTCCCTCCAACAGTTAGAAGACTCTCTTGCATGTTATCCTCCCACGCTCTCACATCATCACCACTCGTTGTAATGGTCACTTCCAGTTCAAAAATGTCCACATTTATTAACTGTGTTTTCCAGAACATACAATGCCAACAGTTGTCCCTTTTCAACAAGGCTGAAGGAGCAGGAAGATAAGCGCTGAGGTGGCACCACATGCACTTACTCAGTACTGAAGGAGCAGCAGGAGCCAGGTGGGAGGATGAGACCTCGAGCAGAGCCACAATGGCTGCTGTCACAATCTGTCCTGCCTTCCTGTCATTCTCAGGAAGGGGCTAGAACAACTGGCCTCCCACACTGTGACCCCACACTGCTCCAACAAACAAGGCATTCATAACCACAGGGCGCGATAGTGGGCCACTGGTGTCACATACATTAGGTGGCTGTATCCTGTGTCCGTTCAATTGTAAATCTCCCAGCGGCCTGTCAGGATGCACCTGAGAGACACAAGGATGTAATGTCGCATTGAGGCACTTTTCAGTGCTGCCTGACATAGTCTGTCATTCAAGCTGCCAAGAAAGCCTTTTTCTTTAAATCCACTGTTTTCAGGGAGAAGGTGTTGCTCCATTGTTATAATTAAAGCCTAATTTGGAGGGAAACATCTTGCACTACCAGAGCACAGCATGACTATAGTAGAGACAAAGTTAATAAGGAAGAAGAAAAATTGAAAACCTCAGCTGGAAGTCAGTCTGTGGGAGCTTAAACCTGCATTTTTGATGCCCTTTGTTGTGTCTGGCAGTTGACATTTACATGAGATATTCCCAGTCATACCAGAAATATCACAAAGATCAACATTTAATAATATTTGTGAGTGAGAGTAAGAGTACATATTTTTTCCCTGGAAACCCCCGAGCAGATTCGTAAAAAAGTGGCAGATCCACTGTAGATATAGTTATTAAAAAAAAAAAACACTGACAAAAGCTTTTTATAAGTTTGACTACAGCTCAACCTGAGGTTGAGTTTGTGATATTAAATGCTGTGGAACAGTGGATCCATTCAGCTTTAATGGACTACTGTCATTAAACAGTGGTCAAGTCTATCTGCTATAGCTACTCTAGTTCTGTTTCTGGTTCAGAATTGCAGGGTTTCAATATGTTATAGAGTTTAAGACCTCTCCATTTCTCTAGCGTTAACATTTCAAGAGCGAGAGACAGAAACATCCATCTTCATTCCAACAAGGCTGTTCAGGTCTTATACCTGACGGTTGCTCCCAGCTGCACACAAAGAAGCAGACGGCAGAACCAGAGACACCAGAGTGTGTCCACTCTGTGGGGATTAGAGCCTGACATGAGGCTGAGACATGCCAGGTAGAGATAAGGGAGGCTAAAGGTACCAGAGCTCTTTCAGTCACTGCTTTAGTTTTAATCTGCTCCCTTGAAGTTCTCCAGCTAATTCTGCAGTGCTGTTCCTCAGTTCTTTCGACACAAACACTTGAGTGCACGCTGCCTCCCCTGGCTTCTGTACTAAATCAGCATTAAAATGGCTTTACCATGCTAAATGTACTCAGGAAACCAGGAGGTATGCACATATTGTAACTGTGGCTGGACAGATACTATACAGCGGTGATTCATTGGTTCGCAGGGTGTAGTAATTCACATGTGGCTCTCCACTGAGCTGGAACTCGGGACTGGGAAGTGTTACAGTGACGGCAGAGAGGCTCCAACCCTGTGCCCAGTGAGTCATGCTCAACATACACTCTCTCTCTCTCTCTTCTCTCTTCCCATTACCCCTGTTGAACACAGGCTCATTGCGATTCTGGATCGGCCATCCAGTAATGCCACTTTACCCCAGGCAATCCCGTTTCCTGATTCCACACAAGCTGAAGAGAGATAACCCTGACCCTGAGCTTATCCCAGATTAAACCAGAACATAAAGCGCTGCCACTGCTGCCCGGTGACCTCTGACCTCCTCACGTCTCTGGCTGCAGCAGCCCTGCAGACCAGCACTTTTTAGAAAAAGCAGGTTTTATCCAAGTGCAGGGCGTTTGTACCATTTTAAATAATCTAAAGAGCTTTAGATGCAAGCAGCGACTGGTAACATTTCACAGCGAAGAAAGCAGTTGCTTTTGGGTATGTAGATATGTTGCAGAAGGATTGACATGTGGGACGTGACGCTGCTGAGCTGGAGACTGTTAATAAAAACACATGTCAGTTAAAACACGGCCATGTTTGTGCAGATGTGTGTGATTAAATCAGGAGTCTCGCAGGAGGATCTCCTTCCCCCCTAGTTCTCTACATTTCACATCCTCCTCAGCTGGGGATCCGCCTTTTAGACGTGTCCGCGAGATCGAGGGAGAAAGGTGTTCATTTGTTCGGAGAGACGTCCAACACTGTACGTTATTGGCTTTCATGAGATTTAAAAAGAAGAAACAGGTGAACGTTTTGGTCCTAGAGTCCTCATTTCCTCATATTCAACCGATTCTCTATGGAGGCAAATCTGTCTGCCGTTACAACAGTTTACATGAAAATGGAGACAAATGTGGACCTCTGCCCTCCCTCACCCACTCTGCCTGTCCATCAGTGCGCTAGGCTTGGCAGGCAGAAGGAGAAGTGTTTAGGTGATGGGAAGCCAGAGGCCTTGTGATAAGGCCATTTCTCTGCATGAGAGCTCATCAGAGCTGACATTGAATACAAATTGGTGCCATTAGCGAGTGGAGGGGGCTGGACAGCAGAGGGGCGGGGCACTACAGTGGCTTCTAATTATAGAGAGGGTGAGCCCCCCAGGTCGGCAGGGGAGTGGCGGGGCTGCTGTGGTAACGACGTGGTGACAGTGAGGTGTCACGTCTCACAGAGCATCGCGGCGCAGCCTGCGGATAATGTGAGGTCAGACGGAGTGGTGGTTAATGATGTGTGATACGGGGGTGCTTTTAGTGCGTATCCATTATGACGGATCACAGTCAACATGTGTCGGGACAAGAGAGGGTCACGCCTTTTCCCTAGTGAGGGTGCTCACAGCAACTGAATACAAACAACATGCCATGAATAGCCAAGCGGCTTCACTTTATTGTGGTTTCACAGCCGGCAAAGCCAAGCATGGAGTCAAATCCCTCATCCTGGATACCAGGATTCTGTTTTTCCGGATTCATTTTGCGCTGTTTAAGTATGTGGGCTTTGGAAACCCCCTCCATCTTACCAACAGGATTTCCGGCTGCGCCTGAAAATGTTTCCACTTTCTCAACTTTTGCAAACTGAAAACTTTCTGGAATGATTCCAATCCATGAATTCTCCTTGAACCAACTCAAGCCTGGATTAATCAATTCGTGTCCCGCCTTTGCGTTTGGCACTTTTTGGCTTCAGAAGTAGTCGGATGACGTGTTGGAAATGCGTTTGTTTTGAGAATACCTTCACCTTATTTGTAGTAACTGCAATCCTGTTCCCATACAGAAGCTTGGTCCGGACCCCTTTGCCTCACTTAGGTTTAGGCAAGAACAAATTGGTTAGGTTTAGAAAGGTTACTGTTTGGTTTAACATACAGAGTAAATCCTGTAGCCGACATTACATCTCGTCAACTCAAAAGAAGTCCACGTTGACATTTTACACGGGACACGATCAGTGGCCTCCTGGGTGAAAGTCCATTTTTGTTTAACCCATCCTTGACCCCTCTTGGCCTCATTGCTCATTATCCTACATCATCCCACATCATCCCAGGGATTGGTTTAGTTAATTGACAGCCCGGTGCGTCTCATACAGATGCTTAAGTTCGCCCTGTGCTTCGGTATCCGACGCCAAGGGCCGTAACAAATGTTCTTATTAGATGCCCTGGGAATGAGAATGAGATGTAACTGCACAGACGTGTTTGTTGAGTTTTGGTATTTTATATTCTTTCAGAATATACATATATTCTTTCAGAATATAAAATACCATAATTTAATATTCCTTAAAGAGCAACTTAAAATAATGCAGTCCAAACCCTGAACCTCAAGTACTGGCATTTCTCTGGAAAAAGACAAATCACCAGGATTTATTGTATATGATAAAGACACATTTTTAACTCATGAAAGTGAATTGATGGTTAAATTTAAACTGAGAGTTACTATTACAATGAAATATATGGTGATTAACAGTTAAGCAATAACTTGTGGTGTGGCACTTTAATACCGTTCTTGCTGTCAAATCAAGTTTGAAGTGTGAGCAAAGGTGCTTGTGTTGATGCGTTGTATGTGTGGGCCAGGTGTTTGTACAGGCAAAGCTGTTATGTCTGTGTTTCTTCTCCTAGCAGCAATCTGCAGAGCCTGTCTCTCCACCAAGATGCACACACACACACACACACAGGATTCAGCCAAGCTTGACCACGCTACCGAGAGCACATCACAAAACATTCCCATTCCTTTATGTTCCCGGCTCTGTGGCATTGCCAGTGGGTCAGATCCTATCTCCGGATCTTGTGCCCTTGCATATTTGTTATCTGCTGAATGACGCGTCCTATCTGATGTGACACAGTGGCCGAGCGTCCTGACCGCTTTTATTATCCTCCGTCCCACGGAGTGACTAAGCCGAGGCAAGCAGCTGCTGCGTTCGCATGCTGTTATCGTTCCCTTTCATTTAACTAACCTCATACCCACTCACCAGTAATCACACAGGCATTCTTTAACAACTGTGTCACTTCTCTGCTGGCTTTGAAGCGTGCAGCTTATACAAACCCAAATAACTCATGTAAATGTTTGACACGAAGACAAGTCGTGTTGAAAGGAGCCGTTGAAGGAGCGCTGAGGCCCGGAGAGTAACTGATTAGAAGTGACTCTGCTAACAAGATAGCAGCACAGGTGCTAGTTCAGCGGCCACACACTTGTCCGTATGCAGAAGAGGGCCCTCTTAATCTCCATCTTCACGTTTGTGATTGCCCCTATATTAGGCACTTCCTTATCCTGCAGATACAGGAAATCACTGTGAGAAAGGTTTGCTGGATTAAGATAAGAGGGAGAACCAACTGGATGGAAGCCAACTCAACTCTGACTGCATTCAGTTAAACTGACATTTTTCAATCAGCAACAGTAAAAGAACTCAACACACTGTCTCGTTTTGTCGAATGCACACACACTACAAGGTGCTTTATGGATTTGTCAGGACACTTTGTGAGAAGGTGCATGTTAATTTACGCACAAAATTAAATTACCACATAAAGTCAATAGTTGAACATTTAAGTTGCAACTTAAAGCTATACATTTCATTTTGTTTTTAGTGACCCATGTGGGAAAAAGTGGTAGTGATACCCAGCAGCAGAGTCCTTATATGAAAACTTCTCATTTAACTGCAGCAGATTCTGACAGTCAGGTTTGCGCAATCCTGGTTCTGGTCCACTTTTGCCTCCCTTACCTCGAGAGGGTCCAGGAATACGGCCTCCACTAGCTCGGTGTGGGTTTTCTTTCCTGGCGGAGCAGGAAGACAGAGGAGGAGCCACTGCCTCCCGTCGGGGCTCCAACTGCAGGTCGAAGGCAATAGCAAAGCCAGATCTGGGTCTGTCAAGGGTGGGCTGGTTGATGCAGGAGGCCCCCACTGACGTCTGAGCCGATGGAGTTTCTGTGGGATTTCATCATTGATTGATTGTTTCATAACCGGTTAAAAGTCCCTCACAGTAAAGAAACAGAATATAATGTTTTTCAATTAAGTAGAAACATATTTAAATCAGAGCCAATCACCCACAGAATATTATCATCAACGAGAATCATTGGCATGCTTACAAAAGTGAGCAGAAAACTGCTGAGGTGACATTAGAAGGCAACATTACAGTTGGGTGAAGTCACGCTGCAGATACACAAGCAGTTGCCCGTGCGCTCTATCTCACTCTGATTATCAGAGCCTCTACTGTTTTTTTTGCAAACATAACAATCAGCCTAAACTCAAGGAAACAAATGCACCTCTATGCAGGTACACTTCCTAACTAGTTCACTCATACAAATGAATGAGAAACTCAAATCCTTCCATAAAGCAATGCGTGCAAAGTCCAGTAAGCCTCTTTTACCTGTGGCGTCTCCACTTGTTACTTCTCCTTGTTAAAAGCTGACCCAACTGCCAACTAGGCAGCATTACAAAAAAAGCAATGTGTCTTTTGTTTGGGAGCTCTATCATTACTGTTGAAATGAAGCGTGCCCCCTGAAGAGTAATAAGACTGTCTTAACTGGATTTTTCCTTCTCTGCGTTGACAGCGTTCAAAATATTTGGCCAGGATTCCTGACAAGCGCTGCCTTTGATGTGCGAGAGCACGCCGCCTCTCCCGCCCCCTCTTAAACGCCCTAATTATCACCCCTGTCACTCCGGTGCCATGCGTGTGAACGAACACACCTCTCCCCGACAGGTTGGAAACTGCCTCAGGATGCTGCTCAGGTAGTGCGGCTTGTTTATGATGCGCCAGGGGCTAACGGGGTATTTCTGTCGCTTTGTGAGCAGCCCACAATATGGGATGAAAACCTGCTGCAATACAAGAATGTTCCGTTAGCGTTGATCATATCTTATGTGTTCCAGCCTTAGTGCTCCACTGTGATCTCTGGACAGAAGGACACCGTTTCTAATTATCGACCGCACGCTCCACACGGGGGGAAACCACAGCCCTGTGAATTGAGCCCGTGATTGCTACACACTCCGCATTGCTCATCGCTCCATCCTGTTCGCTTTTCGCATCACCATCCCCCATCCTTTCTTACCCTCGCTGGTTCTCCACAAGGAGCTTCAAGCAGCAACATGCCCTGCACTGTCATTGGCAGCGGCCTGCGCTTTTAATTTACCCCAATTTGAAACCAGAGAAATATGCAGTGGGGCGTAGCACCCGTATGGGTGTCATGCAGTGAGTGCGTGCCGCATTGTCAAGTACTCGGATGTGTACTTACTCCTTTCTTTTCAATGTTTTGTTCGTTTTTCCATGATCCAATCACTTACCCGGCGCTTCTTGCGAGTTTGCCAGGAAAGTTACGAGCGGGGCGGACTGGGTACTGTCTAGTCACGCTGGATGCAGTAACCGCTCCCTAATGAGAGCAAGTTCTGATGTTACTGGCAGAATAGGATGCATTAACAGCTGAATATGATACATAAAATCCAGTCTTCCCTTTTCCCTCCTGTGACACCGCGGTGGGAAATCATGTCGTATAAGACAGCATTAACCCGTTTGCCTTTTTTTGTATTTCTGGAGATGTGATCTTGAGAGTGCACTCCGCACTGCCAGTGTACATTTCCTGTCCAAACGTATTTCCAAAGTAAACTCGGCCCGTCGGCTATTAATTTAAGATGGAGAGATATGCTATAACATGCCGGCCTGCAGCCCCTGAGATCACCGTCAGCAGCCAAGTATTCTCTCAGGAGGAGGAGGCCTGGCTCGCTCTGACAGTGAGGCATGTTCCTCTTCTGTGTTTCTAGACCTCATTTAACCATGCGAGCCGACAAAAACATGAGTCTTATTTATAATGGTCCGAGGAAAGGGCTGCAATCAGATGACACAACCAATACTTCTAGCAGAGACCAGCTCCACCACTGCAGCTCAGGGTTTAGCAAGAAACACCTGCACAAGTCTGCAGACACGCATGCGGGAAGACAGAGTTGCATTTACCAAAACCAGAATGTACGGTGAAGGAAGAACCCAGGTACTCACAGCAAGCCGATATCAATCCCATGCAAGCAAAACTAATGCAATAGAAGATATTTTGTTAGTGATGGCCCAAGCTTCTGTGCAACTGGATAGACCTCCCTGCTCAACAAATCCCCAAGACAATATTGTAGCGGTTGAGGTGGTACAGATAGTGGTGGTGTGTGTGAGCGTTTTAGGCACTGCTTCATAGGTCATAGAGAATCCTACTAGTGGACCACTGGAAGCATCTGTACACAAACAAGACCCTCAACCTACTAGCATTAAAGTCAGAGAATGTTTCTAGCCATAAACTTGGACAGTGGGTGAGGTGCACCTACCTGACATTCAACTAGAATGTGTTCAGAACTCCCTTCTTCCCGTATACCAGAGGTGTGGTTGAGTTGTGGGAACCAGCAGTGGGCACCTTGCAGCACCTTGAGATGCTGGGAGAGAGAAGAGGGCTGAAGAGGGTGGTACCGGATCGCCTCTCACATGTGGAACCAAATCACTCTCCTGTTTAATCACTTCACTTTCTGCCTACCACACTTGTGTACACGAAAGATTGAAAATGAGAGAAAGAAAAACCTCTCATGAACGGACTTCTTATTTGCATGCAAGTGCATGCACGCTGGCGTAGAGAGGGAAGTGAATGAATAAAGGGAGAGACATTGAGTGCTGGGATCAGATTCCCTCACCGGCTTACTTTCACCTCTAATAGAGCCATTGCCATTCCACAGGGGGGAAGCGGTGCGTTCCCGAAACAAAGCCCTCGCTGTGTGCGCACAGACCCCCCAGAGTGGACCTAAACCGTACACGCAGTAATGGGCTACTTCAGGAGTTTATCTGGCTCTAATAGACACACTTGTGCACTGCTCCCAGCCTCTAAATCTCCTGGATACGTCGGAAAATGCTGTCATGGCCTAATGTGGCTGACAATGAGCACAGCAGTCCAGCCACTCTGAGCCTTTCCTGTTCAACATTGTAATCTGCAACTGAGAGAATGTGTGGCGCGGGGGGAACGGCGGATCGGAGGGGAGCAGGCAAGTCGAATGTATCTTTGACTGGTTGAATAGGAATAGTTCTGGAATCTTTCTTGCAAATGTAATTCACTTTGTTGGTCATTTAAAATTCAGCCTGACTAATTTGTTATTAATGCAGCAAAAATATGCCTCTGCTACCTTCTGGGATTCACCACACACTTTAACACAACCCTGTGAATTCCCTCTTTAATCTTTTCAATGCAGGCAGCGCTCAGCATCACTCTTGATCTGGCACATAGCAGCACAGGCTCTCTCTTTGCATGTCTTTCCAAGCTGGTTGGGACTGGGTGTCTGCCTGGCACCGGTCTGAGTCCAGGGACCCGCTGGATTTGTTTTCACAGGCGGTGTGACCCCCAGGGCGGCGTAGCAGCCGAGCCCAGTCTGCTGCCATTATACGTCCTCGATCAACATTTCATAGGAGCACAATGCAGTGTGCCCCTGCCTGAAGCGAAGGTTGACTTTGGGACTGAGCTGTGAAAGGCTGACAGAATGGGGAATTATGTCCATTAGCTAGAATGACTTCACACGTTTTCTACCAGATTCCAGACTCTTTACTTTTTTTCCTTTCTTCTTTTTAACGGTGCATTCACACTTAACCTGGTTCGGTTAAAACAACCTCAGGTCCAATTGTGCGGTTGGTACACTTAATGTGGGTCAGTTTGAATGCTGTCAATTGAACCCTGGTGAGAACCAAACAATCGCCGACTCCGGTGCAGCCGTCGTCTGTGGTGTGAAAGCAAAACAAACCGACCACGTGATTTCATGAGAGCAATGTTTTTTTTAGCATAATTTCAAAAGATTATCTACTTATAAATCCATCTGCTGATCATGAAATGTGTTCTGAAAACGATCTTATAATTGGTTTGTATAAGGCCATGTATCTATCATTTAGTAACCATGGTAACACTTTTATTAAGCCCTGAATCATTACTGTGCATCCCCTGTCATTGTTCTTTTAATTTGCAGTCTAATCATTTGAATTGCGTATGATCAGTTATTTCTTTGTGAGCTCTTTGTGGCACCAAAGATCATAAATAATAAATATACACATCAGAAGGTGCATAAACTTCAGTCACTTTTCTATTTCCTGTCAGTCTGTGTAACTTCACGTTTGCTCCTCTTGGTGTGTTTGTCAAAAGTTGGTGTGAACAGGAACCAGACAAGAACTAAAATGCAACAATGTGTTATCCCCCCCCCTCCCCCCCCCCCCCCCCCTCTTGTTCCGGAGGAAATGAACCAAATCACAACACCCTCATCTAACAGGCTTAGCTCTCCACAAATATTACAGATTAGATGTATATGATAAGGTGCGAGGACAGACATTTCATTACAGTGTTGATTTTTTGACTGGGATGTTGAATTTGGACGTTTGAATATGCGCGTCATCGTGTGATTATGAGATTAGATTACGTGTGTTTGTTTCTTAATGTGTGGCTCTCTGCCGGGTGTGTTGTTGCAATGCACCGTTCACATTCCCCCCTTCAGCTGACAGATGGTCCCATCCAGCTACTCTCTGACAACAAACACACACTGAGGAGTCGCTGACAACCTGCTTCAGGAAAGGCTTCGACCGGCCCTCGGAATGTGTGTGTGTGTGTGTGTACAATGTGAACATATCTGCACACACACACACACACACACACACACACACACACACAGAGGAGTGTATGGGGACTCATCATTCAACTTAAGTCTCCAACACAAATAATCCCAGGGTCCGGCCACATGTTGCATCTCCTCTGCCGTGAGCTCTGACAGCTGTCAATCACCCCGCTGACCCGTAAACATTCCTTCGGCAGGAACAGTTATTAAATCAAACTGTACAAATATAGCAAATCTAACGCTATTAATCTGTGCTTATTGATGTAACCCCTGTGTTAAATTTAGATCTGGCAGCAAAGTCTGGTAATATCAGATTCCATAGGGAGTCTGTTTAAAAAGGTCTCTAGATGGTGTTTATTTTAAGGCCCGGCAGTGGACATGTTGATGGCTTTGCATGCATTGGTGTCCAGACGTCTTCCGCAGAACCACCTAACTTCCTCCACCAGAATGTTCCTCGGTCACTTCAAACATACTGCACATACAGAGCTCGGTTCAGCGGTTATTCATCAACTCTTGAAGTGATTCTTATTTTTCCAAGTCTCCGCTGTTGCTTTTTAAGGTCCGACACCCAACGTTGATTTTACATTACCCTCCTTTTATTACACTGGCACTCTCGTCTGTTCTGATAAATCATTTGTAAACATTGAAACAAAGCTAACTGTATTTGACAGTTTGCCCTCTGGCTTTCCCTTCGCCACATCTTTGGCTGCTAAATCAACAGAAAAGAACTCAAGTTAACCTCAAAGTGTGGTTCCCTTTTTTTCAGCTTACCGCGGTCTGTTAGCTGTAGAATAAAGCCAAACAGTGAAACGGGACTTTCCTGCTGTTTGAGTAAAACCTCTGTGTTTGTCCAACAATATGCGAGGGCCACCCTCTAATGCCTCCACCTTATAGATTGTGGAGGAGTGTGTTTGTCTACGGTGTGGCAGTGGCCTCTCTGCCCTGCCTGTACATGGTTGCTGAACCGAGAAGAACATATCAAACAAACACTTCAACATGGGTTGTAGGAGGATTGGGTTACTGTCAACGTGAGCGGACTAGTCCAAGCGTAGTTCTATCAAAAGGTGCACACTCAAAGAGCGGCGTCCAAAAAAAGCATGGAGCGGTTTAAACTTAAACTCATCCACCTTAAGACTGTATATGTGATATAAGTTGAGTAGACATCGTACCCGTCTGTCAAACTACCAAGTCTGTCTCTTCAGACTTCGGACTGGTAGTCACAGACAGCCATTGATGACTTTCTAGGTCCTCTGATCCACTCAGGCGGTATTAAGCCATCAACACAGTGTGACAGACACTCAGTAGCACTTGTCTCTAATGCGCGGTGTTCAGTTACAACCGTGTTGGTGGAAAACCATCAGATAAGTCCACGCCGGCATGCAGGAGCGGCATGAGGAATGTGTCAGTTGTGCATGCATGCGTGTGTGAAAATGTGCGCGTGCACCGCAGCTGTCGTTAACGGACGTATTTGTGTCTCCGCACAGAGCTGAGGTCCACCGGTACCGCTCATCACTTCGCCTACCTCCTCAACACGTCCGACTACCGGATCCTGCGTATGGATGAGGACCACGACCGCATGTACGTCGGCAGCAAGGACCACATCCTGTCCCTGGACCTCCACGACATCAACAAGGACCCACATATCGTAAGACCATTCCCATGCCCTGTGTACCCTAAGCTCTGTTCCACTGCGATGAAGCAAGAGCCTTCACCTCTGCGCACAACAGCCCCCCAAGGCAAAATGTTCTGTTCTGTTGCTCCAGCAGCAGCTGGTTAGCTCACATCTAGGTTGTGTTGGGGTGCACTTTTTTCTGGTGACGGGTCATTAAAACACTGTAATTGGGTTATGGCAATCCCAACAGGACTAATATTAACCGGGGTGGATATCCCGTTTGCGGTTTGAGCTCAAAGTTCTCATAAAGGCCAGTGATGTGTAACAGGGTTGGACCGTAACTATAAAATGTCCTCTGTTCCTCCGTCGCAGATCCACTGGCCAGTGTCCGAACGAAGACGGATGGAGTGCCTCGTGAGCGGGAAAGATGCCAATGTAAGTATGCTTGTTGACAGCGCTCATAAGCCCAGCAGGGTCGTTCAGCTGAGGTGATTTCCATCAACTTGATGGGTTTAAAAAAAAGAAAATATGTCGCCCTATTTTATTTATACCCTAAGAAGTATGCAGCACCCTCCATTGTGCAGGTTGGTTTTAATGTGAGGAACCTGTAAAAATCACCTGAATTGGCCCAGTAAAAGCACTGGTTCCCTTCTGTCTCGCCAAGGAGACAGGAATGGAGCAGAGAAACCCAGTCAATGTCACCGTGCTCCTCTCTGCCAGGCCAGGCTGGGAAGCACAACACCACTGGCAGATAGTTTGATATTCACAGTATTGCTGGTTTATTTTTAGCCACTTAGAGGTGCACCAGTAAGTCATGGCTATGAATTGCTTCTTCATTTCGATGTTTATTGCAGTTTAATAGACTCTGGTCTTTATGTCTCCAGGAGGAGTGTGCCAACTTCATCCGTCTGGTGGAGCCGTGGAATCGGACTCAGCTGTACGTCTGCGGGACAGGAGCTTACAATCCCGTCTGTACCTTCGTCAATCGCGGGCGCAGACCTCAGGTCAGCATTAAAGACTCAATATACAAGGCGAGGTGGTGACATGTCCATACATCAACTGAGCAAGCATAAACAGCTTTCTCCATCTGCATCATGAATGGCATAGCTTTGGCCTCTCCTTTTTTTGTTGTTTTTTTTCACTCTTTTGCCCAAATTCTGACTCTCCATCCACCTTACGCTAGTTTCCCTTTACGATTTCCCTCCATCATTAAGCCTGCTCGAGATACCATGTCTCCGTGTCTGGCAAAGCAGCCAGCGCCGCTTCACCAGCACACAGCTGTCATCCCCCAGTGAGCCGTAAAGCTACTCTGTTTAGTCTCAGCTTTTAATGGGACCTCTTGAATTTCCTAAACCAAGCCAGGCATCGCCACCTCGCGTTACTCCCCTTTAACACCTCACTCTTCCTTAAATATCACACTTGTTCCTTAATGGTGACCGGGGGACTTTTTAAATAAAAAAAGTAAATTTCCTATTGGGCCGCCCCTCTGCGATGTACGGCGCCGTGTGGACAAGTTGCAACGTCAAGAACGGCTCGCACGAGTCCCTTGCTGCACGCGGTTGCTACGTGACCCTTCGCTAACGAAGGGCTTCCATCCATTCCCTCGCCGATCCATCCGCCCCTTCATGCATCCAGGCCACCCGCCAGCCTCTGCCATGTGAGACGTTGGGTAATTGGAAGTGGGAGCTCCCATTATGGGGTGCCAGTGGAATGTTCCAGTTCTATTCCATTAATGAGAGGGCTGGTTTTTTCTCCGTCACATTGAACAGACAGGTCAGAGTCTCCCCCACCAACCCCCGTCTCCCCTCCGTGACCACTTTCCTCAGCTGGACAGACATGAAACGATGATCCTCCACACAGACACATGCACCCACATATCCGGACACACAAGGAAACTTGTCATTATTAATTCAACATTCAGTTTGATTGTTATGATTTGATTACACCACGGCAGGGTGTGTTTTTAAGTCCTTCAGAGCTTTTATAGGAGCCTTGTAGCTTTTGTAAACGGTATTAAGCAAATGTTATGCTTTGGCAGCAGCTTTGAGGGGAATGTATGTAGCATACTATGAGAGCCTTTATTGACTCTGAACCGCATGATAGAGAACCATCTGGTCCAATAAAGCTACACATGTTCCTCGCACACACACCTATATATGTTCCTCATGCACTTGCATTCTATTAATTTCAGTAGCATTGGTTTGGGGAGTTTCTCCCTCTTGTTTGGAAGTCCAGACGGATTCAAGAGATACAAGTGGAGTTCAGGGAGGTCCTTCCTCATCCGTGGCGTAACATCCAGACTGTGTTACTGTCTCCTGTTTTAGACGTCCATGTATCTGCAGATGGCCCAGGCCAGAGGAAGGGCTAGCCGCGCAGCTGAACCCAGCGCGGTGCACGAGACACTTGGACTAAAGGTGCGATGTGGGCCCCTGTCTGCAGCGCAGGCCCTGCATACTGCCGGTGCTCTCGGTCACCAGCGGCATGCTCCCTCTCTTTGTGTCTGAGCACATCTTTTTTGTTGTCACCATCTTTAACCTAGCCATCACCCGTTTATCTCCGTAACATTTGGCATGCAGTCTTTCCCAGTCTGTGCACCGTCTTCACGTTTGTGTCGTGTGGAATCACATTTAATGTCATCTCATTTGGTTTCAATCACATTTCCTTTGTGAAAGCCTCGTTGTCTTATCACACTTTCATGTCATTGTCCATTTGTGCTTTGCGTTTTTTTTTTGTGTTAAATGCCACAATTTGCATGAGAGCTGGGTTTTCAAGTGGAATTGGCTTCTCAGGCTGCTAAAAGAAAATTCAGTTGACTTTTGCTCTTCTCAAATCTGATTCAATACGCTTTCACTGCTCTTCAGTGCATGGCATATTCATTTTGATTTTGCATATATTTAGCAACCCCCCACGAACAACAGATAACAGAGTCATTCATCCCGCTTATCTGAGACAATGCAGGATGTCCCACCCATCAGCCTTCACCGCGCCGCGCCCTCCACCGCATGTAGGAATGTGGTGTGGCCTCTCCCACAGAGGCGGCGGGACTAGTCAGCATCAGAGTTGACCCTCTCCCACAGCAGGCCCTGTTAGCCCAGAGCAAACACCAGCCATCTGTAACCAACTAGCTGTACAGCAAAGGAAATAAAGAGCCACATACTTGAACGTGTCTCCACTGTTTGAGCTCTCCAAGCAGAGAGGGACTCTTGTAGGACATAAAGGCTTTAGGTAAATTATTATTCTTTTTTTTTAGTGGGTTTAATTTTTTAAATATGTTGCAACTTTTATGCAGGGACATACAGCAAGGTTGTAAAAACAAGTTTCTCTCTGGTACACATAAATGTTTGTGACCCTTTTTTTTCTTCTTTTTTTTACGTGTCAACATCTGGCATGGCTGGGAGTGAGCTGCCAGCACCTCCTTATTCGCACAAGCACTGATTTTAATCAAACACGAGTGGGGAATTGCACAAGGCCATATGTACGATCCAATGAAGTGACTTTGGCATAGTGCCACATTGTCTCCCCTGCTTTAGTGCTGATGGACAGTGACAGAGATGACTCCATTTCTGCACCCGTTGGGAGTTAAAAATGGGAATTGGTCCATGAGGCGGGGCTAGAGGACATGTCATCGCATGCCACTGATTCATTTCTCTCCCCCCCCTCGCTCTCATACACAAATTCCTGCCAATCACTTCTCAGTGCTTGCGTGCGGTGATGCCATGAGCAGTGAGCATCAGTCATCCAGCCTCCATCCCAGGTTTGTTTTCACTGTGCTGGATTACAGGTGTCAGCAGTAGGCCTTGCACAGCCATAGGCACCCAGAAGCTGAGAGATATTTGGCATGCGACTTATTATGCCGAGAGGAGCAGCCCACGACACATTGTTTTCCGCAGCAGAGTGGCGTAGAGGCGGATTAGAAATTCCTTGCTTTTCCCCGCATGTATTTTTCTGTATGAACGCACGCTCATTATTCTAATACTTCATCTCCCATCAGGCTGTATTGGTCCCACAGGAGCACATTCGCTGCCTCCTTTTCCCAGTGCAAAGGGGAATCACGGTGACAAGATGAAGAGTGCTGAATTTATTCCCGTCTCCGTATGATTTTTTTTCCATTTCAGGAAGAAATCTTCCATTTGGAGCCGGGCAAAGTGGAATCTGGGAAGGGAAAGTGCTCCTACGACCCGAATCTCAACAGCGTGTCAGCGTTGATCAGTGAGTATCCTCTAGGCGTGGTCAGATGAGGGCGTGTAGGCGTGGGTACAGTGAGGCCTAGCAATATTCATAGCAAAAGCAGTGTTATCCCATATGGATTTTTCATCTTTTATCTCCTATTTCTCTATAAAGCACCTTCTTATAATGTTGCAGAACTTTGTTAACAGAAGATATTTATCGTCTGCCATTGAAGAAGAAGTCTGGAAGGTCAGGCCAAGTGTCCTTTTCCATTCTGTGCCTATTCCCCACAGTGAGCTGCCTAATCTAATCAGCCTAATCATTATATCCTCAGAAATATTTCCTTGGTAGGGTGGAGATGGGCACAGTAATATGTGCCTATTAATATGTGAATCCCTCACTGGGGAATTAGTGCCTTCCAATCCAAATATTTCGGACATGTTGGGAAAGTTTTTCAGAGCTTTTTTTCGCCATTTGAAAAGTAAAATGATATTCATTCCCATATTTACCAGGGCTCATACAGTTTTATTTGCCACAGAGCCTGAAGTCTTTGCACATGTTTTAGTAGTCAAACAATCACGTACTTTAAAAGGCTACCATTATATTTACAGACGAGTGACCAATGAAAGGAAAAATCTGAATCAAATGAAAAATGAATGCAGACCCTCCCATTGAGGGAACGAGGGGTCAGTGGATGGTTTGATGGGTATGAAAGTAATGTGGAAAAAAACATCCAATGAGGGAATATTTTTTGGATGACCGCCGTTCTGCGGGTGGAGAAACAATGCCATGGAGCATTGAAGCTGTTCTTGAGGCTTATGATGGCCTGACACCTTACAAAGACGCGTATGTTAGTGTCATAATGTGGGTGTAGTGTCAGAGGAAAGTCATCGCAGCAAAATATTGAAAATAAATCTACTTTACTTTAGTGGTAGTTTCACATTCTACCCATCCTGTTAGAGTAAAGCTACATGTGACAAGGCCCGGTTTAGCTTATCATGTCTTGTGACCTCTGCCCATTTACCCAAGGTCACCTAGTCAGGTCCAGACCACACAGTTGCCGCCAGTGAAAGGCGATCTTCTCTCTGTGGGCTGAGACAGCGGGTGTAAATCACTGGCACCACTTTCCCACATTAGCGCCACACCAGCTGACCAGTATGGAACCAGTACTGTCATCCAAGATGGATTTATCTCCAACTTCCACCAGTTAGCATCGCATAATGGGCACTGGAGTTGGTGTTGATAAGGATTAAGAACCCCGTACCACAACAATAGATTTCCTCGGCTCTCCACCACATTAGACATCCCATCATCCGCGGACGTTTTAATGGTACATCATCAATCCTCATGTAGCGCTGATGAGGACCATGACATTGAATATAATGGTTCGAGGAGAGTGTTTTGTTTTGTTTCCCCTGCTCTCCCTCCTGCTGTCTGCTAACTCTGTCTCCGAGGGCTCTGACAGTCACACCTGCTGTCCAGTGGAGCCTTGACAGCAGCTGGAGGACCGACACCTTGCCTTCCTGTGGCTTAACAAGGCTGTTGTATACATGTGTCAGTCCGCACACATGGATGTGCTCATATTTTATGTCTTTATGGAGTGCGTGCAAAGGCTTTTTCAGGAAGCTTGAGCACTGTTTTCAATCATGCTTTATTTTACGGGTACCTAACATTCTTAGTTTAGTGTTCAAGTTTACTGGAAAAGAACAATTATTTTACAAACACAAGATAATAAGCTTTTAAGAAATGAACCAGGAAATTGTATAGTTGGGATGGGTTTGAATTTCAATTAACAAATAAGTCATAAGAATTAAGAGAATAATGAATTTAACAGTGTGTTTATCTGCTCTAATATACAGCCGACGCTGTCCTGTTTGAGTTTATAAAATCATCCAGAGGTGCGCAGTGAATTTTACTGAGCTGTATTCACTGTGAATAGCAAGCTACACATCGGCTGGTTTACTACTGGTGCAAATTGGCGTCTTTTTCTTGTCCTTGCATTGACTCTGTATGCAACACAGCCATGCACTGACTAAGGGGGCAGGACTGAACAATATTGAAACTTGTCAATAGAGCGCGGTTTCCATTTTCCCTATAATTAATGAAAAATTGCACAGACCTTTCCATTAAACTTCCTCACGACTAACAGATGCATTATCGGTTCCTTTCTAGGACATCTTAAGAAACTACTTTGAGGATTGAGATTTGCATCTTGACCGCCACCATCATCCTTACCACTTAGTGTCTAAATGAGGAAAACGCGTGGACGATGACTTTGTTACGCTGAGCTTCAGTTTTGAGGAATAAAAGAGACCGGAGATGTTGGGTTCTAAATATACATTTTTGAAATAAAAGCCTCGGTGCTTTACGCCAAGGGTGGTGCTGGAATGTCAGAGTCGAGGAATTTCACTAAACTGAACCCCTTTCTCTCTTTCTCAGATGGCGAACTGTATGCTGGAGTCTATGTTGACTTTATGGGAACAGACTCTGCCATTTTCCGTACTTTGGGGACAAAGACTGCCATGCGAACAGATCAGTACAACTCCAGATGGTTAAACGGTAAATGTTCTATTTAGTCTATAAATGATACTCGGGGCTTTCATCCAGCTTGGGAAGCCTTCATGCAGGATTTTTCCCAAAACCCAAACAGGGTTTCAAATGTATAGCTGAAATGAAGAGATGCTGCTCCTTGGATATGTTTAGAATACCTCAACAAGTGATAAACAGGAAATGCTGACAGTTTATAAAAGATTCCAGCCAGATGTTTTCCCCAAATTCATCATCTCGCCACCTCTTCTACCCCACAGATCCCACTTTCATCCACGTACAACTCATCCCCGACAGTGCGGAGAGGAACGACGACAAGCTGTATTTCTTCTTCCGGGAAAAGTCCTCGGAGATGGGCCAGAGTCCTGTCACCCAGTCTCGTATTGGACGCATCTGCCTGGTGTGTACACAGCGAGGAGCGTGTTTGTTTTGGGGTGTAAACATAATGAAAAGAAAACCTGCAGCGATATGAAAAAACAGGCCGGAGCCTCCCGAGGCAAACTGGTGTTTGGTCAACGCTGACGTGCTGGAATCCACATGTGTCTTTAACCTTCCTGTCTACAATGCATCCCTCTGTCTGGGAGGTTGCCCTCTGACCTCCGACCCCCACGGTCTTCTGACCTCTTCTCCCTGGTAGTCCTACAACACTCCAGGGTTTGAGTGTGTTCATAGTTGCGAGTAACTCACTGCATTTAAAAAGAAGCAACTTCTCTCCAGTTAAATCTGACTACAAATAAAGTGAGCTGAGCAACAAAATACAATAACAAATGTCTCTGGAGAGCTCATGGGCGTCTTATAGTTTTCATACGGTGTGAGTGTGTGCTTTCCCTTAAAGATGTGCGTGTATATTTGAGCGTCACAGCGGGTGCATGAGCACGGGTATGAGTGAGAGAATGTGGCGTACGTGTGCTCATCGCCTCAGCTGTTCCACCGTTGTAATTATTTGAGGGGGTCAGGTGCTGACCCGGCACACAAACCCCACCTCAGCGGGCTCCACACGCGGCCTCTGAGGACCCGGTCCTGTCATTCTTGCTTCGCCACACATCTGGATCCTCTTACTGCCACACTTTTGTCCCCCATGCACGCCACCAGAAATACACTCGGCCATATACTGTACTCGCCCTGGAAAACGTTTCAACTCCCAAAATGGGAAGTGAAATATTATCTAAAGCACATACTGGTTTCGGCTCTTGGTTTTTACTGGGATAGATTCTGGCCACGCTCCACCACAGATGGAAGTATCTGAATAGGAGGACAGTGTTTACCATCCCACCCCCCCTTCCTCATTTTAGCTTCCTGGCTTTGCAAACCAACATGTACAGTATAGTGTGTGTGGGTGGCTCCACCTGGGTTTGTTTTCAGTAGAAAGACAGAGGAGGGTGTGAGTTTGAGCGAGTGATGGAGAAACTGTTCTGTGCCCCCCCCCCTCAAATACAGAATGACGATGGAGGCCACTGTTGCTGGTGAACAAGTGGAGCACCTTCCTGAAGGCCAGGCTCATCTGCTCGGTTCCAGGGGCCGATGGCATGGAGACGCACTTCGACGAGCTCCGTGAGTACAAAGGGAGATTATGCTGCTCCTTTCACTCGTTGGGAGTCGAAGTGGTGATTCACAGGTTACCCTGTGTGGGTGGGGGGTGTTGTATGGACCGCATTGTCAATCAAACGTGCGGTCAGCCTTGTGATTTCTTTCCCTCCTGCTTCATTGCTCTTTTGCCAGATTACTTCCTACACAGCTAGCCCTCCACCTGCTTGTTGTTATCATGGATTAATCTGCATATTGTTGTCTATCTTGATTGAGTAATAGTTCTGTCTATAAATTATCAAATTGCCAAATTGCTTTATCTCACCAAAAACCAAAGATGTAATTAATGTATTAAATATATATTTAAATTAATCAAGACCTTTTGTTTCACCCTGTTTTTCAAAGAAACAAAATCTCTTCTTTGTGCAATTAATCATTTTGACGGAACGTATCGAATGGCAAAGAAAAAAGACAGAAAATGACATGACGGGATTTATTTCAGACATATTCATTTTCGGGTTCCTGTCGTGTATGATCACATCTGAAATATTAAGTAGAGAATAGTCGACTGCGGGGTCTGTTTCTACTGCAGCACCTGCCAAGAGTGTGTGTGTATGTGTGCGCAAACACACACACATACACACACACACACACACCACAGCTCCGTCTCTGGCCCATATGGCAGTCCACTCTCATCACATGGCCTATACAGTGACTATAATGAGAATGACATACATACTCCCACCACTGTAGTTATCTTTTTCTTTCTTTTCTTTAAAAAAAATAGTTTTTTTGCAAGTGAAAAGGGGGGGCTGATGGTTGGCAGATCAGATCACCAAGCAGGAATGTCTGAGTGTGAGACTATTAGTCTCTCTGAGGGAAGCTCGTTCCCTTTCTGTCTCGCTGGTTTAAAATAGAGCCAAATAGTGATAGGGGACTGATGCGTGAGACAACTGTTGGTCTTGAACTAATCTCAAGAATGAAAAGTGACTGTTGAATATGATGATAGTTTTTTTTTGTCTCTTTATCTGATACATTCTTTGCTTTTTATCTCAACCTGCTTGAAACTTAGCTTTGTTTTTACAGGTGACATTTATTTTGTCCCACTTTGAACAACTAAAAAAGTGACACACTTGAAAACTATGTGGCCCTTTCGTGTGCAGCCACTAAAAAGAAATCCTGTGAGAGCAGCTCTGTGTGTGAATAGCCTCCCTTTGCCTTTACAAATGTGGGTTCTGGCTTTACTGGTCCGGGCAGTGTTGACTTGGGCGTGCTGTGCAAAGTGGCTCTGCGACGGAGTTGGAGAGTCGTCAGCGTTTGGCGCTGGTGATGATTTTACAGCTTTTGCTCCAATAAGGCTGTAAATGTCTAGTGGGGCAGGCTGGTGAGCGACCAAGGACAGGCATGACAGGGTTGACGTGCCCATAGAGAAGACTGCAAATGTCAGTTTGCTAAGCCACCATCCTTGCCAAAAACTCCTAGAGGGGACAGTAAATTGGATATGACTGAGTTTCATGCTGATGGCTTCACGTGACTCACTGGAAAGTTTTTTTGTTTACGTAGGAAATTTTAGGATTTCTCAAGGGCAAATTGGTCTTTAACTATTGCACATTAAATGCAGAAAGAATGTACATTGATAAAAGAGTAGTAACTGTACAATCAATACAATAATTACATCCCAGACACAGTTAGATTAGCTTAGAGTAAAGACTTGAGATGAGGGAAAGAGCTAGCCTTCAGCTGTGGTCAAGAACAACTTACCAGTACATTGAAAGGTCAGTAATAAACACATTATAATGGTTTATTTCATCGGTACACATGTATAAATATGTATAAATTACAATGTTTGCCAGGATTTTAGTGCAAAGAAATACTGTAACCTGCATATAACCACCCGCAAAAACACAAATTGTGTTCTTTGCACATTTGAAAAGAGCAATATACAACATTCAGAGCATTAATATAAAAGCAAACATCTATTTGCTATGTAAAGATACTCTCCCTCTGTGTGTGTCCTGATCCTAGTTTCACTGTTTCTGTTGACATAGACGAGCCCACCGTGTGTGATGTTAGTGAATGTACATGTGCGTGTCCCACCAGCTAATTCACGGCCACTGCTCTCTTATAGCCATAACAGCTAATAACGGCATCCCAACCAATTCACTGTAAGCCGTAGTTTACACTATTAGCCCTTTTAGCACCATTAGCTACGGAATATAGCTTCATATTTATGGTACAGATCTATGACTGGTATCTCATCAAATTCTTGTCAAGAAAGCTTACAAGTACATTTCCCAAAATGTTGAACGACTTCTTTAAGAGTCTACATACAAACGGCGTGTAGTAGGGAGGCACTGTAGATGCATTACCCTGCACAGCTGAAGTTACTTTCAAGCCAGGACAAGTTCACATAGATCAGTTTGCCATGCTTGAGTAGATTCTTAAACCTCTCGACTTGCTTAAAGTTTTAATAAGACCACTCTACAAGTCATTACTGAGAAGTTTGTTGAAATATCCAGACCAGCTGTATTCCTGGTTTGGAAGTCCTTCGCAGAAAGGCATTATAGTAAAGCACGCCTGAGACCTGGGGAGTTTTTACAGTTGGAGTATGTACTTATTGGCTCCACCTGACAACTTGCTTTAATGACCCAGAGTGATTTAAAACACAGTGTTAAAATGATTTTTCATGGCATCATATAAAAAATAGAAAGATGCTCCTGCATTTTAGATGCATAACGTTTTAAAACAAGTCTACAATCAATAGCTAGAGACACGAAAAGAGCCGAATGGAGAAGAAGGAGAGTAGAAATTATATTTCTTTTGAGGAAATGGGCGGCTGAGATTTTTATTGCTATACAAACACTGGAAGAGGGCTGTGGAATATGGATCCTTTTCTAGCTGTTATTAACAGACAAGATCCCCTGGAGCTAGTCATCACTGCCCATGTCAGGTTGGCTTTTATTACAAATCACAGAGCTCCTTTTCCACCATGTTTTCCTAAAAGTCTGATCTGTTTGTGTGGACTGCATACAGTCCATGATAGCTCTGTCTCGGCCTCAGCGTCATCTTGTCTGCATGCACGCTCACTTGCGTGTTCTTGTGTGCAAATTGCTCAGTTCTGCAGCACAGCAGCTGTATGTCATGACAAGGATCGTGTGTTGTGTAACACCCACGGCAGCCCATCATGTTGCATCCATGCTAACCCATGACCGTTCCACGGCTCCAGCCTGGCAGCTGTGGAAGATGGCGTGGCGGTGGTATGTATGGGTGTGATTTTGGGAGAATTTGGTAGCTACTGAGAAATGCACACGCTATCTCGGAGCTTTGTGCTTTTATCCAGGAGTGAGCTAAAGGCTGCAGAAAGTCCCAAGGGGAAGGCTTGACTGTACAGACACGCTAATGTTGACAGGACCAGAACCCAGAAGTTCAGATGCAAAGACAATGCTCACCCCCTCCATGTATCGGAGCAGAGCAGCCTGACAGCTAATTTCTCATGCTGGTCTATATGGGACCGCAAGTGCATAAATCTCAATTGGTATACATATTTTTTTTAACATTGATCAGTTCTCCATCTGTTTCCACACTTCACACAGGGACTAATAGTCATATTTTTAGCTTGATCCCTCTGTCTCTCGCTTGTTGACTGTCTCACCAATCACATCTTTAGTCCACGGTCATTTCCCTGCGCAACTAGGTTGGGAGCGCATTCTTCTTTCCGTGCCGAAGGCCCTTGTCCTATTGTTGGCAGTGAACACACCTCCTGGGACTTGTATTTAGGTCAGGTACCGAACAGGAGAGAGACTTATCACCCATCACATATTTAGCTCCTCTCCTTTGTTGCCATGGACATTGCTTCGGTATCAACAAAAGGATCATCTGAATCAAGAAGTGTCTAATGTCAGAACCTTTGTGATTTAGAGACCTGCAGAATTGGCTTAGGAGTGTATAATGCAGCTGTCCTGTGGGAGAGGAGAGACATTTCCTTTCTCATTGAAGTGGAAGACATGAACTATGGATGCAGGAAGCGGAGAATCCCTACACATTGTGTTTAAATTTTCCTTGTCCTCGGGAGCAGTCTCAGGTGGTTCGGCAATCCCGTTGCTCCAGTCTAGACTGTGGAGAACCACACTGTTAGATTTTACTGCTCTGCTGTTAAGTAGCATTGCTCTGAGTGTCTGATGCTTGGATTGGATTGCTTTTTTAAGGTTAGGTGATAACGCCTCTCAAGATTCAGTCGCGAGATGTGTTATCTTGTCAATAAAACCTTCACTAACGTGTCCTTCCTGAGGGCATTTTTCACTTTCCTGTTGCGCAAGCCGATTGCTGGTTTTACACCTACTGTTTCCTTCGGCAGGATATAAAAATGACAGGAGGGTTGATGGATAGATTTAAAAAAAAAATGTTCAAACTTTCTGTTAGACTGTATGTTTCTAGTTATTTTTAGGTTATTTAATATTGGTGACCAAATGCCTGCACACTTATTTATATTCCCATCAGTCTCCGCATGTGACGTGCTAATTAGCAGCAATCTAACACGTCAAAGTTAGATGTTTAACATAGAATACATTATACTCTCTAATCAGCATGTTTGCATTGTCATTTCGAGCATGTTTGCATTTAGCTCAAAGCACTATTGTACTTAAAGTCCATAAGTTAGTGCCTCTTTAGCGTCTGTACTGTGAGTATTCCTCAGTGAAATGGGATATGTGAGCATTGTACAGTGACCAGAGGGATTTAAATCCAATCCTTAGAATCCGATAGGACTCTAAAAATTATAAAGGCTAAAAATGTAATGATACAGAGCTACTTGTCTCTACAAGTTGAAAACCAGGGATGTGATCTAATACAGTTATGTAGGCGTCATTGAATCTTGACTTTAAGAACAGAGCCGTTAGCATGGCTGTAGACTGTCTTGTTGTGAACTATTGTGGCCAAGCTGACGGCAATTATTCACCCACATTCACACTTAGCAACACAAAATGTCTCACATGAACCCCTGACCTTTACTCGTTTGATGCAATTATGGACACAAGATTCTACTTTGCTCATTATCCAAATGCAGTAGTGGTTTTTTATGTGTGTCTTCGTGAATGCATCACACCTTTCCGAGGAAATGTAACCTAAAAGTCTGTCTGGCTAAGAGAGGTTGAGTAGAAGCTGTGTAAATATTGGTAAAGAAGACCGCTTGTGCTGTGGAGCGTGATGTTCCAGTCACTCGGACTGTTTGCACTGACGTGATTTCTCTCTATTCTCTTACAGGAGACGTTTACATACAGCCAACACAAGACACGAAAAATCCTGTGATATATGGCGTCTTCTCTGTCTCTGGGTTTGTGTACTATAACAGATACTGTACTCTAGTTGGTCCTGTGTTACAGTTTTTCTTTTTGTTATTTTACCAGATACAAGTTGCTGATCTTTCTCTTATGTTCTGCTCCCAGCTCTGTCTTCAAAGGCTCAGCAGTGTGTGTCTACTCCATGGCTGACATCCGCATGGTCTTCAACGGACCCTTTGCCCACAAGGAGGGTCCCAATTACCAGTGGGTGGCCTACACTGGAAAGATCCCCTACCCTCGACCCGGCACGGTGGGTTCTAAATCCACACTGACCCCACACACGAATCCCACAGCGATCTGGCATAACAGCAGCTTTTCTCCGCCTCAGACCAAACTCAGACAAATAGAAACCATCTGAAGGAGATGCAGGCATCAGCATAATTAAATATGCTTTTTTATTATTATTTTTCATGGGTTTGGCTCTGTTTCTCTTCAGTGCCCCGGAGGTACATTCACCCCCAACATGAAGTCCACGAAGGACTATCCAGATGAAGTGATTAACTTCATGAGGAATCACCCTGCCATGTACAACGCCGTGTACCCGGTGCACAAGCGCCCCCTGGTGGTTCGGACCAACGTAGACTATGAGTTCACCACCATCACTGTGGACCAGGTGACGGCTGCAGATGGCAACTATGAGGTGCTCTTTTTAGGAACCGGTGAGTGTTTTGTGATACATTTGATTTCTCTCCATAGAAATTCATGAAATAGACGAATGCCTGTTTTATACCTGCTTATAAAACCATTAAAGCTTTGTTAGGGATTTTTTTTCTTACATGCAGTCAGTTTGAACCCATGAACCCCTTTGATCCGAGTCAAAAGGGTGACAGTGTCTGTGAGGAGTTGAATAATGAAGGAAAAATCCCCCCATAGAAATAAATCCCATGTAAGTGGAGGGCTTGTCTCCCCTGCAATCATTTGTCATTAAAAGAAAGGCATTCTTTCCTTTTGTGCTCGAGTGGAAATTTAACCAATCAAAGGGTTTGTACCTCGCTCTGTTCACACAAAGTAAACAACGGGAGATTTGTACCTGGAGGGCAGGGGTGGATAACAGCGGGAGGGAAAGAAACAGGGGGTAGGAAGAAGAGAGGGGGGGGGCTACAGTTAGGACATCCATCACCTTAATCTCGCCCCTGGTGTAAGAAAGATTATCCGTCTGTCTGTCCGTATGCTTTGAACCTTTAATAAGGCCCCCGGTATGACAGCAGCAGCCAGCACACAAGGATGCACATATAGCATATGACGACTATTTTCTGGCTCCTTTGTTCATCTGTGCATTACGGGGAGGAGACTAATGGGTTTGTGTGCGATGGCGGGCCACTGTGCAAGAATGTGCGCTCTTTCAGCTGCTGTCAGAGGCAGCCATTCAGGCCCCGTACTGGGGCTCAATGCAGAAGTCATAATAAATCTCAGGTATCCTGCTCACAGGAATGCCTAACTCGCAGAAATCAAACGTGCCAGGGAGGGCCAGCGGATGTCTCGTGGCTTATCCAGATGAATAGGTCAAGGCGAGACGGGGGGGTGAAGATGACGGAAGGTGTTGGTCACGGTGGTGGCAGTGAGCACACTAAGTGGAACGGGGCTTCACGTCATTGATGGAAGGTTAAAGCGAGAAGCGAGGTGAAGACTACAGTGGAGCCTGTTGATTGAGGATTATCCCTCGTTGGAGGCTGCTGAGAGAATAAAATGGGGACCCAAGGGGCTGCTGACAGGTGGAGGGGTGTGAGGTTGCAGGTATTGAGCTGACAGGTGTGTGTTGTGGTCCACAGACAAGGGAACAGTTCAGAAAGTCATCGTCCTGCCCAGAGATGACCTGCAGACTGAGGAGCTGGTCCTCGAGGAGGTGGAGGTTTTCAAGGTGAGCTTCTATTTACCCCTTTTCTCCATTACTCAGCTATACTGTATCCTACTCTATTTGCATGGCTTTGCCCCCACATCTTGCCCCTTTGTCACGAGTCTCTTGTCTTTTTTCCACTCTGCTCATTGGTCTGCATGTACATTTCCATCTGCCATAACGGTAAAACACTCACAATGTATTCTCTTCTCTACCAAGGTCCCTACTCCGATTACCACGATGAAGATCTCATCCAAAAGAGTAAGCATGTCTGTGCAACGGATTTCCAAAATCTTTGCTCACATAAAGAGAAAAGAATGAGTCTTCCATAGAAAGGTCAGGAGGCATATATACAGCTGTGCTTCACTATCGCTTCCCTTCATAATTCACAGCAACGCTGTGAGTCTGAGGGAGACAATGAGGAGAGAAATATGGAAAAGACACTTAAAGTTTAGTGTTGTGTTTCAGTGTGATTAAAATACTTGGCCTTTTCGATGTGCTATGACATCATTCCACAGACGGAGCGTATATGTTACACACAGCCTGCCAGACTGACAAATTTCAAACCACTGATCATAAAATGATGATGGCAACCTGATAGATATGAGCTCAATATTCTCCCAGATGATCCAGACCTCGTTGCTGTTCCAACACAGTGCAGGATTAGATTATTTCTTACGCTTATCTCATTACATGCACCTGTGTTTGTGAAGTCTTTGTATGGAAGTAAATAATGTCCCAAAGGTTTTGCATCTATACGCTGATGGAAACTATATTCTTTTCGAGTTCACAAAGTCAGATAGAAAATTCTAGTATCCCAGCTTGGTTGCTTAGCGCCGGTATTCCAGATGTTCAGGTCTGGATCTTTTTAATATTAAAATTTAATTTGATCAAATTAAATCGATTACATTTTTCAGTTAATCGAAATCGAAATATAGCAATTTATATGTGTGTGTGTGTGTGTGTGTACTGGAAATAACTTCAACTGATGTTTCAATAATGGCATTTATTTGCCTTTATTGGGCTCTGCTCAGTGCAGCTGTCCTATGAAATCTCAGCGTCGTTTCCCCTTCTTTGATATCAATATCAGTTGCATTTAGCGTAACCATTTTCCCTTCTCTCTTCTCTCAACAGCAACAGCTGTATGTGTCATCAGCGATAGGGCTGACCCAGCTGGCTCTTCACCGGTGCGATGTGTACGGAGAGGCCTGTGCCGACTGCTGCCTGGCCAGAGACCCTTACTGTGCATGGGATGGCAAGTCCTGCTCCCGGTACTCCTCCTCTCAGAAGAGGTGAGCACCAACAGCAGTCTCTGCACGATCCACACTAACATTACCACTAACACTCAGTTGGCGTGTTGAATGATGCCTGGCTGGCTGATTTAATGGCATTGTAAAGTGGAATAATTCATCATTGTCTTTAGGTAAATTGTGGTTTATGATCCACTAACAAAGCAAACACTTGTGGTTTTATAAAGTATAACCAGCAAATGATGTAAATCCACATGCCTGCAACAACATAATGGGATGGCGGTTTGTGGTTAGATGCATATAAATGTGATACTTCAAAAGTTTTATGTATTGTTGAATGGCTTTGAATGGCTTGCGGTTGCTTTATGATTTTTTTCTCTCCTTATTCGGCAACACTGGTCTGACCCTTTTAGACGGAGCCGAAGGCAGGACGTTAAGTACGGGAACCCCATCCGCCAATGCCGAGGCTTCAACTCCAACAGTAAGACGCCTGTTCTTCAACCTCAGTTTTCTTTGTTTTGCTTTATAAACCAACTAAGAAGGTTGAGAATAATGACACTTTTTGAGGTTTTCATTGTTACGGCCTGCAACGACTAGAAGTCCTGCCAACGTTATGGTAATCATAGACAGCCGTACGACTTTGATTTGCCACAACTGAGATTTTGGTCACAAGGAGTTCATAGTAATGAGTGTTTTGGTTGCCATGGTAATCCTCCTCTCTCTCTCTCTGCCCCGCAGCCAATAAGAACACTCTGGAGATGGTGCAGTACGGGGTGGAGGGGAGCAGTACTTTCCTGGAGTGTCAGGCCCGCTCTCCACATGCTCTCATCAAATGGCATCTTCAGAGAGATAACAGCGACCGCAGGAAAGAGGTGACGCAGTGTGTTGTTTCTTAAAGATTCTGGTCATGGAAGCAAATTGTGTGCCAGAGTGGTTTACTCTAATTCATATTTATAAGCTATAAATAGAAACATTCCAAGCTTTACTGACATAGTTCAGTGATGAATAAGCATATCCGGTGAAGGACAGGAAAAATGTTTTTTGAAATAATCATAAGGGGTGGGGCCTAGTGTTTCATTTCGGTTGACTTTGTTGTCATGGAGAGATGAAGATTAATATGTAGTGTGACGCATTTCTAAAATGATTCCAGTGTAATTATTATCCTATTTCCTATTTGTTAACACGATTAAGAAATTCAGGCTTTGATTGAACGATGTCTAATTTCTCACACGGACCTCCAACTGTCCTCAGGCCCAAAGGCAGGACACATGGAGGGGAGCTGTGGGAACGCCCCCTGCTTTAATACTGTATACACAGTAACCCTGAGGCACTACTTAAAGTTTTATTGTGAAGCTATGTAGCGTTGCTGCCTCGCTTTTATTGACTATTCTGTTGGATGGTCTCTATTCCTGCAGGCAGAGCCGCCTCCGCTTCTGATTCTGAGCTAAAAATCTGTCATCATCTAATCAGATTGGTGGGTGTCGATGTGCAGACAGAGTTACAACTAGCTGTTTGATCACATTTGAATTGATTGAGTCTCTTAAGGATATTAATCCACCATACAGGCCAAGAGTGTAGGGATGTGATCGAATACATAATTTGATATGAACAGATCCATTATTTTGTTTGTTGCCCCCCTCCCTTCACTGACCACTATTATTTTTATCTCATGATGACATTCTCAAAAGTGCTTGCACAGTGGCCACAAGCGAGTTTTTCAGATCTTTGTTTTTGTGGGGGGGGTTTTCTCTCTTTTATTCCCCTTAGACGCTTCAAACCAAATATATTATTTTCTGGACCATTTGCCATTGCATGCACTGTCACCATTTTAAAAAAACAGTAATGCCCATTGAGCTATGATGGCCCATGTTAATAGCATTCTCATTTTCTAGCATCGACCCTTTCTGGACCTCCTCCCATTGTGCACAACCTCCAGTTTTAAATAAAAAAATCATGCAATGTGGTCCAATTCAATCATGAAGTATATTTTCCCCATTGTTAAAAGCTCCTGCTCTGTTTCCATAGATGATTTCCCACCACATTGTTAACCTATACATTTTATTTAAAAGACTTCTTTTTTGTGTCGAGGTAGGGTTTAAATATAAATTAATTGATTGATTTAGTTATATGGTTCAATTTTGGGGGGTAGCTTAATGCATAAGCTACATAGCTATGATGTGTTTAAATAACAGTAGAAAAATAAATTCATCACAGAAAATTAAACAGTCTAGATGGTTTGTACCAAATTTATGTTTAAGCCCCACCCACTTCTAATATAAATCCATACAGATACAAATAGAGATTTATTTTTTGTTTTACCCATAATGCACAGGATGAATCATCACAGGCGTTTCATGAGCTGTTCTTCCTCTGCAGATGCGTTCTGATGGTCGTATTTTGAAGACGGAGCAAGGTCTACTCCTGCGGTCTCTGCAGCCCTCTGACTCCGGCATGTACCAATGTACGGCCACGGAGAAGAACTTCAAGCACACGCTGGTCAAGCTGCAGCTGGTGGTGCTGTCGAGCCGGGCCGTCAACAACGTGCTGGTGGAGGGCGGAGGAGGGCTGGTGGCGTCTCCTCTCCACTCCAGCAGCACCCAGTGGACCCCGAGCACAGGCCAGTACAAGGACCTGCTGACCATCCTGAGCCAGCCAGAGATGACCCTGATCAATCAGTACTGCCAGGATTATTGGCAGTTCGGAGACCCGCTGCTGGGCGCACTCAAGGCCAAAGACCTGAAGGAGCTCAAGGAGCAGAAGAAGCCACGCAACCGTCGGCATCACGGGGAGGGGGAGGAGGAGGAGGAAGATGAGGAGGTAGAGACATGAGGAGCCCGGCTTTGTGTCTGAAACACCCTCAAGCACCCTCCCCCCTCCCCCTCCCCCCTGCCCTGTGAAAACTGGGAGAGACTCATTGAGAGTAGCAAACGTGAAAAAAAAAAAATCCACAAACCGAGAAAAAAAAGCAAACTGAGAAAAAAGGCTTACCAACAAAACCCCCACATACATCCTCTCAACAAGTAAGATATATGATACACAGTATTTATTGTAGGTTGTATATAGTATCATTCTGTGGATTTCTTTGTACTTATAGAAAAAAAAACATGCTCTTTGTGTATAGGTACCTTTGGGGCAAATATTATTGTTATTATTGATGTTGTTAATTTTATTGTTGCTGTTACTGTCATTACAAAACTCATCTGTCAGCATCATATGACCTTGGCGACTGTTTGGAATGTGTTATCAGGCATGTAAGCTGTTCAGAGCGGGCTGTGAGACGCTCCGATGGGGGAAATGAGTTGTTGATAAGGGGTGATGGGATCTCTGTTGTTTCTTGCTTGCTTTGACTCGATGCCAAGGCTCTTTTATTGCTGGATACTCCAGGAGCGTCTGTGACGCAACCCCCCTCGTGGCTGCAGAGACTTAGTGTTGCAAAGGGGGCCATCAACACATGGTCCCGGTTATTGTGGGGAAACAATCCCTTCTCCATGGGAACCCAGACATACAGATGACGGTTCAAATATTCTCACTGGTGTAATTGGGCCTTTTAACAGGAAACTGGTGCCTGCCCCGCCCCCTTTCATTTCCTTCCTTGTTGGAGGATAGTTGTAAGATGAGGCAGCATCTTTTGCTTTTCAGCCCAGATCTGATTATTGATATTGTACTTCACTTTGAGTAACCGGCAGCTTTTTTTTTCTGGCTACAAGCTGAAGTGCAAAAAAGATATATAAATGAAAGAAGCATGCATTAGTACAGGTTTAACAAAGACCTATGAGGAAATATAGCAGTTGGGTTCTTTTCAAATGCAAACATCCTTCAAACTGAGATTTAGGTGCAATAAAGGGTCATGGTTTTGCACAAAGGGCATTATTCTTTTACTTTCAGGGGACATTGGCAGGGGCCAAATGCAACAAGCACACTTGGGCAAGTTATAGTTGACTTTTTCGTAAAAAAAAAAAAAAAACAAACAAAAACAAACAAACAAAAAAATAAATCCAATTGAAGATGAAAGAGTAGCTCTGAGCACTTGAGACATCTTTTTGTTCTTTCTTCCTTTGACATTCATTTGTTGAAAAAAAATAATTGCCCATATACACAACAGAGCATCGTAACAATGTTGTGACACTAACCAAAATATTGGGAAGCTGGCTTTCATTGTGTGCATGAACCTGTATTTGTACTGTAATTCTGATAAGATACTGTGTGGTCGTTTTTTTGTTTTTTCTTCTGTTTTTCATCTCTAGGGGTGTACAGTGTGGTCTCTGAGGGACATTCTCAGTACAAGAAAAATTGGGAAAATGAATGCCTTAAAGATGCCGTCATCTCAAATATACCCTGTATAAAGCATGATGCATCTTTTCCTTGACATTAATATAGATTGTCTCATTATTTTAAGTGAAATGATCTTGTATGTGTTTGGATAGCACAAAAGTAGGTAAAGGCTCATAGAAATAGCATATTAATTATGCAAACAAAGGCAGTTTGAATTGGATCAGGGGGATGTTATTCAAAGATGGGTGATAGTTCTATTGATTAGAATTATTTTTTGCTCTCTTAAAAACATGAGTATGAGCAAGTGAAATTAGAGCAGTTTTCCCGTATTTGCAACAAGGTGCAAATTCATTTTCATATCATTCTGACATTTCAAGGCTTTTAATACACCTTGTCTAGCTTGTATTCAGGCTTGAATGCCTCTGGGAAGATGCATCCATAATTCATACAGAGGTATCTGTATCTGCTCCTCAAGTTGGGATGTCTGTCTGCATTCCCAGAGTCAATTGTTGCACCTGGTTGTCTCCTCCAAATGAGACCAGGGGTTATATAGCAAAACAAAACAAAAAAGCAAAGAAAGGTTGTACAATTTGTTGGTATTTTTTTAAACACAAATGTGTCTGTAGTTTTTGAGTGTTTTTTTGTTTGTTTTTTGTATTTTTGCATCATCAGAAAACGAGAGAAAAAAAGTAAATGCACAAAGGTGATGTTCTTGTAATGACTTGTGTAAATGACTCTATCTTCCCTTTCCATTGTTGTTGCTGACTAATAAATTAAAGCTCTATATTTTATAAGAATGGAATGTTCCCCCCCTTCATTGTGATTGGCTTGATACTGTCCATGTTCTGCCCAGAACCCTCTGGATACTTGGAATAAAGTTGTACCTGTTAAAGACATATGTATGCACATTTGTATAAAATATACACATTTTATTTGTGTTTGTAATGAAACTAAAGGAAGGTAAAACGCCTCCCATGAAAGGAAACAGGAAGAGATGTGCTCTTTACTTTACTTTACCTCCGGCCCTAGTAGGTATTAATTTTACAAGCTTCTAATCCACAACAGTAAATATATTCAACGGAAGCTTGATCAGTACTTAAAGGTTCATCAATTCAGATTATAAGAGTTCAATAGTGCTAGATAATCAAAATATTTCAGTGGTTTGATTGGATTGAAAGGATTGTAAATCAATACTCATTTTTCAAGTTTTCACCATCTCGCCTTTTCAATTGAACAATATTAAAAAAAGAAATAAAAATAGGCAAGCCTAATAGCCAGACCCGGATACATACCAGTGGGTATGTGTGTTGATGAGTTTTGATTCAACTATGAGCAGAACTGTTTGCATGCAGAAGGAAAACTTTCCAGGGTTTATAATGGGTGTTATTCAGGTTTTTCCTGTGTGACTCCCTGTAGTGGATGGACCTACATAGTCCAGCTCTAATTAACTTGTTTCTTATTTTAGACTATAACCAAACCGCAGTGCAGGCTTTCAAGAAAGAGTGATCTATTTATGTATTTGTGCGCACTCTGAGAGTCTGAATCGCAGCTATCCGGATCATGAAAATGATTAATAGAGGAAGGGTAGTGTTGTGGGTAGCACATAAGGGGTCGGTTTCCCAAAAACGTTGTCTCTAAGCACTTCACGAAGACTCTTTAGGTATAAGGTATACTTTAAGTAAGTTGTTTACATTTTTAGTCGTGTTCCTCCAGCCATCTCTTAGAAAATGACTTAAGGTAGAGCTTCTTGCATGCAACATTTTGCGTTGACAATGAATCTAGAATTACTTCGGGCAATGATTGTATCACAGGTAATGTGAGAAACGGTTATTTATGAGTGAAACACTAAAGGAATAGTGACAACAATGCATGTTACAAAATTATATATATAAATATTACAAAAACTGGAACTTCGTTTTATTGTGTTGTTTTATTCTTCTTAGTAAGTCATATTTTAGCATGTCAAAAATGTAAGTAAAGAAAGTAATTATAGTGTGTTGAAAAAAGTCGACCTGTCCAGGGTTGTCCTGGGATCCCCACCCCACCCTGCGACCCAGACTACAGGATAAGTGTTTGATAATGGATAGATGAATGGATGTTGAAAAAAGTCATAAAAAGTAATGAACATTTTTAAAAAGGTAATTGAAAAGCATGTCCAAAAAAGTAAAAAAGAATTTCAATTGCATTAGCCTTCCTCTGTTCCCTTCCACCGCTCAACAATCACACGTGCATGTTTCAACAATGGGGAGTGACTCACTCACACAGCCAGTAAGCCCCTGAGATGCCTGAAGGCCCGTGGGTCTGGCAAAAAGTCATGCAAATTTCATATTATAGTATGTCAAAAAAGGCATACTATAGTATGTGAAAAACCATAGTATAGCATGAAAAAAAGTAATACAAAAATAATTGAATAGTATGTCAAAAAGAACATAGTATAATTTGTAGAAAAACATTGAAAATGGTCTTAGTTTTGGATGTCAAAAAAGTCATAAAAAGTCATAGTATAGTACGTCGACATAACTCATAAAAAAGTCATGGTATAGTATGTTGAAAAAAATAATAAAAAAAGTCTAATTATAGCATGTTGGAAAAAAAGTGATAAAAAGTAATATCGTAGGTTAAAAAATTGAAAAAGTAAAAACAAACTCATGGAACAGAATGTTCCAAAAAAAAAGGCATGAAAAAGTCAGAGCATAATTTGTCAAAAAAAAGTAATAAAAAAGCCAGTCTTAATTTTAGAGTAATTTAAAAAGTCATAGTATAGCTTGTCAAACAAAGTAAGAAAAAAGAAAAAAAGCCATAAAAAGTCATAGTACAGCATGACAGAAAAAGTCATAAGAATGTCATAGTATAGCATGCCGAGAAAAAAGTAATAAAATTGCATGTTAAAAAATCATAAAAAAGTAATGTAATGGTATTTCAAAAATGATTAAAAAAGGCATAGTAGTGTGTAGAAAAAGTCATAAAAAAGTCATAGCATGTCAAAAAATCATTGAATAGAATTTAAAAATATTTAAAAAGTCATAGCATTGCATGTAAAAAAAAGTTTGAAAATATCTTAGTTGAGGATGTCAGAAAAGTAAGTCATGGGATAAAATTTTGAAAAAGTAATAAAAAAGTCAAAGTCATGTTGAAAAAGTCATAAAAAGAAATATAGCAGGACAAAAAGGCATACAAAAAGTCAGCATATAATTTGTCAAAAAATTTATAAAAAAGTCATCAGATAGGATGTCAAAGAAGTCATATAAAGGCATAGTAGAGTGCGTATAAAAAAGTCATGGTTAAAAAAGTCATAAAAAAGGTCAAAGAATGGCAATAGCATGTTGAAAAAAGTCTAAAAAGGTCATAGCAAAGCATGTTGAAAAAATAATTCAAAAAGTCATGGAATAGAATGTTGAAAAATTCTTATTATCACTAAAATGTCACAGTATAGCATGTAAAGAAAATCATATTATAACATGTCAAAAAATTCATAAAGACAGCCATAGTATAGTGTGTAGAACAGTATAAGAAAAGTAAAAAAAGTAATATGATGTTGAAGAAAAATTGTAGTTGATCGTATAAAAAAGTCATAAAAAGTCAGTATAGCATGTCAAAAAAAGTTATAGTATAGTATGTTGAAAGAAATTACAAAAAAAGTCGTAGTATAGCATCTCGAAAAAAGTAATGACAAAAAGTCATTAAAGAGTCTGTCAAAGAAGTAACAAAAAAGCCATAATGTAGTGTGTATGGAAAAAGTGAAAAAAATCAACGTACAGCATTTGGAAAAAAAACGTATACGGTGTTGAAAAAGATTGTAGTTGAGTTTGTCAAAAATATCATAGGATAGTATGTCAAAAGAGTCATAAAAATTCTTAGTATAGTATGTCGAAATAAGTCATAAAAAAGTAATAGTACAGTATGTCAAAGAATCATTAAAGAGTCATTGTATAGCATGTCGGAAAAGATTATGAAAATGTCATAGTATAGCATGTCGAAAAAAGTCATAAAAAACGTCAGTATAGTAAAAAGTCATAGTATAGTTTAACCAAAAAAAGTATAAAAAAGTAATTGTATAGTATGTCAAAAAGTCATAGTATTTCATGTCGAAAAAAGTCATAGTATAGTATGTAAAAACATGACAAAGTCATAGTATAGCATGTTAAAAGAAATCATAAAACACTCATAGTATAGTATTTCAAAAAGTCATACTATAGTATGTAAAAAAAACCCATAAAAAGTCATGGTATAGAATATTAAAAAAGTCATAGTATAGTATATCGGAAAAAAACAAGTCTTTGTATAGCAAGTCAAAAATGTCATGTCTTCAGCACTTGTGTGTATTGGCTCCCTATATGACTTTTATATTTTAAAACACATCTTTAATTTCAACAACTTCAGTCATCTAAACTGTTAATCTTAAAAATCAAGTGAATAGTGTTAAATCCCACTAATAAATCAATAAACCAGATGATGCTAATCTCTCCTGTTACTGTAATCGGTCTCATACTTGTTATATGAGCAACTTCCTGTTGAACATGTTACTTGTGGAAGGTAATAACATTTTCAGAGGGGGTAACAGGACTGAGTAAAACATGCATGGGGACTTGACTAGTATGTGTATTTTATTTAAAATAATACTGATTTGAATCAATGAATCAAGTCACAATATAGCAGTAGCTTTTCTTTCTGGGTAGCTAAATATGTGTTCTTGTTGCATGGCAGATGTTTTGGAAATACTAAACACTTTTCCACATTTCCAAAGTCATAACTGAGTCAAGTGAAAATACAGACATAACACACACACACACACACACACACACACACACACAAACACATACACACAAGCATTCAGACGCTTTTAGATGATCCAACAAGCATTTACTTTGCTGATTCCACAAGAGGTTCTGAAATTATTGGGAAATGAGTGACTGTCAAGACACAAAATTGCAAGTTTTTCTCTTTCTCTTTTTAGTGTTACTTTGTATTATTTTACCTCTTCAGGCCTCGAGATATTTTTTCAAATGAAACGTCTTCAACTGCTCACAATATACACAGATCCGCTCTACAAGTAGGGGAGAGGTTGCAAGATGAATTCATATTAATGGGTAATATGCAGTTTGGAAACCAGTGCTTCATGGCACACGTGTGGTAATGTATGTCTCTCACTTAGGCCTCAAAATGAATAGCATTTTAAAGAAATTCAACCCAGCTAACACAATGTCACAGCTTGGTTGAAAGGTCCTATGAAATTATGAGGAAATTCTGATAAATTCTTAAGATAAATATGGGCTACTGTAATGTGATATACACTAATGTATTGATGCTAAAATGATACTTATAGCATGAATATTTATAGAATGCCGTAACAAACTGGGATGTGAGTGAGTAACATGGAATTCATGTTTGAAGTCAAGATAATATAAAACATTCTTGGTTCTGCTTGCAAAAGAATATGAATAAAACTGAGTACAGATAAAACTGAGTACTGAGTACACATGAAATGTGGAAATCACAAAGTTTATCCCATGAAGACAACATCATCTGCTCGATTTTGCCTAATGACATTTTGTAAAAAAACAGCGTGGGTTTGTTTCAGGACAAGGCAGAAAGAGGTCAGACAGTTTGGAAAACCATCACAGAGCATTCCAGCCATCAGATGACATCTGGGCTTTAGAGAACTCTGTTGTTCCCTTTTTCATTCCTTCTCATAGACTGACTCTGTTCCCTTTGCTTATCTGATCCCAACCGAGCAGCGTCCGGGTGGGACGGTTGAATGGAACGGCAATATCTAGCATCAGCCTCCTCCCACAGTGGCTGTAAAAATGATATCTGCATCATCGCCACATTGGCTCAAATCAAGCAACCTCTGACTCTGAAGTTGTTTGATCCACATTTTGGAAATTCCAAAGACCCACAAAGAAGGTTGATGAACACATGGCATGGAAGTGTATTTCATTGGGGCATTATCTCCGCAGTCAGTGGCACATCACCAGATGTGACCCCAAGCGATGGCGTCACTAACATCGTTTAATTGACTTTTCAGATGCAAAATCCAGTTGTGTCTTATCGTTGAGTCCGATCGGGCCCTCGGTGGCTCAGAGGCTGTCGTGGCATTCTGCGGTTATCTGCTTCGTCTCTCTCACAGTGTGAGCTGTTGGACACTTACTGCATTGTTGGAGCAGAGACACTGAGAAGTTGCATAGTGAGAGGCAGAAGTTTGGCATGCCATGAAACTGCTTCACAGACGTCCTTCTGAAGACTTAGCCACTTTAAAATCCCCAAATCCATTGAAGACATGATGAGCTGATGTTAATTTAATGCCCCGACCTGGAATCTGTCACAAACAGGGTTATAGAGTTGAGTTCTTGTGACTGACTGTTTTATTTGATGCATAGCACCATATTCTGGCCTTGATGAAAACCCAGTTTTCATATGAGAAGACTTTCTTGTGCAGTAACTACGTGCAGATGAGACTCTAGGCAGAGTGTGGAATACCCATCGTCTGCCACTGGCGCCTTCTGAAGAAAAGCAGAGGAAAGAGGGAGCAACACTGCCCTCTGTTGCCTCTGTGAGTCACAACAGGAGTCAGCTGCTTATAGCTGCATTATACCACGTCAACCAGCAGGTGGCAGGATGCAACAGTGTCTACTGTACTGCGTGTAGAGGCCCATATGTAGTACATTGCTTCCAACATGTGTGCAGAATATATATATATATATATATATATATATATATATATATATATATATATATATATATCTGCACACATGCTATTGTATATATATATATATATATATATATATATATATATATATATATATATACAATAGCATATATTTTTGATGTGATCAATCTGAAAAAATAACCTGTAACATAGCTGTCAAACAAATGTTGTTTATGTAGAAGTAACAAGCATAAAATGGAGCCAAATGTAATTAGTTATGTTCCAGTGGAACTAGAGTCATATCAAATACTCATAAAATGTCCTGTTTATTTGTTTTGATTTCATATTTCCCACGTAATTGGTTCAGGAAAAGTTTAATTACCACAGTTTACTATAATTATAGGCTATAATTATAAACCTCTGACTGTTCAAAATCTGTTTTCCAGCGTGCTTTTGCATATTGTCTTCTCTCATTAACCTTCTAAAACACCAAATCTGTCTTGTTATACAAAACTTAATTCCTGCAGGTTGATTTTACTTCATGTTTTGGATATTTTGACATGTTGCAATATCAGAAAAGCTCTGTCCCACACAGCTGCTGACATTGCATACAGTTAATTATGTTATTGGCATGTATTTTCTGCAGGACCTTGGTGGCGTGCTGACAGCTGAGGCAGTGAGCAGAAAAGAGGATTTAATGTGATTGATTGCTTTTTAAACCTCTACATGCCAATACATCAATGCTAAACATCACATCGAGTCATCACTATCATAATTCTACTCTTGGAATATTGTCACCAGTGTGTATCTGATGACTCATAGGTACGTAAAAGACAGAAACATCAATATAAGTGCATGGAAATGCTTATTACACACAGCTGTGTTAAACCCAATGAGTTGTGAAAGGAGATTCATTCTTGCTCGCTGTTACTCAAGTATTTCTAGATCGATTGCACAACATAACATTACACTGCCGAGTAATTATAGTATATTTTAAGTCAGGAAAATGTGATATTTTGTACAATTGTCTTCTCCTCCCGGCAAGGACACAGTCTGATCTGTAGCCTTTTATCTCCAGATTGCTGGTTGAGAGACACAGGGAACATTGACACTTCTCCCAGCCTACCATTCTTAATGAAGTCATCCAAGAGACAGAGTTAGGATCCCCCTGAGCCCTGATGAGTGCACGGATGGCTGCATATCATTGTCAATGTGCATGAAAAAAAGAGAAAACATCCCAAGAGGAAGCCTATTGAAACCCCGCGGAGCCTAGAAAGCGAGCTCCCTGCATTATTATCCCAACAAGATGCGATTCAAGTGTCTTGAAAAGTGTCACCAAACGGCACTGCTGGGATTTTTTTTTCTTTTCCCGGACACGAGTTCACACCCCACCAGGATGGCTGCTAAGCTTGTGCTAATTGAGAGCTTGTAACACAGATGCTCTCCTCCGGGTTAGGGGGAGAGAAGAGTGGGATGACGCAGGCTGTTTCCCACATTTCTCATCATCCTGCAGATCTAATAGAGCCATCATTTTTTGAAAGATGCTACGCGCCCTCTGTCCGCCGACCAAGAAGGAATGACGAGGATTACAGATGAATAAACAGATGAATTAGAATTTTATTACCACCAAAGTCATCAACTCAGTCAAGGAGTACGGTACAGAGCTCACAAATGCAGGACAGGACCGACAGGTGACCACTGGTCCTGGCGAACATCACATCTACAAATACACCTGTAAGTGCGTGGCGAAATGAACAGACATGGAATACTGAATACTGTGAGGAAATGTATTGGGAGAAAGCATTGCTTTAAACTGTGTAACAGTGTGTTTGAACAGTATTTATTTGCCATCTCAACAAATAGAACAGACTTCACGGAATAATCTATTCACATAAAAAAACTCTCTTCTGTTTAAGCCTCTTGTTAAAATCCAAACGTGTATTTTACACAACGTAAGAAATGATCTAGTGGTGTAATCTGAAGGATTCTACCCTAGCACAAAATAAGAGGAAATACATGTTTAAATAAAAGACTCTGCATCAACAAAGTCAAACTTTATATTCTGCAGATTATAAATGTGATCAGTTTCCTCTAAAGCCCCCTGATTACACCTGAAATGCACATTTTCTTATAAATTCACAAGTGGTCACAGTTGACAACAGATTGGGTGGAGTGACAAAGTGGGCGTGCGCAAGTCATAACATATTATACTTTAATTATATCTTCTACTAATTGTATTGACAACGTGGCTGCTGTGTTAACATGACCAGGGAATGGAAACCCATGGTTCAGTGTGTGTGTTAGCACAAGAAATCCTATATATTTTCACCCCCAACTCGTCAAACACTGATGCTTGGTCAGACTTCCTAATCTTCAAACGATGACATCATAGGTACCCCTGCAGTGTCCCTTTGGACATATCAGGGACAGCATGTCAGTTTATGTTTGTTACATGTGCAGCGTCTTTTCAAAATAAACTTCCAACTTCAGTATCAGACGCAGAGGTGCACTGCCCAAGCATCGGTATTTAACACACACACACACACACACACTTATCTGACAGCAGCCATGTCTTAGTTAATTGGCCCTGATGGGTCTGACAGCTGGCAAGGACTATAGACTTCTACTTACAGGTAACATGTTTTGAAAGGACACCAGGAATCACAGTTTCTGCAGCCATTCGGATATTGCTCAATTTCCTCTAAAGTGATTACAGAGAACTTCTGTAGCTCGTTATTAATGCTCGAGGGGACCAGAGGCAGGAAAGGAAAGATTGTTATTACTGTTAATCAAGTATAAGGAGAAAAATCGATTTACACACGACTGAAAAAAGTTGGAAAAACCACAACAAAAAAAGCAAAAAGAGATAAAAACTATAAAAAACTATAACAATAAAAAATATATAAAATAAACAATAAGTTCAGAAATTTCAACCAAATGCTTCATACATTACTCTCAGTACGATATAGGTCAGCAAAGCTGAGTTGGTGAAGATGATTTTACCACAAAGTCAAAATGATGTCTCCCCTTGAAAGCCGCATGTGGTCAGATAATGCACATCTTGTTTTACAGTTACAACCAAATATTAAGACATATGTGGCATTTAGAGTGACTATCATAACATAATAACTCAAGTAAATACAAGTAAACAGAGATCTAGAAAAAAAAAACTCATGACGTTTCTAAAAGGAAAAGCTACAAATTAATTTGGATGCATAGAACTGCTATGTAATGAAGACTTTTTTTCATATAACTAACATTGACAGCAGGGGTGCTAAATGAACAGTGGTAAAGAGACAGCATTATGTATAGTGTGCTTTTGTAAAGGACGTTAGCCTCGGCATGGCTTTGTCGCAAGAGGCGAGGGTTCTGTAGCCCGCGATAAGACCCAGTTTGGCGTTGGCGCATCTTTATCCACCAAGTGGCTGCAAATGTAAAATGAACAGCAAAAAAAGTGAGAATGCATGCTGTTTTGGCTACTTCTACAAAGGTCTCTATGTACATCATCTTTACACTTACAGCTATGAGGTTCTTTCCTGAGCAGGAAGTTAGCAAGGGATGTGTGTGTGTGCTTATGTGTGAAGCTGCCTAGTTCAAAATACACCACTGGGCATCCTATCTCCCAGTCACCCAATCTCAGCATTGTTTACTGTACAATAACTGATTAGTGGAGACAAGAACAGGGAAGAAAGAAAGCCATATTTCCCCTGTGTGCAGGAATATGT